>OY744522.1:195519629-195729629 GCA_963556195.1 Sepiola atlantica
ATATTAGTAATAATCTATCTCTATATATAGATAGATTATTACTTTATTATATATATATATATATATATATATATATATATATATATATATATATATATATATATATATATTTCAAATATTTATAATTAGTTGTCGGCCCCAAATCTAGGATTGGCTTTGTGATCAGTCGTCATCGTGGCTTCAATGCATGCTCCTTTCAGTAGTAAGACACTTTGCGACGGCTGCCTTTAAATAGGAGTAATCTCTCGCTGATTTACCGGGTTGTTGGTAACAGCCATGTGGAATTTGAGTCGGGTGCAAGGATTCGAGTTTGCCAACCGGTAAAAATAATCTTCTCTACACTGACGAGTCCTGTAAGGATGAAACGTATACATATGTAGATAAAAGCATATATATATATATATATATATATATATATATATATATATATATATATATATATATATATATATATATATATATATATATGAAATGCATCCTCGTAGCCTCAAAATTCAGATCACTTCAACACAGACGAAAATATGAGAAAAAAATCATTCTAAAACTAAACACACATACCCTAGGACTAAATATAGACCTGGGACTTCTTAATAGTTATTCTTTCTGCAAACATACAAACTGATCAGCAACATTTTCCAACAGGCGAAGAACAAGCGTGTGTTACGGTGGGATGCTAACATCTTCCCACTTGAAGAGTCCCAATATCCACTTTTTTGTTTGTTGTTTTTTAATTTATTTTCATACTTGCCAAGTTCACCAGTAAATTTTATCCATTCATCTGTCCATCCCTCTCTCTCTCTCCCTCTCCCTCTCTCTCTCTCTCTCTCTCTCTCTCTCTCTCTTTCGCTCTCGGTTTCCTTCTCTTCATATATCTGTGTGTGTACGTATGTGCATGTACGTATGTGCATGTATATACCTATACACATGTATCTGCCTATGTTTCTCCCCCTCTCTCTCCACATCAATGTGCGTGTATGTATGCATATGCATGTATGCATGTGTATGTATGTATGTATGTATGTATGTATGTATGTATGTATGTATGTATGTATGTATGTATGTATGTATGTATATAGATATATATATGTATGTATATGTGTGTATTTTCATTTTTCTAAGTTCACAAACTCCTCGTGTACTAAAAACAACCCAACGCACTCTGAACTTTCTATGGCTCCAGCCACTTGGCTTGTCCTCCTACCCCATCCTCTCTCCCCTGCTGCATGTGTATATGGATGTATGTATGTGTGTGCGCGGGGGTATATAGGTAAGCTGACATACGTAGGTGAACGTGCTGATGTGTCTGTGTGTGGGTTTGGGTATGTATAAACACAGGTTCTATCTATCTGCATATATATATATATATATATATATATATATATATATATATATATATATATATATATATATTCATATCCGGGGACATGTGAATCATGTTTATGACCACTTGACACTTGCCTCTCAGCTATTAGGGACGGACTCCTGATTTTTAACAACTTCACTGGCCTTCCCACCCCCTTTTTCTATTCTACCACCACCCACCTCCCACCATACACACACAATCCCCCATTACACTGACGAAGGCCCAAGTATCGCGACCGAAATTTTTGTTCTTCTTATTAAGAAAAACTTTTGAATTTTTCATGCACAAGTGACAATTGATATTCCTACGCGTTAAAATATAGAAAATAAATAAAAGATATATATATATATATATATATATATATATATATATATATATATATATGATAAAGAATGGAAAAATGTTCCGACGTAATAGAAAATGAAATAAGGAAAACCAAACTATTAATTAAATATCCATCTACGTTTCATCTTTATTCGAAGGTTTCATCAGAAGAGGAAATTTTTGTTCTTTTTCTTCAATCTCCCGTCCTGATGAAACGATGAAACCTTCTAATAAAGGTGAAACGTAGATGGATATTTAATTAATATTTTGGTTTTCCTTATTTAATTTTATATATATATATATATATATATATATATATATATATATATATATATATATATATATATATATATATATATATATATATATATATATAAGGAACAGGAGAATAAAGATATGATATATACCTTTAAAGTAAAACCAATCACGAAGAGTTGATGCTCGTTATACGAGATAGAGCAATTGGTGCTTTGTTACATTAGGACCCGCGCTAACTTTGACCTCGTCGTTAGGGTCAGGGTCAAAGTTAGTGCGGGTCCTTATGAAATTGTGCAAAATACAATATCGATTTAGTTATTGAAATCCATTCTTGACGGACTCATGAATTTAAACATAAGCGGTAATAAAAAAAAATGGGTAAACATTATCAATTACGTTAGAAATTGTTTCATAATTTATTTTGCTTAAACTACGTGTTGGCGTTAAAAATAAGATAATATTTAATGAAACTACTATTAATGGTCGTCCCGACTGCCATTAATTGTAGTTTCATTAAAATTGGATAATTCTCACATTAGATTGTTAACGAACAAAGCCTCCTAGCAAATTAGGGGTTGGGGCATGATTATTGCGTCGAGGAGACAACTCTAAGAGATTGCCTCGTAAATCATCAAACGTTGACATTTAATTTTGATGAACGATACGTGTTTCTATGAACTTAATTAGCGCTTCCATTACGTCACTTCCTGTCTCTCTTCGTTTTGAACGTTGCCGTTAATATTAATCGAGTACATCTTTTTTAGTGCGGCAATACTTCCGGTCACGCATGCGGAGAAGCCTGTTGTACATTGAATCATGATTCTAACGTTCAAAGCACGAACGAACAACAAACAAGAATCGATAGACCAATACAAATATTAGATTGCCTTCGGAATCTCTTCTACCCCATTGTAATTATATTGGCGTGGTGTAGTGGTTAATACCATGGATGTGTGCCAGGTTCGATTTCTGTCGGGGCTTCTGGATCACTTTAATATCTTTGGAAAAAGTATGAATCCATATATCCTCTCTCTTCGGTTATAGATTAAATAGTAGGATAGACTAGACTGTCAAGCCTTGATTGTGAAATTAGTTTAGAATTTTTCTTATTCCGGTATTGTTTCCAATCATTCTGGACTTCCGCTTGCCACTGAATCCAAGCAATGCCGAGTCAGGAGAGTTGCGATTGCGCAACAATTGCTTCAGCTTACAGAGCCTATCCATTGTCTCTCGGAACTGAACTTGGGCCTTTATGACACAACTCGACGTGTGTCTGCGTATATTTCTCGCATCAACGTAACTTTGATAATTATATATTAAATCATTATATTTTATTAATGGAATTGAAATCTAAATTGCAATAGCCTAAAATAAAATCCTATTTGAAAAAATATATAGTAGTGCAAAAAAATATGTTTTAGCATATAATTTCTATTCTTTATGTATAGCAACTTCTCTAATTGAAAGCTCGATGATTGTTAACTCGTAACAACAGAGCATATATAAATAAACAAAGACCAAGATTTTATTTATCTTACGAAACATTTTTTTCGAAACAAAGCTTTTGATAAAATGTTTACGGTTCCGTTTCGTTCAGTAGGGGAACAACCAACATTTGTATGTCAATATCGGATCTTTCTTAAAAAGGGTTTGCATCAAAAGGGTGTGTTTTGAAAAAATGATTCATAATCTTGGTCTTTGGAATGTAACAAAACCTTGTATATATATATATATATATATATATATATATATATATATATATATATATAGAGAGAGAGAGAGAGAGAGAGAGAGAGAATAGGGGTTGTGTAGCATCAGTGCAGTTCCAACGAGAGAAAAAAGTATATTTAAAGAATTGTGGTTACCAACGCTAGTAAAAAAACTTTTTCAATAATTATTTATTATCTTATCATTTTAACATTTTAAGTTGGTTTTTTTAACATTTTAATTTTTTTTTAGTTTTTTTTAGTTTTTTAAAAGATTTTTAGTTTTTTTTAGTTTTTTTTTTTTAAGTTTTTTTTATTTATTTTTTTTTTTTAACATTTTAAGTTTTTTTTAAGTTTTTTTAAAATTATATTTTAAAAAAACTTCAAATGTTAAAATGATAAGATAATAAATATTTATTGAAAAAGGTTTTTTACTAGCGTTAGTAACCACAATTCTTTAAATATATATATATATATATATATATATATATATATATATATATATATATATAGCATAAATGTTTATTTATACAAACATTATTGGTTACATATATGCACACATGTTTCGGTTGTACTCTTCACAGAAAGTCAACCTCTTCAGGCTTTGTCTTCTTTGGTCTGAAGAGGTTGAATCTCTGTGAAAAGTACAACCGAAACATGTATGCATATATGTAACCAATAATGTTTGTATAAATAAAAAATGATACTAAAGAACAGCTCTACTTGTTGTTGTTGTTTTTTTAACATAGTTCACTCCAAACAAGGCAGGCCGCCACTGTAGATGTAAGGGGCTACTGAGAAAAAAGAAAAGGGGGGAAGATTAGGGGGGGGTCAACCTAAATTGGGATCTGCGCAGCGAGATGTGTTATTGGGCACTTTTTATAAACAGTTGAGTTTCAACCATGGCCATCCCTACTACAGGCCAGACAATCGTGCAACTGGGGTCTTTTACTGCTAAAATTTCAAGATAATTTCAAAACCTTTAGTGCTGGTTCTTTACTTGACTTGGGAGACTGAAACAAACAATAATTCTTTAAAAATATATTTGATAATATAATTCCATGCACTCTCTTTGTATTGAAATAATACATTTCAGACACCAACATGAAAATTTTTGTTAAAGAATTTCTGCAAACCTTTGATTTGACAGCATTGAACATTATGAAACAGAAAAACACCCACTGAACAGTGGTATCCAGTGGAACTTTTAAATCATCACGATCTATTTCTTTCAAAAAACTTCCATACTCATGATAATAAAAAGCAGTATCATTGAATATTTCCTTCTCTGTAAGACAATCTTTTCGTGTGACACATATCACATTTGAACAAACTGTTTCTCTGTTTGATATCATCAACTGGTGCGGATCCTTTTTTTAACCACAATATACAAGTAATGATCTTTTGACATAAGTACAAATTCTCTAAAAAAAAATCCAACATTGAAATAAAAATTCTTCATTGAAATATGCATTTGCCTTTGTTTATTCAAAATTAACTGTCTCTTCATTTATAGGAATTTGTCAATAATTGTAAAATTTATCAATTAGCTCATTGTGGTTCTTATTATTTGGTATGTAAAACACATAAAAACATCAAACTAATCTCACAGAGGAATTTTATGTTTGTTTGCAACTTCTATATCGAATATTTAAGAAAATTCACATGGCCCCCAGTAAAAGACCCCAGTTGCACGATTGCCTGGCCTGTAGTAGGGATGGCCATGGTTTCAACGAATTTACATCTACAGAAACTAATATAATACATGTACCATATATATATATATATATATATATATATATATATATATATATATATATATATGAAGTTCAAAGTTTTTCAAAACAAAATAAATTACGAAACTCAGCCCCCTATTGAACTACAGCAAAAAAGACGAACAAGAAAACCATGTAAGTAAAACAGCCGAAAATACGAATACTCGCAAAGAAGAAAAAAGAAAACATTTCTCTTGACTCATTCCACTTCACATAATTTAGGTGACTGAAGTAAGAATGAACCAAAAATAATACGCAAACCCCCTTTTCTTTTTAAAAAAAACAAAACTTTTTCAGTGTAAGAAAATTGGCGAAAGAGAAAACTATATTTTATTAAATAAAGAAAAAAAGAAAACAAAAAACTTTTAAAGAAAATTTTTCAGTTAATTTACTGCACCAAACTGACCGACGTCACCGACGTCCAACTCTTCAAAATGGCAGTCGGCAGAATATTCGTCAACAGAATATTTCAAGTGTCAACTGCGACACAATGTAAATTATTGAGAAATATCACTCTCTCCCCCCCCCCCCCGCCCCAACAAATTTTTTACGATTTTCTGCAAAAGTCAGTACATTCATGTTTCCTGCTACACAGACAAACCAAAACTTGTTCTTGTAGTATCTGTTCCAATGGATACTGCACCACGTACTGGTGTTGTCTTGGCCTTCGGGTCTTGATTTACGCCGGTCAATGGGTCTGTCCTGTGCAGTTCTGGGAGGTCCACCTTCCCAGGCTTTGCCTCCCCTCTTTGGGGAGGAGTAAGTTTATTGCTTACTGTCTGAGGAACCTCTACCGGGGAATGCCGACGGGGTTGCCCAGGCAATTTTTAAACCCCACTTTCCCGACCCGACCTTGGGTCACATCTTACTTGTGGGAGTAAGATAAAAATTCGCCTTGTGCCTAACTCCTGGAGAGGAGTAAATCAATACTCACACAAACCAAAAACGCAACATACGTACATACCCCTTTTTTCCTTTTGGTCCTTAATTTTGTGGTCTGTTGCCTGCCTGCTTGCCTGTCTGCCTGTCTGCCTGTCTGTCTGTCCCCGTCTCTTTCTCTCTCTCTCTCTCTCTCTCTCTCTCTCTCTCTCTAGATAGATAGATAGATAGATAGATAGATAGATAGATAGATAGATAGATAGATAGATAGATAGATAGATTCCGCTACTTCAAAAGTCTCTCGCTTCATAGTTCTATTCGTACTTAAAAATTGAGAGGGTAACGATAATTGCTCTATCTCGTATATTGAGCTTAAACTATTCTACTATAGGTTATATCCTCTAAAAGTATACATTTAGTTTCATCGGGGATGTTAAAATAGACTGTCAAAAAGCTCTAATGCAAAGTTCCGAATACGCTCGTCGAACACTCTCGACTAGTCTTCTATCTGTGCTCGCTTCTAGGTACATATAGATCTTAATTTCCCTTAATTACGTGATAGTTTCCGTTGGCCGAGTGGATATGGTGGCTGCTTGCAGATTATATATATATATATATATATATTGGAACTGCACTAATACTGCACTACCCTCTTTTCTATATATATATATATATATATATATATATATATATATATATATATATATTATTATTATTATTATTATTATTATTATTAGGAGTTCTCACACAGATCCTCGTCAGTAATTGCTCACCGACAACAACCAGTGGTATTTCCTGGAGTCTGACTGACAACAAGTCTCCCCAGATTTCCAGTATTCATAACCTCTTTTCGATAAAGATGCGGTATCGCAACAGCCTCTTACCATTGATTTCTCGCTGGTAAGGACAATTGGTCTTCTCTGGGATTTGTGTGGCAATAAGTCTTCCCAAAATCCCAGCACTTTTCCAGTGGAGGTCTGGTTTGTGCTGTCCTTCCTCGGTCTTCTCATCCTCCTTGACCCTTTACAAATAGTTTGTCCCGTGTCATCCTAGACCGGCACCAGTTAAAAAAAAATAAAAATTAAAAATTAAAATAAAAAATAAAAATAAAATATAAATAAATAAATAAATGAAATAATATTTTTTTGTATTAATTAAAAAAGTTTTTAAATGTTTTCCTTTTTTTCCTTTCAATTCCTTAAGTTTTTCCATTTTTCTTTCCTAATTTAAAAAAAAATAATTTTTAATTTTTTAAAATTTTTTTTTCAATTTCTTTTTAGGAGAGTGGGGTAGGGGGAGAGAGGGAGGAGCTTATAGTGTTTCTTGTAATTTCTGTTTCTTTGGTTAATTTTTGTGTAGTGATAGCTGAGGCCGGTGTAATTTATTGGGGGGGGGGAATTATGAAGTGCTGTTTCTTGCAGTTTCTGTTCATTGGCTCTTGTTGTGGCGTTCTTCGTGTGCTTATGTTTTCTACGTTGTAAATTCCTTGTGACTGGTTAGCCTTTGTAGCTTATGCGTGTTGGTTTCCGCATTCGAGGATTTTCATTAAGATTGCAGCTGTTTTGATCATTGCCGTCCTTTGTATGGTTTCGATAGTCCCTTTGATTCCAATTTCTCCCAGTCTTTTCTCCAGGTTTTTTGGGAGTGTTCCTAGTGCTCCTACGATTATTGGTATTATACTAACTTTCTTCATGCTCTATGTTCTATTCAGTTCTCTGGCTAGTTCTGTGTATTTACTTCGTTTTTCCGTGTCTTTGATCTTCACTCTGTGGACTGCTGGAACGGCGAAGTCTACATTTTTGTTGTGATCTTCAGCCTTTTCCCATATCTTGCTCCAGAAATGTTTTGTTTCTGTCGGGTCCGGTTGTTCTGTTGTTCTTCTTTCTCCGTTTACGTTTTTGTAAAACTGGCTTTCATTGTTTTCAAAGGTCCTGATATGTTTGTACTGTTCCGATTTGTATCTGTATCGTCTCAATCTTCCTTCTCTTGCTGCTATCTTTTGTTTTAGTTTTTCATGTTTCTTATTTAGTCTTTCCTTACGATTCAGATTTCTTCTCCTCCGTCATTTACTGTTCTCCTTCATCCTATTTACGGTTTTAGCTTCCTTTTGAAGTTTGGTGATCTGGGTTTCCAGTCTGATCTCCCATCCAGATTTCGTCTGTCCGTTCTTTTGGCCAGTCTTCTTTTCCCTTTTTAGTTTCATACTTATTGATTTTGCCCCCGCATATATCAAGTTGTTTAGATCTGTGATTATTATTATTATTATTTGTACTCACTAGGAGTTCTCACACAGATCATCGTCAGTGATTGCTCATTTACAACAACCAGTGGTATTTCCTGGAGTCTGAGTGACAACAAGTCTCCCCAGACTTCCAGTGTTCTTCACCTCTTTTCGATAACGATGCGGTATCGCAACAGTCTCTTACCATTGATTTCTCGCCGGTAAGGACAATTGGTCCTTGGATTTGGGTGGCAACAAGCCTCCCCAAGATCTCAGCACTCTCTGCACTTTTCCAGTGGAGGTCTGGTTTGTGCTGTCCCTCCTCGGTCTTCTCATCCTCCTCGACCCTCTACAAATATGTTGTCTGGTGTCAGCCTAGGCCGGCATCATTTAAAAAAAAAAAAAAAAATTTAAATTTTTTCCCTTCAATTCATTTTTTTTTTTCCTTTCCCTTTCTCTTCCTTTATGGTAAAAAAAGAATTTTAAAAAATCTTTTTAATTTTTTGGGGGTGGGTGGGTGAGGGAGAGGGAGAAGCTTATAGTGTTTCTTGTAATTTCTGTTTCTTGGTTCATTTTTGTGTAGTGATAGCTGAGGCCGGTGTAATTTATTTTTTTGGGGGGGGGGGGAGATTATGAAGTGCTGTTTCTTGCAGTTTCTGTTCCTTGGCTCTTGTTGTGGTGTTCTTCGTGTGGTTTTGTTTTCTCCGTTGTAAATTCCTTGTGACTGTTTTGATCATTGCCGTCCTTTGTATGGTTTCGATGGTCCCTTTGATTCCAATTTCTCCCAGTCTTTTCTCCAGGTTTTTTGGGATTGTTCCTAGTGCTCCTACGATTATTGGTATTATACTAACTTTCTTCATGCTCCATATTCCTTTCAATTCTCTGGCTAGTTCTGTGTATTTACTTCGTTTTTCCGTGTCTTTGATCTTCACTCTGTGGACTGCTGGAACGGCGAAGTCTACGATTTTACAAGATTTTTCCTTTTTGTCTATTATAATAACATCAGGTCTCCTTGCTTGTATGAGTTTATCTGTTTGTATATCCATATCCCAGAGGATTTTGTGTTTTTCGTTTTCCAGTACTGTTTCTGGTTTATGTTTGTACCATTTGTCTGCATATTCGAAATTCAATTGTTTGCACAGTTCCCTGTGTATTACTTTCCCAACACAATCATGTCTGTTCTTGTATTCTTTTTGAGCAAGTTTGCTACATTCACTTATTATATGATTTATTGTTTCGTCTCTTTGTCCACACAGTCTGCATTTATTGTTTTCCTGAGTTTTATCTATTTTAGCTTTAATGTAGTTTGTCTTAATCACATTGTTCTGTGCAGCCGTCAGTAAAAATTCCGTTTCTCTTTATTATTATTATTATTATTATTATTATTATTATTATTATTATTATTATTATTATTATTATTATTATTATTATTAGCGGGTGTAGAAATATCTGGTATAGGACTCCAGGCGCGATGCTACACGACTCAGCGAGATGGTCTCGTATATTTCGTTAGATCATCCATCTAGGAAACTCTGTAAAAGGAGAGCGTGCTCTGTGTGTCGTGCAAGCGCACAGCATGGCCATCTACATGTACAGAGATCCCTACAAGACCCACGGCGATAAAGATATGACGCCGGGTGCGGCTATTCGCACTAGCAACGCACTACAGCACTACAAAGAAGAAAAAAACAAGCTATCTTTAGCCACTTCGAATGTTCGGACACTTCTCGATCGCGATGAGTTTAAGAATCCTAAGCGACGTACTGGTATAGTTGCAAAGGAACTAGACAGGTATAGTGTCAGTATTGCTGAACTGGTAAAAGTTCGATTTAGCGATGAGAATCAATTGACAGAGGTGGGGGCTGGGTATACGTACTTCTGGAGGGGTAGACCGGAGGGAGAAAGGTGAATAGTTGGAATGGGCTTTGCTGTTCGCACAGAGTTAGTCAATAGAATTGAGAAACCGAATGGCTGTAGTGATAGGATGATGCGCCTTCGTGTACCATTAAGCTGCAATCGCTTTATGAGTGTCATTTCGTTTTATGCTTCAACTCTTAGCAGTGACGAGGGGAATATCAGCAAGATTTCAAGAATGCAAAATCGGCGTTTCGAGCGTCTAGGCTCTCTTCAAATATTATTTCCATTTGAAAAAAAATATGGAGGTATTTTTAACAGTTGTGCGTTTCTGCGGATGTTCAGAAACCCCAAAAAGACCGTGACGGTCAACAGAAAGATTTCAAGAATGATAAATCGGCACTTCAGCACAATATTCGTAAAATAAAGAACCAATGGTGGCTAGATATTTCTGAGAAAACACAGAAGGCCTATGATAAGAAAGATATGGAACTATGTACAACTTATTAGGCATGTTTTCGTACCACAATCCTCGTCTATGGTACCACTCAAGTTAAAAGATGGATCTCTCATCCATAAGTCCCGAGAATATTATGAACCACCCCACCCTTCTTGAGATTCAAAATACTATCAAGGAAATTAATATCAGGAAGGCACCTGGCCTTGATGGCATCACTGTTGAGGTTATCCGTTTTGAGGGTGACAGGATCGCTGAAGGTATCCACTATTTAATATCTGACATATGGATGGGTGCTCTTGTACCTCAGGATTGGATAGACGCGACTTTGATCTCGTTATACAAAGGAAAAGACACTCGATCAGCCTGTGGCAATTATAGAGGTATAAGCCTTCTTGAAACGGTGGGTAAGGTATTTTCAAAGATCTTGCTTAACCGGCTTACTATGTGGGTGTGCCCCTCTCTTATTCCGGAATGCTAAAGCGGCTTTAGATCAGGTCGTGGCACGATTGACGTGATCTTATCTGCCCGACAACTTCGGAAAAAGGTAATCGAATCAAGTGGACCTGGCAAAAACTTTCGACGCTGTTTATGGAGCAGCATTATGGACAATCGTTGGTAAAATTGGATACCCACAAGGATTCGTAAAAATGCTTTAAAAGCTTCACCAGAACATGAAGGTATGCATTTAATTCAGTGAGTCACGCTCTAAACCAATAGTTATTGAGAACAGTGTTAAACATGGTGACATTCTTGTACCGACGTTGTTCTCTATATATTTTGCAACGGCCATCATCTCCCACGCCTTTAAGAACTGTAAGGTCGGTTTTCTCATACGTTTCCGAACCACTGGTAGGGTCTTCAACCTAGCCCGATTTAATGCAAAGTCCAAGACCTTCAAACCCCTTGTACAGGAGCTTTTCTATGCTGATAATGCGGTTTTCATTGCCCATACCTAGAAGGATATGCAGATGATAATGGACCTCTTCTCCCGAGCATCTACCACCTTTGAACTCACCATCAATCTGGAGAAAACTATGGTGATGCTCACTACTCATCCAAGACTCCAATATGTAGAGCCCAACATCTAAGTGCA
This sequence comes from Sepiola atlantica, assembly GCA_963556195.1. Taxonomy (NCBI): domain Eukaryota; kingdom Metazoa; phylum Mollusca; class Cephalopoda; order Sepiida; family Sepiolidae; genus Sepiola; species Sepiola atlantica. The sequence continues at coordinate 195,531,563 of OY744522.1, forward strand.
GTTGACTTATTTATATATCTTGGTAACACTCTCTCGAGATGGATCCTTCAACTCTGAGATATCTCTCAGAATTGAAAAGGCTAGCAAAGCTTTTGTTAGACTTGAAGGGGGCGTGTGGTCAGACAGAGCCATAACCATAAAAAAGCTTCATGTGTGCGAGTCATGTGTCTTGTCTGTTCTTTTGTATTCTTCGGAGACGTGGACAACGTATCGTAGACACATCAAGGTTCTGGAGAGGTGCTACCAAACGTGTCTGATGAAGATCCTAAATATTAAGTGGCAATCATATACACCAGTCACTCATGTTCTAGGGCAAGCTGGAGTGCCGAGCATAAGAGTACGTATTATACGTAGTCAGATGTGCTGGGCAATGCACTTAGTTAGGATGGAAGATTAAAGGTTCCCTAAGCAACTGTTATATGAGGAACTGCTGCATGGAAAACGTCCAAGACACAAACCTAAGTTACGTTTTAAAGATGTAATAAAAAACAACATAGAAAACCCTTGATATGAACGTGGCGAACTGGAAGAGGATGTCTCTGGAGCGATCGGTTTGTCGCAGGTGTATCTATGATGACTGTGGCATATTAGATAAAACGTATAGGGTACTCCAGCTTTAAAATACTTTGTGGAAGCAATCAGTGCAAAGCGTCCCATCCATATTTCAACTTTGTGTGGTTTATGTGGAAGAGTCTGTCTGTCAAGAGCTGGTCTACTGAGTCACATGAGATCATATGGTAGGAACCTAATAAACAAGTGTCAAGTTTAATATAGCTACATACTAACGGAAACCAGTGGCCTTGTGCGTCATATCTGCAGCAAGATTTGTAAAAATAAGTAGGGCCTGCTAAACCGAGCATTGCAATCTTGTGGAGATTGCCTTCTTCTGTAAAAAAAATGGCAGGCAATCATATATATATATATATATATATATATATATATATATATATATATATATATATATATATATATATATATATATTAATTGAATGACATAATAAGAAATTAATCAGATGTTATTAAAGTTCAAAAACAAGGACTGATACTGCGTCCTTAACTCATGAGTTTTCAAAGAAAATCTTCTCCTCAGACGACCATTACCGCAATAACATTACTGCAGGTAATAAAAATTAAGCTTTGAAAATATATACAAATATATATTTTTTTAAATACATAAAGATACATATAAAACATCAAATATATCGGCCAAAAACAAACTTTTTGTTAAACTTATACAGTTCATCCAAGTCATAAAGTTTAAAACAATTTCAAGAAAAATGTCAAAGAAGTCGCTTAAAACCAATCCAGGTGGTGATTGGTAGTCCAAAATGAAAATGAAAAAGTTATCCAGGCGGGAAATGTGCTTGCTATTCGATGCAATATATGACAGTGAAGAGTCTGTTCAGGGTGTATGCAAATTAATAATAAAACCATGGAAAAGGCAAACTCACACTGAATCAATCTTCTGAACTTTTTGTGTGATTTTACTTTCTCCATAGTTTTATTATTCATTTGTCCGAAATTAATACTAAACTATAAACAGAAACGTCCCTGTTTACTTTACAGTTTCAATCCTTACAGATATGAAGCTAATATCTTTTTAGTACCGTCAATACACCTTCTTGACATGATCCAACCGATCAACTAGTGGCACAACACTATAATAAAATTTATTTGGGGATTTTAATGCCCACCACCGTGACTGGTTGGGATTCTCCAGTCTTACTGACGCAGCCGGCAACTCTACGTATAATTTCTCCTTAGCTCACTCCCTCTCTCAGACTGTCGATTTTCCAACCCGCATCCCCGATCGTGTAGACCAACAAGCCTCACTTCTAGACCTTTTCTTGACCTCAATGCCCGAGGCTTGTGTGACGAAAGCTCATAGCCCACTCGGAAATGCTGATCACATTGTGCTAATGATACATATCACCCTAAAGAGTCGTCCAAAAGCTGATGAACCGTTGCTCAAAACAACAAGATACTATGAGCAGGCTGATTTTGAGTCAATCAGAGATCACATCAGTGACGCCCCATGGAGGGAAACCTTCTCACTCCTTGCCGACCAGTGTGTAAACGAATTAACTGAATGGGTCAAAGCAGGCATCGAAGCCTATGTCCCCATGCGAAAATTCTTTAGCAAGCCTCACTCTCCTCAATAGTTCACCTCGGAATGTGCAGCTGCCATTTCTGAGAGGCAACAAGCATTCCGTAAATTCGGCCGCCATAAGTCAGCTACTAATAGACATAAATTTATAGAGTCAAGAAATAATTGCAAGGCCGTGAAAGGTGAAGCGAAGTGAAGGTATAATGAGTTAACAAAACAAAAAACGCATCCAGTCACAGAAACTAGGTACTCGTGATTTCTGGAAAATCTACAATAGTGTAGTGAATAATGGTCAATCAACGATTCCCCCACTATCAAACCACAATGATGTCGTTTGCACGGCCACTGATAAGGCTGAACTACTTGCCCAGCGTTTCGCTTCTAACTCTACTTTGGACTCAGATAACCACCCTCTCCCCAAATTCCCTTTGCTGACTGAAGCCACACTTGATATCCTGGTCATCACCTCATCCCAGGCCAGAGACATTATAAAAAACCTTGACACCTCCAAAGCTTGTGGGCCTGATCTCATACCTGTAATAGTAATAAAGAAATGCTCTGCTGAACAGCCTCTGTCCTCTCAAAACTCTACAATAAATGCCTAGCTGAATCTTGCTTCCCCGATAGCTGAAAAATTGCCTCTGTGGTACCAGTCTACAAGAGTTCTGGGAATAGAACTGATCCTCAGAACTATCGCCCAATCAGTCTACTGCCGATCTTTGCTAAAATCTTTGAATCCTTAATCAATCTAGCGATAGTACGGCACTTAGTTGATGCTAAACTTCTTTCTGACCGCTAGTATGGATTTAGACAAGCACGATCTACTGCAGACATCCTAACGGTCATCTCTGAACGCATGTATCATACACTCGACAAGGCAGGAGAAGCTAGGGCAGTATCGCTTGATATATCCAAGGTATTCGACAAGGTATGGCATAAAGGGCTTCTCCTGAAAATACGCTCATACGGTATTACTGGGAAATTACTTAATATAATTAGATCCTTCCTAGAAAAAAGAAAAATCCAGGTTGTCCTCGATGGCCGTTCATCGAAGCAACATGACATAAATGCTGGTGTACCCCAGGGATCCATCCTTGGACCCTTGTTGTTCCTGATCTATATAAACGATCTCCCTGATGACATAGAGTCTGAGATTGGTTTATTTGCTGATGACACCACCCTTTACTCTCGCCATGTTGGCAAAACCGACGCGATCATATCCGAGGCAATGGCTGAATCTTTAGAAAATGACCTCCAGACTGTAGTGGATTGGGGTCATAAATAGTTGGTAACTTTAATGCTGCAAAGACAAAGTTCATTTCCTTCAATAACTACAAGGAACCTTTTCAACCACCGATTGTCATGGCAAATAACACCCTACCTGAGAGTTCATCATTCAAAATCCTCGGCCTAACCTTCACAGGTAACATTAATTGGAACAAATACATTGAAGACATTGCCAAGGCTGTCGCAAAGAAGGTTGGCTCCCTCTACCGTGCTAGTAAACTCCTCATACCTGATAATCTCCTGTATCTCTACAAAGCCACCATCCGCCCATGCACGGAGTATTGTTGTCACTTCTGGGCTGGTGCATCATCTACTACTCTCTCCCTCCTTGACAAGGTCAAAAAAGAGTCGCCAACCTAATAGGTCCCTCACTGTCAACCAAGCTCCAGCCTCTGTCCCATCGCCACAATGTAGCATCCTTGTGCTTGTTTTACAAATACTTCAATGGATTATGCTCCGATGAATTGGCTACTCTGGTGCCCCCTCGACGTAAATTCACTAGACAAACTCGACAATCAACTAAATCCCATCTATTCACTGTGGAGGTCCCCAGATGTCGGAGAGCTTTCTACTCAAATAGCTTTCACGGTCGCTTTCAGCGCCACCTGACGGTAAACAGCGACACCTACCGGCCGGTTAGTGCAGTTATGTTTTAAAAGGAGAAGATAACTGCTACAGTCTATTCACTATTATTACACAAATACCATTTGAAAGTCTGTTTATTCTTTGGCTCAAAATATTAATCGTGGATCTGTCTGAAATTACGCAATCCTCCCAGGCGTTACCTCTTTCTTTCGGAGGGCTGGATGGCATCATTGTTGCCTGAGATGGCATCATTAGTGAGAACTTGCCGACATAATTAAACATGGAATTGTTGTTTCCAGTCACTAGTACCTCTTTTCATGTAGATTGATTCTCCCCATTAAAAACAACTTTGCGCACGTGGGGAGGCAGATAAACAATACGAACTTTAGCTACGCTCGTCTAGTACAACTCTACGACGACATCTGCTTCCACCACCCAACCCCCCTTTTTCCACAGAAAACTCGTCTTTAATATTCTTCTGTTGCGGGGCGAGGGAGAGTTCAAATGTTCAATTAATTGTTATTTTGTTTCTACGAGATTGTCGGCCTGAAGTTGATTAGTCCGATATGTTAGCAACTGACAAGTACCTCCCCCGTCCAGACCTCCTCTACATCCCCCGCCACATCCCCGGCAAGTGTATTAACGATATCCACAACCAAATGACATTGATAGTCAGTTGATCTGGATTAAAGCCTTAAATTATTCTAATCCAGTCTTTTTTTTTTTCACGCGGGCAAAGTTAATCTTCGCTGGTTTTAATTACGTTCAATGAAACGATATTTTCTGAATTTTCGCGCCAGTTTTTCCTTGCCGATACTTTTAAACGTTGCACGCGTCTCTTTTAAACGTTGCACGTGTCTCTTTTAGACATTACGGGAAAGGAATCCAAAGGATTTAAACCGGGCTTTTGTATATATCTGCTTGAATAAAAAAAACAATCATATATATATATATATATAATACTACATCCGTATAATACTAAAATCTACTTACTTCTTGTTAGCTATAAAAACTTCATAAGATAATAAAACCCTAATATATTAGGATTCGTAGTTTAAATAAATATTGAAAGGATAAAACATCTGAAATTAAAATCCGGGAAAAAAGGCAAGTACACTTCAACCCACCTTATACGATTGTCTCATTTATCTCCGACAAGCGGAAAGAAATAGAAACATACGCATACTCCTCCACCTCGCCTGCCACCTTTCAACTTAAAGAAAAAGGAAAGGAAAGAAACACATTAAGCGTCATGTTGGCCACGAGTTCAGATAAGGTTCAAATCTAACATCCTGTATATAAATATACCAACCTCCCCACGAGAACTGGACGTAAGACGAGATCGGTTTAATGTGGAGGACAATCGAGCTCCTCGAAACGGGGTACTGTGGATTGGGATAAAACTTGAAAATTGCTTAGTCTAAAAGAATTTCGATTCGTTAGACCTAGAACATATACTGCACTTTGAATTGGTTATTTGCACAAAAGATTGTTTTTAATTACAAGTTAGGCACAAGGCCATCAAAAGAGTGGGTGGGAGGGGGGGGAAATAATTCGTTGGTCATTCTCTGTTTATCTTACACTTGGCTAGACGCATTTTGACCCATTTGTCCGAGCTAGTTGCTTTTATTCTCTTATTATTATCATTTGCCCATCAGTTAAGCAGTCGCCACAACACCACATTTACTCTTTTTTCCTTTCTCCCTCGATGTGCCTGCCTAGCGTCAGGCAGGATTTCCACTGACAGAGCTTCTTTGCAAGAGCTTCTCGTCTATAGACAACAGTATCACGGGACTGCTTCTCTACTGATTACAACGTGGACGTCTTCAAATCCAATGTCAAATATTTTTTATGAACATCGCTCCAGACAAGACATGAAGCCACTTGATGTAAGGAGCTAAAACAAATACCACTTCAAAGTCAACCCCCAGCCAACGATAAGTGTTAGATGAATAGATTCTGACCCAGAAAACAGCAATTCTTCCCCTTTTGTCAGAAACATCGCTGATGAAATGTGAGGACTAAAAGACAAAAACCCAATGTCCATTTTCTACTCTCCAGAAATTCTCATCATAAACCCTCCATATGTAATCAACGATTGTACTCCCATAGTGTTCCTCATCTTTCGACTGACAATCATTTCAGTCTTATTAACCCTTATCCTCGAGTGGCTCTTGGCCTTGATAAATGGTGACCCGATACTAAAAAAAAAAGAGTCCCCGATGATTTTAAATCAATTTTATTTACAAAAGATATAGCTTTTAAACCATTCGGATATTTTAAGTACGGTCGTCCATTGGAGAGGACCGGAAGTGAAATCATATATGGCCGCCAGACATATTTGTCAATTTGTTTAAAATTATTTCTTACACGACTCATTTTGTTTTGACCTCCTCTCTTTTCTCTCGCGCGTTTCAGGGGCGACGTGGGCCGTGTGTGTTCAGCTTGTCTTCTGCATCCATTTCGTCGTGCAGACGATCGTCCTCACTTTGTTTTCCATTCAGCGCTACAACCCAGTCGCCATCATTATTGAACGACGCGGGCGACTCTCGGCGTTGGATTGCCATGGCAACCAACTCTACCGACCAACATTCCAGAAACAAATCTACGACATTTTCGCATCCGGTAAGAAAGAAAACAAGTCACATCACTGGTTCGATTTTCAGTTTCCACATTTTTTTTTTCATTTTAATTTTACATGCGTCCAAGTATTTTTTATAAATGGCTCTGTCCATCAAGTGCGTCGTTCGGTCTGCCGTGCTGCAGTTGCGTCACGGACAGTTCAAAGTGTCGAACTGGCTGATCAGATCTTTTTCTTTCTTTTTTATTCTGGGCCGCGGAAGAAAACGATCGGTTTGGTGATATCGCTCCCATTCCCCCATGGTGGCTAGTTGAGGGTGTTGTTTACTGTATACTTGAAAATAGACATTAATCTTAATATTAAGTACAAAACCGCCCCCTCCTGCACTGATGAAGGTAAAAAATCCGAAACGACGTCGTCTGTAGGTATAAAACACTTTAATATATATATATATATATATATATATATATATATATATATATATATATATATATATATATATATATATATAATGGTAATAATCCAGGTGAAAAATATCCACAGGGTGGTAATCCAGAGAATTTTAACCGGGTTTATAAAAAGTGCTCAATATCAGAATATATGATCTGAGGTTAAGATCGGATTCTAACTCTGCCTGATGAGATCTCAGTTTATAGTAACTGTTGAGTGATAACATCGACATGCCAGTGTCGCAGATTTTGTACATGTCTGTGTAAATAAAATTATCATATATATATATATATATATATATATATATAGTGAAACATTCGTACCGTCGGTTTCAAGCACAGAAGGACTTATCCATCCGACTCACTTCAGCTTCTGTTGTCATCTGTTTCGGAAATGTGAAGTCACGTGTCACTCTCGTTTGGACGCGTTATTTGCTTAGAGTGTTATGTATGTTTGTTTATAAATTTTTTTTAACATAGTTCACCCCAGACAAGGCAGGCCGCCGCTGTAGACGTAAGGGGCTACTGAGAAGAAAGAAAAAGGAGACGGTTTTGGGGGGGGGGGGTCAACCTAAATTGGGATCTGCGCAGCGAGATGTCTGTTTACATTAGTTTTAAATTTCTGCATGTCAGTACTGTCGGGGAAACGGGGCAGCAAGGGAGTTCAAGAGGCCAGCAGTACGAGGAAAGAAGCTATTTGAGTAGAAAGCTCTCCGGCATCTGGGGACCTCCACAGTGAATGGATGGGATTTAGTCGATTGTCGAGTTGGTCTAGTGAACGACGAGGGGGCACCAGAGTAGCCAATTCATCGGAGCACAATCCATTGAAGTATTTGTAAAACAAGCACAAGGATGATATATTGCGGCGATGGGACAGGGACTGGAGCTTGGTTGACAGTGAGGGACCTATTAGGTTTGCGACTCTTTTTTGGACCTTGTCAAAGAGAGAGAGAGAGACTAGTAGATGATGCACCAGCCCAGATGTGGCAACAATACTCCATGCATGGGCGGATGATGGCTTTGTAGAGATACAGGATAATATCAGGTGTGAGAAGTTTACTAGCACGGTAGAGGGAGCCAACCTTCTTTGCGGCAGCATTGGCAATGTCTTCAATGTATTTGTTCCAATTCATGTTACCTGTGAAGGTTAGGTCGAGGATTTTGAATGATGAACTCTCAGGTAGGGTGTTATTTGCCATGACAATCGGTGGTATTTTCTTAATTTTTTATTTATTTTTTATATCTCTTTAAATCTTCTCCGATTTAAATCTCAACTGTTACTTTTCACTCTCCCCCTTTTTTCAAACCTTATTAAACCTTCCTTACACTAAATTTAAACAAACAGACATAACACTCTAAGCAAATTACGCGTCCAAACCAGAGTGACACGTGATTTTACATTTCCGAAACAGATGATAACAGAAGCTGAAGAGAGCCGGATGGCTAAGTCCTTCTGTGCTTGAAACCGACGGTACGAATGCTGTACTAATTTTTCTGTACCCAAATAAATAAATATTACGCACTTAATTTTTAACTTCAATTCTCAATTAATCCAGCACTCTGTTGGGATTTTTCCTGCTATATTACAAATAAGTTATATATATATATATATATATATATATATATATATATATATATATATATATATATAACAATACACCCAGTTGAAAGGTCATGTTACGTGTCCAAATGTTAGGACAGTAAATTGTTATTTTTTTGTAAAAAAATAGAAAATTAATTACTCAGTAAGAAAATTGTGCGTGTGTATGCAAGCTAGTTTGTTTTTGTGAGACTATACGTGTGCACCGGGTTGGCGTCATTGTTTGATAGCAGTCCTTGGCCCTCATTCGCCTAAATGGTGAAAGAAGGAGGCAGAGTTTAGTGAAAGCCGCATAGACGACAGAGGACGAAGTGTTTTTCGTCACGTGTTTGACATCCGGTAGGTCTTTAATTTCGCTCCTGTCTGTTAGGTTCCTATGCTTGCTGTTGGTATCAAGCTGTAAATAGTTCGTTAGAAGATTACTACGCTGAGTCACCTAATTAGTCAACCAATGGACTATTTATCAAATTATTGAATGTAAAACGCTTTCAAAACGTTCGTTTTTTTAATACATGAAGATTTGCTAAGAATTAAGAGTTAAAAATGACTTTCTATATTCGACAGCTTTCAAATTCTTTTCAGATTTGAACAGATTGAAAGTAATTCATTCAATTTTTTTGTCAAATGTTAACATCGGATTAAAATGACTACTAAAATGCATTCTGATGGATTTTATTTCGTAATTAAATTATTTATTTAAATAGAATGTGTAAAGTTCGTTTTCGTACTTTACATTTTTGCATTTTTGATTTTAATAACAAATCGATTAAAATGATGAATAAAATTTTTTGCATTTTTGATTTTAATAACAAATCGATTAATGATAAATAAAAATTTTTGCATTTTTGATTTTAATAACAAATCGATTAATGATAAATAAATTTTTTTGCATTTTTGATTTCAATAACAAATCGATTAAAATGATAAATAAAAATAATGTGTAAGTCACGTAGAGGCGAGAAACAACACGGAAGAAATTGTCGCATAATTCGATTCATATCAAGATACAAACTTTGTTGAACGAAACGACCAATTCATACTCTTGCGTTTTATTAACGTTTGTAGAGATGTGATTATTTTTTTTAATTCCTGAGATAAAGAAGAAAGGAAGCATTCCAAATATGCTGATTTCTTTTATGTCCGAGCTTTCGACTTACTAAGTTATCAACAGTGAGATTTTGTATTGTTTTTTTATTGATTTTGTTTTTTTGGTTTTTGGTTTTTATTTATTTATTTTTTTTTTTCAGATCATAAACTTAAAAGGAATCTGCTGGGATGGGTGGCAGATGTTATTCCTCAGTTTGAGATTACCAATTTCCACACTTGTTGGAATGATGGAATTGCACTTTGCGCCCTGCTGGAGGCAATTTGTCCCGGAATTTGTCCACATTATTCTTTCCTACAGAACCATTGCCGCGTCAACAACTGTCGCCTGGCGCTCCGGCTGGCCAACGACCACTTCAATATTTCGAACGTAAGCATTTAAAAAAAGATGTCAAATTTACTCTTTCATAATATGCAATTGCATGAGTGTCCTCACTTAATCTCTAATCCTAACCCTAAACATAACCTCACTCAATCTCTAACCCTGAACCCTAACTCAATCTCGAAACCTAACCCTAAACCGAACCTCACTCAATCTCTAACCCTGAACCCTAACTAAATCTCTAAACCTAACCTCACTCAATCTCTAACCTTAACCCTAACCTCACTCAATCTCTAACCCTGAACCCTAACTCAATCTCTAAACCTAACCTCACTCAATCTCTAACCCTAACCCTAACCTCATCCAATCTCTAACCTTAATTCTAACCCTAAGCTCACTCAATCTCTAACCCTAACCCTAACTCAATCTCTAACCCTAACACTAACCTCACTCAATCTCTAACCCTAACTCAATCTCTAAACCTGAACCCTAAGCTCACTCAATCTCTAACCCTAAACCTAACCTCACTCAATCTCTAATCCTAACCCTTACTCAATCTCTAAACATAACCCTAACCTCACTCAATCTCTAACCCTGAACCATAACTCAATCTCTAAACCTAAACCTAACCTCACTCAATCTCTAACCCTAACCCTAACTCAATCTCTAAACCTAACCCTGAACCCTAACTCAATCTCTAACCCTGAACCCTAAATCAATCTCTAACCTTAACACGTACCTCACTCAATCTCTAATCCTAACTCAATCTCTAACCCTAACCCTAACCTCACTCAATCTCTAAGCCAAACTCAATCTCTAAACCTAACCCTAAGCTCACTCAATCTCTAACCTTAACCCTAACCTCACTCAATCTCTAATCCTAACCCTAACTCAATCTCTAAACATAACCCTAACCTCACTCAATCTCTAACCCTGAACCCTAAATCAATCTCAAAACCTAACCCTAACCTCACTCAATCTCTAACCCTGAACCGTAACTCAATCTCTTAACCTAAACCTAACCTCACTCAATCTCTAACCCTGAACCCTAACTCAATCTCTAAAACTAACCCTAACCTCACCCAATCTCTAACCTTAATTCTAACCCTAAGCTCACTCAATCTCTAACCCTAACCCTAACCTCACTCAATCTCTAAGCCTAACTCAATCTGTAACCCTAACCCTAACCTCACTCAATCTCTAACCCTAACCCTAACCTTACTCAATCTCTAACCCTAACTCTAACCTCACTCAATCTCTAACCCTAACCCTAACCTCACTCAATCTCTAACCCTAACTCAATCTCTAACCCTAACCCTAACTCAATCTCTAACCCTAACCCTAACCTCACTCAATCTCTAAGCCTAACCCTAACTCAATCTCTAACCCTAACCCTAACTCAATCTCTAACCCTAACCCTAACCCTAACTCAATCTCTAACCCTAACCCTCACATCACTCAATTTCTAACCCTAAGCCTACCTCAATCTCTAACACTAACCCTAACCCTAACTCAATCTCTAACCCTAACCCTAACTCAATCTCTAACCCTAACCCTAACCTCACTCAATCTCTAACCCTAACCCTAACTCAATCTCTAACCCTAATCCTAACTTCACTCAATCTCTAACCCTAACCCTAACCCTAACCCTTACTCAATCTCTCCGCAATCGTCTGTTTTCTGTCATGCTTACTAGTGTATTCACTATTTCCTCAGGATGTATGGTGTTGATATAAAAGCCATCACAGATTTAATCTTCTGGAATCTCTGGAATCTTTCGAAATCTTCTGGAATCCTGTGTAAAAAACAATCAAGTTATTTACCCCTCGATTTATATTATTTCATGTTCATCTCAAAAATTGCAAATATTTAAGTTTCGTGTAAATAATATCCATTTTTGCTATTACAAATACTCATCGATTTCCAAGTAATTATTTTTATTTTCAAAAGGAAAGCTCGTCATTTCGTGAGAAATGGTTACACTAGTGAATATATAATTTGCATGAATGTGACCACCTCGTGCGTATTACTGTGCTTCCTATTTTACATATTTATATCCTATTTATTTCTGTTTTTAGTCTTTGATTTCTGCCGAAGAGATTGCAATTGCAGACGAGTTCAATGGCGCTGAGAGCATCTACCGATTGGTTCACATGGTCAAGCTTGCATCCGAATATCTTCAATACCAAAGTGCCGTAAAGAGCAGTCATTCGTTTGAAATGCCGGACACCCTTTTTCGCCAGTCTTGCGTCGTCGAGGGCAAAGGTGTCTCCCATGGCACGGTCGGCCGGAAAGCTGACTTTACCATTTCTTTGCCAAAGAAATATCCGCCGTACTTAAAAATTAACATCCTAGCTCCGACCACTCGGCCCTCAGAAGCTATATCTAAACAGGCAGCTGCGATGACAGATCTTGAAGGGGGACTACAGTACGGCGCCAATGTGACAAAACGACACATCTCTTTCGTTGCAGGCGACGATAAGAACGATGATGAAATCATGAAGACGTGTTCAGCTTTTGAAATGCTTCCATTTGATTACAAAATCCTCCCTGGCGGGAACGCGTTAGTCAGTTATGTACCGAGAAACTCGGGGTTTCATTACGTTCGAGTGAGAGTTCACGAAGAGGACGTTAATGGTAGTCCCTTTCGTGTTCTGATAACCCATCCTACATTAACGTATCAAGATTCTCGATCGACCTTCAAGAGAAGCCTCTCATTGGAACCCTCCTGGACCGTGATAGAGAACGATAAAAAAATCACAGTGAAGAAAAAGCGGATTTTACGGCGAACTTTGATTTCTCGCATCCTCAAGGATGGACAAGAAGAAGCTGAAACCGCGAACGAGGGGCAAAAGAAAGATGGACGAATCGATAAAATATGCGAAGAAACATTAGATATCTCGCCTGCAGTATCTCTAGCATTGAAGGGTTTTCAAGATGGTGCCCGAAAACGTCCACGCGCATATAGCCATGGTTTTGAAACTTATAGAGAACAAGATGAATGGGGATTGGGTGACGAGGATATTGCGATAAACTTTCGTCCAATCAAATCTCGGGACTTACAGGGTCTCGCCAAAAAAAGGGGAGATAAATCTATAAATAAACTGAATTCAGACAATTGTAAATCTAGGCTTTCACCATTAGTCGATGCTCGATTGAGATCACTAAAATTTGATTCCAATTCAGAATCGAATTTTGAATATCTTACTCCAAGTTCATCGCCATGTCCTCTGATATCGGAAGACGACAATAGCAGCAGTGTTTACTTCGATGCTACAAATCGAAGCTACCAAAAAGCCGCAACGGAGAGTTTGGATGATGGAAGATCTGATCAGAGCGACGGCAAATCCAAACTAGGCTTTGGTAGAAGTGATAGTCGGGATTATTTCTTCGTTAAGGGTCAAAGGGTCAAATACACCGCTCGTTGTACGGGAAATGTGATGGGGGATGAGACTCCACCAAATGAATCATCGCGAGGAGAGGAAACCGAAGGAGGAAAAGGAGAAAAAGAAGAAAATAAAGAGGGGAGAAAAGAGGAAGGAGGAAAAGAAAAAGACTCTGAACATCAAGAAATGGGGGGAGGAGGAAGGAGAGAAACAGATGATGATGATGATGGGGAAGAGGAGGGTGAAGAAGAGGGGGAGGAAGAAGAGGAAGAGGAGGAAGATGATGATGATGAAGAGGAGGAGGAGGAGGAGGAGGAAGAGGAGGAGGAGGAGGAAGAAAGAGAAAGTGAAGAAACGGTTTACTCAGAGTCTAAAAAAAGGCTTGCTTACCTTTCGCAGCGTGTAAGTACGCCTTTTAAATATCGGCGGAGCCGTTTGCCGAGATCTATCTTAAAGAATGGACTGAAATCCAAACGCAGTGCCTTCAGCAGCGTAAAACGGACGTCGTCGAAGTTAACATCGCCGCACACCTCGGACGTTTCACACGATTCTTTGTCCGAGGAAGTGTTTTTGTCATACCCTTTGGCCAGACGCCACAAAGACTCGATGATACAAAACAAGGAATTTTTCAGTTCCCTGAACCTGAAAAGAAGCACGTCTCTTCGCTGCGAACATGACAGCACGGTGCAAAGGCCTCTTGAAGCCAGCAGGCGAATTTATAACAATCATATATCTTACGATGAATTAATTAGGATCCAACAGAATGAAGAAAGCGAAAAGCAGAGACGAAAAAATCAGGAAAGCCAGACGGAAGAGAAACAAGCCGAAATGCACTCTTCCCCGCAACATTCACCAATCACCACCCACTACCGGTCCGATGACAGTGACTCCTCTTCCGTCTCGCTTCCACGGAACATGTACAGAACAAAAAGTGGGACAATCGACTTTTCTTCAAATCGACATTGCAAACCTGCTCCAAGCGGTCGAGTCACACCTTGGTATATGAAGACGAAAGGAAACGAAAATAGACCGGATCTTTCATACGAGCCTCATGTCCACTCGGACGCGGAGGAAAACAGTTTGTATGCAGAGAACCGATTATATGACATCGGCTTCGAAGAATACAACCGAATGGACAGCATGACATACGAGAACTGTTCATATCTCGCTGAACATCAACACCCTCCGTGCTCTACATCGAAGCTGCGCCAGTCTCCTGGTGTTCCCCCAAACTCGTGGAAAACAGATATGAATTATAACGATACCAACTATGATGAACGGGGACATTTTCCGGATGCTTCGTTTCCATTCTGGAGAAATGTGCCAATATCATGCGGTCCGATACGTAATAGAACTCGCCAATGTTCTTGCCAAAAGAACGAATCTAACTGGATCCCGGTATCTAACAAGGATATTTTAAGATTACAGGTTTGTCGAGAGTGTCATAATTCTGTTGGATCTCGGCCGATCGGAAGCAACCGGCGACCAACCGAGATGTCTCCCACATCATCCATGTCGCCGACGGTTGACCTATTCAACAATCCAATACCGTTTAACATTCCAAACTATCCAATGTATTCCCGCGATGGTATCGTAGCACCTAGTCCAACGGAGACCACCAGATCTGACGGCACCGAAACGTACAAATCTGAAATTCAGATTATGATCAAGTCCCCTCGTCGGGAAAAGCCGGCAGTCAACGAGAACGCAAAAGTGGAGGCGTCGGCCAAAAAACGAAACAGTGTTATTCTGAAAAAGAGCAAACTCTTGGTTCTTCACAATTACTCTTTGCCTGAAGATCGTGACAAAGGCGGCACCTCCGGCAAAGATGTCAGATCAAGCCAAGTGATGCAGAACACAGCAACCAGCCAATCAAATATTCCCGCCATTATATTAGACGCAAAAGAAAAAGAGTTGGGCAGGAAAAGCAGCACAAGACATCAACAAGGAGATGACCTTGAAAATCAACGGTTTGTTCGTGGTTGGCTGAACGATTACATCGAACTGCCAGCCAGGCAGTCAACCATGGAAACCATTGACAGTGGTATTGCTATTGATTCTCGGTCGTCTTCTCCGCAGCGTCCGGCCACACTTGGCGGTCAAGATCCTCCCTGTTCGACCCCCTATGCCATACACAGTCATTCGCCACCACCATTAAACACGGAGGGATCCTATGTTGCCAATCGCATTTATAGACAGCAAAATCATTCTGAACAATTAAAAGAATACACCAACCATTTCTTCCAAAGACAACGAATCCGCCAATTAGAGAAAGAACAAAAATATATGAACATCCGACCAATCCAGAACCTTCCAGAAGGTCGCAGTGAAAGCTCCCCATGTACTGTAAAGCCGTTGCATTATCAGTCAAAATCCAACAGTCTGGAAAACAATCTCCGTTTTGTTCCGCATCACCAACTAAAATCTCCCCGTTACATCGGATGTTCCTATGATTCACGGTCGTCACCGACGAATGAGGGTTATAGATATGACAGGATGCAACGATCGTCTACGACTTCTTCCGGCAACTGGACACAACGCGACGTTAAAAAGCGAGGCTTTCTGCCGCAGGTCCGTCAATTTGGAACTGGCGGTCTGCTTCAGGCGATAATAAAACCTTTCGAAGAATCGAGCGTATGTAAAAATGTTAATGATTCCAACGAGGATACTTCTGAAATGGATTTCTGGTCCAGCGGAGGGTACCATGAAACGGGGAAAACTGACGAAGATTCCCAGTTTCTGACCGCTAGTTATGGTGGGCGAGATTCGAATCGGACCACACTATCAGATAATTTTCAAAAATCGCATTGTAGCACAAATAAAAGTCGCAAAGAAAATGACGCTGACAGTTTCGATTACGACAGCAGACGTCGCTATTATGGTGAACAAATCGGTGTTGTTCCTCTGCCTGGAGACCCTTCAGCTCACCACCTCCGCCGCCATCGTCAATTCTATTACAATGAACCCCTCACCCAGAGTCGACCTCATTATAGCAGTGTAAACAGTTTATTTACAGAAGGTGGCACTAGTACGCCGCCAATGCACTTCAATAGTTGCCCTGCCCAGTTAGCTTCCGATAGGTACGTATCAGAAAATGATAAATACAATTCAAAAAATCGTAACAATTTTTCTGGAGAACCGTTGCTCTGTTGCGGAAGACCAGGTGATCGATGTATTCAGAGGCCTAAAAAGAGGCAAGAGCCGTTGGGTTTTCGGCCCTCTCTGCGTCAATACCGGTCGTACGCTAGCGGTCTCAACGAACTGCTCCTAACCGACACTGATGACGGACCACCTGCCCAAACCACCACGTCAGCTGTATCGTCACTCTCCTCAGACAAGAACCTTTACGCCCAGTACTTGGATCGGTCGGATGCTACGGATTTCTCTTCACTGATGGAGATGGAAGAACTACCGTCGACAAGCGAGGCGGTCATCAACGAGGTGCACGGTTACCGTAGTGATAACCCGGAGAATCTTTCTCCTGCCGGAAGTCTGTTAATCAATGATATCAAATACGAAGGAGATGAAGAGTTTGCTCCCTGGTTCAACCAACACACTGACTACTCGACCAACTCGAATGGAACTGACCCAAATTACAGCGACAACAGGAAAATGCCTTCTATGGCTTCTGATCACACGGGCTATTACCACCGGGACTCAATGGACAGTCATCGAAAGCGATGCTTACCAAACGTGAAGGACGCGCCTGGAATCTGTTGCTCTGGTTGTCGAGGTGATGCCTGCTATTCTGATTCTTGTATCGATCCTGTGATACAATGTCGTCATCCTCATATCGGTAATTCCGCCTCGACAAGTGAAGCTATGATGCCTGGGACGGAGATGCTCTTCTATTCACTGCACAAGGCGATCGTCAACGTCGAACAGCGGCCCCTTAATGAGTGCTATGCTCTTGGACCAGGGCTGGATAACGGCTACGTTCAAGTCATCAATTTCTTCCAGGTTAGTACTTGATTTTTTTTTTTTAGGTAGGGGAGGGGGGGCAACACTTTTTGATTTTTTTAGATCCCACACTATCCACTAAGCTCCAGCCTCTGTCCCATCGCCGCAATGTTGCATCCTTGTACTTGTTTTACGAATATTACAATGGAATGTGCTCCGATGAACTTGCTGCTCTAGTGCCCCCTTGATCAACCCGACAATCAGCTGTAGAGGTCCCCAGATGCCGGATGGCCTTCTACTCCAATAGCTTCTTTCCACAAACTGTCGGCCTTTGGAACTCCCTCCCTGTTCCCTGTTTCCCTGACTATGCTGACATGCAGAAATTTAAAACTAATCTGAACAAACACTTAGTTGCACAGTTCCCAATTTAGGATGACCCCCTAAACTTTCACCCTAATTCTCAGTAGCCCCTTATGTCTACAGCGGCAGCTTGCCTTGTTTGGGGTGAACTAAGTTAAAAAATAAAAAATTAAAATTTATATAAATTTAGGTATGTGTACATGTTTATATATTTCTATGTAAAGGATTCACTCCTAAAATAATTAACCGATTATTATGAATTTTGGAACACAGCTGCTATGCTTAAGGGTGGGTACTGTGGGCTATATTTAGTTTTAGTTTTATGCAAAGAGGAGGTGGAAAGCCTTTGTGAAAGTTCAAATACCTTTGATTTTTGTGAAATTTTAACAATAAATAGAAGACTAATTAATAAATATTACCCAGTTCAGTTTCTTTGGGGTATTTTAAAGGGTTTTAGGGTGAATAAAATGGGCACAAGATCCCATTTGAAAATTCAAATATTTCAGATTTGCATTGAATTTGATCCACAGTTATTGGACACCAATTCTACCCATATAGGTATTCTTCTAGTTAATTATAAATATAAGAGTTAAAAAAAAAAATTCGAATATATTTATGTGATTTAAATTTAAACATTTTGTAGAAAGATTTGACATTAATAATAATATTGAGTTCTTCAAATTTTCCGAGCAACACCACAACATGTGACCCGCTAGTAAGCAAGAACAAGGACTTATTCAGAAAGAAGGGGGTGGAGGTGACGGTTGTGAAGTGGATAACAGCACAGAGTAACCACTCGGCCTGCCCTGTTCAAGTCCGGCCACGTCTGTAGTACGACTTTCAGTAGGGATGTTGGTAACCTTCACGAGGTCTAGACTGAGAGTACCTACAAAACAAGTCAAACAAACTATTGCGATTCCTGATTCATACGAATTGAGTTTATTTCAGAAGATCTTTCATATTTTCGGTTAAAAAAATAATGTCAGTTTTCGAATTGGAGCTTCAGTTCATGTTTCTGCCTTTATTCACAATTTGTCGGAGATCGATACTTGAAGGTGTTTGAAGACGGCCGGTAGGCAAAACGCTCGAAACATGGTGGAAAACCAGTCACCAAATTGTCAATAATATTGTATGAACTTTTTTCTAATATGTGGAGGCATAGATCACACGACGACAGGGAGGTCTCCCAGATGTTAGCCACGTGGTCAACCATACAAAAGGTGTGCCATGGACTTCGCTTCCTTTTTCCTATTGACCTCTGAGCAGTTCTGTTGATTTGCACTCAGTTGTTTCCTCTGTCTAAACCAGTTTCTCTTGATGTGCTCTTGAGATAAAATCTCTACAAATGTTTATTTAGTTCATCTTTCAAATATCCACGTATTACGAAAACTTTTTCATGTGCGCATATGTAAAATAATGAAGAGTGGCAAAAATGAATCGTGGACGAGTCCATTGTGGGTAGGGCGTCGAGAAAGAAAGAAAGCGACTTGATAACTGTTAAAAAGGAGAAGGTTCTGCAGTGCAAGCGAGACTTGAAAGGTAGCGGTTTCAGAAACGCGAAGAGCCAGAGCGCTTGGTGATCAGAGTATCGAAGTACCAGAAGAATAAGAGTTTACCGATGTTTACGGCACCGATGAAGCTTTATTGGCTATGGTATCCAAGCCCATCTTGCTGTTAGGCTTTCGTGTCGGCTGATTAAAAATGCGGCTGATAAGCAAGTTGGTACAATGAAGGAATCCCCTGACTTGTATTTCATCAAATAGACAATTGGAAGTGCTTGTGGAACAATTGTTCTAGTTCACGCTCAGATAGACAATGCAGAGCAAATTGCTTTCCAATCGGATGCATATATGAACGAGTTTCTAGTGGAAATCAAGTCTGTGACCTCAGCAAGAAAAAAACTTTTCTATAAGACAAAAGTATGTCAAAAGATTTTTTTTTATATGTGTGTGCATAGCCGATGTAAACCATCCGGTGATGGGAAATAAAAAAAAAAATTTTTTCCATATACATTCTGTTCTTTGTCATTCTTGTTGGATCTTACCGGGTACCCCGAAAGAACGGGTAATGCAACACATATTTTGATGTATTACTTTGAAGAACAAATAAATCCTGTTATATTTTATAAGTAAAGTCTTTTTAGTTCGCTTTTGTTTATCTTGTTCAGATGTTAGAACAAATAAAAAAAAAACGGTACTTGTCCAGATTAGGACCCAAGCTTAAATCGACTTGCCGTTGGTAATTTCCGGATGCTTACGTAGACGGCCAGAAACAGACGAATGAAAAATCGGTTGCCTGTGCGTTCAAAATATCCAAAACAAGCTGGAACTTTTTAATTTATTTAAACATAAAATTTTGTTTTCACTGAACAAGTGTTCAAACAGTGTTTGGGTTAGGGTTAGGTTATAAAATGTTTTTTTTCTGTACGTAAAAGTTTGTTTTTTTACTGAACAAGTGTTAAAACGGTTTAGGGTTAATGTTAGGGTTCGTTAAAATTCATTATCGCTTTGATCGATTTAGTTTCGCCATTCAATCAATTAAAATGTTAAATTGTCGTCTGCTTATTTTCACACATTCTGATTGGATATGTGGTTCGGCATTTTCCGGCCGCCTACGTAAACATCCGGAAACTACCGACACAAAGTCGATTTTACCTTGGGTCCTAATCTGCACAAGTACAAAAAAAAAACAGATCATTTTATTGTAGTTGGTTTACTCAATATTATTGTTGTCATTTCTGTTTTCTAAATTTTATTTTATCTTTGCCATTACTATTATATTATTATTGATATAATATTACTATTATATTATTATTAATATATTATTACTATATTATTACTATTATATTATTATAAATATATTATTACTATTATGTTATTATTAATATATTATTATTATTATATTATTATTAATATATTATTACTATCATATTATTATTAATATATTATTATTATCATATTATTAATATATTATTACTATTATATTATTATTATTATTACTATTATATATTATTATTAATATATTATTATCATTATATCATTATTAATATATTATTATATTATTATCAACATATTATTATTAATATATTATTACTATTATACTATTATCATTATATCATTATATTATTAATATATTATTATATTATTATCAATATATTATTATTAATATATTATTAGTATTATATTATTATCAATATATTATTATCATTATATCATTATTATATTATTAATATATTATTATTATATTATTGTTAATATATTATCATTAATATATATTATTACCATTATACTATTATTAATATGTTATTACTATTATATTATTATTAATATATTATTACTTGTGTAATTAATGCTAATAATGATTCTATATTTGTATTTTTTGTAACAATGGTCATCTTTTTTTCTCCAAGGTCCGTACCGTAAATGGACATGGACCACTGACGGTTGGCATACGTGGGCCACGTACGAACAACACTGTCCTGGAGACATCGGTCATCTACAGCGAAGACTCTGTCTACGACGTCACATATCGTGTGTCCACTCCCGGTTGCTACACCATTGACGTGAAGTGGGCTGGCTCCCACATACACCAGAGTCCTTTCATATGTAAGGTGATGCCCTAAAAAGGTCACGCATCTATTCTCAGCATATATATATATATATATATATATATATATATATATATATATATATATATATATATATGAAATGAAATGATATATATTTGATTAAATAACAGAATTCTTCTTTTTTATAATCCTTTCATTAAGTTATTCGATTTTTCTGACAATGTTTTTACTGTCATTGTTGATAAAATTAACATTTTAAACTTGCCTTGATACGGATTCCTAAAAGAGTTTGAAGGATTTCGAGGATCACGAATTTCGGAACTTTCATAATTTTTTCAATAATGACAATTCTAAAAAGTTGTTAAATCGAAAAAAAAAACACTAAATAATAGGACGATAATAGAATTAAAAAATGTCGAAATTCCTTCGCATGTTTCATATGGCTGTACAAGGGCGGATCCAGGACGGACACACACGTACAATTTTCCTACATGTTTTCCATAAAACTTTCAAGCAATAAATAGAAAAAAAGAAACGTTTGAATATGGAAGTTTAGAAAACGCTGAACTTAATTCCAGAGTTAGGGTTAGGGTTAGGGTTAGGGTTAGGGTTAGAGTTAGGGTTAGGGTTTGTTCCTAATACAATATGTCAGATTTGACCTTTTAAGTTCTTCAGATTTGACCTTTTAAGTTCTTCAGATTTGACCAACCTTTTCTAAGGACTTTAAGTGTAGGTTTTAATTATTAATTTTTTAGTTGCTCTCTGTTGAGCAAACATCAAACTCTAAATATAGAATTAGCTTACCAATGAAATAAGGTCTGTCCTTTTCTATTCGTAGGCGTCCATAGTTTATTATTATTTGCAAGCTGAACCCATGTAAATTACACAGTATTATTGTTGAAAATATTGAAAACAGCCTACCCCTCGACTAGATATGTTTTACGCAAAAAAAGTGGAAGACAAGACTTTATAGGGAGAAACCATCACTCCACAAATAAATAATCTGCCCCCCCCCCCCACTTCACTCCCATCATACAGACATATGGATCCGCTCCTTGGTTAGACATATGTTTTTATGGTTGTATATAATATGTATGATAATTTTTTTATTCGATGACATTTTTTTTAAAATCACTTGTCAGTATTATAGACTTTTTCAAGGTCACCGAAAAAATATTTTGAAAAGTAATTTGAAAATATTTTTAAAAGTAATCTTAAAATATTTTTTAAAGTAATTTTTTAAAAGTATTTTTTAAAGTAATTTGAAAATATTTTTTAAAGTAATTTAAAAAAATATTTTTTAAAGTAATTTAAAAAAATATTTTTTAAAGTAATTTGAAAATATTTTTTAAGTAATTTTTAACAATATTTTTTAAAGTAATTTTTAACAATATTTGTTAAAGTAATTTTTTAAAGATAATTTGAAAATATTTTTTAAAGGTAATTTGAAAATATTTTTTAAAGTATGTTTTTTTAAATATTTTGAAAGGTAATTTGAAAATATTTTTTGAAGTAATTTAAAAAAATATTTTTTAAAGTAATTTTTTAAATATTTTTATACGTAATTTTAAATTTGAACATAAAACAATCACAAGAAACTGCGTGACTCAGAAATGGCGGGAACAAATTCATCAGAAAACGAAAAAGTCAAAAATTGATTTTTGTGCTTTTACCAACGGCAATCAATAAACAAGCGAAAATGTCTCTGTCTAGAAAATGCCAAAATGTGGTCGGTGATAAAATATAAATTTAACCAATAAGTAGGTATATGGTTGTTTAGTTTTTCATTTATTTCATCTCTTTTATGAATAAAAATATGATGGAATCTGAAAGGAACGAATTTAACATGACACTGTATCTGACGTCACTCAAACGTAAACAAAAAGTATTTTTTTTAATTGACTTGATCTTAGAATAACACTTTTCCATTAAAATTTTAAAAAAAACATGCATGTATTATATTTAAATTAGGGTGATTAAAAATAGAATCTTGCAAAATTTTGACTCACTTTTTTGCATACAGTGTTTTAACAAAGATATTGACAAGTGGGGGGCAAAGATTTTGAATATTTAAAAAAAAACAGACATTATGTTAGATGTTAATCTTGGAAGTTAAGAAAAGAATAGAATTCAGTTTTTTAATTTCCCATTTTTGGTCTTGAATTCAGCATAAGGTCCTAAAAAGCATAAACTTTCAAAATGGCATTCGATGTATATTTCCTCGGCTTTATTTTCAACTCAGAGACATTTTATACTTCTTTTCCTTTTTTTTTAAAATAAATAATCTAAGCGATAGCAAACTTTTTCGTTTTGTGATAGAAATTGATTTGAAAGTATCGACGACCTTGAAAAAACTATTGATGCTGACAAAACGTTTTAAATGAGTTTCGTAAAAGAATACGTGTTAAAAAAAAAAAATTTTTTAAAGCAAATGATCCGTGTGTACAAATGTGAAATATTTCCTTTTTTATTGAATATCGGTCTCAGATCTCTCCTCCATAAACACTCGGATTTTCTTTTCGTGGAGAGAGTGAGAAAATGAATATCAAAACGATTTGTAAAATATTAAAAACAAAACTAAAAAAAAAACAAGATGGCCGTTACAGTTTCGATTCTCTTGTCGTCTGTGATATTTTCTAACAGAATTTTCCCAATTTATGAATCGAAGAAAAATACTCGCGCCAACTTCTTTATCTGGAGTACCCAACCAATTTTACAGTCAAGGTGTCTGATTAATCTAATGGATGGAATCGGATATGTCGAGTTCAAATCCATTTGGATTTTTTCTGCTCATTTATGCAGTCTTTCCTGAAATTTACCTCAACCTCCGCTTGTATTGCCTAAACAGAATAGCATTGTCCAACCTGGCACATGTGAAGTCAACCAGATACAAAAACAATTAACTGACTACACATGTGCATTCTTGGCTGCTTTTTAAAATTCTCTTCTTTTTTCCAACTTTTTTGTTCCTTTGTTTTTGTCACCTGAAGATGATTTCACGAACAATCGAAAACTTCGTGATACACATGACACATAGATTAATTTTGTTGACTTTGGCACAAAAAAAAAATCATTATACTCCTTCAGTTGAGTTTCTGAATTCCATCTCAAGCATTACTTGTTGTCGGACTCTGGAACTCCCTCCCTGCTCCCCGTTTCCCCGACTGTACCGACATGCAGAAATTTAAAACTAATGTAAACAGACATCTCGCTGCACACCTCCATACTTAGGATGATCCCCAAAACTTACACCCTAATTCTCAGTAGCCCCTTATGTTTACGGTAGCGGCCTGCCTTGTTTGGGGTAAAAATTAAATTAAAAAAAAAAAAACTGTTCAGGAAGCAGATCGGTGCAAGCAGGCAATCCTGCTTTACTTTTATTTTTTTCATTTTGAAGTCTTTGACTGATCAGTACACATTGACCTGCATGTTCACATCAAAAGTCGGTTCTCTCAATCGCTCCAAACACTTTCTCACACCTGAGACTATTCTCTATCTCTACAAATCCACAATCACACCATGTATCGAGTACTGTTGTATTATTTGGGGCTGGTGAATCTCTGTCCCATTTGAGGCTTCTTGATAAGGTGCAGAAACATATCTGTAATTTGATTGGCCCCCTACCCTTTCTTCTCAGCACCCCCTCTCCCACAGACATGATGTTGCTAGTCTCAGTCTTTTCTATAAATACTATTATGGCATGTGTTCTTCAGAATTATGTGATCTATTCCCCGCTTCTTTTGTTCCAGCTCGTTTGACTCGTTGGTCTAGTGGTCTTCATCAATTCTGTTTTCATACCTCATTGTAATACAGCTTCCTTCCTATTCCAGTAGCTCCTTTCCAAGAACCACAGGCTTATGGAACTCTCTTCCTGCTGACTGTTTTCCTCCTACCTATAACCTTGGTCTTTTCAACACTAAGGCCAATAGGCATCTCCTGTCTTTGCGATAATCATATTTGTTTTTGTTAGCTCCTTACATAAAGTGGCTTCATGCCTTGTCTGAAGCGATTTCCATTAAAAAAAATGCCTTCATCAAGTTGATGAATTTGGCCATTTAATAAGCCAAGCCATATAATAGACAAACACTTACAGTAGAAAGCATCGCTAACAAATTCAGACCACAAACTACAAAGTAGACACCTTGCTGAGTCCGTGGGTCATTCCTGAGTTTATAGTTTGTTTTTAATTAATTTCTTTTTTTTTAATATGTACTTCAGATAAAGGAGTCTCTTCATGGGAATTAAAAAGACTCAAGAAAATCTGGAACAAACCACATCTTGAAATAACAACGAAAAAGAACACTTGGACTGATGGAGCACGGTTCTTTGTTTTCTTTTTCTTTTGAACTCCAAAGCAAGAATTAAGTTTTTTTTTCGTTTTTACTGCAATCAAAAAATTAAGTTTAGCTATTTTCTGCGATGGCAACACATAATTTCAGTGTCAATAAATAAAACGGGAAAAACGGAAAACATTTTTTTTAAATTTCAATTTCAAAACGTCCAGGTTCATTAGGTAAATAGCAAAATTCTCCATTTGCCTACACTGACATTCAATGCCTGAGTTGTCCATCAAGTTTCAGTCATGAATGTCCAACAGTTTTTGTTTTATCACTGTTCAATGATATTTGGTGATCGTCTCAGTAGCAGATGTGATCCTGAATCGGCCTCACTCTCACCAGATCTTAATCCTCAGATTTTTATCTGAAAAATAATGTCGATCAAAACAAATCCGAAACTATTTCTGTGCCAAGAGAGGAGTATGTCAGAGCTAGTGACAATTTTTCACTTTGTATCAAGGTGTGCTTATCATTAAACAACCATACAACAAAGACTGTTGGACATCCATGAGTGAAACTTGGTGAACAAGTCAGACATGGACTGAAATATGGTTCCATTGCAGAAAGGGTTGTGAATTTTATCAACGATTCCATGAGTTGCATTGTGGAGGAGCTTGTGTGTAAGTATAAGATAGCCACTAGGCGTTTATTTTTTATTTTTATAACAAAAGTGAATCCTACAATGCAATTCGACAAACTTCCAACCGGAAGTTTGCAGTCAGTTATACAAAATTAAGATGGCTTTACTATAAAAATCTGAAGAGAAAAATGCAAATAATTATCTATTTCGATTTAGTATAAGATTTTAAAATAAATTGTTTCTTGCTTCAGGGTTGCTTTTTTTTTATTGAATTGAAAAACTGAAATCAATCAGAACTGTGACCATATGTGGCCAAAACTTAAGAAATTACATTGGTTTAGATGAATTAAGACACAAATCAAAATTGTTTGCCTTAAATATTTTTTGTTTGCTTTCTTTTTTGTGTGCAATTTTCCATTTTTCTTTCGTCAATTTTTTCACTATCAGCCCAAATTTTGAACCATTATTCGCAAAATAGGCACAATCTGTCCAAAAGGTATTTTCATATTGGAGATAACATAAATAAGGAAAAATTATGGACACACAAGTAAAAAAAAAAAAAAAGAAAGGTAAAAGATAAAGAGAAAGAAACATAGAAAATGGATAAATTGATTTCTGGTGACCTAGCAAAAGAGTTCAAAGATACTGTTATTAACTGTCTTAAATTTTGAATCTGTCAGTGAGAAAGTTTCAGTGAAAGTGTGCATGTGTGTGTGGGGTGTCTTTGAAGGATATATGGATCTTTCTCCAGTCTATGATCCAGGAGAAACACCTGCTGGGCATGACAACTATGATATTGGATAACTAGATGTGGTGTCCGGATCTGTCAGGAAGGATCCATCGGAAATTCAGAAGATCCGTAGAGAGCATATAGAGACAAGGAGTTAATATTAGCTGACGAGATTAAAAAATGTAGATTTGGTGGATTGCTTTTATCTTTCTTCATTATTTGGGTTGATTCTGATGGGCACAAACTTTGGAAGGTCTTCATATTTTAAATCCTTCGTAAAACTTAATACCTGCATACGAATAATACATGTGTGTGTGTGTGTGTGTGTGTGATAACTAAATTCTTAAGTCATTTTTTATGAAGAAAAGATGCTCAGTATCAGATATTTATTAAGAAAGAAATATTTACTTGCAAATGGATGACGTCATAAAGGAGGAATGATATTTATCAAGATCTTTTTTTAATTAATAAATCTTTTATTCGTTCGTCACTTGGACATTGTTTAGTTCAGTAGCAAGAAATCCTGATTCCTTATATATAATCGTATCACAGTCAATAGTTTTCTTCGAATGTCCGGCTGGCTTGGCAGGCCAAGAGCAGACTCAAGGCGTTTCCACGAATAATGGCGATTGAGAGGCGCTCGTAAAACCAAGACAATTCGCGATTGTCTCCGGTGTTGCGCGTCATTAATAGACCAAGGCTGCCGAGGAAGTCGCGCGTGGCAGAGCCTGTCACTCCACTCGTCTCGTCTCCACAGCAATTGGTTGACATCTGAATCTGAAGATTGGCATATTTTGAAATATTTACTAAGATTGAACCAAAAAGACAACTTGGTATTAATTTGTATTTTTGTTTTTTCTTTAAAACAAAGTTCACCCCCAAAAAAGACATGCTGCCATTTTAGACGTAAGGGGCTACTGAGAATTAGAGTGAAAGTTTAGGGGGTCATCCTAAATTGAGAGCTGTGCAACATTAGTTTTAAATTTCTGCATGTCGGTACAGTCAGGGAAACAGGGAGCAGGGAGGGAATTCCAAAGGCCGGCAGCACAAGGAAAGAAACTATTGGAGTAGAAGGCTCTTTGACATCTGGGGATCTCCACACTGAATGGATGGGATTTAGCTGATTGTAGGGTTCATCGAGTGTATTTACGTCGAGGGGGTGCCAGTATTATTTGAACATGGGCGGGTGGAGGGGGGGGAGGACATATGTGTGGATTCAATAAAAAAAAATTGAGAGGGCGATTTTTAAAATTGGGGAAATATGAATAATATACTCGGGCAAGAGAGGAGGGGGGGAAAGAAAAGATCTCATACCAAATCTATTTTCAATAAAATATGCGTCAAATAAAGTCATGAATAAAATATGCGTGCCGAAATTATCAAATCGGGTTTAAAAAAAGAAAATTAAATGAGATTCATTGAATAAAAAATGAACTCGATATAGTTTGATTTTTTTTTTTTACTTTTGTTTTTTTTTTACTTTTGTTCACTCGAAACAAAGGGGGATACTTTTTTTTTTTTTTACTTTATTTTTTTTTACTTTTGTTCACTCGAAACAAAGGGGGATATTTTTTTTTTTTTTACTTTTTTTTTTTTTTACTTTATTTTTTTTTACTTTTGTTCACTCGAAACAAAGGGGGATATTGCCACTGAAGCATAAGGGCCTACTGTGATTAGGGGCCAGATTTATAGGGGACAACATGGGTGAGGAGTTGAGCAGTAAGATGTTTGTTCACATTACA
Source organism: Sepiola atlantica (assembly GCA_963556195.1). NCBI lineage: Eukaryota > Metazoa > Mollusca > Cephalopoda > Sepiida > Sepiolidae > Sepiola > Sepiola atlantica. Next base: position 195,560,201 of record OY744522.1, read on the forward strand.
TTTAAATTTCCGTATGTTTGTATGGTCCAGAGAATAGGGCGGGAATTACGAAGGCAAGTGGTCCTAGGAAAGAAGCTATAGTTCTCTATTGACAGGAGAGTTCTAAAAGAAGGGATAGAATCTCGGGGGGGGGGGTATGACTGACATAATCTGGGGGGGCTTATGACATAATCTCGGGGGGGGGGGGGTTATGACTGACATAATCTGGGGGGGCTTATGACTGACATAATAGGGGGGGGGCTTATGACATAATCTCGGGGGGGGGGGGGGGCTTATGGCATAATCTCGGGGTATGACATACTCTCGGGGCTTATGATATAATCTCGGGCCGGGGGAGGGGGAGGGCTTATGACATTACTTTGTCCAGTTTATTTATGGTGCAAGGAACGAATTGGGAATTTTCCAAATTTCAAAAATAAAATTAACAACAAAATAATGTTTTGCAATTTTTGAATATTTGGAACTTTTTTCTTGGGGCAAAAAATATTTGCAATAAAAAAAATGAAACTTATTTAATTGCTATCAAACAAATTTGCTTAAATAAAACCAACAACTTTCGGCTATTAATGCCGTTATCCATTTTTTTCTGATATCTCTTTAGATATCAGAGTTTGTGAAAAAACCAAAATAATTTACAAACTGAGTACTTTCAATTCTCCTAAGAATCATCTTTCAGGTATTCATTGAAATAATAAATAGACAAATAAATAATAACAAAAATTATCTAAGATCCCAAAAAGATGCTTGTTCTGAATTTTTATTCAATAAAAAACAATTGAAAGGATAATCCTTAAAATTGGGGAAATGTGAATATACAACCGATATATGATACTACTATTAATATATTTTTAGAGTGAAGAATGCTGGGGAAGGAATGTCATCAAAAACTTACTGAAGCAATTTAAGCAATCTTATATGGGACAATTTTAGTAGAGTAAAATCTGTTACAACCAGCATGGGAGGAGACTTTCTTGGTTTGGTCACATTTAAAGAACGGATATGACTTCTTGGGTTGCTAGGTATAGAACAGTTGAGGTAGCAGGGTCAGTTGGCAGGAGAAAGCCAAGAAAAACATGGGAGTGAGTGATAAAGATGGATTTGAGAGAAAGAGGGATAAATAAAGACCTGGCCAGAGATAGGTCAGTGTGGAAGTCATTTTCTAAAAGCCATTCAACAAATGCCAGCAGGTAAAACGGACATTTAACCGAATATGATGATAAAAAGGCTGCAGGGCAGTCGATATTTTTCAATTTTAATTTTAAAATTTTCATTGTCATCCAATTTTTATAGAATTTGAGAAACATATGTGGATATTTATTGTGTGTGTGTGTGTGTGTATTAATATTTAAACTTTGAAAATTCAGAAACCAGACAACTTAACGCGTGATTTTGTCAAATAAATGAAATATTTATTAAATCATTTTTTTCTTTTTAAATATTTTTTTAAATATTAATATTTGTTAGTATAGAAGATATATATTTTTTAAATTGTAATGTAAAAATGTATCAAGAAACAAAAAACATTTGCATCTTTTGTTATCAAACACCATCATTGTTTTATCAGTTTTGAGTTTGTTTGTTTATGAGGACAGCTTGTAAAACTCAATTCTTCTTGGCTGTGTATTTTTCAAGGAAGGCATGTTGAATGTTAAATATCCCAAACGAGAAATTTCTGGTGACCAAGAAACTTGCTTCTCATTGTTGCTGGCATTTGGGTTTCAACCCTAAATGAGAATTTTGAGTGTCGATTTTCAAGGAAGGTTACACAAACCGACTTGTCTTAATATTAGCTTCACCATCAATTGATGATGGATGACACAAGACAAAAAGACAAGACACGTCTTGATATTGAAACAAAAAAATTGTTTTTTTTTCCGATGTCAATATTTTGACTTCAACCCAAATTCTAAGTTTTGAATGCTGATTTTTAAGGCAGGCACATTTAATGAAGCTAAAAATCATATTTTTTTTTAATCGATGGAGAGATCTGTCTGCTGGCTGACAATTTTGTACCTTTCTTATTGATGTAAGCATTAGCGGTTCAATTCTAAATCAGGATCTTGAATGCTGATTTTCAAGGAAAGCACACTGATGAAACATGTGGCTGAGGAAATTCGGCTCTTCTCATTTGTTGGGGTTTAATGCCAGAATCTAGATTGCTAAATTTCAAGGCTGTTTCTCTTTGAAGGGTTCATGCAATGCAGTCTTCCAATTCACATTTCTCCATGATTTGGCCTTGTGCCAGACGAATTTTAATAGTTCATCGGCCAAAAAAACTTTTTTGGTGTGTCTGAAGAACAAAAGATGTTATGTATCAATATTTTCATGCATTTAAGATATCAGTTTAATATTTTTATGTATATTTTTTATCAATTGAAGATATCAGTTTTTAATATTTTGATGTATTTAAAATGTTAGTTTTCGATATTTTAAAATAAGTTTTGTATTTTTCTATCTTTTTTTTTTATACAGTTTTTGTGTCAAAATCTGTCGATACTGAATTTTTTTACAACAAGCAGGACTTGTATTTCGCTTTAACAGTAAATGCGATGTGCAAAAAAAATTACAGCATTTTTCTTGTAAACTGGAGATCGCATAAAATGTTTTTAGATTTATTTTTTTTTTAATTTTATTGTTTTAGTTTTTGCTGGAAACTTTTGCACATGCCAATTATAGATCTTTTAAAAAAATCTTTGTTTTTTTTTGTTTTTTTCCATATTTGAAACATTTTGTCATTTTTTTTTTTTTTAATTTATTTGAATGTAAAATAAAATTCTTCATGTGGATTCAACAAAGAATATTTCTTAAAACTGTTTCGTTTAAAAATGATCCTGTTTTTGTTTTGTTGTTTTTATTGCCTTTTTTTTTTTTAAATAAAAAGATAAGTACTTTATTGCTTTTGTTGACCATATAAATCTTTTTTTGCTTTTTTCTAACCATATAAAAAGTATTTTATTTCTTTGTTAACTATATGATTTTTTTTTAAAACCATATATACAACATGTAACCATGCTGTTAAAATACTATCACAGGTTCCGTTCCACCTGGCAGCATCTTTGGCAACTCTGAAAACAATATTTCAAGGACCAACCAAAGATTTGCGAGTGAACTTGAATACGATAAAACTGTTCAGAAGCCGTCTGACTATATGGTGCCCTGTAAGGGTGGGTGGGCTGCTGTCAGGCTTCATCGGCCCAAGACATTCATTTATGAATACCTCTGTGAATATTATCGTGCTAAAAACACTTTGAATCATTAATACATCTAGCTATAATTGCTACCTTAGTACTGTGAAACTACTTTCTGACCAATAGTATGGATTTAGGCAAGCCTTTTCTATTGCAGAAATCCTAACGGTCATCTTTGAACCATACACTTAGATAAGGCAAGTGAAGCTAGGGCGGTAGCACTTAATATATTCAAAGCTTTTGATAAGGTCTGGCATGAAAGTCTTTTCATGAAATTAATTTGTACGGTATTACTGGACGAATATTCAATTTAATCAGATCCTTCTAAGTCAAAAACAAAGATCCAGGTCGTCCTTGATGGCCGTACATCTAAACATGATATTGATGTGAGTGTTCTCCAGGGGGTTGATTCTTAGACATTTATTATTCCTGATTTTCATAAACGACCTCCCTGATGCAATTGCGTTCGAGATGGGTATATTTGCTGATGACACCAGTCTATTCTCGACATGTGGGCAAAACGAAGACACATCCAAGGCAATGACTGAATCCTTAGTAAATGACCTCCAGTCTGTAGTGGAATGGGGATATAAATGGATGGTAACATTTAATGCTACTTAAAAAAAAAAAAACTCCTTTCCTTGAACAATTATAAGAAACTTTTTCAGCCACCGATTGCCATGGCTAAATGCACCTTACATGAAAGTCCATCATTTAAACTCCTCGGCCTACCATTCACAGGTAACATGAATTAGAACAAATACATAGACGATACTACCAAACAAGGTAGACTCCCTCTACCAAGCTAGAAAACTTATCACACCTGCCAGTATCCTATATCAATACAAAGCCACCATTCGCCCATTCATGGAGTATTGTTGCCACATCTGGGCTGGTGCATCAACCACTAGTTTCTCCCTCTTTAGATGGAGTCCAAAAAACAGCCTCTAATAGGTCCCACACTGTCTACTATACTCCAGCCTCTGTACCATCGCCGCAGTGTTGCATCCCTGTGCTTTTTTTTTTTTACAAATACTTCAATAGAATGTGCTCCGACGAACTTGCTGTATGTGTACCCCCCCCCCCTCGATATTAACATGCTCAACCAGTCAGACAATCAGCTAAATCCTATCCCTTTACGATGCCAGAATAACTTTTCTCGAACTGCTTGCCTTTGGAATTTCCTCCCTGCTCCTTGTTTCCGACTGTACCAACATGCAGAAATGTAAATGTAATGTGAACAAACATCTCACTACACAATTCCCCATTTAGGATGCACCTATAAATTTGGCCTCTAATTCAGTCTCAGTGGTAGCATAGGGTGAATATAAGTAAAAATAAATAAATAAAAATATAAATATACAATAGAAAATTAGATTCCTGTGACCATGTCTTTATTCATTCTTACAGGGATCCAGTTATTTACAGTCCGTTTCATCATCACTCAGACAAACAAAGCACAAAGTTATATATATTGGATTTTCAATGATTGGGGTCTCTGCTCGCGCAGGTCAACTTGGAAAGCCTCGTGGACGTCATGCAGAAGAGCAGACTTTGTTGGTTGGGGCACGTTGAGTGCAGCAATGGCTGGATTGCTAAAGCCCGACAGTTGAAATGTGCCAGCAGAGAAGACCACCTCTGGTAGACCCAAGTTGTCTTGGGAGGACGTGATCAAACGTGATAGGAGAGCCTTGGGGTTTGGATTCTGTCGAGCCTCACCAAAGACAAAAATGGAGAGGAAGACTTAGATCGACAATCAGGCCCCACCCTCATCAGAGGATTAATTGTTGCCTGATTCAACAAATAAACCGGTTGATGATGATGACGACCTCATCAGAAGGAAAAGCCAAAATCGTGTTCAAAACATCCGAAAAAATAAAAAAAATTCACATGATCAAAGCATTTATATATGCAGGTTCATTGGGGAAAAAGTTGTTTACTTTCATGAATCAGCGACATGTCATCCACAGAAGCTGTTTCTTCTTTTCAAGCTTCATCAGTGTAGCAGTTGAAGAAATTATATTGTTTTAAATGAAAGTATTCATTTGTTTACATTCTTATTTTTCGACAACACTGATAACCGAAAGAACCCAATTCATATGAAAATTATTTCTTCCATCAGAGTGCTCCACCCATTTTTTTTTTTTTTTTTGACTGATGGATCACTGCTTAACAAGGCACGGGAGCCACTCAAGGATAAGCATTAAAAGGATTGCTGGTGAGACGTTGATTGCCATCACAAAAAAATTGAAAACAGTGGGTGGAAAGGGCCGAGGATTACTTAAGAGGAATTGATTTTCCAAGAGGACGGCTCGACAAGTATTTGTTTATATTAGACATGAAGACAACCATGCTGTAGTCGGTTGAAAAGCAGACTTGTGGTATCTTTTCAATAGAAACAATCTTTGTTCATGGAAGTTCCATTTGGTTTTTGGTGCAGAGAGAGAGAAAAAAGAAAGTTCTTTACTGTGGTTGTAACCAGACGAGTTCTTGCTGTGAATGTTTTACGAGTGGGGCCAGGAATTGGAGTTCAGTCAAGCATCTACTATGAACATAACGGTATAGTGGAGGGAAGCTGTAGGGATGAGAAGAGATCAACCCAAACTAGACAGCGATGTACTCTGTCAAAAGAAGAAAGACTGCTCCAAGCGGCACCTCCCTAGATATGACAGCAGTAGCTCCCCATCTTAGTATGAATCTGGCTGTTATACAGGTAGAGGATTGAGTCAGGTACTTTCTGGAGCGATAGAATGATTTAACCATTTTTCCAGCAACGTTAGCAACAGATTTGATGTAAGTCTTCCATTTCAGGTCTGCGGTGAAAGTCCGCCCTAGAAGGAGGGGACTTCCTTGAGGAGGGAGCCATTCATTTCGACTGAGAAGTGACGATCCGAGCGTTAATAGTTTTAAAGGCGTTAAAAATAACAAGTCACTTACCCAATTGCACCACGTGGGAGGAGGAGAGAGAGAGTCAGAAGATCTTGATCATCAATGCTCTTTGAAGTGCTGCTATAGACAGTTTTGTCATCTGCATAGATGTCAACGAATTATCTCGATGTTTTGGAAGATCAGAAAGAGGGTTGGACCAAGAATGGATCCTTGAGGCAAACTGGCATTGATGCTGTGTGCTTCACGCTAAGAGGGTTAAGTTGCCATATCAAACTTGATTCTGACTAGCCAATTTTCAGTTGTTAAACTATTTGCAATATAATACTGTACTTCGCTCTGATTTATTTAAATGTAGTCCTGCTGGACAACTGGTAATATGGAAACATTTTTCAATTATGACCGAAACATCAAAATTAGCAAGGGAATAACTAGTTTTTAATGGAAGAATACAACTCAAAATATTGTCAGTTCTGTGTGGTCTGTCTTGTATATTTTTCGTTTTCAATAAATATTTAACAGTGGAAAAATATGAGATAATAAAGAAAAGATTTAGAAATCATTATCAAAATGGACACTTGGTGCAACGGATAAAGTGCTAAGTAACATTCTTCTGGAGGTTGAAGGTTCAATCCGCAGTACAAGTGATAGATACTAAGAATATAACAGTTGACAGAACGAAAACAATTTACGCCACGGATTAATAACGGGTCCAGTTCGAAATTCAGTACAGATTTCAGAGTTCGACGAGACAAAAATCAAAGAAAGTTGAAATGTGAGAATAACATCCAAAAATAGTCATCCAAAAAATACAAATCATTATTCAGAAACAATAGAAGAAAAACATGAAAAAAAAAAAAACACGATTTGAATGTATTTTTCTAAATCAATTTGTTTTTATTATGATGAAAAAGTTTTACAAAGAAAAAGAACATTGGAAAATGTGTGAGTTTTTTTTTTCTTGTATTTTAGGTTGATTCACCGCAACTGAAAAAGAAAAAAAAATCATTACGTTATTTAAAAATCATCTTTGACGGGAAATTTCAGTTTACTGGTACACATGTGTCTCTAGAAAAGGCAGAGAGTTTGAATTACCTACTCAACACCATCCTCGAGTGTCTTCGTTTTTTCTGGTAAACCTGACATGAGGATACTCCACTCTGCAAGTAAACCCTGACCAAATATTTAAAATAACAGAGTATTCGAAGCCCACGAAACAGTTATACACTGGCTTATACGAGGAATGATGCACGTTCTCCAAGTAATGCTACCTCAAGTAATATCACTTAGCTGGATACTCCACCAGACTAGATCAATTCTTGTCCTGGAATCCGGTAAGACCAAGAGACCACAAGAAAGATATACTATAACATAGTTAAATGGTCAATTGGGGAGAGGAAAATTAATGTTCTTAACTTCTTTACTAACTCAACGTTAGACTTAACTTTAATAGACTACACGAATATCTATGTATCTCATATAGTGATCAAGTACTTATTCGAAAATATGCACACTTCATCTTTTCGGTGTCAGTCAGTGGAAGAGAATCCTTCTAGACTAAGGCAATGTTTAGTTTTGTTCTAATCCAGAGTGCCTCTTTTTGGGGAGCTGGATTTTCCTCCACATTAAAAACCAACCTATTGCCCTCCTGGGGAAGCAAGTAGTAGTAGTAGTAGTAGTAGTAGTAATATGATTTTGAGGTGAAGTGTAGAAATTATTTGCTAAAGGCATGCAGGGTGTTCGGGATAATTTTGACACTTAAATCGATATGCATTTCTTGGAGGATCTTTTGCCGAATACAACTCACTCAGAGAAACCGCCTAGGATGTCCACTACGACCTCTAAGTAGGAGCTGGAACATGCAGACTTCATAGCTTTCGAGAGACACTTGAACATCAGTTTGATCCTGGCCATCAGCTCATCCTTGATGCTGCTGGCTTAAATTTTGAATCTGTTAGTGAGAACATTTTTTTGGAAGACGGTTGGTGTCTTTCTTAACTGTGCCCCACACATAGGGTTGCAATCAGACCAGTTGAAGGGACGGATGTTGAAACCGATGACGTTGTGGAAAGTCTCAGACAGCCACTCTTGAGTTTTCCCTGACAGTGCTGCCATACGTACGGTCTTCTCGCAGCCACTCTCTCCACCCAGTGTTTAAAACTATTGGACAGCAATATAGCCATCTGAATTGAGTCAGAGTCGCTTTTCAAAGATGTGGGGCAACATAATGTGACTCTCGCTGAAAACATACTCAAAAGACCATTACAGTTTGAGGGAACTTGGTTTTCGTGAAGCACGGGACTTTGTGCAGACTTTAGGCAAGTCACCTGTTGTTCTGCGTATTGTACAACTGGTTCTGGCAGAAGTTCTTCTCGTCTGAGAAGAACCATAGTATCCTCGGTTCGACTGAGTGTTTGGCTTTGTTGGGGAAGTTTTTGGTTCTCTTGGGCCTTGGCGCAGTGAATATTTGGCCTTTACGACTCTTGTACGAGGAGTTGCAAAGATCCTTGTTCATCTTTTTTTACATAGTCACTACTCCGACACCCAGCTTTCTCACCAAGGTCCGCATTGCCATGCCTGAAGTTTACTACACAATTTTTATTTTTTTTTGGGGGGGGGTATAATTGACAAAACTCCAGGTTCAACAATGACCCCCCCCACCCGCTAATACATGTACAGATTTCTGATTGTTTATTTTAATCATATGACCAGTAGATTTGAACTGAGTTTATCAGTTGAAGATTTTTAATAGAAGAAACCTGCAATACAGGTTCTGGTAAAAAGGGGCTGTAGGCAATTCCTAAAAGAAAGTTAAGCTTAATAAAACACAGCCACGATAATATTTTAGAAGACTTAAAAACAAGATGGATGCCAAAGAGATTGTTATTATTAGTAGTAAACGTTTTCTCCGCTAGCTGCAGAAAACACACTAACATGGCTGAGTGTCCTCCAAACCATACGATCTTCGGCCAAAGGGAGAGAATTCTGCCAATTTTATCTGTGAACGTCAAATTAAGCCTTTCTTACCGTGAAATGCAGACGACAAATTATACAAACTGATGAAATTAGTAGAAACTGGAATTTACCTGACAATAAAAACATGTCTTTCATTAAAGCAAACACTAACTCAAAAGAATGCCGGGATCGAAGTTGAAATAACAAAAAGTTTTTTTTTTAAAGTAAAGGAAAAAAAGGCAGCAGACTTATCTCCTTTTATCCATTTTTTGGGGTCGGCTAAAACGTCCAAAATATATTTTGGTGAAAATGGTTGAATAATGTTTGAGCCACCAGTCAGAAAGATGTCATCCTGGTCGTCGAGAACGAAAAGCTAACGGCATATACACACCCTCCCCGTATATCACAATTGGACACACCATTCCCATGGCTTTGTGCCGGACTAGACAGTAATAATAAATTCAATGTTACGTAAAGAAACCGACCTAATGAAGGTTTTTCAATAAAGAAGAAAAAGAATTGATGGGGAAAGTCGAAATACTCACCGCGATTGGTGCACTATACTCCAATCAGGTTTTATGGAAAGTGGACTTTCAACCACGGCTCCATCTTTTGTGACCGTGACAATTTCAAACTAAAGGAAATGAAAGAGAAACATATTTTTATTTGATGACCAACAAAATCGAATGTCAGTATTTATTAAACAGTCGAGAAAAACAAAACAAAAAAACAACACATTGTTAAAAAAGAAACCAAATCAGTACTGTTGGAAACCAAGAAGAAGAATTATAAAGATGACTAGATAAGTTTTTCAGCTAAAAAAAACTTTTATTTGTACATAGCATTAGAAATGAACAAGGAAATAAAATTGGTGGGAGTGAGGGGTGCATAGAAAGCCGGGTTAAATTGATTTCTGATGACCAATTAGACGAGATCTGGTACTTTTTTTTTAAATAACTGGCTTAAATTTTAAATCTGTTAGTGAGAACATTTCTTTGAAAGTGGAAGGAGGATTAAGCAGGTGTGTATTTTTTTATGGAAATTGCTCCAGACAAGGCATGAAGCCACTTGATGTAAGGAACTAACAAGAACAAATATGATTATCGCAAAGACAGGAGATGCCTATTGACCGTAGTCTTGAAAATACTAAAGTTATAGGTAGGAGGAAAACAGTCAGCAGGAAGAGAGTTCCACAAGCCTGCGGTTCTTGGAAAGAAGCTACTGGAATAGGAAACTATTACAATGACGTATCAAAACGGCGAATTGATGGAGACAACTAGACCAAAGAATTCATCTGAAGTTTCTTTATTGAAACTGAGTACACTTAATGCTGAAACCATGAATAATGTCATCATATTCGGTTTAACATTCATGTCACATGCTGGCATGTGTTGGACGGCTTAATTGACTTTCGAACTAACCTATCTCTGGCTAGGTCTTATCACTTCCTACAACAGAAATAAAACTTTTTTCTGAGCCTCCATGCGCTAATTTGGTCCCTGGTAAACCTAAGGAAATCAATAATTATATTCCGTTAAATGTCCATTTTACATGCTGGCTTGTAGAAATTGGCTTCCAAACTAACCTATCTCTGGTGTGACAGAATAATTCACATATATTACTTGGTAGCAAATCGGATTCAACTGAGTTCCAAATGTTTAGTTTTCTTGAAGTTCTTTTTTCCTTATCATGTGATCTGGAACTTTTAACGACTTTGAATAGTTTTTATACTTTATTGACCAGTATCAAAGTTGAGATTTAATTTGCTGCCAGCCAAAGTGAGGAATGACTCGGAAGGGGATCAAAAGGTATAGAACAACGGGTTTTTACAGATCAAAATCTTTGAGGGCTGATATTGTCGAAGAGTTAGGCCATTTTTTTTTTCACGAGACACAGTCAGAGAGGAAGCGAGATGAGGAAAATACTGCAAAACACTGTCTCTCCATTGCTGGCTGACACAGAGAGGACCATGTATACACTTTGAGTAGAATAACTAATTTTAATATGAATGCCTTGTGTTGTAATTAATGATGTTCAAGAATCCGGCTATGGAGAGAAGAGTCCCTATTCTCCACCCAATGAAAAGTATGTGCCCCGACCAGCAGAGAAATAAAGAAGCTATACAGGAGAAAGTCTTCACCAAGAAAATCTGGCGCTTCTTCATTATTTTCCACCACCCGTTTTTCTCAACTTTACAAATAATCTTTTTAAATTTTTTCGGTGTACAATTATGTTGCTAAAGAATTCCATGTTTTTTGGAAAAAATTTTTCGAATATTTTTTTTATTTTAGAAAGGGGATCAGTTTCCTATATAAATTTAACGTAAACTGATCACCCACTTTATGACCATCACATATTTTTCCAAAAATTTCCAGACAACCCGGAATTCTCTAGCGACATGATAGATAATTGTACACAGAAAAAAGTAAAAAATGTGAAAAAAACATGCAACATGGTAAAAAAAAATGGATGATCAGTTTACGTTAAATTCATATTGGAAATTGATCCCCCTCTTACAATCAAAAATATTTGAAAAAATTTCCAAAAAGCACGGAATTCTCTAGAAACATGATAGGTAATTGTACACCGAAAAAAAAATTATTTGTAAAAAAGTTGAGAAAAACGGGTGGTAGAAAATAATGAAGAAGCGCCGAAAATCCTGTTATGTAACAATCTTCCCCCGCTTGGCGATAGGTACATCCTACAAGTTTTGCACTACTTGACATGCGTCTACTCATTCGAGTGTTTACAAAGCATTATATTAAACTATTTTGGTGAGTTTATTTTCTTAGCAAATCAAAAGATTAAAGAAAACATTCATATAAGAGTTTTGTGACTTTATTTTTAAATTGCAGTCAATTATATTTTATCATTTATTCCCGTTTTTAATTGTCAAATAATAAACAATTTTTTTTACAATTTTTCAAATTCCCAAATGAATGCTCAAATAAAAAGCTGTGGCAGACCTGGTTAAAAATGTTCAACTTCTAATGTGAAACCTCCCATAACTGATTGACAAAATGCTGAGGTTAAAAATTAATTTCTTTAGCAACTTCAGAAATAACAGTGAATTGTTTGGAGAGCTAACGATATACATGGATTTTTCATCAAGATTATTTAGTTCATGGCCAATTCATTACTGGAATTGAATTATGGATATACAAGGTGAGCAAGAATGATTTCCACCAAGTTCACTAAACAAGAGGGATTTTCGTTATTATGAATATCAGACTCTATAAAAAAGCAATTCTTTTAAACATGACTGTCAAGTCAGAAAAAAATACATTTGACAAAAACTCCTACTTTTTTTTTGTGGACCCGACTCAGACTTCTCTTTATGTAATTAAGCAATTATGGTCGACATATCTCAAAGCATATGCATACACTCCTAACTTGATTATGCCTATGGTTTACGGCCATATAAAGTGTGATTTCAACTGGTGTCCACATCAGTATAGTTTTACAGATTCAGACGCCAGTGATCGCTTAATAGCTTCAGATTTCAACACCACATTCCCATTTTTTTTTAAACTAAGAAAAAATCTAATCATCTTGTACAAGATCATGGGAATTTTTCTGTTACCATTTTCAAAAAAGAAAAAGAAATAAATAAAATTTAAAAAAATGTTTTTTTTGTATAAATAATTTTCTTGAAAAGTTAGGGTTAGGTTAAAAAAGCAAAAAGGAGTTAATCATTGTCAGGCGATGCCAATACTTGACCTCGTACCAAAAATGTCGAAGTATCGGTTTGGATTTCTGACAGAATTATTTTCATGACAAACTGAAAGATAATCCTACTATTTTCTTAAAATAAATAATTAAAATTTTATCAATACTTAGGCCAGAACTCCAAAAACAGTTTTGTCTTTTTTTATTTGAAAAATCAAATTTTAAATAATATTTTTTTTTTTAAATAGCTACAGCTAATTTGCCATATTTTTCATATATTTATTAACTAAAATTTAGATTTCAAAAGATACATTTTTTAAAATCTTAATTTGTTTTCTTTTTAAGATTGAAACTGACTCAAATTTTATAATGAATGATAATTTAATGAAAAGTGGTCGTTTTAACTTACCCTGTTGAGAGAACGCGCATCTCTGTAATGAAGAACCTTCATGCATCTCATGATGACCTCCTTCGCTTCTTCTTGGGACATGTTCGGATTCTTCTCTAAAGCATCCCGCAACATTGGCTGGAAACAAGACAAAAAAGAAGGTTTCAGACATTTCATGCCATGAATGTAGAAGGAAATATCCTTCATTTGAGTCTTAAGTCAGTGGGTCATTTATAGTCATTAGTTAAGAGTTTTGGTATTTTGAATTGTTGTCATTTTGGTGAAGGTTTTTATGCTTAAAGTTCTTTATATCTTCAAATGTTTAATCATGGTTTTTGGTTTGGTTGTTTTGTTTTACGACATATCAACCCTTTTTGGGTTATTTAATGCCGAATCTGGTCATTTTGGTGAAGGTTTTTATGCTTCAAATTCTTTATATGTTTAAGTATTTATTCATGGTGTTTGGTGAGGAGAAGGGAGAAAGAGAGAGGGGAGGGAGGGAAATTGTTTTTTGCTTTGGATTTTGCAGAACATGATTGAGTTTTGCAATGGAAAAAAAACAATAAAACATCAATGTTTGGTGCATTTTGAGTCAGGAAGTCAATAACTTCAGACAGCCTGATTTGGTAGCGCCAGTAGGTTCTATTTGACCCATAGATGGGGCCTTTACAGGTACTACCACTCCGGGCCAGAGTGGACTTGGGAGCAATGACAACTAAGGGGCAACTCCACATTCCCCACAGCTCCCAAATGGAGGCCTCACCACTGGATGTCTTTTACAGTCATATTCAGGACCGGTTTCATACAGAGAAGAAAAAAAAATTCTAGAGATTGATTGTTCAATTCTTACGACAAGAACAGGTGATAAGAACTAAGAATGATAAAGTAACACTACAACCAGGTTAGGGTTAGGCTTCTTCAGGTAACCTTCTGGGAAATCCAAACTGCGTTCGATTCTTCTCATTCCCCGTTTACCAGAAGATTATTGACAAAAGACACTTGAAAAAGGCCGAAATGTTGTAAAAAAAAAAAAAAAAAAAAAAAAAAAAAAGATGAGGAAAATCGTCTACAACACGTAAATAACAATACTTGACTTTTTGGCTAGGAACAAAGTGTAGTATCTGTTCAAATGCGACACTTAGTTCATTTTGTCCTCGGCCAGTGAAGGAAAAGATCCTCCTACATTGAGGCAACTTTTATTTTTGTTTGAATTCAGAGTGCATCTTTTGGGGGAGCTGGATTTTCCCCACATTAAAAACCGACCTTATGTCTGTGTCCTCGTGAGGAGGTAAGTAAATAGGGACAATACATCATCTCAGAAACATTGTGAAATAAATTTTGCCATTTTTATTTTCTACAGAAGCCATACCATAATAAATACTGACTCGACCAGTTGGTAATTAGACAGCATGTGGGAAACAATGCAACAAAATCTGTTTAATGCACAACTTAATCTTTTTTAAATTATCATAATAATAAAAATAATGATAAATATAATAAAAAAAATAATGATAAATATAATAATAAAATAATGATAAAAAGAATAAAATATAAGAATAAAAATATAATAAAAAAATATTAAAAAAATAAAAATAATAAAAAACTTCTGAATTAATCAAAAGTTGACAATAAAAAAGTCAGAATTTGTCAAAGTTACAATATCTTTTTATGAATTGTTAAAAATTGTTATTGATAATCTGCCTACTGTGAAATAAATATCAGCTATAAATAAGAAAAAAAATGTCCTTAATAGAATTTAGAAAATTGTTGATGAGATGACATTGCATTTTTCAACGAAGGGAAATATTTGTTTACAATAAGGCCATGTTTTGCAGTGAAAATTTTCGAATTTTCCTAAAGTCGTAGTCTAGCATTTCTTCCTCTCCTCAACCAGGCACAACCCCCAAACCCCCCAAAAAACCCTAACACCTGTATTAATATACAGATGGAAAAATAAAAAAGTATAAACACTCACTCTCGCCAGATAAGAACCAAATCCAGACGAAATTGTATCAGAGGTGTAAGCAATGCCAATCTTGTCTACATAACCCAAGAAGCTGAAAAAAGAATTTTAGAAGAACAATAATTCAATAATCAGAAATATTTTAATTAAATAAACATAAGAAAAGCAAAAAAAATTGTAAAATAAAAATTTTAAAAAAAGAATCAAATATTATAATAAAAATAAAAGAACATGTTTGCTTGAGGTTTTAGAGATGGTATTTTTTTTTTTTACTTAAAATAAAATCTTATTTGTAAACAAATCAAGATTTAAAAATAAAAAAAATACTTGACCACTCATGACCAGTTGTTCAGCATTTGTTATAGTAAATATATTAAGGACAGTAGAAAGTGAACCATGGGTTTACTTTCTGCATCCACGTAACTCACTTCCCTTATTTTGTCGGTTAGTCCCCACATTCTATGAGTGATGTTTCTGACAAAGAGGGAAGAATTGCTGTTTCCTGGGACGGAAACACTTGCAGACTAGTTTTTGACCTTTAAGTAGTATTTTTTAGCTCCTTACATCAAGTGGCTTCATGCCTTGTTTGGAGCGATTTCCATATATATATAATTTCTTAACTTTGAACTGGGTTGATAAATCAACAGCATCCAGCAGTTATGGCTGTTGCTGCTTTCAAACAAACATCCAAAACTTTTGTCAACTGCCATTCATCGTTTATGACATCATCCATTTTCAAGTAATTATTAAACAAATATTAGAGCTTATCAGCCTTGGAAAGACAATCCACCCAAGGGAAGGTAAAACCTCGATTTCAAACGTCAGCTGCCTTGTGGTATACCCTCCCATGGAGAAAGGCTTTAGGAGAAAACCCTTGAGGAAAATAAGGCAGTACGACATTGCCTACACCTTCGCTCTACCAGCTCCTGCATTGGTAGCAAACTGTAACAGACTTGCAACGAGGAGAAGCGGGTGTGCTACGTGGCAACAGCCTGTTCTCCAGATCACACCGCCCAGGCTAGCATCCAACAACCCTCAACCAAAAAACCTACAATCTGGCTTCACCCATGGTCGACCCTGAACCGACAGAGGCTTACTACTCTACTACTATTAGACCTGGAGAATTTGCGAGGTTCTTCCAACTCTGTCAAAGTGGATGGAAGTGACATCATCTGTTGTGCACAGAGACAAACAAGATCCAGAGTAGTATAGATAGATAAATATTTTTAAAAAGTTTAAATATCGATATTCAAGTTTTAAAAAATGAATAAAAAGTTAAATATCACTGAACATCGTCGCAACTAGTTTCCTTTGGAACTAGTCATGGTTTTTTGGGTTTTTTTTTCTTCTAAAAATGAGAAGATTATTTAAGTATTATAGCACGAGATAAAGCGTACAAGTTCAAATAGCAATACACATCGACCAGAAAACGGTTTGGATAATCACAGATTTCAGGGTAGTTCTATTAAAATAGTCATATCTTAAAAACTAAAGCACTTTAAGTGCTCAAAATACCATCATTTTGTTAGGAAATGAATATCCTTTCACGTGCATTCATAAATAATAATATACATTATATATTTTTAAGAGCTTTGAGCAAATAAAGGCAAAAAAATGTTAATGCTATTTTCAGCAATTTACATCACTTTTTTTTTAAATTACCTTATCCGAAAAAATATTGTCCTTTTTTTTGAGCGAAAGTCAACAATGGCTGCTAGTATTGCTGATATAACAATCAATCAGCAGCAGCTAACTATAACCTAGTCTTGTAAAGTTTTGTAAAAATAAGACAAAAATACTTTGTGTTTAAAAAAGTTAATCCTATTTGGTTCTTTTATAAAAAATACTTCAAGAAATACTGGTTTTCACTCAACTTTCGAACTTCTAGTAGTAATGACTTTCTAGTTGCCAATTTAAAAAAAATTAAGATTCTACTTTTTTAGGTGATTACGTGTGAACACCCTAAAAGTCTTGGCGAAAAAAAATAATAATTTAGAGTGGGGGATCAGTTTCGCATATAAATTTAATGTAAAATGATCTCTGATATCCCGGCCATTCTTGCCTTTAAGTGAAATTTCTAAAATAAATAATTACTCTACAACTAACTCTAGGTATGACTAACAAGCCCACCTTCTAAAAAACATATCGTACCATTAACCTTAAATATGAGTGGCAAGCCACCTCCTAAAAAACTCCCTTAACCCTAACACTAAGTCCAAATGGCAACCTCCATCCAAAACAAAACTCCTTCCTTAACCTTATCACTAACCCTAAGTCCGAGTGGCAAACCCTAATCCTACAAAAAGCCCATTAAAACCACACATAGCGGAAAGTGTTAATCTACAATAATGCCAAAGAAATCTTGCAATATATTCATTTTTAAACAGTCCTAGTATTAGATTTTAGTTTCTTGTACATAAAATGTATTACAATTCAACTTTGAGTTTTCTAACTTCTTTCTTTTAATGGATACATGGTATTTTTAAGGTATTGCAGCATATTTATGTGCACTTAGTGCAGATTACTTGGAAACCATTAATTTCTGGGGATTTTCAGTGGCATATTCTGATTCCTTGTACAAAAATACACTTATATGGTAAATTTCATTGCTTAATCTTGTGTTTTAACAAAAATATAACATTTTTAATGAAAAATTAGTGTAAAAAATGTGATGAAACGCATATGGTCTTAAAGAGGGGTAAATGTCCAATCGTGAGGCACAGAAATAGTCATAACTTCCTTATTTTAGTCAGATTTAAATTTAAAAAGATTCTTTCTTAGATCATCTAGCTCTTTCTATATATGCCATTATTGAGATATTTTAAGCAATTAAAATTTTTTCATGTGTATTGCTAGTCTAAATAATTAGAGGGTGCTGGATTTCCGCAGCACCTACGGACGAGGGCTTTCCGACTTTTGAAAAAACAAAAAAGATCACTTACGGCTTGCCATTATTTATTCCACCAACAGCGAACGTGTTCCATAAGGGATCATATTTGGATCTGCGGTTGTACATAACTCGAGTGAGCCAAGAATACAAACTTTGGGGGGTGTAATTGAAGCCATCGTCAAAGCAGTTCTCATCAATTCTGAAAATAAAAACAAACATTTCAAATCAAAATTAGTTACATTTGAATCATCAAAATTCAAAAAATATGAAAATATTCAAACAGAAAAGAAACCAATTAGACAAGATTCATTTTCGACCCAAATTTTCTGAAGTAGAAAAAAATGTTTTATGTTTCAGTCCTAATTATTCGGCCTTTTGACTAGAAACAAAGTGTAGTTTCTGTTCTGATGTGACAGTCTATTCTGCCCTCGGTTAGTGAAGGTGAAATCTTTCTAGACTGGGGCAATTTTTATTTTTGTCCCAATCCAGAGTGCCCCCTTTTCAGGAGCTGGATTCTCCCCACATTAAAAACCAATCTTGTGTCTAACTTTGCCCTCATGGGGAGGCAAGTAAATAGGAACAGTCCTAGTTATCAAGATAAAAAAAAAAAAAGCTTAATATCTCATATACTAATGATGAGAAACAAATTAAACCAGGACTCTTGATTGGCTAAAATAAACAGGTGAAAAAACAACTCACTTCACTGATTGGTTATAAATCAACGTCTTCCTACCCCATGAAAGTCTACTCATCACCATATTTGGTATCCATTCAATAAAATACATAGAATGTTAGCTGGGATGACATTAGCTCTCGGCTGGGTCCAATGGAATAAGAAGTCAGGTCATGAAGGCCTGAAATATCCAACGACTCCATGAGGCAACTATCAGAAAACATTCATGGAAATGCTTACCGTATATTGCTCAACAGATAAGTTGCCTTCGTTATTTTTAAATTTTAAAGACCATTGAAATTGAATACCGAGAAAAGAGTTGTCTTAAATTTAACAGTCTCAAAACTTTATCAAAGTGACATTAACTAGCATGGACAGGTACAACTAAAGTGCTCAACTTGAGGCAGAGTAATACATAATGTTTATTTACAAGCTAAGGAATTAAAAATACAATTCTTTCTTATTGACTTCAGCCAGCACTAAAGTGATTAGTTTTTTTTATACTTTAAAATGCTTGTCACAAACTATTGGCAACTATCGTCAGTAACGATTGTTCTTTTCTAATTTAGTAATATATACTTTCGGAACAAATTGTCTAATGAGGTTAAAAATGTATCTAATTTAAATCATTAATTAACTGGATATATTCAGAAATATTTGTAAAAATGAAATTGTGATACTATTGACTGCCCCCCCCCCTCACATCCAAGAATGTTAAGTTGAGAAATGATTCACAAACGGAAAACTGAGTGATCAAGAAGTAAGACGAGTGGGAAACATAGGGATCTATTAAACTCTCTTGACGAGATGGCGCCTGACAGTTGGTGGCCAGTTTCCGAGTGGTTGACTGATAAAACGGGCGGATGTAGTCGGTTCCACTGATTAGCAGGGGGTGACTGACAGAAAGACTGGGCATCTAGGATTTCAGGTCGAAAACAGATATAGTAAGGAGACGAAGCAGACAAGGAGACGAGCCAACGAGTAGATGACTTTGGGTAGACAATGACTAGTCTCGACAGACAAATTATCTCAGTTAGGTCTTAGCTGATATACTAGAACTTAAGATGTGGACACTAGCAGCAGGACCTCAACGACACACACACACACACGTCAAACATACATATATATATAATAGTTAAAAAGAAAAATCTCAACCCAACATTTTAGTCATTTCACATTATAATTTTATTTCATCCCGTCAAGACGAGAATCATCAGATGTGGCACAATGGCTGGTGGTTTGTTAACTAAGGAATTTGAGAGTTCACACCATCTTGGTACTGTTTAGGAGGGGGGGGGGGGATTTGGACAGGTGTTTAACACCTTATATATATATATGTGTGTGTGTGTATATATATATATATATATACACACACACAAATTGGTCTTTATTATAAAGCGGCGGATTTGTATAATTCTGATCTAGATTTAATATTTGTATAATTCTGATCTAGATTTAATATTTGTATAATTCTGATCTAGATTTAATATTTGTATAATTCTGATCTAGATTTAATATTTGTATAATTCTGATCTAGATTTAATATTTGTATAATTCTGATCTAGATTTAATATTTGTATAATTCTGATATAGATTTAATATTTGCATAATTCTGATATAGATTTAATATTTGCATAATTCTGATCTAGATTTAATATTTGTATAATTCTGATATAGATTTAATATTTGTATAATTCTGATATAGATTTAATATTTGTATAATTCTGATATAGATTTAATATTTGTATAATTCTGATATAGATTTAATATTTGTATAATTCTGATATAGATTTAATATTTGTATAATTCTGATATAGATTTAATATTTGTATAATTCTGATCTAGATTTAATATTTGTATAATTCTGATCTAGATTTAATATTTGTATAATTCTGATCTAGATTTAATATTTGTATAATTCTGATCTAGATTTAATATTTGTATAATTCTGATCTAGATTGAATATTTGTATAATTCTGATCTAGATTGAATATTTGTATAATTCTGATATAGATTTAATATTTGTATAATTCTGATATAGATTTAATATTTGTATAATTCTTATATAGATTTAATATTTGTATAATTCTGATCTAGATTTAATATTTGTATAATTCTGATCTAGATTTAATATTTGTATAATTCTGATCTAGATTTAATATTTGTATAATTCTGATCTAGATTTAATATTTGTATAATTCTGATCTAGATTTAATATTTGTATAATTCTGATCTAGATTTAATATTTGTATAATTCTGATCTAGATTTAATATTTGTATAATTCTGATCTAGATTTAATATTTGTATAATTCTTATATAGATTTAATATTTGTATAATTCTTATATAGATTTAATATTTGTATAATTCTTATATAGATTTAATATTTGTATAATTCTTATATAGATTTAATATTTGTATAATTCTGATATAGATTTAATATTTGTATAATTCTTATATAGATTTAATATTTGTATAATTCTTATATAGATTTAATATTTGTATAATTCTGATCTAGATTTAATATTTGTATAATTCTGATCTAGATTTAATATTTGTATAATTCTTATATAGATTTAATATTTGTATAATTCTGATCTAGATTTAATATTTGTATAATTCTGATCTAGATTTAATATTTGTATAATTCTGATCTAGATTTAATATTTGTATAATTCTTATATAGATTTAATATTTGTATAATTCTTATATAGATTTAATATTTGTATAATTCTGATCAAGATTTAATATTTGTATAATTCTGATCTAGATTTAATATTTGTATAATTCTGATCTAGATTTAATATTTGTATAATTCTGATCTAGATTTAATATTTGTATAATTCTGATCTAGATTTAATATTTGTATAATTCTGATCTAGATTTAATATTTGTATAATTCTTATATAGATTTAATATTTGTATAATTCTGATATAGATTTAATATTTGTATAATTCTGATCTAGATTTAATATTTGTATAATTCTGATCTAGATTTAATATTTGTATAATTCTGATCTAGATTGAATATTTGTATAATTCTGATCTAGATTGAATATTTGTATAATTCTGATATAGATTTAATATTTGTATAATTCTTATATAGATTTAATATTTGTATAATTCTGATCTAGATTTAATATTTGTATAATTCTGATCTAGATTTAATATTTGTATAATTCTGATCTAGATTTAATATTTGTATAATTCTGATCTAGATTTAATATTTGTATAATTCTGATCTAGATTTAATATTTGTATAATTCTGATCTAGATTTAATATTTGTATAATTCTGATCTAGATTTAATATTTGTATAATTCTGATATAGATTTAATATTTGTATAATTCTGATATAGATTTAATATTTGTATAATTCTGATCTAGATTTAATATTTGTATAATTCTTATATAGATTTAATATTTGTATAATTCTGATCTAGATTTAATATTTGTATAATTCTGATCTAGATTTAATATTTGTATAATTCTGATCTAGATTTAATATTTGTATAATTCTGATATAGATTTAATATTTGTATAATTCTGATATAGATTTAATATTTGTATAATTCTTATATAGATTTAATATTTGTATAATTCTGATATAGATTTAATATTTGTATAATTCTTATATAGATTTAATATTTGTATAATTCTTATATAGATTTAATATTTGTATAATTCTTATATAGATTTAATATTTGTATAATTCTGATATAGATTTAATATTTTTATAATTCTTATATAGATTTAATATTTTGTGATGAAAAATTAATCTCTTCAACCAGAAAAATATTCTTTAACAAATTAAAAAGCATTAAGCAAGTCCTAATTAAGAATCAATTCCCCACTTATATTGTAGACGAACAAATAAAATTAATGATTAGAAACTTAGACAATACTTATAATAATCAGCTCAATAATTCCCACTGCATAAATCTATTCTACTGTAACGAAATGCATTCGAACTTTAAATTGGATGAAAAAGTTCTTAAAAATATAATACATAGATATATATACCCACATCAACTGTAATAATAAATAATTCATCATTTATTATAAAAAATTGAAAACATCAAACTACGGAGTTAAAAAAATAACACTTCTCAGACTCAAAACACATTAGGAAGAACCAATGTAATATATCAGTTTCCATGCCCCATGGGAGAATGTATCTCTGATAATAATAATAAAACTAATTCTTACATCGGTTTCACTACCACAACACTTTTCTCTCTAAGACTCACCTTACATCTCTCAGACACTAGCTCCATTTGCCCAAACCTAAAAAAACATGACTACCCACCTTCTCAATATAGACATATACTAGTTAATAATACTAAAATCATACACCACGATACCAACAGCAAAAGAATTTTTATTCTTGAAGCCTTTTACATAAAAATCAAACATCCCACGATCAATAATGTGAATGACGAAACCAATTACATTTTAAAGTGTCTAGCATAGTAACACTACCAAATTCTTAGCTGTTCAGCAAACCTACTTTTGAATTTTGCACACGATTAGCACGTAATCACGTTCGCATGCCACATGTTAATATTATAGATGCTCATTTTAAGTCGTAAATTACTAACCGTTAAAAAATCTCAACAGTAAAGACATAATTGTAAAGACACGAAGACTAACACTGCCAGATGATGATTTGATGAATCAAATCGAAAGTACTTGCGGAAAAAAAAGAAAAAAAAAAAAAAAAAAGAAAAAATGAAACAAGAAACCCACGGAACTTACATACACCAATTTGACCAAAATACGAAATGGACTATTGGAAAATTGAAATTTTTTAAAAAAGTCTTATCAAGCAAAAACACTCCATGTTATTTAATAATGTTTGCATATATATACATATATATATATATATATATATATAGTTATTAGTAGTATGTTTAAGAAGACTGAGGGCAATGCAGAGTGCCGGATAGGTTGTAAGCTGAACGGAACAAAAATAATAAATCGAAGTGGGGGGGACTTACTATTTATTTTTTCCTAAAATCTTACATAACAGCAAGTGTGGTGTCGGCTGTTTGTTTGTTGTCTGATGATTATTAAAAATCATTTATTTAATATTTCAGGAAAATCTTCCTTTTGTCAAAACTAATAAACACCAAACGAAAATTCCGTCTGTGTAGAGAATTCACCAAAATGGATGCCAGAGAGTAGGGTTGGGGCAAATTATGTTTTGTATATAAATGTAGTGTTCAAAAATATGTGTGCAATATTAGATAAATGATAGGTATTGTATGGTGATTAATTAACTGCGTGTTGTTTTATTTTCATATTTTTTTTGTTTTGTTTTTAATATAAAGTAATTAATTAATTAATCTCTTTTTATTATTATAAATTTTATTGGTTATCATATATTCAAAAAGTATTATTAATTGTGAGTTTCATTAAATTAGTTTATCGAATAAATGTAATTTGTTACTTATAGGATTTTAAATTTCTAGTTAAATTCGGGTATTTTAGTCGTAAGACAGTTTAAGGAGAATAACTCTGCCTGTTACTAAATTGGGTCTTGAATGAGAATAATTTATAGATTCAGTCGGTAGAAGTCTGTGCATTAAGTTATATTATTTATTATTGTTTATCCATTCTTTATTTTCTCTTGATTTTTTATTTAATATTTTTTCTTTTTCTATATTTGTATACATTTTATATGTATTTAGATGTGGGGTAATAGGAGGCAAGTTGTTAAATTAATTAATAATGCCAGGGTATGAGGTGAATTGTTTTGGTGGGATAGTAAGAGTAGGTCAATTATGGTTTTTAGGAGTTGTTAGATAAATGTGTGTGTGGAGCGGGGCCTACTTGATTATTTCGGTGTGGTGGTGGTGGTAGTAGTGGATGGCTTAATATAGGAGTTAAGTAATGATGAAATTGAGAGGGGGGGTTAAATGGTGGAATTGGAATATAATGAGTGTTAGATATGAGGGTAGATTATTATAGAATGAGCGGTGAGTGGAGCTCGTGACGTTGATCGAGGGGTTTAATCTGGAGATGAGGATCGATTCTGTGATTTTTAGGGCTCTAATGTTTCTGATAGATGCAAGGATAGAGACATGAATGTCGTGTTGAGTAGTGTGGCATAGGGTTGTGTGCTTGTGGATTTACTGAGCTCTTTACAACTAATGTTGTTAAATAACAATAATCTAAAATAAAAATAATTTTTATTCTCATCTATATAATAAAATAAAGCTGTTTACATTACGACATTATAGATCTGAAACAAGCAATATATAGAATTCGCTATGGTCACACTTTATGCCAAGAATTGATGCGTGTTTTCGGAAAATATGCATCCGTTTCATTTGCTTTCAGTAATTTCTACACGCTCCTAAAATAGTCATACATACATGGAGTTAGAGTAATTTTTACTCACACGCTGAAATATATTTCCACTGCTACTGGGAAATATTCTTCATAGGATAAAGTGGCCGTTATTTTTTTTTTTTTGTATTTCTTGCTATCGTCTTTTACCTATCATACTTTCACTAACTAAATATGAGTCGCTCCACTTTTACAGCATTTTTATTCACTATAATCCTATTCTGGAATAACCGAATAGGATTGACGAACACTAAACAAACCATTGAAATTAAAACATGGCGTCTCATATTAATCCATTCAGTAATAGCGATTATTACAACAAACTTTTCTGCTGTTTTCGGTTCAGAAACGTTTCCTTTCTTTCTCTTCCTTTTTTTTTTTCCTTCTATATTTTTTTGCTTGCGTTGTTTTGTTTGCAAATTCATCTTCTTTCTTTCATTTTAGCGAGGAGGGTAGAAACAAGTTACACTGTACTTTTCTAAAATAACATTCAGTCATTTCAGAATAGAACAGAAAAAAAAAAAAGGAACACGTTATAATTCACACATGGCGACAAAAACTCTTAAAAGTGGGGGCCATATTCGCACCTATTTAAAAAGTATTATTATTATTAAGATGCATACACCATAGTTATTTTTTTCTGAATTTTAGCCCACGTGCAGATTCCCGGTTGTATAAAATACAATTTTTTTTTGCAACTTCGATATTCGAAAGCGCATTATTATGCGGTTTACTTTTTAGTGTTTATTTACCGCCTCTGCAGGTCAAGTCTGCATTTCCCGGTTGGGGCACCTCATGCGCTTAGCTAGAAACTAACTGAAACAAGTATAGCCTGGGAGAGTACAACCCCTAGGACTAAACAGAAGCATACCTTAGGCCGGCAACAACAACTGTTGAACTGTCCCTTAAACCTACCACTAATCCTAAGTCCGTGTGGTAAAATAAAAAAATCCAATAAAAATGTTTAGGAAAAAATAAAAAACATTATTTACTTAATCTGCATTGCCTAGCCTTCGCTCAAAACTTAGATAAATCACTTTACTTATTTTAAAAAATAATTTGTTTTCACAATTATATTTTAATCTTATATATAAAAAATATGTTCAATCCTATTTTATTCACCTAAATTACTTACAGTGAAATGGGTTCTTTTCTGAATTGATATTCTATTTTTTCTTGAATAAAATCAGTATTATATATTTTCCCTAGGGCAACCTCGAGACACAGGTCCTGCTAGTTCGAAAACAAATATGTTTAAATAATAGTTCTAAATTTTTTAAGATAATTTAGAGTTGCACAAAAACAATTCTAAATATAATATGGAAAGAACAAGCGAGAAGGAAACTTTATTTTTAGGATTTTTTTGGTAAAAAGGAAAAAGTTTTCTTCCTTTACTTACACTCTTTGGGCTATGATCGATTTGAGATATTGGAAATCGGCATAATCTCCACCAGCGGCAATAACCGTAGAATCATTCACAACAGAAACACGGGAGAGGTTCCTGTAACGAGCCAATGATCCATAGGAACCAAGAGTGTCTGCAGCCAACATGATGCCATCTTTGAAAATGATTCCTAGGACAGACGTACCAGTCACTGTAGGATGCCTGAAGAAAAAGAAATTGTCGATCAGTCAAATACTAAATCAAAACTGGTTGAATGATTATAATTTTGAGCTATTATTAAAAAAATTGAAAGTAAACAAAAAACGGAAGCAAACGTTAACCCCATCAAGAATAGAATATCTGAAAATACCAACCTTAGTCGACCGAGGTGTTCCGAAAAAACTGCATCAGAAAAGTGTTTCGGGGCACCGACAGCTTGAGACGTTTGTGGAGTTAGATCAGTGCAAATTCATTGCTTTGTGTTAGAGAAAATTATCCAGAAAAAAAATAATACGTGATGAAAAATGTCAACCCCCTACACACTTCTGTGAGTGCATTTCATTTTCTCTTCAATCAAACCAAAATATTTGAGAAAAAATGTCATGTAAATAGTTTGTTTGAATATCATAAAAATGTCGCCTATTCTTTTAATACTTGGTTTCTTAGAAAAATAAACAAGGTAGCCACTCTGATTTGCGATACCTACTCATATAAGAGGATGACGACAGCAATCTTAAATATACACTTTCTTAAGTATGGATCCATTTCCTTAACTAAGAGCGTTTTCTAGTTAGCTGCCGAGAGGCACAACAAGAGGTTTAAGCAGCCAAGTATCTAGCAGGATCTGATAAAATCGGATTACATCACATATCAAATCCGGTCTATATAAATAAGATAGGGGAGAAAAAGATGGCCATAAACGGTATATTTACGGTGTAACTATCGACATTCAGAAGTGATGTTGTGCCTTTAAAGTCGTGAATAGGAAGTAATGTCATTGATAAAATAGAGACACGCGTGAAAAGTCATTTTTTCCTTTGGTTTTAAAGCACAACCCCTAACAAGTTTGGTTTATGTAGGCTTTTAGGGAAATTTTGTTGCTTCTGCTGTTTAGCCACGACATTAAAATATTTAAAGAAATGTATAAACTTTGTTATGTACTTACGTGTTAGCTGAAAAGATTGCACAGAAAAAATTACGCAAATTCATCCAGTATTTATTAAATTATAAAAAATACAAAAAAACTATCTTAAGTTTCGTTAGACATTATCACTTATGAAATAGCTAAGGGAGATAAACCAGTAAGCAAAATTTGAGTTAACAAAAATGGCTACCGAATAATTGTTTTTAATTTAATAAATACTGGATGAATTTGCGTCATTTTCGGTGTACAGTCTTCTTTTCAGCTACCACGTAAGTACATAGCAAAGTTTATACATTTCTTTAGCTATTTTTTTTAAAAGAGAGGCTTATATCGGGGCGAAACAGCAGAAGCACCGAAATTTTTTTAGAGTTTTTTCTGTCTAGTGAATTAACGTTGATTTTTTACTTTTCGAGTAAAGTAAAAAAAAAATTCGATGTTAATTCTATTTTGAAAAGTAACAAATTAAAGAAAAAACGAATATTGTATTCATTGGGGGGGGGGGGGGGAATAAAATGACATTCGATGCTTCTTTTTAATAATGAAGACGATTCTCTATTTTTAAATGATTGCCATTGATTGGTTCATGGGAGTCACATCCTGGCGGTCAGTGGTGTCTAGTGGCGGCGGATCAGTAATCCCCCCCCCCTACATGTTAGGAATGAGTTTCTAAATTATAACGTTATTATTTCAGCTGGTCTGTAAACTGCATAAGTACCGAAACTTCTTCATTTTTTCACTGACTTAAGGTTAGGGTCAACTAACACCCCCCCCCTCTCATGTTAAGAATTGGTTTAATAATTTTTTCGAATCAGTTAAATGACTCAACTTTATTTTTCCGATGCTTGTACAGATTAGCGTACATATGAAAAACGCTGAAAATCGCAGTTCCAATTAAATTAACCGCAAAACTCTTTGAAATACTTATGTATCAAGCAAAAATAGGTTTGTACACCAAAAATTAGCAAAAACTATCGAGTAGAATTGTAATAAAAAATAAAAATCCGTTGTATCGTTTTTTCGGGTTTGGCCATTGATTCGAGCGAAAAAACACGAAATTCAGAGGGAGGTAACTCAGTCTGTCATATTAACAAGTAATAAATCAATGGCAGTCATCAAAATACGATGAAACTGATTTTATTTTTAATTAAAATTCTACTCGATCATTTTTCCTACTTTTTTGTGAGGATACTTATTTAAATCGGTGCTTTTATCGATCCTGAACCAGCTGTCGTAACGTTCGAATGTTCTACGCAAACGGCCGAGAGTTGTCGAGCCGAAGCAGCGACATTTTTGATACGGTGCTGCGTCCTATGATAATGTTTTGCTTTTTTTTGGGGGGGGGGGTTACGGTCAGGGTTAGGGTGCCGAATTTGGCACTTCTGTAGTATATATGAAGCAGCAGATTTTCTGTCCTTCTACTGAAAATAAAGGGAGGTAATTCAACCGGAAGTGATTTTTTTACAACAAAAAAAAATGCAAGACTGATTTGTTTTTGGGTAACAATTAACAATTTCTTTTTTTTATTATATGAAGTAAAAAAAATTTAAATAAAAAACCCTAACCCCTAAAAAATCTATTGTTTTTTGCGGCTGGTTCATTAAATTACCAATGTCTCGAAGATTAATCTCATTTAACTCCATTTTCTAAATACTAAATTCAACTTCCGGTGAATTCTGAATGAATGGTACTTGAAGAAAAAAAACGGTACTCTTCAATTTCGATTTCTTAATCGGCAGCTGCTTCATATATACTACAGAAGTGCCAGGAATTTTTTTAAAGAAACAAAGAAAATTAAACATATTTACATGAATTTTTTTTGAAAGAAACAGAAAAAAAAACATAGCATACTGTATTTGGTAAAAACGTATTGTAGTATCCATATTTTGGGAGGCTCTGCGCATGCGTCAGATTCATTCATAAAAAAGTCGTAGTGAGTGATTCAAACCAAGCGCATGTGCACACAATTCAGTTTGTAGGAAAAAAAACGTGTTTCATTTTTTTGTTTTAGATAAAAAAAACACGTGTTTTTTTCGTGTTTGTTTTCATTTTCAGTTGTTTTTATTCTTAACACCTTTCGTTTTCTTCACTTTTAGCGTGTTTATTTTCAGCGATAGTAACTTAATTGTTAAAAATGCCCACTTTTTGTTTTAGCGTGTTTGTTCTCATTCTGTTTCCTCTGCGCATGCGCTGGTTTGAATCACTCACTACGACTTTTTTATGAATGAATCTGACGCATGCGCAGAGCCTCCAAAGATATGGATACTACAATACGTTTTAACCTTATTTTCTTCAAAAAAACTTCCTGACAAAAAATCCGTCTTCGAAAGCACTTATTTTCAATTTGTCACAAAGTTATCGGCTGCTCGCTGCTTCGGCTCGTCAACTCTCGGTCGTTTGCGTAGGACAGCCGAACGATTCCGAGTCGAACATTACGACAGCCGGTTCAGGATCGATAAAAGTACCTTTAAATCTGCTGCGTAAGTATATAATAATGTTTTTTGGGGTTTTCATGGTATTGATAATTTAATACGGACGCTTCTCTGTACAAGTACCTTATTTTTGTCTGGTGGAGTTTTTTTTTTTCAACTTTATTTTTAAAGGGGCTCAAAAATCTTTTTTACCCAAACCAAAAGGGTGTCTATCGTCTGCCATCTTAATTTGTTTTCGCGCCTTTCAAATCGTAAAACTGCGGCGACCATTTCCGGTTTGTTTCGTACATCGCAATAGGAAACATTCGGGTCAATATGGGTCCCCTCCTATAAAAGAAGCCATTTTCTTTTACTAAACGATGTTTAAGTAAAAATAAATTATTTATAGGTTATATCTGATTTTAAATAATTTACGTGAACGAAATTATAACTGACCTGATTGTAAATAAAATAAAGTTAAAGGAATCTTGAAAATTTTAAACTTTGATTTTTAAAATAATTTCTGACTAAAATTGCGAATAAGCGAAAGTAAAGTATTAAGGTTTATTTGTGTTTCTAGAAAACAACCTAAGTATTTTTTTCCAAACGAAAATTTGAAGAATTTATTTGTTGTAAATTTTCCTGTTAAATAAATATTCAATAAATTCTTCGTAAATAAAAACATTTAAAAACAAAGAAAAATCCTGAATGAACAAAAAACGATAATTTCTTTTTCAAACCATTTTAAACAATAATATGCTTTGTCATGCACTGCAACATACGAAATGATTGAAAGAAAGACATAAAATATAACTTAAAGTCATACATACAAGGTACGTTTGACCGCATCAGACTCATTAGATTGTTGGGAAGTTCCAGGAAAGTTATAAAATTGTCCGGGACTTGGTCCATTTGCCCAGAATTCGGTGTTCCACGGATATTGAGATGAAGGGATCGCCATTTTGTCTCAAGACTGAACCGGTGCGCCCTCTAGCGAGATTACATGAAATTACTGAGAATTATCTCCCTTGATTTCCGGTTTATTTTTCTTCCTCTTTTTCTTTACGGTCTAACAGTTTTTATGACTAATTTTTTTCTTAATTCAAATTTCAGCTGATTATTTTGCAAATACTATTTTTAGGCGCTTGTTTGTAATTGTCCACAACCCGTTTTTACCAACTTTATCGGATCGCTACAGAATTTTTTTTATTTTTATTTTTTAATACCACACAAAAACAGTATTATCTACTTACGCAGCAGATTTAAATAAGTATCCTCACCAAAAAGTAGGAAAAATGATCGAGTAGAATTTTAATTAAAAATAAAAACTAGTTTCATCGTATTTTGATGACTGCCATTGGTTTATTACTTGTTAATATGACAGACTGAATAATCTTCCCTTGAATTTCGTGTTTTTCGCTTGAATTAATGTTCGAATCCGATTAAACAAATTTTTATTTTTTATTACAATTCTACTCGATAGTTTTTGCTAATTTTTGGTGTACAAACCTATTTTTGCTTGATACATAAGTATTTCAAAGAATTTTCCGGTTAATTTAATTGGAACTGCGATTTTCAGCGTTTTTCATATGCACGCGTCTCTGTACACGTACAGGTACCAATTTTTAAAAAATATTGTAGATTTTAGGAGGGGGGATCATTTTCCTATATTATTTAAGGTAAACTGATCACCCACTCTTTGACCATGTTACATGTTCTTGCTTATTCACCCATTTTTTTTTCACCTTTTTTACGGACCAATTTTTTTCATTTTCTTGTGTACAATTTACTTATCGTGCCGCTAGAGAATTCCGGGTTGTTTGGAAATTTTTGGAAAAATTTGTGATGGTCAAAAAGTGGCGGATCAGTTTACATTAAACATATATACGAAACTGATCCCCCTTCTAAAATCTAAAATATTTGAAAAAAAATTCCCAAAACACGGAATTCTCTGGCTACTTGATAGTTAATTGTACACTGAAAAAAGAAAAAAAATTGATCGGTAAAAAAGTTGGGAAAAACGGGTTGTGGACAATTACGAATAAGCCCCATTTTTTTCTGATTTTTGAAGATTTCTTCTTTTTTTTTCTTTTTATTTTGCTACCCTGACTTAGATTGCAAAAAAAAATTGTCTTTTATACAACGACGCCAGAGGAGGAGTGCGTTGCCACCTGGACTTAGGGTTAGTGGTAGAGTTAAGGGAGAGTATGCTTTATTTTACTAGAAACAAAATAATATTTTCAAAATAAAAATGTTAAAAAAAATAAACAAATTAATATGGTGGATTAATTTGCCCTGTCATCGCTTGGAAAATCAGCCAAAATGAGTCAATAAAATGTGTCAGCCATCTTGGGAGCCAACCGCTTAAATATAACAATTTTTTTTTATTTTTAATATTTTTCCAGGTATTTACAAAATGTTGATGTGAAAAGGCAGGAAAATAATAGAATCTCATTTTTATTTTCCGTTAATAGCGTAAAATTTAACGAAAATATTTTTTTAATTAGCAGAATGTTCAGTTTCAGATCTGAGTTTAGTCGTAAAATGATAAACCTGCATGATTTTTCTACCAGTGTTTCGAAACAAATCCCGTTTGCCTTTTGGAATTTCGATCAGAAAACAATCATTTAAAAAATTTATTTTTTTGAATAATCTGAGAATTTTCATTGTTCAGTCTGCTACTGCCACCACGGTAGTTAGCCTATACTCTTACCATACTGTAGTGACGTATATTCATTCACCACAAAATAAAAAAATGATCTGTATGCATGCAGAATTTCTGGTAAAACCAATAAATACAATTTTTTTATATTTTAACCCAATCAAAAATATAAAGTTATGCATTTTCCGAACTCATGTGAATTTGTCAAGAATCTAAAAGGCAACAAAATCAAAAAAATTAAGCATTAGGATTTTCAATAGCCTGACTTGCTTGAAACCCCCACGTTTACCTACTCACTCACCAATTTGTTGCATCCTTAAAGCTTTTCACACACACTTGCCACTGTCACACATACGGCGACTATAGTCAGATACACTTACATCTTTCTATAGATAGTCGCACCCACACATTTACCCAAAACAAACGATAATCACACAGAGTTCTTACTTGCCTCACATGTAAATTTGGTGCTTTTTTCATTAGGACCCGTGTTAAAATTCCATCGGCTTCCATTCTTTCCGGATGTTTACGTAGAACGCCAGACAGTGCCAAATGAAAAATTTGTTGACTTAACTGTGTCCACAAACGAGGCAGGATTTACAAGCGGGAAAAAACAAGCAAGAAATTACAGCAAAGAATTTTGTAAGAAATAAGTGATTCAAACAAGTGTTTAAATTAAAATGTTTTAACGAAGAAATAACAATGATTCAAATAAGTATTTAAATAAACAACTTTAATTAAGTGTTTTTTTTAATTTTACGAAAATTGTTTATTTTTTTTTTACTGATTATTATTGTTGCTTTCGTTATAGTTTAGGGTTAGTGCAGGGTTAGGGTTTGGGCAGGGTTAGGAATTAGGGTTAGGGCAGGGTTAGGGTTTGGGCAAGGTTAGGAATTAGGGTTTAGACAGGCTCGTTTGCAGACGTCAAAAATTCAGTTATCAAGTTTAGATGTCGTCTGCTTATTCATTTCAATCAATTATTCATTTTCCTGCAGTTTCATTGACTTACCACTTCGAGCCTTTCTGGCGTTTTCGTAAAACGCCAGAAAGCACCAACGCCAAAGGAATTTTAGCGCGGGTCCAAATCTAACAAATTACCGTAAATTTGAATTTATATAAAATATTTGTAGTGTTTATATTTACTTTTCGTATTCCTGCATTTCTTGTGAATTTAAATAACTTTTAGGGTGAGTTATCTCTACAAGGCTTTACACCCCTCCTCCCACAGCAATTCTTTTTCGATCCTTTGTGGTAAACATGTACCTGATCACGAGTAAGTACTGATGTTAACCACTTGAGATATATGTTAAGTTAATGTTTTTGCAGTGCCTCCCACCACTCCTACGTTTAGAATCGTCACAAATTCAACACTCCTCCTAAAAGTGTGGTGTTAAGCATAAAACAAGTGGAAAAAAACCCCAACTCCTGCTGCTAAATTTTCCCATGGAAAAAACAGCATGAGGTTTTCTGATGGTCATGAATGGTCACAGATTATGGCTTCGCAACATCCTTTCTCTCACTAAATTAACGCATGGTTTACTAACACTCCAGCTATTTCAAACCATAAAAGAATCGGCCAGTAAATTTTTCACAGTTGCTGTAGTTTATTTGATGGAGCCATCAAATGTCAGGTCCCGTCTCAGAAAGACAGTTTTTCACCAATTGTTACTTGAAGGGGGTTTAGATGATTTTAGGCCCATAATTCTGCTAAATACAGTTACAGATTTTGGCAAGAGTTCTTGCAAATCGGTTGCTATTGGCGAGTTGGTTGAACCTGATCAGAACTATACTGTGAAATGGGGAAATCGATTCAGAGCAACTTGCATCTGATTCGCACGATCATAGAGGGATTAAAAGATGACACCGAAGCAACACTAATCGATGTAGATCAGTCCACAGCTTGTGACAGGGTCGACCATCGTTTCGTGGAATCTGTTTTAGAGGCCACCAGTTTTAATCTGGACTTCCGCAGAAGGATCTCAATTCTGTATCGCCAGCCAATGGCAGTGGTGCAGGTAAACGGAATGCGGTCAGGATCGTATGCTATTTCTCGGTCGGTACATCAAGGTTGTCTGTTGTCGCCCCTACCTTATGTTCTTGCTTTGGAGACCTTTCTTTAGCAAGCTAAAGGACAAGGCAGCAAGACCAGCCCTATGCGGTATCGCTCTACCTGGTGGTGTGTGAGCCAGGGTCACTGCGTATACCGATGATGTAACTGTGTGCATGTTGAGCTTTCGAGACATGTTTCGCTTTGATTAAAGCACTCAAACTGTAGAAGTCACAGGGGCCATAGTCAACTTCATCAAATCCAACAGTCTGAAGATGGCTGCCTGGAGCGGCACGGCTGCGCTGCCGAGCCTTTTTAACTGGTCAGATTGCTCAGTTTGGATCATCAGCATTTGGTTCGGTACGGGTTATCAGCTTGAAAAGAATTGATTAGAAGTCGAAGGTCGACGCGTTTGTTAGGATTTAGCTTCAAAGGGCACTTTCCCTTAAAAGTACAGCTGAGGTGTGCACTGCTTATATCTTTCCTCTCATCATTTACCGATTGGCTGTACTACCTCGGCCTGGTGATTGCTAGGCGACTCTTACGCGTCT
The DNA here is from genome assembly GCA_963556195.1 of Sepiola atlantica. Classification (NCBI taxonomy): domain Eukaryota; kingdom Metazoa; phylum Mollusca; class Cephalopoda; order Sepiida; family Sepiolidae; genus Sepiola; species Sepiola atlantica. The sequence continues at coordinate 195,595,361 of OY744522.1, forward strand.
GCCCTTCTCACTTTTGTGACAAGGCAAGAAGGCGCTAGTCTGTAGACAGGTCTGTACTCAACGTCCGAACGAGGGAAGCTTGAGGATGCCTAACTTGGCAGGTCATTGACATGCCTAGAGACTGTCATTCCTTTGATAGAGGAGTCTGTGGGGCCCTTGCAGTTGAGAGCACCTATCCCAACCTCATCCCCTACCACTTGGTTGAATGCTGACATAAACCAAGGGATCAATCGCAGGTCTTCAATGAATTCAAGCTGCACTCAGAATACTGAATGCATCCAGTGACTTCGCTCAGTCTAGAAAGATGCTATATATAGTTAGTTGTGGTGACTTCTTCGGATTCGCTAGGTCAACGGCTGAGATGGTTGAAGGAGGAGAGTTGCTCTCACTGGTGTTGGGTGTCAGGCCGGAGGCATCTCTATAATTCTGAGTTTTCTCTGACCTGGTAATTTGTCCGAAATGCGTTACCCTTTTAATGACAAGCTCTAAAAGGCTAATGTTGGTGACAACTCCTTTTATTTACGCTGTGAAGAAAATGAAAAAGAAACGGCTGAGCACGCCTTCTTTAACTGCAAGTTCTGTGAGTTTTTGGAGATGTGTCAACAAGGTGACGGCTCGCATCATTCTCAGACTGTTGGTTCGCTTAGATGTAGAAAAAAGTTTATCCAAAAAATGTTTTTAAATGAAGTATACTTTTGAAAAGCCCGGTAGATTAAAGTCAAAAGGTAATTTCTACCTGTCACCTTCTGTCGCAAGGTTAGACATGACGTCAGTTTACAGTGGGGAATACAACGATGCAAATTCACTAGACCAACCCGACAACCTGCCAAATCCCATCCATTCACTGTGGAGGTCCCCTGATGCCGAAGAGCTTTCTACTTCTTTCCTCGTGCTGCTGGACTCTGGAACTCCCTCCCTGCTCCCTGTTTTCCTGGCGGTACTGACATGCAGAAATTTAAAACTAATGTAAACAGTACAGCTCCAAATTTAGGTTAACCGCCCTCCCCCCCAAACTTTCACCCTTTTTCTCAGTAGCCCCTTACGTCTACAGTGGCGGCCTGCCTTGTTTGGGGTGAACAATGTCAACAAAAAAAAATAGGGGGCAATATTTTTCATGCTTGGACTCGTCGGCATTCCACGATAGAGGAGCCTTGGCCAATCGGCGATAAACCTTCCTCTACCAGATGAGAAGGTAATGCTTGGGAGGACAGCATCCTATCACTGCCAGAAAGATACCTTAATCCAATAAAAGGGACGCAGCCCTATAAGAGATATTTTATGCCAAAGTTGCAGCCACACTGAGTTATCCCCCCTTGGCAACCTCGCAAGGGGAGATAAGTCAGTGTGGCATCACATGATTTGACCACCTTTTGTAGTCGTAAACACCGTTGACAATGCCAGAAGCAGAACGAGAGTTTAATAACAAAAAAACAACAACGGCAGATGTGCACTGAATATTTTTAGTTTTCTGGTTTAGAAGCAGAATAGAAAATATTTGAAGAAAAACTTTATATTTCAGTGTAATTTCGGAATATTCATGAAATTACGGACAACTTGGAAAAACTATGATCCCAAACCTCGACGTGAGTTTTTTTGTATTATTTTAAATAATAAATAAGACATAATTAAATCAATTTATCAAAAAGAGACTGTTACATCCTGGTTAATTAGTAAAAAGTTTTTATATTATATTAATAAAATTCTGTTACCACTTTTCGTGTATTTATATTTCTCGCCTCTATGCGACTTGCACATTAACGTTAATTTATTTATTTCGTATCGATTATTTATTGAAATCCAAAACGCAATATTTATTCATTGAAATAAAAAAAAAGGAACGTTTTAAAAATCATAGTTAAAAAAATAATTTGATTACGAAATTATATTTATCAGAATGCTTTTCGGTTTCTTCGTAAACAAGTCAGCCATTTTAATCGTTTGTTAATAATAGCTGAAAAAATGAATGATTGACTTGGTGACCCTTTCGGAATTTGGAAGCCTTTAAACTGTCAGTCATTTTAAAATGTCGGTGCTTCTGCTGTTTAGCCCCGAGATGTTAGGCCTCTCTTTAAAAAAAAATCTATAGAATTTTGTTATGTACTTACGTGGTAGCTGAAAAGTAGACTGTACACCAAAAATTACGCAAATTCATCCAGTATTTATTAAATTAATTAAAAAACAAAACAAACAAACAAAAAAGATTTTATGGCGCCATTTTTGTTAAACCAATAAATAAAATTTGAGTTATCTCCCTTGTCTATTTCCTGAGTTAAAATGTCTAACGATACTTAAGATCATTTTTTTTCTTGTATTTATAATTTAATAAATAGTATCTATTAAATACTATATGAATTTGTGTATTTTTTTCTGTACAATCTTATTTTCAGTTACCACGTAAATACATAACAAAGTTTATACATTTCTTTAAATATGTTAATGACGTTGCTAAACAGCAGAAGCGCCTAAAATTCTTATCAAATCTTCATTTACATAAAAGTTTTCGAATCTATTTGCATCCAATAATGTTACAAATAAAGATTAAAATAACAATAACGTAAAAACATCAAGTATAGTTTAAAGCAATTTGATTCAACTAATACACAAAATCGGGTGCTTCTCCAGATGAGAGCACATATGAAAATCGCAGTTCCAATTAAATCAACCGGAAAACTCTTTGAAATACTTGTGTATCAAGCAAAAATAGGTTTGTACACTAAAAATTAGCAAAAACTATTGAGTAGAATTTTAATAAAACATAAAAATCCGTTTAATCTGGTTCGGCCATCGATTCGGACGAAAAACACGAAATTCAGAGGGAGATAACTCAGTCTGTTATATTAACAAGTAATAAATCAATGGCAGTCATCAAAATACGATGAAACTGATTTTTATTTTTAATTAAAATTGTACTCAATCGTTTTTCCAACTTTTTAAAATCTGCTGCGTAAGTATATATTTTTTATGGTATTGAGAATTTAATACCTACACGTCTTCGTAGAAGCACTGAATATTGTAATAATTAAAGCGAACTTTAAAATCCTATTAAAAATCATAATTTTGTTTAAAAAAAAAAAATAAATAAATAAAATAAAGAAGCGCCATTTACGTCTTGTTATTAATATAATTAATTCGAGTCTTCATTCTTTTGCAGTTAATATTTGTTGACTTTTTTGCTTTATAATTAAGAAAATTCTATGTGTAACTGTAAAAAATGTACACCTGCAATTGTACTATAGGTACTGTTGGAATATCTCGCCCATTTTGCTTTGTTTTTTTCGCCTACATTTTCGGTAATATTAACCGTTTGTCTTATTAATAAAAAATATCCATGCGAAATATGGCAGTTAAAAAAAATAACAGGAAAACATATTGACGTATGAGTGTACACCAAAAATTGCAGAAAAATAAGCGAATAGAATTTTAATAAAAAATAAAATTTTTATTTAACATTCGGAGTCAACGAACTCCAAACGACAAGACCGCATGACGTGTTCATATTAGAGTGGAGATAGTGTTCTACGACGTTCTGGTTTGATGCGAATGTCGTTCGGAGTTCGTGGACGACGAATAGTAAATTAATTTTATTCTTTATTAAAATTCTACTTTTTGGTGTACACTGATAAGTATTTTATTTACCTCCTCTAGGCGGTTAGACACAAGGTCAGGTGTGTTTTTTTGATGAAAAAGTTTCTGTGGAACGAACTGGATTCGAACCCGGCACACCCAGGTCCTCAGTCCGTGTCATTACACCGATAAGTAAGTTTTGATTTACTCCTCTCCAGGAGTTAGGCACAAGGACAGTTTTTTTTGTTTTTTTTTAATCTTACTCCCACAAGTAAGATGTGACCCAAGGTCGGGTCGGAAAAGTGGGGTTTAAAAATTGCCTGGGCAGCCATGTCGGCATTCCCCGGTAGAGGCGCCTCAGGCAGTAAGCAATAAACTTACTCCTCCCCAAAGAGGGGAGGCGAAGCCTGAGAGGATGGACCTCCTAGAACTGCACAAGACAGACCTATAGACCGGCGTAAATCAAGTGCCGAAGGCCAAGACAATACCAGTCTATGGGGTGCAGTATTCATCGGAACAGATACTACACTTTGATATTAGCCAAATTTACCTCCTCGCCAGGGGGTTAGGCACAAAGCCAGTTTTATCTTACTTCCACAAGGTAAGAAGATGTGACCCAAGGTCGGGTCGGGAAAGTGGGACTTGAAAAGCCAGCGCCCGAGAAGGTGAGCACTCTGGCCATTAAAAATTGCCTGGGCAGCCCCGTCGGCATTCCCCGGTAGGGGCGCCTCAAGCAGTAAGCAATAAACTTACTCCTCCCCAAAGAGGGGAGGCAAAGCTTGAGAGGGTGGACCTCCTAGAACTGCACAGGACAGACTCATAGACCGGCGTAAATCAAGCCCCCAAGGCCAAGACAATACCAGCCTATGCAGTATCCATCGGAACAGATATTACACTTTGATCTTAGCCAAAAGGCCAAGAAACATAAGTATATACATAAGTTTTCCTGTTATTTTATTTTGAACTGCCATATTTCGCATGAATCTCTTTATAAAGTTTTTTGTTTCAGAAGGAAAATTTTATCATTTGTGAGAATACAAAGTGAAATGAGTGATATATTCTAACGGTCCCTATAGAACAAATGCACCTTTTTACATGTAATCAATTCTAAAGCTTATTATAAAAAGGCAACAAAAAAAAAAAAAGCTTCAAATTTGATAAAAAAAAAAAAGTGAAACTAAAGGTGTCTATGATATTTAATAATTATTTCTTTGTCACCTGTTCCGTTTTATAGTTTTTCTACCCCTCCCCCTCCCCGTCACACTTGCTTTTCCGTTTTATTTCCTGAATATTTTGTATTGTTCATTTTTTCTTTCATTCATAATTGTTTGTAATCTTCTTCTTTTTTTTTTTTTACCGCACTTCATATTTTTTCATGTCTCTTTTGCGCGTTATTTCTATTCGAAAATACAGTGATATTTTTTTTATTTTAAGGGCATTTTTAACGATAGCTAACAGAACGAAAAAGGGGTTAAAAAACAAAAAACAAATCGGCAACAAATAAATGTTACAAAATGCAAGATAGTCTTCTACTAACCTGGATAAGTTTGTTAGTGTTTTAACTAAAGTTTTTTTGTTCAAAACAAACGTGGTGTCCACCTGTTCAGTTAGAACTAAAAACAAAATGGCTGTTCATGAGCCCTTGATAATCGGTGAAAAATCTAAAATTAAACAATACTGTTAGAAATGCATCCAATCGTGGGTGCTTCTGCTGAAATGTATAAACTTTGTTATGTATTTACGTGGTAGCTTAAAAGAAAACTGTACTCCAAAAATTACGCAAATTCATCCAGTATTTATTAAATCAAAAATATTTTATCCATCGGTAGCCATTTTTGTTAACTCAAATTCTGTTTACTGGTTTATCTCCGTTGTCTATTTCATAAGTGAAAATGTCTAACGATACGTAAGATCGTTTTTTTTCTTCTTCTTTTAATTTAATAAATACTGGATGAATTTGCGTGATTTTTTTTTTTCTTTTCTGTACAATCTTATTTTCAGCTAACACGTAAGTACATAACAATTCTTTAAATATTTTAATGTCGGGGCGAAACAGCAGAAGCACCAAATGTAATATTGGTTAATTCGTCGTTTCGCAGCCAAAATGGCAGAAATGAATCAGCTGCATTTTTCTGATTTTTCCGACCTCACAAATGAGTAAGTAAACCCAAATAAATTGTTTTGTATTCATTTTCCCAACTTTGAAATAATTTAAGGAAAATCTGAAATTTGTCCCGGTCAATTTATTTTGGTTTACTTACTAATTTGTCGGGTAGAAAAAATTGCAAACGATTCATTGTCCGCCATTTTGGCTGCGAAACGACGAATTAACCGTAATGTTCTACCAGTATTTTGCTTAATTTTCGATTTTTGAGTGATTATCGAAACTGTAATTTCAGTCATTTTCCCCCGTTCTAACTGAACAGGTGGACACCAGGTTTGTTTTGAACAAAAAAAACTCTTTAAAATAAGTTAAAACAGGTTAGTAGAAGAGTAACTTATCTTGCCTTTCGTAACATTTATTTGTTGTCTATTTGTTTTGTTTTTTAACCCCCCTTTTTCGTTCTGTTAGCTATCGTTAGAATACCCCTCCTCCTTAACGGTGCTTATATAGATCAGCCCCTATGGCGGATGATATTAGTTCCGGAAAATCCGGTAACGTTTACTTATTAAAACAGACAAAAGGCGACCACACACAATGAAATCTGGGTTCCTGAAACGGAAAACAGAACAAGCAAAATCACTTACTGATTTTATATTTATTTTTACTGTTATTCACATGTTTACATTTTATTATTATTATATAAATTGTTGATGCTGTTGAAACTCCGTCAATTGTCATGGCGGCCGGATGTGACGTCAGCACCCTAACGCCGGTGATCGCCTAAAGGAAGTACATGAGCTTATTAAGGCTGGCAGATACATTTGTTTTCTGATTTTTGCGGTAAAAAGAAATATATTACAAAATGTTTCATTTATGTCGTGAAAAAAAAATCAGTGTTTTTTAAATAAATGTATTTGAAACATAACAAACAGTAGTTTTTTTTTTTTTTTGCAAATAGTAATTAGTGTTTTTGCAGTGTTCTTTGATACTTTTCTTCAGGAAAAAGGCTACTCAGTCTGTAACTCCTGCTCCATGCCTGGTCTTATAGTTTCAGTAGACGCATGCGCGGGTCGAACAGTGTATTGCTTACTGGACCAGTACTTGTCTAGTTTGCTTTTAAAGTCAATTGTGTCTTTTGCATTTACAACTGAATTGGGAAGCTCATTCCAGTTGTTCACTACTCGAAGTCCAAACGAATGCTTCCTAGTGTTGAGTCTGCTGTGCTTCTTGGACAGTTTGAAGTTGTTTCCCCTTGTCCTGGAATTGGTATTGAGTGGTAGAAGTTGTTTTTGGTTGATTTTGACCTTGCCTGTTAATATCTTGTACACTTCTATCATATCACCTCTTTCACGTCGGTAGTGCATTGACGGTAGTCTCATCTCTTTGAGCATCTCCTCATATGGCAGGTCTTTGATTGAGGAACACAACTTTGTTGCTCTTCGCTGAACTCTTTCGATTTTGTCGTTATCTCCGGCATACTGGTGGATTCTTGTGGCATTTCCATATTCCAATATTGGCTTGACCATGGTTGTGTATAATTTCTTTATGATGATCTTGTCACGACTAACAAATGTTCTTCTAATCAGTCCTAAAATATGATTCGCTTTTTTGACGGCATCAGCAACATGTTGGTGAAAAGAGAGTTTATTGTCGATGTGCAATCCGAGGTCTTTTTCGTTTTCGGATTCCTTTAGTTCTTTTATTTCTCCATTACTGTCCTTCATTATGTATGGTATTCTGCTGTTACCATGCCCGAAATGCATTACACTACACTTGCCTGCATTGAACAGTAATTGCCACTCGTCCGACCACTTAGATAATTTGTCCATTTCACTTTGTATTGATGTGTCTTCTGGTGTGGTAGCCTTGTCGTACATTTTTGTATCGTCAGCAAAAATACGCACAACACTATTGATAGCATCTGGAAGGACATTGATAAATATAACAAAGAGTACCGGCCCGAGAACGCTTCCCTGGGGAATCCCACTGGTGACATCAGCCCAGTTGGATACGTGGCCATTTGTAGATACGCGTTGGATGCGGTTCTGTAGGAAGCTGCTTATCCATGTCTTAGCTTTGCCTTGAATACCATAGCTCTCAATTTTGGCCACCAACTTCTTGTACGGCACTGTGTCGAAGGCTTTTTTGAAGTCCAAGTAGACGACGTCTACAGGGTCCCCTCGATCCAGCACTTCGGTCCACTCATCAAGGCAAGTTATTAGTTGCGTCATACAGGATCTACCTGGAACAAATCCATGTTGTTCGTCACAGAATAAGTTGTTGCTGACGAAATGTGTCATTAACTTCTCCCTCATTATGCTTTCCAATACTTTGCACAATACTGAAGTTAAACTCACTGGTCGGTAGTTGCCTGGCATATTTCTATCCCCCTTTTTGAAAATAGGTGTAATCTGACCTTGTTTCCATTGACTTGGTAGTTCTCCTGATTCCACAGACCTACTAAAGATTGTCAAGAGGGGTTTAGTGATGTGGGAGGCAATCTCCTTAATGACTCTTGGGTGCAGTCCATCTGGTCCGGATGACTTACTGACTTTACGCTTACTCAATTGTTTCTCAATATCTTTCTCTGTCACGTCTATGGTAGATAGCTCGATATTGCATTTGTCTGTAATTGTGGGCATGTTTTCCAGATTTTCTTGTGTGAAGACACTGCAGAAGAAATCATTCAGGACGTCAGCCTTAGATTTGTCGTCAGAGTGCATGTTACCATTGCAATCTTTTAAATTGCTAACCGCACTCTTCACTGCGGTCTTTGATTTTGTGTATTTCCAGAATGCCTTTGGATTTGTCTTCGCCTCATAGGCCAGTGATTCCTCGAAAGACATCCTGAGACCTCTGTTTTAGTTTCGCAGTTTATTTCTGGTCTTACAATATTGCTCATAATCATGCAGATCCTGTGATACTGTTTACTTTTGCCAACTTTTCGTTTTGCTTTCGCTTGTTTCATGGCTGCTCTGTCAATATATATTTGGCGTTTCTTGTTTTTTCCTCCACCCAATGTGTGAACTGAGATGTGTTTTTCCATTGCATCACTGATAATGTTAGTAAAAACATTCCACGATTCTTGCGTGTTTTTGTTCTCCGACTCCTGCTTCCAATTTACATTTGCAATAGAACTGCGCATTCCATCATAGTCACCTTTATCATACTCGTACTTCTTTGTAGTGCTTGTGATAAATTCTTGGTGGCAAATATAGTCAAATATCAGAGTACAGTGGTCACTATATCCTATCGGTGGAAGGTACTTGGTCTCTTTTACCACATCTTCTTCGTTTGTTAATACCAAGTCAAGAATTGATGGTCTTTGAGTGCTACGGTATCTGGTGGGTTGGTCAATGTGCTGAATAAGGAAACTGTCCTTCAAACACTCTAAGAACTGGTCACATTCTGATCCTTCCCTGTCTGTCGCAACACTTGTGTCCCAGTTTACTTGCGGGTAGTTGAAATCACCAACTATGATAAGATTCTGAAAGTTCCTATCTGAGACTGCCTTCAATAATGCTTCTAACTTTCTATTGTTTGTGCCGGCACTTGATGGGCTTCTGTATATGCACCCAAACACTACAACCTTATTTCTTCCTACTTTGATGTTTACCCAAACTGACTCTCGGAAGCCGTGCCAATTCTCAGTCTCAAGATTAAAACCCTCCATCATAAATAGCTTGGAAACATACACACAAATCCCCCGTCCTCCCTGGTCCAAATTGTTTACAGGTGGATGATATCCATCTATAATCAGTTCCGTTGCATGTAATTTAGATTTACAATTTTTGGGCTTTATTTCAGTGAGTGCTCTTATGTCTGGTTTTAAATTGTCTACACTCTGTTCAAGATCAGTCATTTTGGTTGTAATCACATCAATATTTGTTGATAGGATCTTTAGCCCGTTCTTAATAAATCCATTTACATAGGGGAAATTTTTCTGTTTATTGTCTTTTGGCTTGGATGATGGCCCCGTCCTTGTATTGCAGTGCCCTTTCTCTGACATAGACAATTTTCCCTCTGTTGATAAAAATATCCTTCTCATCTTTGTTTCTCCGTTCGTTAAGTTCTTTCCTCAGGTGGTACTGCCCTTTTCTCTGCATTTTTGTGAGATCTGGTCCGACAAATACTTCATTTTTTTTAAATGATCTAGAGTTCTTGAGTATTTGTTTATTGACGTGTGCGTTTTCCAAAGTCACCTTGGTGATTCTCACCTTATCCTCCACTTTCCTTCCAATCCTGGAGCACTTTTCAATTACATCCTTTTCTTTTACTCCTAGGCCATCAAACAGATTTGTTACTTTTGCTATGTCGTCTTCCCTCCTTGCCTCGATCTCTGTTTCCTTCGACTCTGGCAAATTGTGGATGATAATGTTCTTAATGCGGACTTCTCTTTCCCTCTGTTCCTCTATCGCCTCACTTATGTTTGTCAATAATTTTAGCTTTACAGCCCTTTTCTAATAATTCCACTCTTTCCTGTAAGTTCTTCACATAACTGGATTTGAAATATATTACAAATTTAGGTAAATTAGTCGTTTCCCAGCTAAAATGGTGGACAATGAATCGGCTGCAATTTTCTGATTTTTTTTTCCGGTCTCATTTATGAGTAAGTAAACCCAAATAATTATTTTTGGTTAATTTCCCAACTGTATTTCCTTTAAAATAATTTGAGGTAAATTTGAAATTAGTCCAAAGCAATTTATTTGGGTTTACTTATTTGTGAGGTCGGTAAATAGTAGCCGATTTATTGTCCTCCATTTTGGCAGGGAAACGACTAATTTACCCAATTAAACAAACTTATTTTTTCCAAATCATAATGCCGTATCCAATAGAATATATTGCAAGTGCGAAATTAACAATCAATTAAGAAATTGTCTATTTTTTTTTATTTATAAACTTAATGAAATAAACTTAATAATAATAAACTGAAAGAAATAACTTGTTTTAAGTAATTTATTAAAACAAATTGTTTCGGGTTATTTCATTAAGAAAACAAAACAAATTAATATATGCCGGTCTTAGTAAGCTCGGGTACTTTACTCAGCTTATTACTGGTGTCAAAGTGCTGCTGTCACATTCGGCCGTCATAATGGACGAAGTTTCAACATTAGCAAATTATTATTTTTATTTTTTGTAATTATAGTTTTCTATTGTTTTATTTTGTTTTTAGTCACGCGGACATTTTATTGTTTTTTGTTGTTGTTGCATTTCACGTGAACACGCTATTTCAAATATCCAGATTTAAAACCCTTTTCTAAAAAACTCTTTCTGACTGTTGGAAGAACTGAAACTAAATTCGTGAATTTCCTAGATGATGTCGTAATTTTGCGGTCGTTAACAAAATCCGATTTTTGGGGGTAACAAAAGGGGTTAAAAACATAGCTGAAAAGAAAACATGGTAAGGGCAAAAGATAAAATAAGAGGTTTGGTTGTGTTAAAATAGAGTTTTATTAACATTAAAATGGGGCTGGCTGCTTTTAATTCCCAAAGCTAGGTTAACTACGTTAACCTGGGTAACCAAGATAAAAAAACTTATGACCTGAAAGATCACAAAAAGGGGTAAAGTTCGTTGGCACAACGAACTGGAAACAAAATTAATTCCTTTTTTTTTTTTTACAAAAAACATATAATAAAGACTGAAGAAGTCGTTCCTCTTTTTACAAAAAATATACAAATAAAGACTAAAGAAGTTTTCTTATAAATTTAACAAAGGCGTCGAAAAGGGGGCATAAAACAATAAAATAAAAACTCAAAAAATACAGGACCTTAGCAGCAGGTTGGCGAATCGTCTCCTGTCTAGTTTGGACTAGTTTTTCCTTTTCTCTTGAAATGTCCGTTTCAAAGGTCCCTCTTTATCTTTCTTTCGACACTTTTCATTCTAAGGATCTCCAGGTTCTTGAAATTTCTTCCCAAAGGAAATTCTCCTGGAACGTCCTTCCTTCAAGGGGCAGTATTTGTAATTTTCTTTTAAATTTAAAGACGCTTGTCTTTACACCACAAAAAAAACTTATCATAAGGTTGATTCCTTCAAGGGAAAATATATTTCTTTAAAAATAGGGTCTCTCTGGGACCATGAACTTCAAAATAAAACGTTCTTACTCTAAGAACGAGTTGAAAACTTCAAAATGTTTTACGTCCGTGTTGATAACGGACGGAGACCGTTGGAACTGAACTGCTCTGCTCTAAACCCAAGTCGGCACTAACTTAAAAAGGGCGGCAATAGCAGAGTTTGGTTGAATAGGGAACAATCCAGACCGAGGTCACATCGGTACCTTTGGGTGAGTCATTCTTCCTCCATCCTGTCCTCACTCGACCTCCCTCCTCCTGCTAGGGACTGTTGCCATACCGTCACCTCTAGGCTTCATGACAACGATGATGCTGCTGAAAATAAAGACAGGGAGAACAGACCCGCAACCTGACTGCTAACTTTTGACTCACATGGGTACAGTGGCAACATGTTGATCTCCCTCAGCCCGACCCCCCTCATGGCCAATATAAATTTCTGAAAATGAAGACATGGAGTCTTCAACAAACCACGTCGAAACCAAAACAACAATTAAAAGGGGGGGGGGAACACTGTCTGCATGACTGGGGGAAAAAAAACGGTAGATGTTGACGATCTTCTTACCCGGCGCAGTTTAACCCCTAAAACAATTCAAATTCTACTTTTTTTTTTCTTTTTTCCCGATTACATTTAAACAGCCTGAAAAAATATCCCCAAAGTAATTAAAATTATTATTTTTAAATGTTTAAGATTTTAGAGTGGGGATCACTTTCCTGTATAAATTTAACGTAAAATGAGCAACCACTTCCTGGCCAGTTAGCTTAAACGAGACAGGTCATCAATTTAAGTTTCGAATGAAGGGGGGGGGGGGGGGATTTTTTAAAAATTTTTATTTATTTATTTTATTTTTTTACTTTACCCTAACCTTAATTCCCTAACCCTTCAAGAATTCTGGAGATAGAACGGACTCTCAGAATTATTGTCGCGATCTTTGCAAAAATCTTTGAATCCTTAATCAATCTAGCTATAGTACGGCACCTCGTTAATGCTAAACTTCTTTCTGACCATCAGTATTGATTTAGACAAGCACAGTTTACTGCAGATATCCTAACAGTCATCTCTGAACGCATATATTATACACTGGACAAGGCAGGTGAAGCTAGGGCGGGAGCGTTTGATATACCCAAGGCCTTTGACAAGGTCTGTCATGAAGGGTTTCTCATGAAAATTATTTAATATGGTATTACTGGACGAATCGTTCCTAACGATCCAGGTTGTCCCCGATGGCCGTTCATCCAAACAACATGACATAAATGCAGGTGTATTCCAGGGATCAATTCTTGGACCTTTATTGTTTATGATTTTCATAAACAAACTCCCTGATGACATTGTATCTGAGATGGGTATATTTGCTGACAACACGACACTCTACTCTGGTTATGTAGGCAAAATGGACACACACAGATCCGAGGCAATCGTTGAATCCTTAGAAAGTGACCTCCAGTCTAATGGAATGGGGTCATAAATGGATGGTAACTTTTAATGCTGCTAAGACAAAGCTCCTCTCCTTCAACAACTACAAGAAACCTCTTCTGTCACTGATTCCCATGGCAAATAACATCCTACCTGAGAGTCTAATGTTCAAACTCCTCGGCCTAACATTCACAGGTAGCATAAATTGGAACAAATACATAGAAGACATTGCCAAGGCTTCTGCAAAGAAGGGATCCCTCTACCGGAAAATCTCTCACACCTGACAGTATCCAATATCTCTACAAAGTCACCATCCCCAATACATGGAGTATTGTTACCACATCTGGGGTCTCCCTTTTAGACAAGGTCCAAAAAAAGAGTCGCTAGTTTAACAAGTCCCTCACTATCCACCAAGCCCCTGTCCCATCACCGCAATGTTGCATCCTTGTGCTTGTTTTACAAGTACTTGGAATGGGCTCTGATTAACTTGCTGCTCTATTGCCCCCCCCCCCAAGCGACATAAATACACTAGACCAACTTGACAATCAGCAAAACCCCACATCCATTCACTGTGGAGGTTCTCCATATGCCGGAGAGCCTTCTACTCCAATAGCTTCTTTCCCTGAGCTGCGGGCCTTTGGAACTCCCTCCCTGTTTCCTCGACCTTAACTGTACTGAAATGCAGAAATTTAAAACTAATGTGAACAAGCATCTCGCTACACAGCTTCTAATTTAGGATGACCCCCCCCCCCCTTAACTAATTCCCAGTAGCCCCTTGCGTCTACAGTGGCAACTTGTTTGGGGTGAACTAAGTTAAAAAAACAAAATCAAACGAAACAAACAAATATAAAAAAAAAACACGTTGCATAGATGGTGTCACTATTTACTTGCCTCCCTATGAAGGCAGAGTTAGACACAATGTCTAAAAAAGGGGCACTCTGGATTGGGATAAAAGTTGCCCGAGTCTAGAAGGGTTTATCCTTCACTGAACTAGGGCAGAAAAGATGAAGTGTAATATCAGTACAGATACTACACTTTGCTCCTAGCCAAAAGGTCAAGGATCGTTTTGAAAAGGGTATTTTCTGTCTGCCTTTAATACAATCCAATATTTATTTAAATGTTTTTGTAAAACATGTTATATGCACGTTTTTAATTAAAAAAACGTTTTATTTACAAAATTAAAAACAAAACGATAAGTAACTTTTTAAATTAAAATATTTTTTTTATATATATATCTCCAAAGTTTACAGAACAAAACGTTTTGTAAATAAAACTGTTTTTAGTTAAAAAAAAAAACATCTGCGAAGTGTGCGTGTATTGTTTCTTTTTTTTTTTTTTTTTTTTTTTTAATAGTTCAACCGGAAGGAAAAGAAACCGGTGTCAACTCAAATGTGTTATTTTTGGTATTTGCTTATTCTGGGGTGCCTCAAGTCTAATTGATCCAACACAACAAATGAATCACAAAAGTCAACACAAGTTAGATTAAAAAAATACAATATTTATTTACAGTAGAAAACAAAGAATGTAGAATCAAAACACGAAGGAATAGAAACCTAAAAAAGAAAGTACTGATCAAAAATATGTACACAATAAGAATCAGATTGTGAAAAAAGTACTTATTTTTTTAAATTTTGTTTTTAACGTAGTTCCCCCCAAACAAGGCAGGCCGCCACTGTAGACGTAAGGGGCTACTGAGAAGAAAGAAAAGGGGAGAAGGTTGGGGGGGGGGTCGACCTAAACTGGGATCTGCGCAGCGAGATGTCTGTTTACATTAATTTCAAATTTCTGCATGTCAGTACTGACGGGGAAACAGGGGGCAGGGAGGGAGTTCCAGAGGCCAGCAGCACGAGGAAAGAAGCTATTTGAGTAGAAAGCTCTCCGGCATCTGGGGACCTCCACAGTGAATGGATGGGATTTAGCTGATTGTCGAGTTTGTCTAGTGAATTTACGTCGAGGGGGCACTAGAGTAGCCAATTCATCAGAGCATAATCCATTGAAGTATTTGTAAAACAAGCACAAGGATGCTACATTGCGGCGATGGGACAGGGACTGGAGTTTGGTTGACAGTGAGGGACCTATTAGGTTGGCGACACTTTTTTGGACCTTGTCAAGGAGGGAGAGAGTAGTAGATGATTCACCAGCCCAGATGTGACAACAATACTCCATGCATGGGCGGATGATGGCTTTGTAGAGATACAGGATAATGTCAGGTGTGAGGAGTTTACTAGCACGGTAGAGGGAGCCAACCTTCTTTGCAGCAGCCTTGGCAATGTCTTCAATGTATTTGTTCCAATTCATGTTACTTGTGAAGGTTAGGCCGAGGAGTTTGAATGATGAACTCTCAGGTAGGGTGTTATTTGCCATGACAATCGGTGGTTGGAGAGGTTTCTTGTAGTTATTGAAGGAAAGGAGCTTCGTCTTTGCGGCATTAAAAGTTACCAACCATTTATGATCCCAATCCACTAAAGCCTGGAGGTAATTTTCTAAGAATTCAGCCATTGCCTCAGATATAATCGCATCTGTTTTGCCAACATGGCGAGAGTAAAGCATGGTGTCGTCAGCAAATAAACCAATCTCCGACTCTGTCATCAGGGAGATCGTTTATATAGATCAGGAACAACAAAGGTTCAAGGATAGATCCTTGGGGTACACCAGCATTTATGTCATGTTGCTTAGATGAATGGCCATCGAGGACAACCTGGATTTTTCTTTTGTTCAGGAAGGATCTAATTATATTAAGTAATTGCCCAGTAATACCGTATGAGCGTATTTTCCGAATGAAGCCCTTTATGCCATACCTTGTCAAAGGCCTTGGATATGTCAAGCGCTACTGCCCTAACTTCATCTGCCTTGTCGAGTGTATGATACATGCATTCTAAGATGACCATTAGGATGTCCGCAGTAGATTGTGCTTGTCTAAATCCATACTGGCGGTCAGAAAGCATTAACTAAGTGTCGAATTATAGCTAGATTGATTAAGGATTCAAAGATTTTAGCAAATCTCATTGCAAGCACGAAGAGTGATTGGTGTGGAAGCAGAACACCATTCGTGGAACTTAGTTTTGTGTCTTTTACAAGCATGAAGGATTTTGGCACTCTTATCGCTGAGGCACGATTTTTTTGTGACTTCGCATCGTCAACGTTCGGGCACGTCTCGAAGGCGCCCGAGAGTTGACGAAACCATTAACCAAGAAACATTTCCTCATAAACAGTTTTTTTTCGTTAAAATAAGAAAACAAAACCAAAAAATTGCTTAAAAACATTTGTTGCGGAGTTTATGTTAACAAAAATAAAATTGACAAAAAATGTAAAAAAAAAACAAAAAAAAAACTGTCCTCAGCCCACACTATTTTCATAGATCGAATTTGACCATTTAAACCTTTGGTACTTACTTTCTATCCCAGACCCAAGGGCAGCGAATTATTCAGCTATAACTGAAGTGGATAACGACGCTGACTGGCAACCTGGATGTTCCAAGTTTGAATCGAGTCGATTCCGTATCACAACTTACACTTATGGATGTTGGCAACTTTCATGTGGTCCTTCTTGGAAGTACGTAATCCGAGAAAGAATCAAGGTAACCAGTGCCAACAACACACACACAATCAAGCCGATCAAAAAAGAATAAATAAATCACTCACTCAGTATCCAGGTTTAGCGTCTATGTTCCCTTTGACAAGAGGTTCGACGTTGTCTTGCTGTCCTTATTCTAAGTCTCCAGTAGTGACGATTGACTGTCCATTTTCCACTGTTCACGGTCTTGCCTGATGGTTTCTTTCCATGTCTTCTAAGCTTTCTTTTTTTCTGTCCAGCCGTAGGTCTCTGCACGTGCCGGTATACCCGTTGCTTCTTTCAACATGCCCGAACCAGCAAAGACGGTTTGCCCTTATTAGGACATCAAGTTTTGGAATGGCCGATTCCTCGAGTAGAGTGCTGACTTAATATTCTGGAAATGTCTCATGACGTCTGTAATTTCTTCACTTGAACTTTGACGTATCAGCGACTTTGTTTTAGCTACCAATTAAAAACGCGAGTCGTTTTTAAGTGAATATTTCAATTTATTTTCAATTTGCTTATTTTGAATGTAATACCAATTCTTTTTGATGTTTTTAAATTACCATAGTTACAATTTAAGTTTGTAATGGCATACAACCCTGATAGATTTTTTTTTTTTTTACTGGACGTTGACTTTAAAATGAACTTTTTTTTTTTTTTTTTTTTTTTTTTTTTTTCAAAGTTTCGTTCTTTTTCTTGAAATCAAATTTTTTTTTATCTGATGTTATTTATTTCCCTGTCACGGCGGCAAGATATCCTTATTACTCTGGCAAGATGTCCTTATTACTCTGGCAAATTATCCGATTGTTGGGATTAACTGTGTCCATTTGCCACTGTGTACGGTCTTGCCTGATGGTTTCTTTCCATGTCTTCCAAGGGCTCCCAGCTTTCTTTTTACTGAGCCTGAGGTCTCTGCAGTTCGGATTTGTACCAGGTCGAGGTACAACAGATGCAAAAAGAATTAACCATAGCTGACGCACCATGTTTCCATGACTTCGTGTTGTCAATGTTCGGGCAGGTCTCGGAAGCACCCAAAAGTTGAGGAAACTATTAACCAAGAAACATTTGCTTAAAAACAGTTTGTTTTTGTTAAAATAAGAAAACAAAACCAAAAAATTGCTTATAAACAGTTTGTTTTTGTTAAAATAATGAAAAAAAATTGCTTTAAAACAGCTGTTGCAGTGTTTATGTTAACAAAAATAAAATTGACAAAAAATGTAAAAAAAAATAAAAAAAAAAAAAAAAAAATTTGTTAACAAATCAAACAAAATCATCATTTGAAACTTTCCGGTACACAAAAAAAAAAAAAAAATAACATTTTATTTAAAAACATTTGATTAACAATTTGATTCCTTTGACAAAAAACCCACAAAAATAAACATCTAATTACTAACAGTTGTTTAGCTATGGTTTGTTCGTTCTTTATTTTTATTTAGTTTGATTTTCTTTGTCGTAATTTATCGGCTGGCAGTCTTCACCTCATCAACTCTATAAACCGTGCCCTGTCGGCAGGGGCCGCAAATTCGCCGACTGCAACCACATGCAGAGAGGTAAACCCCCCCCCCCTCCCCCCCGAACACAGGGCCACCTGTTTGCTATGGGTGACGACCCGTGATGTCTTAGGACGGGATCCTGGTGGCTAAGCGGTCCGTGGCCTGGTTGCCTAAATGGTCACGTGACCTGCAACACTCCACTTCGGCCCTTACTTTGGCTAGACGCGAGGTCGAAGAGGCCCGATCCGATCAATCGGCTAGTTACGTCTTGCCCTAGCACTTATTATTTTTTCCCCGATCGTTTCCAATAATAAAATTGATCAACTACATAAAGTTATCAATACCCATTCCAGTTTATAAGTGCTAGAAGGCGGTGGCCAGGGTCAATCAACTTGTGAGAGACATGACCGCAACATGGCTGTGTGCCTCGGATGTTTCGCTATTAGTGGGTAGAGAAATTGATGGAACACGGGTGCTTGTGATCACGATCAGGTTGAGTATACCATTCCTGTAGCCTTGTCTTGTCAAAGCGATTGGGTTTCACCCTTGGCAATTCCCATAGTGGGCTCCGTGGTGGGTGGGGAGCAGGAATGGGGAATCAAAACCAAACAACTTATGGCTCCTAACAGAACCACAAAACGAATCCATAGAGACTCTAGTTCAGAAAGAGAAGAAGAAAGAAGTGACCAGAATAAATTCCCGAGATTTATTGTCCTGGAAGCTCTGGAGGAACCAAAACTCTCAACAGTGTCTCCATTGTTGATTGAAAAGATAATTTCAGCTCATATGACACCAAAACATGTAAAAAAAAACTGGCCAACGGAAACATCCTGGTCGAAGTAGAAAAAAAAAGATATGCAGATTTTTTGCTGGGCATGAGAATGTTCCACAACAAAAAAAATAAAAGCCTGTCCACACCAGTACCTAAATGTTTCAAAAGGAGTGATAAGGAGCCAAGAACTCTCCTTATGTATTTTAGATGAAATAAAAAAGGAGCTAAAGTTCCAGGGGGTAACGGAAGTTAAAAGAATCCATATAAAAAGAGATAATAAAATCATACAAACAAACACATATGTGATGACATTCGACATACCAACAATCCCTAAAAAAATAAAGATAGGCTATACTATCGAAAAAGTCGAGCAGTACATCCCAAATCCTCTTCGGTGCTACAGGTGCCAGAAGTATGGACACCATGAAACAAAATGCAATGGTAGACAAACATGTGGGAAATGTGAAGAGAAAGATCCATGTCGGCATTCGTGGCAATGAAAGAGCGGATAAAGCCGCAAAAGAATCCTTAAATATGACACCAACAAATACTAGGATCCCATACACTGATCTTCGGCCTATCACCAAACAAAATTGACAAGAATGTTGGAATGAGTGTCAAAATAACAAATTGTATAAGATTTGGCCAACCACAGATGAGTGGCCCCTGGAATATAGAAAAGTAAGGAGAAAAGAGGTTATAATAACCAGACTTCGAATAGGACACACGCAGATCACTCATAAGCACTTATTGGAAGGAGAGGAGTCTCCAATGTGCATAGCGTGTCAACAATCTTACAGTCAAACACATTAATAGACTGTCAAGATCTGCAGCAAACCCGTAACAAGTATTACGACTCCCAAAATTTAAAACACTTGTTTGGAAATATAAATGTGACTAAAATTCTAGACTTCATCAAGAAAGTTGGACTATACCAAAGAATTTGATTGATTGCAAGTTCATCTTTTCACTTTTCATTGTCTCTGAAGACAATGTGAAAAAATTCGAATTGCATTGAGAACTTTATTCGGCATTACATAACCCATAGTTGGTTGCTATGCCGTAAAACAAGCCAAACCTCATCAACTCTCGGGCACTTCCGTAACCTGCTTGAACATTGACGATGCGAAGTCACGGAAACATGGTGCATCAGCTATAAGAATACCAGGACTTTGTATGAGAGTTTTAATTGAAAAGATGTTTGAATGTTTTTTTTTTGTTTTCTTTAGCAATTTGTGAAGACACAAAATCTTCAAAGAGAATTGAAGAATTATCTGTCTTTATTTGTTTTACACCTAACCCTAAACCCTAACCCTAAGTCACAGCACCACCTAACCCTAACAGATAGTGTTGGTAATGCTGATCCTCAGGATAATAACGATAGCAAATGTTGCTATGAAATGTAGGAATGGCATCAGTTCAATTCTCAGGCGATGGGTACTGAGTTTGGCTTGTTGATGCCAGAAGTCTGATATTTTCATGGGCTGACAAATGATTGTGATGGGTCAGCAGATGAAGCATCTATGATGCAGACGATTTCAGGTCGTTCTGTGTCAACTAATGTTAACACCTTAAAGGTACCAGATATGTTGCTTGACTTGAGTTTGATGTGTCAACGAAATTGATTGAATTGATTGAAGAATATGATAACCAGGTACAAGATGTGAGAAAGGGGAGCAGTTTGATTAACTAAGAAAGAGATGATAGCATCATCATCTTCTTTTCTGACTCACAGCACTAAGGAACAAAAATATGGATAGCTCTTTAGTCATGAAAATTTTAAACCATATTACCTCTATCTATAACAATAAAAAATGTAAAATTAAATTATACTGGATATCGAGTCATATCGGCATTCGTGGAAACGAAAAAGCGGATAAAGCTGCAAAAGAATCACTGAACATGATACCTACCAATACTAGGATCCCATAAACTGATCTTCGACGTTCTATAAACCGGATAATCAAAGAAAATGGCAAGAATATTGGGATGAGTGCCAAAATAATAAATTTGGCCGACTATTGATGAGTGGCCCCTGGGCTATAGAAAAGCAAGAAGAGAAGAAGTTATAATAACTAGACTCCGGATAGGACACACACATATTACTCCCAAGCATATATTGGAAGGAGAGGGGTCTCCAATGTGCATATCATGTCAAGAATCTTATTCAGTCGAACATATATTCATAGACTCAGGATCTGCAACAAAGCCGAAAGAAATACTACAACTCGGAAAACCTAAAGGATCTTTTTAAAGACGCAAATCCGACGAAAATCTTAGACTTCATCAAAGAAATTAGACTGTTGAAAAAAATTTAATTTTAAATGCTTTATTTAACATTTCATTGTCTTTCAAGACAATATGAAATAATTCCCCCAACTTGACATTTCATTTGACAACTTTATTCGGCATTACATAATCCATAGATTGTTGGTATGCCGTAAACCAAACCAAACCAAGAAGGAGAAAAAGAATTATCTTTACAGACAATTCTAGATGTTTTTACTCAGCCTTTTTAGGGTGATATCACAGGAGGCATACTTGGGAATTTTTCCTGTTTGTGTGCATCTACGTATTGTTATGAAGGTCAATAGGCATCTCCTGTCTTTGCGATAATCATCTTTTGTTCTTGTTAGCTCCTTACATCAAGTGGCGTCATGCCTTGTCTGGAGCGATTTAAAAAAAAAAAAAAAAAACTTGCAATATATATATATATATATATTTATAGGTTTAAAAAAAGCCTGATTATTCAAATAGAAGTAAATACAACAAGTATTTTTTTTTTAGCTCCTTACATCAAGTGGCTTCATGCCTTGTCTGGAGCGATTTAAAAAGGAAAAAAAACAAAAAAAACTTGCAATATATATATAGGTTTAAAATAAAAATAAAAACAGCCTGATCATTCAAACAGAAAACTAATACAAAATGTAGCAGAAGGTTTTTTTTAAACCAAATTTAATACTGAATACAAAAATAACGGAAAAGATGAACGGACGTACAAATAATCAATCTTTGAATATCTTTCACGTAATCCATGATCATTGGAGTTTCGTTCACTCACGATCTTGAATTAAGAAGTATTTTTTTTCTTTTTGTGTTATTTTCCATTTTTATGTTTGTTTTCTGTCTGATTTCTTTCATGATTGAAACTCTTTTTCACTTTTGCTGACAAGTTTTCTTTTTGCTTTTAACAGTTTTTATTTGACGCTTGATAACCTGTTGGCGTTATAATCAGTGGTGCGTGTGAAATGGAATCGAGTGAAGAGTGCCCCCTGCCAGTGTCTAAAGAAGATGAGAACGCTTCACAGGAAAAAGACATTCCGAAGACAGAAGATTCTGTAACTAAGTTTTTCATTCTTATTTTCTAGAAATTATCGACCCAAATTCTAGTATAGATTTAATTGCTTTTAACGCCGATACGTAGTTGAAGCAAAATAAATTGTTTGGGTCTATATAAATAATTTCCAACGCTATAATGTTTACCCATTCATTTATTTTTTATCATCGGTTGTGTTTGAATTCATGTTTTGAAACATGACGTAAATCATAAATCTATAATATCATGCCAAAGCTATAATTATTTTGTTACGGTAATGTTTTAAGCTCTATTTATATATAAAAAAAAAGTCCAAATAGCTCAGTTGGTAGAACCTAAGACTGAAGATCTCAAGGTTTTGATTTCCGGTCTTTATTTGTTGGGAATTTATTATTTACTATGAATGCAATATTCTTCATTTCTAAAATTAGTTAAGATCTCTGACATTTCGAAATGAGAAAAATTCCGCAATGTATTTATTACATTAAAAAAAATTGTGACTGTCGGAAAAATGAAGACTGACGAACAAAATATAAGATGTTGTTTCCGATATTTGTAATAATATTAATACTGTTTAAGCATGACTCTGGCGCTGTGGCTATCGAGTGCTGCATTTTATTTCTGTTGCGGCTATTGCAATATAATAAATATCGGGAATCTTTTACAATGATCAGCAGAGTCGTGAACGGGGTCCAAAAAAAGAACGAGAAAGGGTTTAAAAACAAATTTGCAACAAGTAAAGTTGACTTATGTCTAGAATAGACATTTTTCTACTTACCTATGTAATTTGTTTGTATTTTTACGTAGTATAAATGGCTTTTTATTAGATGTTTAAAAAAAAACAGAATTTTTATTTTTATTTTTAACATCGAATTTGGCAACAAAGAAAATGGCCGCCCGGCCTCTATATTATTACGTAAATCGGCCATCTTGATTTGTTCGATGATCGTGTGTCGAATACTTTAATTTCTAATAAATAGCAATTGAAACGGGTTAAAAATCTTTTTAATAGTTGGAAAAGACACAGGTAAGTTTGAAAATAACTTTTATCGCCTACAGTTAATTTTTTATTTGTTGAATATTTGTTTTTTGAGCGTTTTTACTCTGCTGATCATTGTAAAAGATTCCCAGAATATCATAATCATATTCAGTTTAACGTCTGTTTCACATGCTGGCATGTGTCTGACGGCTTTTAGAAATTGACTTCCAATCTAACCTATCTTTGACCAGGTCTTTATTTATCCCTCATTCTCGCAAGTATATTTGTATCATTCGCCTTCCCCTATCAACTGACCCAGCTACCTCCACTCTTTGACATCTCCTAACCCAAGAACTCTCATCCATTTTTTTTTTTCAACATGGCCATACCAACAGTCTCCTGTTCTGCACATATCTCCCTATATTGTCTAGTGTCGCAGATTACATGTACATGTCTGCATAAATAAAAATAAGCATATATATAAAAAAAAAGCTCTATTTAATAGTGAGCACTCTTTATAAGACCGGTTGAAATTCTTTTTATTTTTATCCTGTGGATGTTTACTTTACCTGGATTAATATATATATATATATATATATATGGTAAACTCATACTTCCGCCCCCCCCCCTACCTACTGCAGCCATGTTTGGCTATAAAATAAGTTGACCCCAGTTACCTTCCTAGCTAAAATAGCCATAAACTGACAAATCCAAGTCATCAATCCCATTTGTCTCGCGTCCTTTGAAGACTGACTACAGCTGATAACGCTACAAACAAAATCATTTTTTTCATTTTCTGCTTGTTCACGCCAACAGCCATGTCGAAGTCTGGACACTTTCTGACAAATCAAAATTTATATTCTGTATGATTTTTCTACATTGCTTTCTTCATCCTGAGGAAGTCTTTCAATAAAGACAAAACGTTGATGAATACATAAATCACATAGGTTTTGGCTTTCCTTTCTCATTTTACATATATATATATATATATATATATATAATTAACTTGTTACAAATATCCAGGGGGTATGAATCCGAAGGAAGTTGAAACCGGGTTTATGAGAGTGCTCAATGAAAATTCAGAGCAAAATATATTTTTTGTTGATGATTTTATTCCATTAATTGCGACAAAACATATTCTGTTTCGTTAACACTTGCAAATAGCGTCAACTTCGTCAGGCTACAATGGAATCAAAATTTGATTCCATTATAGCCTGATGAAGTTGACGCTATTTGCAAGTGTTAACGAAACAGAATATGTTTTGTCGCAATTAATGGAATAAAATCAACAAAAAATATATATGTATATATATATATGTAGGTAAAATATTTAAAAACATTTATTATATATATATTTATTTATTTATTTTGGTTCATACCGTCGGTTTCAAGCACGGAAAGTGACGGTACGAATGTTGTACTAATTTGTCTGTACCAAAATAAATAAATATTATGCTCTTAATTTTTAACTTTAATTCTTAATTAATCGAGCACTCTGCTGGGATTTTTCCTACTATATTACAAAGAAGTTGTATATATATATATAATTATATATATATAATTATAAGTCATAATTAATTAATTATTAATTAAAATAAAAGATGCCAAATGTGGCAAAAGTTTAACAAAACTTTACCGCGTGTGCATAGTCTGATCCTCTTGCATCGGGTTATATGGAAACGCTTGTATGATGTAATAGTCACATATTTTCTAATGAGTTCATTCTTAATGTCTCATTCACTTTTTCGGCAAAAGATCACATAATATCAGCCAAGTTTTTAGTCTACCAACCAGTCAGGTTTGTATGTCATCTGATTTTGTGTTAGTCAATGTCATATTGGGTTTTAGACTCTAGCAATGATTTGGGCATTTGATTTATCAACAAGACTATTTGCACAAAGGCATGCACACATACGTATTGTAAATAGTCCAATATGCATATTGATATCAAAGGAAGGCATAGCTCTAAATATAGTTTCGCACTTAGTACATAATTCCCGCCAAAACCTTCTATAATACTAACACATGGTCTGTACCTGATTAACCTCATTCTCCTGAAGATGAACCCGGATGGGTCTGAAAGTACTTGGGAGACAAATCCAAACTATGGCCAATTCATCAGCCAATTCCCCTCCGAAACTAAGATCCTGATTCAGACTATTGAAAGGATCTACCAAAGAATATCTAGACATGAGTTGTCTTTTATATTCAACAATATATATATACATGTATATAAGAGGTTTATGTAGTTTGCTTGAAGCATTGTTTATTAGTAAATAGAAATGTGATACTTAGAAGGCAATACAATGCAGAGGTGTGACGGATAGACACAAGTTGAAGCAAATAAGACATATAATGGTGGAACAAATTAAATAGTTTCACCCCTAATACAATGTATACATACACATATATATATATATATATATATTTTTTTTTTCCACAAATACACATATATCTGTTTATCTACACAATGTTATGTAATACCTGTTTCAAGAAGGTCTGGTGGAAACTGTATGATATAATATTTTTAATATTTTGGGAACTCTTCTCTTCTTCAGAACCGTGCTCAATTCAAGTTCAAGCGTACATATGAAGGAAGTCGTAGGATACAGTCTCGCAGAAAATACCAATTAAATTTGAATTTCAAACCAGATTCAAAAAATAAAAAACTTTTCTTTTTTTAATATTTTATTTATCTATTTTTTATCTGATTTATTTATTCATCTATTTACCTTTATTAAACTTTTTTTTTGTTGTTTTTACTTTTTAGAATCTTTCCTTTTTTTTTAAATTCTAATCTAAATTTAAACCAAGTCTATTCGTTTAAATTAATATGTCGGTTAATATTGTCATTATACATTACATTATCTGTTCGTTTTAAATTATTGTGTATATTAATATTTAGTTTATTTATTTTATTTTTAAATATGTATATTTTATTAATTAATTCAATATTATCTGTTCATTAATCGTCTCCGTCTAAAGCTAATTACAACAATGGAAGGGAGGTAATTCAATTAAGTTGGTCTGTCTAAAGTGTTTAAGTCGCTATTAAATTTAGACCGGCACCACCACACAAATCAGACCCATAGTATCCAGCATTGAAAGACCACTATACAAGGTCTCCTGGCTCCTCTCCCGTCTACTTAAACCCCTACTCCCAACCTTCCTCGGACATGTCAGCTGCTCGGATGAAGTCATCCAGAGGTTACATCTACTACCACCAAAACAGCGTAAACTGAACCGATATGCCTTCAGCCTTGACGTCGTCGCCCTTTACACATCTGTACCCGCATACCCAGCAGTAGACATAATTACTGACTGCATCTCATTCAGCGACCTCTATTGGTTCGGCCTCACCTCCACTGACATACATGAACTCCTAAATATAATAATAGACAACACATACTTTACATACACATATAAACAAATAACAGGACTGGCTATGGGTCCAACCTCTCGGGACTGCTTGCCATTGCTTTTATGGATAAATTAGAACGGCATGCCCTCAACTCCTGTCACTCCCCCATCTTCTTCATACGATACGTGGACGACATTCTTATCCTTTCATCGTCCCAAGAAGAGGCTAACACAATCTTCGACACATTCAACAACACTGACTCACATATAAAATTTACAATAGAACACTCTGAAAGTTCTGGATCATTAGCACTTTTAGATTTCAGCTTCAACATCTCTGAAGAAGGAGCCTTAACCACTAAATTCTACAAGAAATCCGCATGTAGAGACATATTCATACATTACAGATCAACACTCCCTCATAAGGCTAAAATAAGCTATGCTAGGAATGAGCTAACTCGCATCCGTAAGAAATGCAGCGTTGAGGCTGACAGCGAGAAATTCCAACAGGTACTAGAGACCAATGGATACCGTACACCCATCATTGAACACCTTAGGAAACCCTGGAAACCCCGAAGATGGATGCAACACGCTCTTTCCAACACCTGCTTCCTGAAGTTGCCGCATTTCAACGACAGGATCACCACAGCTATCCGCAAAGCTATAAGAAAGGAGAAACTCGATATTCAACTAACACACACAGGTCTTTGTCTATGACAACAATTGACAACACGGAACACCAATTACAACAATACTCCCTGCACCCTGGCGAACTGCCCCATGAACACCACAGACAAATGCCACTGTACTTACACTGTATATCGTTTACAGTGCACCACATGCAACAAAATATACATTGGTAGTACGGTGAGGCCCCTACATATTAGAGTCAAAGAACACCTACAAACACGCACCTCTTCCTTCCACAAGCACATCCACGCATGTGGCAACACCAGCAAATCATTCAAGATTGATATCCTAGCTACGGAGAAAAACGTTGGCAACCTTCGAATAAAAGAATCGATACTAATAGTTAGTAAAACTATCTCCGCAAATAAATCACTGACTCAATTTAGGATCTTCATTTCTAGTCTGATATAGTTTCACATCTCACTCTTGTTGTATTGATTTTATCTTAATTTAACTCTTAAATGAATACTAAAAACTAATAATCTAACAAAAACATCACCTTATAATAATAGCAAATAATACAAATAATAGGTCAAATACTCACTCAAAAAAATAAATAAATAAAATAAATAACTGGGGGAAAAAATAAAAATAAATTAATAAATAAATAAATATAAAATAAAATTAAATAAATAAATAGATAAAGATAAATGAATAAATAATAATAATTATAAAAAATAAATAAATGGTTAAAATAAATAAGTAGATAAATAAATTAAAAAAATATTAAAGTCTATAAACTAATAATAGTAATAAGTAATAATGTAACCTAACAAAAAAAAAGAAACATTACCTATAATAATATATAATAATGATAATAATAATAATACAACAAGACATTGAATGAATAAATAGTTAAAAAAATAAAGAAATTATTAAAACAATATAAGGAATTAATAAGAAATGTCGAGACTGCCCACGCATGAACATTCAATTTACAACATTAACAGTTAATCGACATTACATGCCGAAGGGAAAATAAATAGATATAATTTAAAATAAATAAATAAATAATAACTATAATAAAATAAATAAATAAATAATAATAACTATAAAAAAATAAAATAAATTAATAAATAATAATAAAAGTTAAAAAAAAATAAATAATAATAATAATGATGAAGAAGAAATAATAATAATAATAATAACAATAACAACACCACCACCACCACCACCACCCTGGAGAGAACAATACCCTATAACATTAATTAAAAAAAAAAAAGGAAAAAAGGAAAGAAATACATTCGTTATAACAATATTTTAGCCTAACAATTAGAAATAACTAAATTTAATAGCGACTTAAACACTTTAGACAGACCAACTGAATTGAATTATCCCCCTTCCATTGTTGTAATTAGCTTTAGACGGAGACGATTAATGAACAGATAATATTGAATTAATTAATAAAATATACATATTTAAAAATAAAATAAACTAAATATTAATATACACAATAATTTAAAACGAACAGATAATGCAATGTTTAATGACAATATTAATCAACATATTAATTTAAACGAATAGACTTGGTTTAAATTTAGATTAGAATTTAAAATTTAACAAAAAAAAAAAGGAAAGATTCTAAAAAGTAAAAACAAAAAAAAAAATTTAATAAAATTAAATAGATGAATAAATAAATTAGATAAAAAAATAGATAAATAAAATATTAAAAATAAATAAATAAATATAAAAAAAAAGTTTATTTTTTTAATCTGGTTTGAAATTCAAATTTAACCGGTATTTTCTGCAAGACTGTATCCTACGACTTCCTTCATATGCACGCTTAAACTTGAATTGAGCACGGTTCTGAAGAGGAAAGAGTTCCCGAAATATTAAAAATATTATATTATACAGAGTTTCCACCAGACCATCTTGATACAGATATTACATAACATTGTAACATTGTGTAGATAAACAGATATATGTGTATTTGTGGGAAAAAAAATAATAATAAATAAAAATATATATATATAAATATATATATATATATATATGTGTGTGTGTGTGTGTGTATGTATACATTGTATTAAGGGTGAAACTATTTAATTTGTTCCACCATTATATGTCTTATTTGCTCCAACTTGTGTCTATCCATCACACCTCTGCATCGTATTGCCTTCTAAGTATCACATTTATATATATATATATATATATATATATATATATAAGATTTTATATAAGAAATCCTAGGAAGTGATGAGCACATATAATTTTTTTTTCTTTTCTTCTTCAGGTGAAGTTATCGTCAGACGAAGCAGCAGGAAAGAATTCTGAAGAAAACGGTGAAGAATCAGAATATCAGGACTGTGAGTTGTTCTAAACAAACTATTTTAATATTCGACCTGAATTTATACTAGTAAAACAAATACCTTTGGTGCTTCTGTAGTTTCACAATGAGATTAAAATATTTAAAGAAATGTATAAACTTTGTGATACACTTGCATGTTAGCTAAAAATAAAATTGTACAGAAAAATGTACGCAAATTCATCCAGTATTTATTAAATTATAAGAAAAGAAAAAAAAACGATTTTACGTATCGGTAGACATTTTGTGACCAGTTCAGCTTACTGTTAGGCAAGGGAGATAACTTGGCGACCCATGATAAAATCTGACGATTGATACATACAATATGCGACATGAAATCGTTTTTTATTTTTAATTTAATAAATACTGGATGAATTTGCATAATTTTTGGTGTACAGTCTTCTTTTCAGCTACCACATAAGTACATAACAAAGTGTATACATTTCTTAAGCTATTTTTTTTTAAGAGAGGCCTAACAAACATATCATTGTGAAAGTAAATAATACGTGAATTAATACTAGAAAACAAATACTTTTTAACGAGCAACACTAAATTATAATGAAAAGTATTCTTTATGTCTTTTCGTGATTTACTAGAGAGGGGGGTCAATTTCTAAAAACTAATGTCTAAACACTTTTTCAATTTAATAAAATAGAATAAAAAAAGAAACAAATACTAAATTGTTGGTCATATCAATAATTGATAAGTGGTGACACATTTAAAAAAAAAATAATCTTAAGCTGTTGTTCGTCAAGTGTTTTATATCTCTCTTTCAATTATCTTTTGATTTCTCTCTTTCAATTATCTTTTGATTTCTCTCTTTCAATTATCTTCAGATTTCTCTGACATTTATGTAATCTTAATGTTTTAACTTATTAATCAACAATTACCTTGTGTTACTATTATGTACAGCGATCGCCTCGTGTTACTATCATGTACAGCGATCGCCTCGTGTTACTATCATGTACAGCGATCGCCTCGTGTTACTATCATGTACAGCGATCGCCTCGTGTTACTATCATGTACAGCGATCGCCTCGTGTTACTATCATGTACAGCGATCGCCTCGTGTTACTATCATGTACAGCGATCGCCTCGTGTTACTATCATGTACAGCGATCGCCTCGTGTTACTATCATGTACAGCGATCGCCTCGTGTTACTATCATGTACAGCGATCGCCTCGTGTTACTATCATGTACAGCGATCGCCTCGTGTTACTATCATGTACAGCGATCGCCTCGTGTTACTATCATGTACAGCGATCGCCTCGTGTTACTATCATGTACAGCGATCGCCTCGTGTTACTATCATGTACAGCGATCGCCTCGTGTTACTATCATGTACAGCGATCGCCTCGTGTTACTATCATGTACAGCGATCGCCTCGTGTTACTATCATGTACAGCGATCGCCTCGTGTTAGTATCATGTACAGCGATCGCCTCGTGTTAGTATCATGTACAGCGATCGCCTCGTGTTAGTATCATGTACAGCGATCGCCTCGTGTTAGTATCATGTACAGCGATCGCCTCGTGTTAGTATCATGTACAGCGATCGCCTCGTGTTAGTATCATGTACAGCGATCGCCTCGTGTTAGTATCATGTACAGCGATCGCCTCGTGTTAGTATCATGTACAGCGATCGCCTCGTGTTAGTATCATGTACAGCGATCGCCTCGTGTTAGTATCATGTACAGCGATCGCCTCGTGTTAGTATCATGTACAGCGATCGCCTCGTGTTAGTATCATGTACAGCGATCGCCTCGTGTTAGTATCATGTACAGCGATCGCCTCGTGTTAGTATCATGTACAGCGATCGCCTCGTGTTAGTATCATGTACAGCGATCGCCTCGTGTTAGTATCATGTACAGCGATCGCCTCGTGTTACTATTACTACAGCTCGTGACTACATAGATGTTAACAGTAATTCTCGTACGGACACAAAATCTTTAAGTTTTCATCAAGACCATTGGTGTATTGGTCTCGTTTTTCATTAGCAAACGTTTGACCAAATTTAATTGATCAATCCTCTCATAATATTCATCATCACTCAACTGTCAATCTATCCATCTCATTAACCCACATCCTCGAGTGACTTCTATCCTTGATAAGTGCTCACTCATTAATAACAGAAAATTCCCCCTGTGTTTGTGTAAATTAAGTTTCAGAATATTATGACTCCTATAGTTTTTGCATTTCCTGTTTGAAATGTTCTTTTTTCTTTTTCGGCAGGTCTTACGAAGGAAGGCATTCAGAAGCTGAGCCATGATTTGATGGATCTTTTCTTGCCAAACCTTGAGTTGGCGAAAAAATCTCTCCATGAATTGACGTAAGAATGCAAATAATTTACCCGGAGTCCGCTCAGAAATCATCTGACCATTATCTCTTTTATACAACCGTTATCTGTAATTACTTGACGTCGCTTGGGAGTTTTTTGTTTTTTTTACTTTCATTTATTCTTTTTTAATCACATAAATATGTGTTGTAATCGTATTCGTACAAATAAGAAGCTAGGAGCCAGAGATGTCGAATCAACATGCAGGCCGATAAAAGGGGAGGAGGCATTTTTATTACATGACAAATGCGGGGAGGTGGAAAATGACGATGTAGTGTCATCTTTGTGTGCGAGTGAAAGGAAAAAAAAGTGAATATTAACGCAGCTCTAAATAGGAGTTTTATTTTACGCTATTGTATTTTTGATTTCAGTAAATACCTGATTAATAGTAAAAAAAAAATTCAATTTGCAAATATCAAACGTTGACACCCACGTGAAGTTGTTTCATAATTTTATTAATAATGATTCGTTTTTACACTCTCTGCAGTCTCTTCTTTATGCAATCGGAGATAATGCGATGGGTTTGACACAAATTAAGGAGTGGTTCAACAGCACATTATCCGAGAGTGACCAGCGTTCTAGCAGGCTCCAAACTGCTCGGAGTGCAGCTGTTGTTGAGAGGGTGCGAAAAAAAAGAGATAATGCGGAACGCGACGACGGAGATGAACACTATTCTAAAAGAAGACTTTGTGACAATAAAGTGGAACACTCACAGTCAGGAAAAAGAATGAGGTGCTTCGCATGTCGTGTCTGCAGATTAAAAAAGGGCTTCTCTTCAAAGGTGCAGGTTTTTATGGTGGTCTCATGTGGATATCAGCTGATGTAAATGAAGAGGACAGCTGGGAAGGAAGGAGAAGCGATTTGGATAGGAGAGAGAAATGCAGAGAGAAAGTGGGTTGCACGAAATTCAGTTGGAAATTGAATTACAGTCAAAACGTTTTTTTTTTAATTTTATTTTTCTGGCACAGTTAGTTAACAGACTTCCAGAGGTGTTTCTGGCAGTGGATGGATCGGTGGGCTAAGTGTGTGCAAGGGGATTAGGGTCCCAACCCCGTCACATATTTGAAATATTTTTTCTGGCCTACGGTCTGATACTTTTTAGACAGGCTTCGTATATTATTATTATAGAGCAATTTCAAATAATCTTGGTCCCATGAACAAGATACTCTTTTCTGGTTTGACTATAAGAATTGTAGCAGCCATGATGCAGGTCCACAGGGAAAACGAGTGAGGGT
Organism: Sepiola atlantica; assembly: GCA_963556195.1. NCBI lineage: Eukaryota > Metazoa > Mollusca > Cephalopoda > Sepiida > Sepiolidae > Sepiola > Sepiola atlantica. Next base: position 195,628,547 of record OY744522.1, read on the forward strand.
TCCGCCGTGTATTGTCCATCGGGGATTGAACCCATAGTGTTCCGATTACAAAATGGAAACTTGTAACTTTTGTCAAGTGACGAGAATTCACGTATGCAAATGAGCCTTGTTTTACATGGGCTAATTCGCGTTGTCATAAAAACATAATAAGCGTAGACACTGCTCCGGGGAGCGGTTGATTGAGAAAGGTTGACGTGACTACGTCGAGTGCTGAAAGAATGAGAGAGAAAAGAAAGAGAAAAAAAAGGAATTCAATTTTTGACTAAATGTTTGGTTGTGAACGCGGTGCTGTTCACATGCGTGTTGGACTGTTGTTGGTGAAAAGAACAGAAAGAATAATTCGGCGTCCCGTTTGAACTCTGTGGTAGGGCACTCTTTCAACTCTGAGTAGTGAATCAAATGCATTTCATTTCAGTTTATTAACTCTTCGTTACAGAAAGAAATGGACAGCTTTAATGTTAAAGTAGGAGTACATCCGCGTTTTGTACTGAGACCGTTGCTTTTTATTTGTGTCTTTGAAGTGTTGCCAAGAGAGTTTCATGCAGATTGTCCCGATGAGATATTGTATGCTGCTGATTTAGTACTTGCCTGTGAAACAATGGGAGACCTTCTTGTTAAGTTAAAGACTTGAAGGTATTCTATAAAGGTCTGAGAGAGAATGTTACCAAGACCAAAGTGATGATGGGTTGTTGTAGTGTTGGAAAGCTCCCAGAAAAAGGAATGTTCCCTTGCTTAGTCTGTTGAAAGAGAGTCGGGTGCAATTTTTTGTGGCCCTTGTAAACATTGGGTACACAAGAAATTCAGTGGAAGTACTGGTAAATTGAGAGAGGATAACCAGTTGGGTGCAAAAAGTGCAAGACATTGGAGACGGGTGACAACTCTGATGCGGACAAACTATATTTGGATGGTGAAGCTTTTGAAATTGTTTATAAGTTTTGTAACCTTGGTGATATCATTGGAGCACAGGGAGGAGCTGGTGCTAGTGTGATGGCAAGAGTTAGTTGTGGATGAAGTAATTTTAGGGAACTTCTGCCAACAGGGCATTACTGCTGTCAACCAAGACTATGGAAAGTAAAAGGTCTGAGAGTGAATGTTACCAAAACCAAAGTGATGTTCAGTGGTTGTAGTGTTGGAAACTTCCCAGAATTAGGATATATGCAGTTTTTAGAAAGGAAGTTAAGTACAACTCAATTGTTTTGTATTATTTGTACGCATTGGGTAGACAAGAAGTGCAGTGGGTAGACAAGAAGTGCAGTGGGTAGACAAGAAGTGCAGTGGGTAGACAAGAAGTGCAGTGGGTAGACAAGAAGTGCAGTGGGTAGACAAGAAGTGCAGTGGAATAGCAGGTAGGTGTAGAGATGATAACCAGTTTTTGTGCAAAAAGTGTACGACAATATTTATATCTTATTAAACATTTGTACGAAAGAAATATAATAAGAAGGAAAAGTTAATGAAGTGTCTTTTCTTTACATCTTTGGGGGAAAATTATTATTTTTTTTTTCTTTGTAAATTTTTTTTTTTTTTTAGTGACTGTTTTTGTTTATTTTGTTAGGGTTCAGGGTTAAGAATTAGGGTTAGGAATTAGTTATGGCAGGGCTAGGAATTAGGGTTAGGACAGGGCTAGGATTTAGAGTTAGGGCAGTTTCATTGCATTTCAACCAGTTTTCAAATTCAGCGTTTCATTTAGTTTGAATGCTTAGATGTCGTCTGCTTATTCATCTTGCTTCGATGCTTTCCAGCGTTTACCATAAACGGCCAGAAAGCACCGACTCCGAAAGAACTTTTAGCGCGAGTCTCAATGTAAAAAAGTACTCAAAATTCCCGTTTTTTAATCTGGCAATCAGGCAAGATTTGAGGCGTTGCATATTCTGAATGCACAGCACAGATCTCACAAGCAATTTAGGGTGATCGTAACACCTCGTTTAAAGGCAAACCAACATTCGTCCTTCATTTGGACAAGATACAGTGCAATTGAAAGGTTTTACTCCTGCAGGAGTAAAACCTTTCAAAGAAATATCTTTAGTTTTGACAAGAAATTATCACTCGTGGGAGGAGGGGAGGGGGAATGTCAACTCAGCCGTATGAACTTAAGATCTAGAGTGTCTTATCAATAAAAAAATATGTATAAGTCCAAGATTTATATTTCAAAGCCGGATAAGACAAACCTTAGACAACAAGCTCAGATGAGTCGATGTAAACTGTCGATTGCGAACCACCGCAACATCCTCAAAGCACTTGCACGTTAGTGAAAGAATTTTGTCCCTTTCGAATAAAGAGCAGGGAAGAATGTGGTCTGAATTATCGCCCACAATTGTTCGGACAGAACTATTAAAGTTTATAATCAGCCTTTTGCTTGCCTTTTCATTACAAAATTTATATTTTTAAATAATTAAAATTCTGTAGCCAGTTTCGAAACCTGGGTGCACAAAGTATTTTTAAACAATTCTATTAGCTTTCTCCTTATTTGATGGCTCTACCTATTTTCAGGCTATACATGCAAGTTATCTCCCTTTGTTTTTTAAAATTTTACAGCCAGAATCAAAAAATTCTCATTGAGACAGTCCAGCAAGAAAATGCCAAATTTGACGAATGTTCATCAAAAGAAAAGCTTGGAGAAATTGTAAGCATTTTTTCCCCTTAAATATCTGAATTTTATTTTTTTAATCAATCAGCATTGTATCCTTTTAGGTATGATTGTTGTAATGGATACTGGGGTGTATAGAATCGACTGCGCACAGTTCAAATCTTATGCAATGCATTGTGGTCATTTATGTTCTAACACCATGGAGACCCACCTCCCTCAATATAGGTAAAATAGCAACTTGCATTACGGAAATCGTTTTCAATAAGGAGTGAAAAGCCTTCGAGTCAACCTGCGGAAGATGAAAGTCATGATCAGTGGCTTAAACCTGCATACTTTTAAAGATTCTTGTGGTGTTTGCTCATCCGGTGTTGGCAGCAACTCTGTATTCTGCACAGGTTGTCATCATTAGGTTCATAAGAGATGCAGTCGACTGCGAGGAAGAGTGATCCCTATTGCAGACTATCTCTGTGAAAATGTGCCCAACCTTAATTCTGCTTCTGTTTTAAAATCTGTCTTTCTACCATTTTGTCTGGATTTGTTAAATTAAAGTCCATTTCCTCACTTTTAATTAAAAAAAAAAATTTTTTTTTAGAATTCTTGTATATATGTTTTTTTTGTTTGTTTTGGTGTGTTTTCTCTTGTGTCCATTTCTAGTTACTTCTGCATTCTTCTGATTATGGGTTTCCGGTAAATTGAGCTCTATTAAACTAAATACTAAAACAATATATATATATAATATATATATATATATATATATATATATATATATATATATATGCAAACATTGTTAAAAATAACAGAATTCGTCTGTTTAATTATACCTTTTTTATTTTTCTGATGGTCTTTTTTGTATTAAAATAAAATGTTTCATAGGTTTCACAAACGTTTTTGATTCTTCGTCGAATCAAAAGCAATTTCAAAAATAAAAAAAGATAATTAAACAGACGAATTCTGTTATTTTTAACAATGTTTGCATAAATGAGAAAATACTGCCTAAATACACACACTATATATATATATATATATATATATATATAGTACATGTATTGTATTAGTTTCTGTAGATGTAAATCCGTTGAAACTCAAGTGTTTATAAAAAGTGCTCAATAACAAGTAGAGCTATATATATATATATATATATATATATAATGATTATGGTCATCTCCCTGTTAGACAAGCAACCCCATTGCTGACAGATTGACAATATGTAAGCTGTCAGTGATGTATTACGTCGCGGGCAGCTCGCACAACACCATGCTGACTTTCACTATTAATACTGAGAAGGCCAGAGATGAGCAGAGTGCTCAAAATATCCGGCTCAGTAGAGTAGTGGGTTTTATATAATTGAATTAACCTCCTTCTAGAGGGGAGTTATGCAGCGAGATGTTTGTTCACATTACATTTAAATTTCTGCATATTAGCACAATCAGGGAAACAGGGAGCAAGGAGGGAATTCCAAAGGCTATGAGTTCAAGTAAAGAAGCTATTAGAGTAGAAAGCCTTCTGGGACCTCTACAGTGAAAGGGTAGGATTTAGTTGTTTGTCGGGTTAGCTGGGGGTATTTACATCAAAGGGGGCACCAGTGCAGCAAGTTCGTCGTAGCACATTCCATTGAAGTATTTGTAAAACAAGTACAGGGATGTAACATTCCGGCGATGAGACAGGGGCTGGAGCTTTATGGATAGTAAGGGACCCATTAGATATTCTTTTTTAGACCTTGTCTAAGAGGGAGAGGCCAGATGTGACAAGAATACTCCGTGCATGGGCAGCTGGTGGCTTTGTAGAGATATAGAATATTGTTAGGTGTGAGTTGGAAAACAGATGAGTGGCAGGGGAGGCTAAGTGATAAGAATGGACTTGAGAGAAAGAGGGATAAATAAAGACTTAGTCAGAGATAGGTTAGTTTGGAAGTCAATTTCTAAAAGCTGTACAACACATGCCAGCATCTGAAATGGGTATTAATCCGGAAATTACACCAGATATTAGTGAAAGAAAGATACATTTAAAGCCATCGGCGTGGTTCAAACGTTCCGCGGGCATGTAAGCTTTGCTTATATAACTGGTCTAGCCGCACTGAAGAGCTGTGATACAGCGAAACAGTCTGTATGTGGATGACTATATAAAGCTCCTTTTCCTGGGTAGAGCTTATTTGTAAGGATATCGCCAACTGCCATTAGCTTTAAGGCATAGCTCATTAGGTAAACCTAATTCGTGCTCCCGGCACTTGACAATGTTTACATTGAGATATTACTTACATTCAGTCAGTGTCGTATGATAGCAGCGCCGACTGTCAGATCGACGGTTGAGTTTCAATCCCGGCTTGAGGCACTAACTGGTCTAGCCGCACTGAAGAGTTGTGATACAGCGAAACAGTCTGTATGTGGATGACTAAATATATATATATATATATATATGCAAACATTGTTAAAGATAACAGAATTCGTGTGTTTAATTATAGTTTTTTTATATTTTCAATTTTTCTGATGGCTTTTTTGTATTAAAATCAAAAAAATTAATGACTGTTATATCGGTTTCACAGGTTTCACGAACGTTTTCGATTCTTCGTCAAATCATCCTCAGGTGTCAAAAGCAAATCGTCAACGACTTCCTGAAACAATGCGAAAAATGTTCTATGCGCGTTTCTCTGCTGTCTTTTTAAAAATTCTCTGCTTTCTCCAGCTTTTTTGTTCATTTGCTTTTGACACCTGAGGATGATTCGACGAAGAATCGAAAACGTTTGTGAAACTTATTGAACATTTATTATTTCTTTTGATTTTAATACAACAAAGACCATCACAGAGGAAGACTAAGGATGGACTTGAGAGAAAGAGGGATAAATGAAGACCTGCCAGAGATAGGTTAGTTTGGAAGTCAATTTCTAAAAGCCGTACAACACCTGCTAGCATCTAAAATGGGCATTAATCCGGATATGATGATGATTATACAAAATAAGAAGTCTTTTAATCAATAAAGATAATATATTAGATACTCAAATGGGTTTTAATTATATTTCTTTTTTGGTTTCCCCTTTCATCAGCATGCACGTCTGTAGCCATTGATAAAATACAGTTGAATTGAATACCATGGAATTTCTGTAAATTTCAAAACAAATGTCGGCATCTCCAACGAATTAAATTCTATTGAATATTCCTATTTTTTAAAAGACTGTCATGTTTTCTTTTTCTCTTGTAGTTGTCCAATGCGAAGAAATACCACACAAAATTGTTAGGCATCAAAAAACAAATGTCTCTTCTTCAAGAGAAATCAACCAAATTAAAGGTGAGCCACAATTTTTCTACAGAGCGTCTCACGTTAGACCCTTAAAAGCCGAACGGATGTATCCTTCATACAGGGTTGCCTCACTTATGGATAATAAGGCTTTTTTTTGGGGGGGGGGGCAAAATATTTGAGATAAACATTTAAATCGAAAATATACAAACTAGTAGGACCCATGTCCCAGCGTTACGGGAGGAAAAAAAAAAAAAAAAAAAAACAAACGAATAAACAATGTTCATTTGTTTATTTGTTAACATGAGAAAAATTAATGACTAGTTCAGTGATTTTTTTTTTTTTTTTTTTTTTTTTTTTTTTTTTTTAAATTAAAAAAAAATTTTTTTTTAAAATTTTTATTTAATTAAAAAATTTTTTATTTTATTTGAAAGTTCCAAAAAAACAAGGTGTGAAGCCACTGAGCATAAGGGTCTATGATGAAGGGAAAATAAAATAAAAGGAATTAATATATTTTAGACTTAAAAGAGTTCAGACCATAAGAAGAATTAAAACAATGAGACGTAAGAAGAGGGTCCTAAAGTCTAGCAGTTCGAGGGGAAAAGCTACAACCGTATGGAACCACATCAGCATTTGAATGAAGCCACTTTCGGTAATGGACTATGAAAAAGGAGAAATTAAAACGAAAGGTCCCTAGTGATCCCAAATGAATAACTATTGCAGTAACCTTTTCTTATCATAGCACATAACCTGCTCGAGGTGATACTAAATCAGAAGATGTAAGGTTTGTAAGTGTATCTTCTATTGAAGAAACTAATAATCCCAACCCCCAGAATGGAAAGACTCTTTTCACCTCGTTCCTGAAGTGTGTATTACGTGTATGTATCCGTAACCCTAACATCCGTAACCCTAACAAGTGCAGTCATTTGTTTCGAACTTAGTTGAGTCTGGTCAGACGGGAACCCCAACGCAACATCTTCATCTCCATGATCGATAGTCTTCTCTTTCTGCTTCCTTTGTCGATGGCCAGCACTCGGAGCCGTACAATGCAGCAGTAAAAGTTTGAAGGTTAAAGATTTTTTTTCTAGGGTATCCAGCAAGCTTTGTTTTGGCCATACTCCAATCCCTTTCTCAGGGACCTCCACCCTAAACCTCATTTTTGTAATGCGTCATCATTTGTGTGCGTTAGATGCCCATAGTAACAGCGCAGACGAACGATTTACCCTCATTTTGTTCTGAGATCGGCGTAACTTCGGACATAGTGAGTCTGGTCAGACTGGAACCGCAACACACCATCTTAGTATCCATAATCGATAATCTTCTTCCTGCTTCCTTTCTGACGGCCAACACCCGGAGCCATACAATGCAGCTGTAAATGTTTGAAACATCCATATTTTATACCAATTGACATTTTTTGCGTTTCAGAGATAAATATGTCTATTATATACCCCATTCTAACTATGACACAAGGCCAAAGAAGCATTAGAATTGTCAGTTTCAGAGGAGCCATATTATCGGTGAATCTTAAGACTGACTTTATCAGTCAAATTGCAGCAAACCTCGGGATTCTTTTTTTTTTTTTTTTTTTATTAATGAGTCACCACTTATTGAAGATAAGGTTTCATGAGATGGATAGATTGTCGGTTTAATGATGAAGAATATTATGAAAGGATTTAAAATGATTTATGGAGTGAAAAAAGTTTGATTGAAATATTTTGTAGACAAGGTATGTTAAAAAAAAAAAAAAAAAAAAAAATATTAATTTAATATAGGGCCACTGTTTGTCGAATTGTCATGATTGTACAATTCAACAGTGATGGGAAATAAGCCATATTATCTAGCCTAGGTCGATCAGGACCCTCTAACAGCAGTCTTCGCTATTCATGATAATAAATGTATCTATTCATTTCTGTCATGTCTGTGGACACACATGTCATGTCACATAATTATTCATTTTTGCAAACCTTGTGATTCCACTTTCCACTGCTAACCTAGATCGATCAGGACCCTCTGACAGCAACAATCTTTGTTATTAATGATAAGGTTGTCTATTTATTTATTTCATGTCTGTGTAAAGAGCAAGATTTCTGCTAGGTTGTCTTGCAATCGATCATCAGTATGTCATCACATCTATGATGAGATGTCTGTCCGTCCGATCACTTACCAAAAATGATCTGACAGTGACTGAGATGAGAAGAAGTCGAATGAGAGAATATATTCAACATAATTGAGGTTAGGGTTAGGGTTATGCTGGTGAGGTTCTTGACATTTATTAGGTCTTTTCTTTCTGATCGAAGCTTGCGAGTAACTTTGGACAGTGTCTCTTCATTCTCTTTTCCTATCAATGCTGGTGTTCCTCAGGGCTCTATTCTAGGCCCAACACTGTTTTTTCTCTATATAAATGATCTTCGAGAGAATATTGTTCAGAAAATTAACATCTATGCTGATGATACAACTCTCTATTCTAGTGTTGTTTCTCGCCTATCTCCCTCAGATCAGTCGAAATATGCAGCTGATCTAGAAGTTGACCTGGGTTCAGGTGTGGATTGGGGTACAAAATGGCTTGTTTCATTTAATCCAGTTAAGACTCAGTTTGTAGCTTTCAATCGTAGGCGTGTCCCTTTTCTTCCTGAGATTCTCATGAATGGCTCTGCTCTTGAGGAGAAATCGACTTTGAAACTTCTTGGTTTTTCTCTTTCATCAAATCGTTCTTGGAATTCGTACATTAGATTGATTGCTCTTTCTGCTTCTCGTGAAGTCGGTTCTTTCTATCACCCCAAACACTTTCTCATACATGAGGCTATTCTCTATCTTTACAAATTCACTATCAGACCATGTATGAAGTACTGTTGTCATATTTGGGCTGATGAATCTTTGTCCCATTTGAGGGTTTTTGATAAGGTGCAGAAACGTGTCTGTAATTTGATTGGCCTTACTATTTCTTCTTCTCTGCGCCCTCTCTCTCACATACGTGATGTTGCTAGTCTCAGTCTTTTCAATAAATACTATCATGGCATGTGTTCTTCAGAATTATGTGATCTATTTCCTGCTTCTTTTATTCCAACTCATTTGACTCGTTGGTCTAGTGGTCTCCATCAATTCGCTGTTTTGATACCTCATTTTAATACAGCTTCCTTTTCCAGTAGCTTCTTTCCAAGAACTGCAGGCTTGTGGAACTCTCTTCCTGCTGACTGTTTTTTCTCCTATCTTGGTCTTTTCAAGACTAAGGCCAATAGGCATCTCTTGCCTTTACATCAGTTGTTGGCATAAGTCGCATGTCATGGCCACAGATGCAAGTCTCTGCACCTGAAATTAATTTGTGCGCTTGCAAGAAGAATTTTGGTATTATCTCTGGTTAAGTTCAGAGCGATGAAATCCATTTTTAGATAAATCGTGGGGGGAAAGTTTGAATTATCTCGCTCTTATTTGACTCTTCAGAATTAAAGATAAAAAATTTGGTGCTTCTGGCAACGAAAAAATTTCTTAATTTATTTCTAGAAAAGTGAATCGAAAGGGGAGATAATTCGAATTATTTTTTATGGGGGACTCGTAACAGAAATGAGGATATTCGATTTTTTTCGTCACGGGAAATCGTAACACAGAAGCATGAGAATTTGTCTGAAGAAACATTTAAAAACAGTATTTCTAGACGTTTTTTCCCCTGTAACTTCTCAGAGAATAGGAAAATAACAACATGCATCACAGGCTACTAAACTCACCACTATACTACACGTATTCACTCGAGCGTGTTTTAGTAAATTTGTTATTATTTTTTCCTACCTAACACTAAATATTACATTTGGCCCACCATCTACGACTCTCCGAAAAACCAACTCCATATAGGTGGTAGAAAAAACTTTTCTCCCTAACAATTCTGTACTGTCACTCTACTCATCGACACCGGGAACTAATAAACACAGTTTAATTTTCACAAAATACCGGTTGTTATTTATTATTTGCCTGGTATTAATTTAACACGCATGCCAATAATAAAGCTTAGGTGAATTAGCCGATTTTCACATGTATTTTTAACCCGGAAGTGTGGCACAAACGGCAAGAAAGTAGGTTTCATTATCGCAAGTTTTAGCGTTGGATCCCATTCCACTCTACCACTTTTTTTTTTTAAATTTAAAACATTAGCCAACATGGTAGACGGGGCAGAAACAACAATAGGCCGTTTCTTTTTTTATTCGACGTCATGCAATAGGTAGTACTTTCTCCCGTGCAACGCCGGCCGGCGGGTTCCGCTAGTTTGTAATAAAATACATTAAGAAACGGTATTAAAAATGGAAATAAAATAGATTTTTTTGATTAATTTGGACATCATATAAAATATAAAGTACATATTTGTCCATTTTCGGAAAATTAAGAAAAGAATTACGACACTTAAAATAATTCGAATTATTTCCCCTTTCGATTCACTCCTCTAGAAATATGGAAGGGAATTTTGTTTGTCGCTATTTTGTTGTCATAATGCAGAAGCACCAATATTTGTTTTTTTTTTTTTTCGGCCTTACAATACAGACACACCAAAAAAATATCCCTTTCATCGGATTGAGGTATGGTTTTGTCAGTGCTAGGATGCCGTCCTCCCAAACATTACCTCCTCATCCGGGAAGGGAGATTGATTTATCGCCGATTACCCAATGGAATGCCGATGAGTCCAAGCACGAGAACTTTTGCACCCGTTTTAGAGCGTCCTCCATTTTGGAGAGTTGGATTTCCCACTTTAAACTGACGTCGTGTCTAACCATAAATATAAAATATATTTCAAGTTCAGAGCGTTATCCATTTTTAGATAAAATCGTATGGGAAAACCTTGAATTATCTCCCCCTTATTTGACTATCAAAAATGAAAAAAAAAATTTTTGTTCTCTTCAATCACTCACCCTAAAATCAATTTTATCAATCACTCACCCTAAAATCAATTTCTTCAATCACGCACCCCAAAATCAATTTCTTCAATCACGCACCCCAAGATGAATTTCTTCAATCACGCACCCCAAGATGAATTTCTTCAATCACGCACCCCAAAATAAATTTCTTCAATCACGCACCCCAAGATGAATTTCTTCAATCACGCACCCCAAGATGAATTTCTTCAATCACGCACCCCAAAATCAATTTCATCAAACAATCTCATAGACAAAACAGGAGATGTAAATAGGTCATAGTTTGAATATTAACAAATTTTATTGTGGGAAAAAAAAGAGAAATGTTGCGGAATGAGTACTCTAGTTTCAAAGATAATTAGGGATGTTTTTTTGTTTTTTTAATGGCTGTTTGATTGTAAAGCATTTCCACCATTTGAATTTTTTCTTTCTCTCATGAAAAGTCGTGTTTTGAATGATCAGCTTTTGTCATGTTTCAGAAACGAGCTCTGCGTCTTCAACAACAGAAGCAAAAGGAAGAACTGCAAAGAGCCCAGCAGCAGGAGGAGGACCTGGAACGTGAGCAGATGCTCGTGGCGAAGGTGGCCACCAACCAATAGCGGATAGAGACTTGGCTTTGCGGCTACATTGAAAGAAGGGGGGGGGGGGGGTCGTCTCACAAATTGTGGTTCGTATGCGAATAAACAGCAGTGATATATGATCAGACTATGGGTAATATATTCTATTGGCCATAGATGTTTATTTTTTGAATCTTTTTTGTTATTTTTCAATTATTTTTATTTTCTATGGACGTTTTGATTGGTTGCTAATTGAAAAGAAAGAGTAGGAGGGAATAAGACCAAAAATAAACCATAGAATTGACCCCCCCCCCCCCCCCCCCCAAAAAAAAAATAATAATGAAGCTTACAAGTATTCATTCATGGAAATCATTCTTGTATAGTTATGGAAAGTTCTAAAAACCTAATCTTGTCCGTTTCTACATCTTTCCTGAACATTAAACTGATCCAATACAAAACCAGTACTGAAATTAGCATATACGTATACTCTCAAGGTCCTATACAAGTCTTTTTCACTTGTTCATTTTTTCACTGATTTTTTTTCTTCTTTTTTTCTATCTATTGTTACCTTCCAGATACTTTTTTTTTTTTAATTTAAATTTTTTTTTTTCTGTTTATTTTATTCTGTTTTTTATTTCTTTCTGTTTTTATTTTATTTTTGTGTTATTTTTTCTGTTTATTTTTTAATTTAATCTAAATAAAACTATTACGGACGCATATAGTTGTGTCACTTATATGTCTATCTGATATTCTATGCTTATGCCATATTGTCACTACTAGTGTTCAGGAAAGATGGAGAAAAAGGATAAATTATTTGAGTCATTCATATAAGTATGAAAGTCTGATTTTTATAAATAAATCTTTGTAGGTAAAAAAAACTTTGCATCTAATTGTCACTAAAATGGTCACGGATGGTTCTGTCTGTTTTACGGCATATCAAATGTTTTTAGATGATTTAAAGCTGAAACAATAAATCAATGTAAGGAACGATTCATTGTGCGCGATTAGCGGAACACAATTTGCTATTTTCATTTGGATTTACTTATAGAAATTCGAAAAAAAGTGGTGTCCAAAAATCATGCATGGTGGAATAATGGCCATGTTCGTTGGTTATAAAATCTCACTCTCCAACCAAGAGAGTAACAACATTTGTTAATTTTAAATATAAACAAAAGTTTATTGAATGTAAACAAAAAAAATTTTCTTTTTTTTTTTCTGTTTTAAATATGTACAGATCAATTTTTTTTTTTTTTAATTATTTTGATTTTTAAACGTTCACCAAGGGAAAATACAGAAAGAGACGTAAAAAAAAAAAAAATGGCTGACTATTCGTTTGCTTTGTAGCAAAGATGTTTGGGGAAAAGTTTTACAAATTCCAACCCGTGACTTTGAACAACAAATTCAAACTTTATTCAAACTGTCAACTGGAAGTTTTAACTCTACGGATACAAATCTTCTTTCTATTTTCCAGAAAAGACAAAACGAATTTTAACTTTAAACATTTCCAGATTTTATTCAATTATTTTGTTTCAATTTTTTGTTATTTTGATTTCCTTTCAAAACTGTTGAAAAACAAAAACAAACAAATCTGCACTAATAATTTTTTTTTTTTACTTCCTTCCAAGCATTTCTTTCTGAAAATCCGCCTTTTTTTTTAGCTATGGATGATTCAAATAACATCTTCCCTGAACAGCTTTCTGTCTAATAATACTATATTTGCAATGACAATAGGAGTACAGGTGTATAATAAAAAAACATAGATTTACAGAAATAAGGCGAAGATAAATGTCCGTAAATATGTTGATACAAAAGCAAAAAAAAAAAAAATTAAAGTATCAAGAAACCAACAGTAGAAGGAACAGAGAGAAAAATAGTGCAAAAAAAAAATGAAAAGGTTAGTGTATGTATATGGCATTGTCACTGCTCGCTTAGTATTATTAGACTGGGTTAATTTTCAGGAGAGCAGAAGAAATGTACAAGAATACAAGTTATGAGGGTCTTCCATAACTCAAAAAACGGTTTTTTTTCATAAGTTAAAAAAAAAACAATAAATCTTCCGACCGATGTATTTTTTTTTTTTTTTTTTTTTTTTTTTTGTAATTATTCAAAGAATTTGAATGAATGTAAAATAAATTTGATCTCTGTCAAAAACCTCAAATCTATATTTTCTCTTGTGATCAGCCATGTTTGTTTACTAAAGGAGGTGCTTCTGCAGTTTCCCAATGACATTAAAATATTTAAAGAAATGGATAAACTTTATGTACTTACGTGTTGGCTGAAAATAAGATTGTACTGAAAAAATTACGCAAATTCATTCGGTATTTATTAAATTATAAGAAAAAAAACCGTATCGTTAGACATTTCAGCTTACTGATTAGGCAAGGGAGATAATTTTTGGAAAAACTCAAAATATAAGAAATATGCTGACATATAGATAACATCGCTTTTTATTTTTAATTTAATAAATACTGGATGAATTTGCATAATTTATGTACAGTCTTCTTTTCAGCTACCATGGAATTTCATACATTTCTTTAGCTGTTTTTTTTTTTTTTTTTTTAAAGAGAGGCCTTATATGTTATTGTGAAACTACAGAAGCAACCCCAAAAAATGCTTTACAGATGAACTATCCTGAAATTAGAATTTGCAGCATCAGTCTTAAACTACTATCTTGCTCAGAACATTGAGCGTCTGGAAACTGTTGTTCAAAGACGTGCAACCAAGTGAATCAAATAAAATAATTTTGTGGGTGTTTACAATCTTGCCAACAACAACAACCCTGAACACCTTGATCTCCCTGTGTCTAGCAAAGTCAGAAAACAGTACAACTCATGATTTTCCGAAACATTTTTTCCGGTTCAAAATTATTGAGGCATGGAACAAACTGGCTGTTCTGGCTGTCGAGACGCTGCATTCTTTAAAACCCTCATGCTTCCCCAAATTTGCTCAAACGACCTCTGATGACCTCCGACCTCCTCCATACATGCATGTATATCATGACATGCATCCGCTGTTCATTTCGCTGACAATGAAACATTATCCTATGTACGACACATGCACTTTTATGAGTTGTAGCATTGGACACAATGGAAAGGCGAGAAGAGGTTGTAGTTCCCAGACTTCGTATAAGACATACATATATATTACATATTACATACACATATATTACTCAAACATTTATTGGAAAGTGAAGAGTTTCTAATGTGCATATCGTGTCAAGAATCTTATACAGTCAAATATATATTAATAGACTGTCAGGATCTGCAACAAAGCCGAAGGAAATACTACAACTCGAAAAATTTAACGACACAAATCTGACCAAAATCTTAGACTTCATCAAAGAAGTTAGACTGTTCAAAAAAATTTAATTTCAAATTTCTAATTTTATCTTCAAAGAGCACTATCTTCAGAGAGTAATGTTCCAACTCTAGGAATATAAATAATTATCCTATCTATAGAATTATATTTGACAAACTTTATTCGGCATTAAATAACCGACAGATGCCATAAAACAAACCAAATCAAACCACTGAATAGGATGATTTCATTATTGTCTTCCATCTTGGTAATGAAGAAAGTGGATTACACAAAAAACTTCTTTTTTTTTCCTCTCTCTTACCCCCGCCCATAGCCATTTATTTTCTTCTCTTCATAAAAATACATTTTTATTACTTCATGATATGAATTAATATTAAGCTTCTTTTTTTTTTTTTACTCTTCTACAGTTTTTTCCTCTCGTTAATGTTAGTATAATTAGAAAAAAAATCAAATGATGTTAGCTCTTATTTAATTCATCACACAAATGCGGCGGTGGCTGATGGCCCAGTGGTTATGGTGCTCAACTGCTGAAAATGCGATCGGGTTTCAAATCATAGTTGGAAGCCACACTGAAGAGCTGTGATACGGCAAAACATCTATCTATGAATGAACTAAATAAATTTGCGTTGAGCTCTCTGGTAAGAGAGCTAACTGACTCCCATTCAGCGTAAATTCATAGCTCTCTGCAAAAGAATAGAGCACTCAGGTAGCTTGGTAAATGCAAAAAATATATAAGAACTTAGAGATTTTCCTTACACGCAGCAGTGGCTGATAGCTCAGTTGGTTACGATCCTCGATTGCTGAAAATGCGATCGGGTTTCAAATCAGTTGGAAGCAGCTGTTTGTTTCTAATCACACTGGAGTCAGGATAGGGTGAAACAGATGTCTGGATGGATGACTATATATATATATATATATATATATATATATATTGTTGCATACGACCTCCTTTTTTTTTATACAAACCTTCATAAAAGAATAGAGCATCCTCGGCAGTCAATAATGCAGATATAAACATTATGGATATGGGAGTTTGCCATTTTCAAGAACTCTGTTCACATAACTTCATGTCTTGTATTCTTCTTTCTAATAATTATTCTAACAGATTTACCGCTCCATCGTATGTCATTGACACAACATAGGTCAATACGTATTCCCTCAAGAAACAAAATTAACAACTCATTCATTACAATGTAAGCATACAACGACATGCAATATAAACAGATTAATCACAGATATTCATCTTAGATTGTTGTATTGGCGATGAAAGCATTGATGAATATATATAGTCTACAGTTGTTTCGACTGAGATGTTCTGAGTTCAATCCCCAGTAAAGGAACTTAACTAATAGAATGTATGTAAAAGGTATGGAACACGGAATGAGAACAGTCTACAGTGGACTAAACGAAGGAGTTTGAAATTATTAAAAAAAAAAAAAGATGGTTGGAAAGTACAACGGCCGAAACGCTGTGAATATAATAACCAAGATAAGGATAACAGACAAAAAGAAAGAAATAAAAGTTTATCTTAAAGTTTCTTCATCTTGTTGCTTTTACTACGGCCGTTTTCAGTTGATAACGACCACTGTTAAAAAGCGGAAGATTTAAAACGGGACAAACTGACCTTTTCACATTTTTAATTACAAGTTTACATCAATGTTTTTTGTTTTATGGCATATCCAACCCTTTTCAGGTTATTTATGGCATATCCAACCCTTTTCAGGTTATTTATGGCATATCCAACCCTTTTCAGGTTATTTAATGTCAAAACCAATCATTTTAATTCAAGTTTGTTTATGCTTCATGTTCTTAATATCTTTAAATATTTATTCATGCTGTTTGCTTTAAACTAGTTATTCATTATCATATCATCATATTCAGTGTAACGTCCGTTTTACATGCTGGCATGAGTTTGAAGGCTTTTAGAAATTGACTTCCAAAATAACATCACTGCCCAGGTCTGTATTTATCCCTCTTTCTCTTGAGTCCATTCTTATCATTTCCTTCCTTGGCCTTCCTTGCCAACTGACCCTGCTACCTCAACTGTTCTACATCTACTAACCAAAGAACTCTCATCCATTCTTTCAATGTGCCCATACCAACAAAGTCTCCTGTCATGCACCCATCTCCTACACTATCATGATGTCTGTTTCATGTCATACCCTGGACAGATTCTATTTAACATATAACTTAGATTAGTTGGTTGTTTTACGCCATATCAACCCTTTTGCGGTTATTTAATGCCAAATACAGTCATTTTGGTAAAGGTTTTTATGCTTCAAGTACCCGAACCTTCAAATATTTATTCATGGTTTTTGGTTTGGAAAGGAAAAATGTTTTGTTTCTAACTTTGCAGAACATTATTGAGTTTTGCAGAGGGAAGGGATAAAAACAATAACATCAATGTTTGGTGCATTTTAGGTCAGTATTTTCAGACAGCCTGCGGGTAAGACAACTCTAGGTTCGAGTAGACTTGGCAGTACTGGTCATAGAAAGGGTCACTCTACACTCGTTAGAGCGTCCAAATTTGGGTCTCATCACCATAAACCCTGGGATCACACAGCCGTAAACCTAATGGAATGTCGTGAATAAAATGGCGTACGATGCACCATATTTCATACAACACCTTTTTTTTTTTTTCTTTTAAATATTATTACAACAAAATTTTGAAAAAAAAAAAGAAATGTTACAACTGCAATCATGCAGTATTTTTGACAGCCAAGAAATTAAAAACAAACAAAATATACAATAACTAACTTTTACCAAATGCAAGAAAATTAAAAAATTTTTATCAATCTACATAGGTTTAAAATTCTGGAACTGTTTTAAAGTTTTTATTTTTTTCAGTATAAGATTTTGTCAATATCTGTCCTTTGGAAAACACTAAAAATCCAATATGGCCTGTCCATATGTGTTTGTTGGCGGTTTATTCCTTAAAAAACAGTTAAAAAATTGACTTACCTTACCACTAACCCTAAGTCCGACTGGCAACCCTCCAGACTTAGGGTTAGTGGTAGGATAAGCCCTTTTTTTTACTATCTTAAGCCTGAAACAAAATCGACTGCTATTTTTTTTATTTACTCGTGTTTGGCTAAGTGAAAGTTACAATAACATATTCAGCGATAATAAATCTTAGTTTCGACATTTTAAAATTATACAGGTCGGTAGAAAATTAAATTTGTGTTTGGTAAAAGCTATTTGTTGTATATTTTGTTTGTTTTCGATTTCTTGCCTGTTAACTATAATGCATGAATGTCGTTAAAACAAAACAAAAAATGCTCGTCATTAAAATGCATTCAGATTATGACTATTGCATTAAGCCATCTCTAAAAATTGAACTTAAAAAAAATATCATAATCAGGTGCTTTGGTTAATTTTGGTGTGATTGCAAAGCATGGACTTTTTGGTAATGTCAAGAAATGAAGCCGTTATTTGGATCATTATGGCCACAGGAATCTGTCATATAGAGTCACGTTATGAAGAAAGCTCAGGGTGGTCTAATAGTCGAAACATAGCAATAACAACTTAAATAAGACGACCACGGCATTTTCGTAAACGTCAATTATAATTTTGCATTGAAAAAATTTGGAAAAAGATTCTAATTTAAACGTTCTTAAGATTGTTAAATAATGAAATGTTATTTTTATAGTGTTTTAGGCTGATTTTTATTTGATGATTGGATCATGGTTAGGGTTTTTATTTGGTGAGTGACTGAGCGTGCTTGGATCAAGGTTAGGGTTTTTATTTGGTGAGTGACTCTGAGCGTGCTTGGATTAAGGTTAGGGTTTTTATTTGTTGAGTGACTGAGCGTGCTTGGATCAAGGTTAGGGTTTTTATTTGTTGAGTGACTGAGCGTGCTTGGATCAAGGTTAGGGTTTTTATTTGGTGAGTGACTGAGCGTGCTTGGATCAAGGTTAGGGTTAGCTTGTAGATCATGCAGTTCGAGATGCCTCTCCTTTTCTACATTAACTTTTTTTAATAAATAAAAATGTAAACAAATTTAAAAAAATTATAAACATACAACAATACTACAGGTTTCTTGTTTTTGTTTTTTTGTATTATGAATGAAAAAAAGAAAAGGGAAATTATTGTGAAAAGAGCATGTCGAGCTTGTGGTTCAGGGTGCGAGTTTCCACCTCAGCACAACGGCATTTTATCGTAGGTTCACAATCCATTTCTTTTTATGATCGGAGAAGAATTATTAGTTATGAACATAAAAACTTTTTTGCAGTAAAAAAAAAAAAAAAAAAAAAAAAAATTTCTTATCATCTCAATCAATATTGTCAGATCAATCAACATTATTGATCAGTTAATATTTTATTAGTCTCCATTTATTCCTGTATTTAATTAAAGGCGGGCTTGGTCTGCAGCAATTTATTTACCCTCAACCACTTTGTCTCGAGCAATGACGGACTCGTCAAATTTTATCATGAACGTGGTTCCCTTGTGCCAATGAACTGTCACTTTAGCCGGCTGAAAGAAAGAGAAAAAGACATGAGATTTAAATGTTACTACAGCTTAGAAATGCCGTTGAAATGATAAACTTTGAAATTTTAGATTCAGCTAACATGATGCGAGATTTTGTCAAATAAATGAAATATTTATTCATTTTTTTTTTTTTTTAATCCAAATTTTCGGTTTCAAAAAATTTTATTCATGGTAGTACAGACAATACTTTTCTTTTTTTTTTTTCGTAGTCAGTCTTACAGTGTGGCCGAAGATCTTCTGGTGTTATTGAAGAGACTGTGTTTTTTTTTTTATGTCTGATCTGTAGTGAAGCGTGCTGAAACGTGTGTGTACAATAATGAGATTTAAATGTTACTACAGCTTAGAAACGCTGTTGAAATGATAAACTTTGTACAAAGAAAAAAATGAAAATTTGGATTTAAAAAAAAAATATTTAATAAATATTTCATTTATTTGACAAAATCTCGTGTCATGTCCGGTTTCTCAATTTTCAAAGTTTATCTTTTATTAAATATTAAAGTGTTTTTTACCTACAGACGATATATATATATATATATATATATATATATATATATACGGCACAATCACGTTGACACACCGGTTCCCGTTAGATCACCGAAGTTAAGCGGCGTCGAGCCTGGCCAGTACTAAATGGGTGACCATTTGGGAATACCAGGTGCTGTATGTGCTCTCTGCTTATCTCGGCATTGTTTCCAGTCGTCTTGTATTAATACTTGCCATTGGAATCAAGCAATGCCGACTCAGGAGAGCGGTTGTTGGGGATTGCGCAACCCTTGCAATTACAAATTCCCTGGCGGGGCACTCATACGTCGAAATCGAAGGGAGAGTCCATTATTTATATATATATATATATATATATATAAAATATGAGACTAAAAGTATACTTTTAGATAATTGAACCTATAGTGAAATGGTTTAAGCTCAATATACGAGATAGAGCAATTATAAAGATAAATGAAGGAAGAGAGATAAAGATGGAAAAGGGATTTCGTGGAGACTGCGTTACTCTTACTTTCCATTACTTTATATTGTTTTTTGAATTTTGGCTATTTCGTGAAACTATTGCTTCAAACAATAAAAAAACAATAACAATAATACGGCGTCGTTAACAGGAGAGAGAGAGAGAGATTAGTTTACTTTCTTAAGTAAAACTTATCTCACGTTTTTTTTTTACCTTCAATCGGATATTTCTTCATTACGTAAAATGTAACTCGCATCTTTTTTTTTTTTTTTAGTTTCAACTCATCAGTTGTTTCGGCGTGTGACAGTCAAAAATCAATTCTCATTGATAAAAAAATAAATTTACTATTCTCCCGGGCAATACCGGGTAGTCCTGCTAGTTTAAAAATAATACACTTTTCAAACACGAAACGTTAACATTTTGGTAATTTCGAAACATATTTAAATGTGACTGAAAGAAAAGAATGAAAGAAAAAAAAAAAACAAATTTGCCATTTCACTGACAATTTAGAAACGGCGAGTCGGTCGCTTTTAAGAAAAAGCGACCGACTCGATTTTTCTGAAATATTTGAACGACGTTAGAAAACGTTTGAACACAAATACTAGATATTTGTCAAGAAAAGAAAATTGCAACAAAGCATTTATTATTTGAAAAGAAAAAAAAAAAAATCACTGAATTAAAAAACAATGACAAATAATAGTTAATTTATTAATTAGCTTTAACAAAACCAATATGCAAATTAGTTAACCATACAAATCTGATATTACACCTATATATGAACGGTATATAAAACAGATGGTGCGTCTATTAAGTAAGTTGAATTAATGGGGAATAAATAGGCCATTTTGACTTTAACGTTTGTTCGCAAAATGAGCCAAACTTTCGCATTTATTCATTTAGATTATATATATATATATATATATATATATTTAGATATATATATATATACACATATTCCGTCACACAATATACATACATTTTCTTTAGCCACCCCATTTATTTCTCTTTCATCAATGCTTACATTTTTTCTTTTTACACACACACACACGGTTGTCGTATAAGTACATTCTTGCTTTTCCTATTTAGGCACATTTTCCATTCTTTGTGTCTGTGTAAATACGTCTGCACAGAAATTGGGCACTTGGGTCACTCATTAACTTAAACACATTTTACATAGTAGATCGCTCGTTCTTTATTAAATGAAAATCACAGAGATGCAAATATATAAAACTGAACATACTTATTTGATGACCCAATAAATATATATTGTACATAGAATATATCTATATCTATACACACACACGCACAGATCTATATTATATGCATATGGTTTGTATATCCCCCCCCCCCCAGGTCAGATGTGCTCTGCAGGAGATTTCTTTGGAGAGCTCCCTACCCCCACACATTTCACGTAGGTGGAGGACCCTAAGGATGCTGGCATCATAGCGACAGCTGCCCTTAGTGGAACAACGGATGCTGGAAGGAGGATTGCCTTCCAGCAGTTGTGCCATTTCACGCTCGGGCCAGACAAGAACACCATCTGTGGCATCAAAAGGATTCTTTGATATCTTTCGCGAACTCAGTGACTTCTCTCTTTACCCATATAGGGACACACACACACACACACACATTAGCTGTCTAGCTTTCTGTCTGTCTGTCTACTTTTCGCAATCTCACAGTACAAGTCACTTACAAGGTTTGTAGCTCAAATAAAGATCAAGACCAGCAAGATAACACGGTGTTTTCCAGTCTAATTTAAAATCTAAATGATATTCACAGATTAACTTTCGAATCTATTCACTTTCAAAATATACTAGGACTTCGTTAATGGAATCAGTAATAGATTTGGAAAATCCACTTTTAAAGAAATAAAATTAATTTTTTTTTTTTTTTTTAATGGAAATCGCCCCAGACAAAGCATGAAGCCACTTGATGTAAGGAGCTAACAAGAACGAAATATGATTATCATAAAGACAGGAGATGCCTATTGGCCTGTGTCTCGAAAAAAAAATCAAGGTTATAGGTAGGAGGAAAACAGTCAGCAGGAAGAGAGTTCCACAAGCCTGCATTTCTTGGAAAGAAGCTGCTGGAATAGGAAGCTGTATTACAATGAGGTATTAAAACAGCGAATTGACAGAGACCACTAGACCAACGAGTCAAATGAAGAAGCGGGGAATAGATGACATAATTCTGAAGAACACATGCCATAATAGTATTTACAGAAAAGAGTCTGTGAGAGAGGGTACAGAAAAGAAAGGGTCGAGCCAATTCTTTTTATTTATTCATCCACTTTATTTCCTTTATTCCTCTTTTTCTAAAATCCATTCTTATAACTTCCTCCCATCCTTTCTTTAGTCTTCCGCTGCCAACTGACCCTGTTACCTCAACTGTTCTACATCTACTAACCTAAGCACTCTCCTCCATTCTTTCAACGTGACCAAACTAACAAAGTCTCCTGTTCTGCACACATCCCCCTATACTGTCCAGATTTAATCTTCCTTTAAGATCATTAAGCCTGTCATTAAGACTCACATTACACATCCAATTTATCGGTCTCCTATCATTTCTCCATGCAACACATATCCTCAACCATGACTGGCCATAACATTGAATACACATGCCTGACTCTTCCCTTGGTTGACAGCAGTAATGCCCTGTTGGCAGAAGTTCCCTAAAATTACTTCATCCACAACTAACTCTTGCCATCACACTAGCACCAGCTCCCCCCTGTGCTCCAATGATATCACCAAGGTTACAAAACTTATAAACAATCTCAAAAGCTTCACCATCCAAATATAGTTTGTCCGCATCAGAGTTGTCACCCGTCTCCAATGTCTTGCACTTTTTGCACCCAACTAGTTATCCTCTCTCAACTGACCAGTACTTCCACTGAATTTCTTGTGTACCCAATGTTTACAAGGGCCACAAAAAATTGCACCCGACTCTCTTTCAACAGACTGAGCAAGGGAACATTCCTTTTTCTGGGAGCTTTCCAACACTACAACAACTCATCATCACTTTGGTCTTGGTAACATTCTCTCTCAGACCTTTATAGAATACCTTCAAGTCTTTAACTTAACAAGAAGGTCTCCCATTGTTTCACATGCAAGTACTAAATCATCAGTGTACAGCATCTCTTCTGGACAACCCGTACGGAAATCCTTGTATAATGCTTCGAAGACACAAATGTGACTATTTTTTAATAAAAAAAAGGCAAAGCCAAAAAACAAATGCTGTTTCTTTAGTTATAGATAATCAGACATGTTGAGATATGACTATTAAAAAAATGAAAGAACAACAAAATTCTGTTTGAAAGCAGAAACTTACTTATGTAGAGATTTTTAGTAATTGTCTGTATTTCTGAAATGAGGGGTTTTCATTATGGATTTCAGTGTTCGGATTGACTTCCTCATCTTAGCTGCCATGCTCACAATGGTTCGGCCTTCATCAGGTGTCCTGTATCGAACTCGGGAATCGTCTGTCTGGACTTTGTTACGGGGGATACCACGCTCGGATTCTATTTCTTTGGTTCTGGGACACACTTCGCCCAGGATTGAACTAAGCACCTCCAGATAACTTACAACTTTTGAACCAACAGCTTAGACCTCCCGGCCATGTGTCACAAGGACAATTAGGAATCAATTTTTGGTACTGTTAAACCTATGTTTTTTATTCAAGGTTTTCTTTCTCTATTAGAAGTCTCCAAAGTGTATCCAGCTTGGTTTGCTCAGTAGGTTGTGATGTCCGAGCATGTGAGTCGTTTCCTTAAGTTTCCTCACTTTCCAGTGGGACTCACTGTTTATTATTTTTATATGGTCACCCTTCTCCTTCCGTACATGGTGGGCTATACCCAATTTTTCCGTCTCCCCTCTAGTTACTGCTTCTCGATGGTCTTCCACCCTTACTTTGCAGAACTGAAAGCAACAGAGAATTAACGAGTGTGCCCCAGAGCCAAAAAATGGAATCCGAGCATGGTACCCCACGTGACAATAAAGGGATTGGGTTCGAGAGTCCAGACAGACGGTTCCCGAGTTCGATACAGGACACCTGATGAAGGCCAGAGAGCAGTACGATCGAAACGTTGTGAGCATGGCAGCCCAGATGAGGAAGTCAGTCCAATCCATAAGAAGAGATTTTCATCTGAAATTGATCATCTGTTCCTTTTTAAACACACCTAAATTCCGGAATAGGTTTACAAAGTATGAGAAAAAAAGTAAATAGTAACAATCAATCTATATAATTCGATATTCCCGTATTCTTAGGTAGGGAGCGATTATTATTTTGTTTTGGACGTCTATGAAAAAATACAAATGTTTTTGGGGTGTTTTAGAAGAATTTCTCTTATATTAAGGATGAACCCGGTGTCAAAAAGTTGCGTGTGAAGAGTAAATGGATAGAGATTGAAACATTCAAACTACAAGTACTAACCTTCACAGATAACATGAATTGGAACAAATACACTGAAGACATTGCCAAGGCTGCTGCAAAGAAGGTGTGGGCTCCCTCTACCATGGTAGTAAACTCCTCACACCTGACATTATCCTGTATCTCTACAAAGCCACTATCTGCCCCTGTATAGAGTATTGTTGCCACATCTGGGCTGGTGCATCATCCTCTAGTCTCTCCCTCTTAGACAAGGTCCAAAAAAGAGTCGTCAACTTAATAGGTCCCTCACTATCCACCAACCTCTAGCCCCTGTCCCATCGCCGCAATGTTGCATCCTTGTGCTTATTTTACAAATACTTCAATGGAACGTGCTCTGATGAACTAGCTGCTCTAGTGCCCCCTCGACGCAAATACACTAGAACAACCCGACAAGCAGCTAAATCCAATCCATTCACTGTGGAGTTCCCCAGATGCCGGAGAGCCTTCTACTCCAATAGCTTCTTTCCTTGTGCTGCCATCCTCTGGAACTCCCTCCCTGCTCCCCCGACGTTACTGACATGCAGAGGTTTAAAACTAATGTAAACAGACATCTCGCTGCACAGCTCCCAACGTAGGATGACACCCTAAACCTACTCCCTAATTCTCAGTAGCCCCTTACGTCTACAGTGGCGGCTTGCCTTGTTTGGGGTGAACTATATAAAAAAAAAAAAATTTTTTAAATCTTTGCTACCTTCTTTGAGGGAAAACGTATTTATTTGAGATAAGCAGTTTATTCGGAATAAATGTAATAATTTGTAAACGGGAACGAAATGTCGGCATAGTTTCGTGAAACACGCTTTAGGAAATGCTGTAAGTGGTGAGTGTAAAATATTTGTTTAGGAAGTGTTCAGTTATTTTCCTCGTGAAACTAGATATGGGGAAAAAATAGAGATTATATATACAAAAATAAATAAATATATATATATATACAAAAATAAATAAATATATATATATACAAAAATAAATAAATATATATATATATACAAAAATAAATAAATATATATATATACAAAAATAAATAAATATATATATATATACAAAAATAAATATATATATATATATATACAAAAATAAATAAATATATATATATATATTTATACATACACACACAAATAAATAAATATATATATACAAAAATAAATAAATATATATATACATACACACACAAATAAATATATATATACAAAAATAAATAAATATATATATACATACACACACAAATAAATAAATATATATATACAAAAATAAATAAATATATATATACAAAAATAAATAAATATATACAAAAATAAATAAATATATATATATAAATATATATATATATATATATATATACAAAAAAAAAATATATATATATATATATATATATATATACAAAAATAAATATATATATATATATATAAGACCTATTAAAAAGCAAAGTTTCTAGTTGTTATTTTAAAAAGGAATTGGCACCACATCAATTCCCCCCTGTAAGATATGTGTCAATTTGATTCTGTGCCAGACGAAATGAAATATTTCAAAGTCTAGAATTTCAAGAGCGCATGTCTGGATACTTACAAAATTGGCACCGTTAAGAATGGCCTCCAGAATTCCAGCCGTAAAAGCGGCACAGTTCAGACTGCCTATTAAATAAAACAACAAGAATAAATGATCTCATATATATATATATATATATATATATATACACACATAAAAAAACTAAGTTGCAGAATCAAGTTTAAAAGATATATATATATATATATATATATATATATAGTTAGGTATATATAGTTAGGTATATGCATGTTCATATATTTCTATGTACACGATTCACTTGTAAAATAATTAACCGATCATTATGAATTTTGGAACACAGCTGCTAGGCGAAGGGGTCATAATGTGTGTTATATTTAATTTTATGTAAAGGGGGTAAAAACGAAGTGGAAACCCTTCATGAAAATTCTGATTTTTGTGAAATTTTAACAATAGATATTAGACATTTATTAATAAATTTTCCCCAGACTTCAGTTTGTTTGGAAAAATATTTTAAAGGGTTTTTTAGGGGTCACAACTTCCTATTTGAAAATTCAAATATTTCAGATTTGCATTAAATTTGATCCATAGTCACAAGATTCACTGAATTTCAATTTTTTCTTAAGATCCATTAAACTTAAATTTGCTTTAATTTTAGACATTTTCTAGAATCAAAATCATGTAATGGATTTTGATCAAAATTGGAATAAGGATTCTAGACATAAGGTTTAGTATTACTATATCTGGATTTTAATCTTTGTAAGGAGGCATAAAAGTAGTGCAAAACTTTTGTTCGAGGAATTAATTTTACCCATCATGAGATGAGTATTCTTCTTATATATATATATATATATAACTTCTTTGTAAAATGGTAGGAAAAATCCCAGCAGAGTGCTCGATTAATTAAGAATTAAAGTTAAAAATTAAGAGCATAATATTTATTTATTCTGGTACAGAAAAATTAGTACAACATTCGTACCGTCGGTTTCAAGCACGGAAGGTCTTACCCATCCGGCTCTCTTCAGCTTCTGTTGTCATCTGTATTGGAAATGTGAGGTCACATGAAGAGAGCCGGATGGGTAAGACCTTCCGTGCTTGAAACCGACGGTACGAATGTTGTACTAATTTTTCTGTACCAGAATAAATAAATATATATATATATATATATATATTCTCTGAACTTCTGATGTTTAAATAAATATTGTATCTATACAATTTTTTTATTCTCATCTTTCATATCTTGAATCAACTCTGATGATGGAATATTATTCCGAAATTAATAAGATTAAAATTAAAATAAATAATAAAGGCTTCTATTTTCAATTTTATAATATTGACGCACCAATACTTTGAAATGAACGACCCATTTTCTTAAACTTCGAGCATGTCTATGCTTTCTTCGTTCTACAACCAGAATTTGAATTCATAACCACCAACGACATCACCGTGGATACACCCATAACAAGGACATTTTATCAAAAAAACAAAAGGAAAAAAGTTTGTTTATTATTTTTTTTTTGGGGGGGGGGGGGGGTGATGAAAATAAAATGACACAATACTGGTCAATTCTGATGATGTATTATTATTACGAAATTAATAAGATTAAAGTAAAAAAAAAAGAAAGAAAATTAATCTTGCATTGATAAAGCCTTCTATTTTCAATTTTATAATATATATATATATAGTAGATGATTTAAATCATTTTTCAAATCAAGTTCCAAATAAAGAGCATACACAAACGTATTATACTTGTTTACAGCTGGTTCAAGGTAGTGTTTATTTTAAGTCATAAAATGAATCATAAAACTTTTTGAAAGCACAAGGCCATCTTCAAAACAAAACTTTTATAGGTGCAATACAAAAAACAACACAATCAATATCCATGTCCAAAGAGTCACAAATTTTCCCAGAAACCAAACAAAAATCAGAAGAAAAGATCCATTTTTAAATACCTCGGTAAAATACCATTTATTAGCAAAATTCATTTCAAATAAAAATGCATATTATCAACTCCCAAAAAAGAGAGATTTAATACTACAAAATTTCACCATATTTGTTTATCGAAATGCTAAAGATTATATATATATATATATATATATATATATATATATATATATATATATATGTATATTTCGGCAGCAAGTCATTTCTTATACATGCGTCATTAAAGACCACAGAGTTTTCTCTTCGCTATATTTCTTGTTAATTTCTCGACGCGGCGAGCGATTCAATTGGTGGAGTATGGCACCTAACATTGTATCGTGGGCCATATCTTAAGCGCTTTCGGTCTCTTGACCGTCTTCAGGAGGCTGTGTCTTATTGTTAGTAAGAGCCGTATTTATAGTTTTATTATTATAAATAAACAAATAAAGATATATATATATATACATATGTAAATTAATAGATATATAACTAATGTGGGGAAGGGGTTGTGTGTGGGTGTGTATGCGGAGACATGTGTGTGAGTATAATTGAGATCAAAGAGAAAAATGGAGGTTATCCATGATCTAGGTTCAGTTTTTGTTCGGTCATGATAATTTTGCTTATTAAGGGCGATAGATAATAGAAGCCATTTCGTTGTTTGATGGTGTTGGAGGCTGTGATTAGTGCGGTTACCAGTAGTCTTCGCCGAGCTTTGTTGTGGATTTATTTGGTGATTTTGGCATGTTCAAATTAGAAAACATGACTGTGCTCTAATGCATGGGAGAAAAGTGCACTGAGAGAGTTATTGTTTTTGTGTTCACTCAATCTTTTCTTCAATTCACGTTGTGTTTCTCACACGTAAATTTGATGGCAGTTGTTGCATGGGACAGTATATAAGTCGGCATTGGATGTGTTTTTTTGGGGAAATGTCTTATTGTGTTTAAAGTTTGTTTCATGGATTGTGATGTGGTTAGTACTGTTGGAATGCCTAGTTTGTTAAGTGTGTTGCATATGGATGTGTTATTGGAATGCGTGGGTAAGAGAAGGGGTCTGTCTATGAGAGAGGTGTTTGGTATTTGATTTTTTTGTGTGTTGTTTTTGGAGAATATTTGAAAGGCTTTCTTCTTGGCATTTAATATAAAATGCGTGGGGTATTGCAGTGTTTTTAAGGAATTAATGATGTATTTTATTTCTTCATCTATATATTGAGGACTGCAGATTCTAAGAGCGCTTAGGAAGAAGCCTATAATCATACCTGTTTTTATCTTGCTATTGTGGTGAGAGTAGAAGTGTATGTAGTCATCTATGTGAGTGGTTTTGCGGTGTACCTTAAATTCTAGTTTGTTGTTGGACTTAATTATAAGAGTGTCTAGGAATGGTATCGAGCTGTCTATTCCAGTCTCATGTGTGAATTTTATGGTGGGTTCTACTGTGTTGAGTTTGTCTTTGAGATTATTGATTTGTATATCTACGGGGAGGAAAATAAGAATGTCATCAATGTATCTGAAGTATTCGATGTTAGGAGATAGTCTAAATTTGAAAGGGCCGGATTCTAAGAATTCTAAAAAGAGGCAGGCTAATACACCGCTTAGGAGGTTGCCCACGGGGAGTCCAAATTTTTTATTGTAGAATTCTTCGTTGAATTGGAAATATGTTATGTCAGTGATGAGTCTAATTATTTCTATTAAAATGTTGGGGGGGGAAATAGTAAGTCGGTTTTGATTTTCTTTAGATGTGTGTGAAGTAAGTTTAGGCATTTTTTAACTGGGACATTAGTATAAAGCGCTGTTACATCTAGGCTATGTGTGTTTTTCTTTTCTACGTTAATGTTTTTTATTTTGTTAAGAAGGTCGCCTGAGTTTTTGATGTGAGAGACGCTGATGGTGCCCATTAGTGAGGTGAGAATGTTAGCTATGGCCCGTGCGATTTTGTGTGTGGTACTACCTATGCTTGATACAATGGGGCGCATGGGGATGTCCGGTTTGTGAGTTTTGGGGAGCCCGTATAGTGTAGGAATGATGGGGTGATACTCAATATATGATGCCCATTTTTTGTTGTTCTTAATTAGGTGTTTGAAAGATTTGTTGAAATGTTCTATGTTCTTGTTTATAGTTTTTTGGTCAGTTTTAGTGTATGTGTTTTCGTCGAATAATAGAGTAGATATTTATTTTTAAGATATGAGTTTTTGTCCATGATTACTATGCCCCCTCCTTTATCTGATGGTGAGATGATTATATTATTGCCTTCAAATTTGAACAAGCCAAAATCATTAAATACATCCACAACAAAGCTCGGCGAAGACTACTGGAAACCGCACTAATCACCGCCTCCAACATCATCAAACAACGAAATGGCTTCTATAATCTATCGCCCTTAATAAGCAAAATTATCCTTACTGAACAAAATCTTAACCTAGATCATGGATAACCTCCATTTTTCTCTTTGATCTCAATTATACTCACACACATGTCTCTGCATACACACCCACACACAACCCCCCCCCCACATCTTCATTCACCACGAATCCAAACCTAACTTAAAACAAAATCTCCCCCTCACCCATTCGACCACTTCTCTCACACTCTTACCCACCCATCCCTCCCACTCTCAAACCACCTCATTTTTTCAAATCTTTTCCAAAACCATGACATTACCCACTCACCAAAATCACAGAGCCTCCCCCTCCTCTTTCCCCATCTCTCCACCTCTTCACTCACTGCCATCCACATTATTCCCGCTCACCCCCACCCCTCCACTTTTTTCACTCAGAACCATCCACATTTATTTCATTCCTACTGCTCCCAACAGTGGCTACTACTTCTTCCCATCAACCCATCATGTCAACCCAATATTTTCATGTACTTGCATGACATTTTTCTTAATATTATCATCCTGAAAAAGTCTTAAAAATAAAGACGAAACGTTGATGAATATATAAAAAAAAAACATCCTTTTTGGTTTTTCATTTCTCATCACGTTGGATTACCTTCATCCTTCCTTTCTCATATATATATATATATATATATATATATATATATATATATATACACACACACATAATTTATTTGAAAACTATATGTTACATATTTCAGAAAACATACCACGGTTTCATCCAGATCTTTTAAAAATATCTTTATGCCCAGTGGAAGCGTCGGCATTTTAACTAAGATGAAAGCACGATGAGAAATGGCGTTATATACGCCAACGATTCCACTGGGCATAAAGTTGTTTTTTATGTAAAAGTTCAGCCCATCTGGATGAAACCGCGGTACGTTTTCTGAAATATGTAACATATAGTTTTCAAATAAATTATATTAACTCTCAGTCCTCTGCGATCGAGCACTTTATTGATTTTTTTTTCAATATAACCTGACACACATACATATGTTTGTGTGTGTTTGTGAAAAAATAAATATATATATATATATATATATATAGTCTTGGAAGTTTCTCAACCATTAAAACTATATACAAAAAAAAAAAAAAAATATATATATATAAAAAAAAAACAACAAAAAAAAACTTATAGTCTCAAGTTTTCCAGTGGAAAATCACTCATGTAAGTCAATTTATTTTTTACAGTTATTATATTAGTTAGTTTCTAACACTATTTTAAGGGATCATCAGTTGTTTACCATGAAAAACTGTTACGGGAATTTATATATATATGATGTGTGTGTGTGTGTATGTATACATTGTATTAAGGGTGAAACTATTTAACTTGTTCCACCATTATATGTCTTATTTGCTCCAACTTGTGTCTATCCGTCACACCTCTGCATTGTATTGCCTTCTAATTATCACATTTTTATGTACAAGTAAACAATGCTACAAGCAAATTACATAAACGTCATATGTAAGTTTTTTTCATAGAAATGAATATTGCTACAACCAATAGTGTTTGTCGTAGTGAATAAGAATGAAATCTTTTACAAGAAAACTAATGATTTGCATAAAAATTTATATGCAAGATGGTGTGAGAGAGAGACTTATCAAATATTTGCGTGTTTGGAAACAATGAAATTAATTTCTTTGTCTGGTTTAAAGAATTTAATTAAAAGTAATGAAAAAAAATAGAGAATAAGCAGCTACAATTATTAAACGAAAACCATTTTCTTTTACTGTAATTAAAAGCAATTACGAATTAAAGCAAACGCACCGACTCACCTTTATCTTTCGGGACAGAAATGAATTTGTTGACCAAAGGTTCTTTTTCGATGATGTAATCTTGCAGAGAAAAAGATGTCAAAGAAAAGAATAAAACATTATATATATATATATATATATATATATATATATACACACACACACACACAAATACATAGCATCTTTTTTACTCTTTTATTTTACTTCAATCGAAGTTCTCAAAAATAAAGGGGCCTCTTCCTGGGGCTAACACTTGATCTGTATATGAGATACATAGATATTCGTGTAGTCTATTAAAGTTTTCCCTTAGCTGTAAAACATTGAGTTAGCAAATAAGAACATTAATTTTTCTCTCCCCAATTGACCAGTTAACTATGTTATAGTATATCTTTCTTGTGGTCTCTTGATCTTACCGGATTCCAGGACAAGAATTCATCTAGTCTGGTGGAATATCCAGCTAAGTGCTGTTACTTCAGGTAACATCACTTGGAGAAGGTGCACTGCCAGTGTATAGCCGAAAAGATCTTGTATCTGCTGCGAATACAATGTTATTTAATATTTGGTCAGGGTTTACCTGTAGGGGAAAGTATCCTCATGTCAGGTTGTCCTGACAAACACGTGTACAGAGAAACTGTAGTCACTGTGGTTACTGAAGAGCAGTGTGTAATTGCTTTTAATTGTAGCATACTGCACATTGTGAAACAATTGTAAGACCATTGTCAATTCTTTCATTGCAAAAAATAAGCAATATGAGTAAAGACTGCATTTCGGTCATTGGAATTAAAATAATCATTATATATATATATATATATATATCACCCATCATTTTCTTAATAATTTTTCAAATGTTGAATTTTGGCTTTTCTATTGCAAACTTATCTATCTGTATAATTCCTCTGATGATAAGATCTCGATCTTTGAAAAGTCTTGGCTTAAGGAAAGAATAATAAACATAATTTTATTACAGAATATACCTTGCATTGAACAATCGAAGTTTGAAATAAATCTGGACATTCGTACATGTTTATCACTCTTCGTCCATCTATCTTTATATATATATATATATATATATATATTAGGTACTTAGCAAGAACAGTTATTCTTTCAAGGCTAAAAACTACTATAGGTTAATGAGATGAATAGATTGACAGTTGAATGATGAAGAACATTATGAGAGGATTGAAAATAATGAAAAGAATTAACAAAATTTGTCTTATGCGCATAAATTGTTAATTAAAACACACACACACGCTTCATTAACACTAACCCCAAGTCTGGGTGGCCTTACAAAAAAAATCCCGGAAACGGTGCGCGCAGTGGGCGTTTAACGGGACTGTTAAAAGTCAAGGTAAATGTGAAGTTTTCCGACATGATAATTTTATTAGAAAGGCGATATGCAGTAGCTCAAAAATTATATTTTTATTTTAAAGATTATGACAAGTTTTTATTATTAGAGTTGAAGATGATCATGTGGTTAGGGTTAGGGGTTAGGGTTCGGGTTAGGGGTGAAGATGACCATGTGGTAGTCTTCAGGGAGGTAATCTTGTGGGAAATTCTTGGAAATTCCATTTGATGTTAGGCACACGGAGAAAGAAAGGAAAGTTCTTTGTAGCTGTGATAGTAGGATGAGTAATTGCTTTGAAAGTTTTGTACGGAGGAATGAGAAATTGAAGCTCAGTCAAGCACCTTCCATGGAAATAACGACAGAGTAGAGAAAGACTCAAGAGACATCGATTCAGTACGCATGCATCGCCGCGAAAATACTATTTTGAACTTAAGCTTCAGTGACCAAAGAAAAATCACATTTTTTAAAAAATACTTGAGTCAATCCAACGTCAATTTTAGGCAGATATTCAAGCTTATTGCCACAATCGACACCGATTTCCATAAAGCTTAACTGCAATATTTAAAATATCAAGATTTATCATACATAGGAGGCGTGGCTACATTGACTGAGTAGGCAAAATCCCAAAATGGGCATTGCAGTTATGGATGAGTGGGTATCCAAAAATGTTATATCAACTAGCCCAAATTAAGATAAAAAATGGCTAATGAATTGAAGTGATCAACTCCCATCAATTCCTCTTCTCTCTCCACCCCTCTCTCTCATCCTACTCGTTTGCCGCAATAAAATTATACCATTAGATTTTTATACATAAGTGTTTGACGTCATTCTTTTAAGCTGTAATATACAAATGGCTTTAAATGTTGCTCTAATTTTGATGATTTTCAAAATCGTTTTCTCAATGTTAACATAAATAGGACCCTCCTCAGCCATTTTCATTTTGAGGAGGAGGAGGAGGATCATTTGTAAACTTTGCCTTTTCACAGTCACTTAAAAAAATATTACCTCCTCCCCCTCTTCCATTTACTAACTACAAAATTTTAAATGACAGTCTGTTTTCATCATCATCATCATATTCGGTTTATCGTCCGGCTGGCATGTGTTTGACGGCTTTACAGAATTGACTTCTAAAGTAACCCACATATGGCAAGGTCTTTATTTATCCCTCTTTTTCTCAAATCCATTTTTCTCCCATATTTCCCATGACCTTCCACTGTGATCTGCTACATCTACTAACCCAAGAACTCTCAGTCATTCTTTCAATGTGGCCAAACCATCAAAGTCTCCTGTTCTGCATACATCTCCCTATATTGTCCAGAATAATCTTCCTCTGAGGTTTACGCATCTAAGCCTGTCTTTAAGACTCACCTTACATATCAATTGTATCATTCTCATATCATTTCTCTCCATGCAACACATGTCCTCAAGCCTGTCTTTAAGACTCACCTTACACATCAATTGTATCATTCTCATATCATTTCTCTCCATGCAACACATGTCCTCAAGCCTGTCTTTAAGACTCACCTTACACATCAATTGTATCATTCTCATATCATTTCTCTCCATGCAACACATGTCCTCAAGCTTAAATAGCCACATTTAACTTCCATACATCATCACACTGTGTACACATGCCTGATAGACGCTTCCCTCCTTTGGTTGACAATGGAAACACACTGCTGGATAGTAATTGCAGAAGTTCCCTGAACTTACTCCATCCACTCCTAACTTGCAATCACACTAAAACCTGCTCCACCCTGTTCTCCAAGGTAACTAACGTTCTCGGCAACTTGTCATCAAGATATACTTAGTCCATATCCGAGTTCTCATCTTGCACTCTATTATGGTTTCAATAAATAAATCCTTTTAAAAATAAAATGTACAATAATTACTGATTAAGCGTTTTAAGAATTTAA
Organism: Sepiola atlantica; assembly: GCA_963556195.1. Lineage (NCBI taxonomy): Eukaryota > Metazoa > Mollusca > Cephalopoda > Sepiida > Sepiolidae > Sepiola > Sepiola atlantica. The sequence goes on from OY744522.1 coordinate 195,663,845, forward strand.
GACACAGTTCAGATACACCGAGAGTATTAGTGATTTTAAAATGATCCTAACCATTTTGATATTAACATGGACGTTTACATATCTGCAGAATTTTGCACTCATATAGAGATACGTATATACACGGATGGATGATATTTGTTGGTATTTTCCAACTGCTAATTTTATGCATTTTTTTTTCTTTGACTTTTATTGTCAGTCTAGTCTTCGTGAAAACACTGACTATATTTTCATTGTTTTCATGTTTTTTTTTAAGAATAATTGATTATGGACAATTTTGACCCTCCATATTTGTGGAAGAGACATGGAGTTCTCTTTGGAATCTGCGCTTGAAGGACAAATAAGATTTTAGACTTTCTCAGCATCAGCAGGGGGAATAGTAGAAAAGGTGAGAAGGGAAGTGAAAAGCTTAGGACGCAACTACGAGGCAAATATCAATTAGAAAACCGCACGATCGATGACCTGGTGCTCGTCATCGCTAAAGTTTACGAGATCATCGACAACGAATCCAACAAGTGTCTCAGGCTGAGCACGGATAACTACATCCGCGTTCAGAGCTAGGTAGTGAAATCCTGGATTGACCAGTTAACTACGGGTGGGCCGTATGTATGGCAGCAAGATTCGTTTAACATAATTAACAGAGTATTTAATAGATTAAGATATTGTTAAATCAAGTTGTTCCTCTTTATTCTGTGCCATTTAAACAAAGGTATAAACAACGTATGTAATGTATTTAGTTTTTGTAACCGTTAGTTGTGCCATTTTAATATGATTAATAGAAGCATACACAGCATATGTAATACATATAGGTTTCTTACCTATAGGTGTTACGCTTCATTCTGTGCTATTTTAATACAATTAACATAGGTATAAACAGCATATGTAATACATTAAGATATTGTTGACTAGAGTTTTTTCTATTCATTCTGTGCCATTTTAATATACGTAACAGAGGTATAAACACTGTATGTAGTACATTAAGATATTGTTATCTCTATTTGTTCCCGTTCATTCTGTGCCATTTTAGTATACTAAACAGAGGCATAAACAGTGTATTTAATACATAAATATTTTGTTACCTCGAGTTGTTCTCCTTCATTCTGTGCCATTTTAATATAATTAACAGATGAAATAAACAGCGTATCTAATAAATAATTAAAACTTTGACGACCGCACTTCAACCGACATCTGGCCTTCCAGCTCGTCCTCAACTTCTTTGTGTGTGTGGAGAAGAGGGGTATGGTTGAACGAGTGACCAACAGATCCAGATATGGGCCAGGGTCATCAGGATTTTTGTGGGCCTAAATCGAGAAAGCGTGACGACGGTCTGTGGTCGGCTCCAAAGTCGCCTCGATGCAGTCATCAAAGCCAAGGGGGTGGGGAGCAGGGTCATCGAGTGAAATCCACATAAAAAGTCATGAAGATCCACGTTTGATGAATAAATCTCAAAATAATTAAACTGCAGTCGTTGTGCAACCAAATGTCGTCTGCTGCACTTTGTATTAGCCTTTTTTATAACTAAGAAGTTGCAAAACAAAAAGGATACAGGTTCGTTCATCATCGTTTGCATGTTCCAATTTATCAGCTTCTTTTCCAAATAAAGTCTGAAAAAGATGATAAAAAATATTTGAGGATAAAAAAATTGCAACATAAATTTAGAAAATTCATTTTTTAAATAACATTTTGATCGAGTATTCCATAGATAATACTTTTGCGAAACTCAAACCGGTTAAGGTTTGGGTTAGGGTTAGGGTTAAGGGTTAGGGGTAGGGTAAGGGGTAGGGTTTGGGTTTAAGGTAGGGTTAGGGTTAATGGTAAGGGGTTAGGTTTAGGGTAGGGTTAGATGAAACTCGCTTTGTAATGCTATATTGTCTGTCTCAAGGGTCAGAGGTTAAGATCTTCCTGAAATTCTTTGAGGAAGGAGACGACGGCAAGTGTGGTGATAGACGACCATGATTTTTTTTTTAAAAAAAGAGAAAATATAAGCAAAGGAGATAGAAGGCAAAGAAAATAAATTAGAAAACAGAAAAAATGAAAGATCGTGAAGCACTCACCTTCCACAAATTGGATTTGACAAAAAGAAGCATATTTAACAATTTCACTTCCCGTTTGTATCCTTTTTCTCGGAGGAAGAATAAGTCGAGGAGGTGAGAACCAACATGGTAGCCAAGTTCAGACAATCTGAAAGGGAACAAATAAAAAATAAATTAAATACACTTGAATAACCGCTCCTCGCTCCGTTGAAAAGTGAAAAAATAAATAAAATAAAAAATAAATTAAATACAATTGAATAACCGCTCCTCGCTCCGTTGAAAAATGAAAAAAAAAAAATCACCCAAATTGCAAAAATAGAAAAACTATTTCGTAATTTCTGAGATGAAGAGTAATAATTTGGATTATTCGCCTGACTATTCTAATCTTCGTTGCCATTTTCACAACGTTTCGACTGATGTAACCCCGACCATCTTCCGGTGCATGTTTTTGAACTTGGGAATCTTTACGTCAAACTCAGGGACCGAGACAAAATTTCAAACTGAACCCTTTATTTAATCCATGAGGGTCGATTGTTCTCATTCTGTCAGCCAGGATTTGTTAAAAGTGTTAATTAATTCTTTTATCTTATACTTAGATATTATCGCCTGTAGTAAGGATTGAACCTTCAACTCCCTGAAAACTGTCACTTAGAACAGATCGTTAATCAACACCTTTATCCATTGCGGCACAGATACATATGGACAATTCTAGAATTAATTTTTTGAGCTTTAAACTTAAACTTGTTTTCGATGTGTCGTATTATTACTTATTAAAACTAAGTAAAGTGGTCGATCATAGTTAAGGGCGACCCGAAGGCTCCCTTTTTAGTAGCTACTACACGGGAGTGATGGGGAAGACGCCACTCCTTTCCCATGATTACTCCACTTACCCTTGATCCTTCATCTTATAATTCTGAGTGTTTAGCAAGGAAGGTATCAAGTACCACTTTTTGAGTTTTACGTATGACTCGATTGAGAATTGAACCCGCATTTCCAGCCCATCAGAAAACACTCCAACCATTACGCCAAATATATATATCTGTATAAAGTTTGATATGCTTATATATTTGTATGTACAGGATTCACTTCTAAACTAATTAACCGATCATTACGAATTTTGGAACACAGCTGCTACGTGTAATGAGTCAAAATGTGGGCTATATTTAGTTTAATTTAGTTTTATGCAAAGGGGATGAAAAGGGAGTGGACGTTTTTCGTGAGTATTCAGATACTTCCGATTTTCGTGAGTATTCAGATACTTCCGATTTTCGTGAGTATTCAGATACTTCCGATTTTCGTGAGTATTCAGATACTTCCGATTTTCGTGAGTATTCAGATACTTCCGATTTTCGTGAGTATTCAGATACTTCCGATTTTCGTGAGTATTCAGATACTTCCGATTTTCGTGAGAATTCAGATACTTCCGATTTTCGTGAGAATTCAGATACTTCCGATTTTCGTGAGAATTCAGATACTTCCGATTTTCGTGAGAATTCAGATACTTCCGATTTTCGTGAGTATTCAGATACTTCCGATTTTCGTGAGTATTCAGATACTTCCGATTTTCGTGAGTATTCAGATACTTCCGATTTTCGTGAGAATTCAGATACTTCCGATTTTCGTGAGAATTCAGATACTTCCGATTTTCGTGAGAATTCAGATACTTCCGATTTTCGTGAGTATTCAGATACTTCCGATTTTCGTGAGAATTCAGATACTTCCGATTTTTATGAAATTTCTACATGTATCAATTAATAAATATTCCCCAAATTCGAGTTTCTTTGGAGTATTTTAAAAAGGTTTTAGCGACATAATATGAGCACAGTCTCCCATTTGAAAATTAAAATATTTCAGATTTGCATTGAATTTGCTTTATAATTATTAGTAACCAATTAAGTAAGATTTCCTGAATTAATGTGAATAAAAATTGATCTTGCGTCTACATTTTAACTTGTCGGCATTTTTCACTTGGGTTTATTTTATGACAGCGTAAATGTTCATAGCATCATGCTAGATGCGAGTGAATGTTAGGTTTCCACAAATTCAGCCTTCATGAGGATGCAGAAGAATGATAGGGCTATGATTCAGTGGATTTAGGCTGTGCGACAATTCTGACTTCCTACCATTGAGGCTGAAGGTGCCCAGATTGGAGTTTGCTCTGTGCTGCAACCTCTTGTGGCGGTATAGACATTTTTAGCGAAGCTCTGGTTGGATAAATAGATGTACACACATCTCAGTTGAGGGTAAGAAAAGAAAAGGCCGACACAATGAAGACTTAGTGACTCAGTCAAAAATGGGTTTGCATCTAGAAGTTGGAAACTGTCATGTGACCAGAAAGAAAAAAGAAAGAAAAAAAGAAAGAAAGAAAGTTGGAAACTGTCATGTGACCACATGCTCTAAAGACATGCAAAGAAGAAGTCAAAAATGACTTCAAGTAATGGCACATCAAAACCAAAGAATTATATGCAAAAAATCACTTCATATCGGCATAGACAATGTTCAACCCACATCTGATGTGGAAGAGACCTGACCATTAACTTCTTTGCTGATTTGAAGGAAGTGGAGTTGGACCAAACGACATTTAAAGGAAGTGGAGTTGGACCAAACGACATTTAAAGGAAGTAGAGTTGGACCAAACCACATTTAAAGGAAGTGGAGTTGGACCAAACCACATTTAAAGGAAGTGGAGTTGGACCAAACCACATTTAAAGGAAGTGGAGTTGGACCAAACCACATTTAAAGGAAGTGGAGTTGGACCAAACCACATTTAAAGGAAGTGGAGTTGGACCAAACCACATTTAAAGGAAGTGGAGTTGGACCAAACCACATTTAAAGGAAGTGGAGTTGGACCAAACCACATTTAAAGGAAGTGGAGTTGGACCAAACCACATTTAAAGGAAGTGGAGTTGGACCAAACCACATTTGAAGGAAGTGGAGTTGGACCAAACCACATTTGAAGGAAGTGGAGTTTGACCAAACGACATTTGAAGGAAGTGGAGTTTGACCAAACGACATTTGAAGGAAGTGGAGTTTGACCAAACGACATTTGAAGGAAGTGGAGTTTGACCAAACGACATTTGAAGGAAGTGGAGTTTGACCAAACGACATTTGAAGGAAGTGGAGTTTGACCAAACGACATTTGAAGGAAGTGGAGTTGGACCAAACGACATTTGAAGGAAGTGGAGTTCGACCAAACGACATTTGAAGGAAGTGGAGTTGGACCAAACGACATTTGAAGGAAGTGGAGTTGGACCAAACGACATTTGAAGGAAGTGGAGTTGGACCATATGACATTTGAAGGAAGTTGAGTTGGACCATATGACATTTGAAAGAAGTGGAGTTGGACCAAATGAAATTTTAACTACCGACTCCATAACCCTAATTTCATCCTGCGTTACGTTTTTTTTTTTTCATTATTTAGATTTCATTTCTGACAAAAAAATATTGAATTCACAGAGCTTTGAAAAATTCTCCCATCCACTTTCAAATCAAAATGCTATAAATAATATGTAGCATATAGAAATAAGTACTAGAAGAAAATTTTTATAGTTCGGAGTTGGATCTATAAAATTTTTAATCAGAGTCGAATGTTTGAGCTACTAACCCTAACCCACAGTCCCGAATGGTTTAATATCAACTTACCGGCTCTGCAACTCTGGAACAGTGTAGACACGATTCTGACAATATTGGACAATCTCGGAAAACAACAGAGCAAAGGTGGCAATATTCACCTGAAAAAGAGACGATTGTTTTTGTAGGATGAAAACACCTAAAACTAGGATTCATTTATGGCTTAAATGTCATACAATATTCGCGGAATGATTTTATGTCTCAAATTTTTATGTAATTTTGTCCTTACTTTTTGTAAATTCAAGTCCTCCCTCCATTTTCGAAAAACTTACAAGATACTAAACTCTATATAACCTGGTGTATCAAACTTTATGCTTTCGTCTTTTCTCTATCCCCTTCAAATCAATATTTGTCTATCCTTCCATGTTAACTTTTAGCAATGGTTCCTGTTTGCTTTGATGTTTTCATTGGAAACTTTAAAATGTTTAAAAATAGAAAATTTCTTTCTTAGAAAATAAATCACCATTATTTATTACTAAAAAAAAGTAAAAGTTTTCTTTAAAAAACAAATTTAAAGTAAATAACTATATTATATAGTTCGAATGTTTATTTGTTAAAAAAATTACTTATTTAAATAACAAAATTTTAGGTTTAAAAATAAAAATTTGAAAAAATTCACTATTATTTTTTTTTAATTTTAAAAACATATTTTAAATTTTTTCACATAATTAGATAAAAATATATACAATGAATAAAAAAATAAACAAAAGTATGATAATTATGTAGTTATTCCGATATTAAAAATATAATTTTTTTTACTAAAAAACAGGATCGGCAGAGAAGGTTTTGAATATTACTTGTTGCACCATTGCCTGGAAGTCTTTTTACTGTCATTTTTGTTTTGATTTTTTTCTTTTTTAAATCAACTATTATTTTTTTAAAAGAGAGAAAAAAAAGAAAAGGAAAAAAAAAAAAGAAAAAATGAAAAAGAAAAAATGAAAAAAAAAAAAAATGAAAAAAAAAAAAAAGAAAAAATGAAAAAAAGAAAAAATAAAAAAATGAAAAAAAAGAAAAGAAAAAAAGAAAAAAATGAAAAGAAAAATGAAAAAAGAAAAGAAAAAATGAAAAAAAGAAAAGAAAAAAGAAAAAATGAAAAGAAAAAAAAAGAAAAAAAAGAAAAGAAAAAAGATTGTTTAAAAAGAAAAAGAATAAAAAAAAGAAAAAGAAAAAAAAGAATTAAAAAAAAGAAAAAAATGAAAAAAAGAAAAGATTTTGAATATTGTTTTTCTTTGGTTTCAAAGAATGAATGAATGGAACCATAATAGCAGAGTTTAATTTGAGACAGAAATTACTTTCTAACCACAAGTTTAAAGACGCAATCTTGCAGTATAGTAAACAGCCGATAAATAAAAATAAAAAACTACAACAAATAACTTCCACCAAACGCATTAAAATTTAATTTTCTACCGACCTGTATAAGATGACTTATCGAAACACAAAACAAAAAAAAATTGAGGTGATTGCTTAGATTCTGATGAAAAGATATGAAAAAAAAAATGACTTAGCCTACCACTAACCCTAAGTTCGAGGAGGGGGCTTGTCAGTGGTAAGACAAGTCATTTTTTTGTTACTCTTTTTTAAGAAATTAAGCCCCACCAACAACAGAGCGACAAGCAACCATTTTGTTTCTCATGTGTCAAAAGAGAGCTTTGAACGAAATCTAACAAACTTAAAAACAGTTTCAGAACATTAAAAGTAGAAAATTAAATTTTAATGCGTTTGGTAGAAGTTATTTGTATACATAGATATGTTTTAATTTTTTGGCTGTTAACTATATTGCAACTTTACCTAAAGTAAATTCGTGTGAATCAACATGACACAACTTTGTTGACTGGCTTCATTCTGGTGTTGGCATTCTTGAAGAGCGACCACGTGAAGGTTGCCAACATCCCTAAGTGAAAGTGATATTATGGAACTGACTGGATTCGAACTCGGCACACTCAGGTTGTCAGTCCGTGTCGTTATCCACTTGACCACCGTCACCTCCCTTAAAGGCTTCAAAATCATTTTTAAATGCAGAAGTCTACGATGTAAAACTCCTGACGGACATTTTTATTTTCTCCTGACGGACATTTTTATTTTCGCCATGGTGATTTCTTTGTGATGGTGGAAAATTCAAAAAGTAATTTCTAGCCAGAATGAAAATTTATAGGTCAATGTATACAGCACTTTTTATGCTATCCACGAACCAAAATCAAGGATTTGTCTCCCGTGAACCAATCAAGAGCAATCATTTGAAATGGAAGTTTTCCGAGAAAATGGTTCATGTTACGTAAATTGACGCAAGAATAGAGTTAAGCACTCTAAAATGTTTGCTTATATGGCAGCAGGAATAGAGGATTGAAGGCCTTCGATACGGTTTGGCATGAAGTTTGGTACTCTTATGGATGACGCACCATGTTTCCGTGACTTCGCGCTGTCAACGTTCGGGCAGGTTACGGAAACGCTCGAGAGTTGACGAGGCAAAAACTGCCAAACGTTAAATTGAAGACTGACAGCCGATAAATTACGACGAAGAAAATCAAACTAAAATCCATATATAAAAATAACGAACAAATAAACCATAGCTAAACAACTGTTAGTAATTAGATGTTTATTTTTGTTTATTTTTTTTTGTCCAAGGAACCATTGTTAATCAAATTTTTAAAAAATAATGTTTTTTTTTATTTGTGCACCAAAAAGTTTAATAAAAGGATTTTGTTTGATTTGTTTAGCAAATGTTTTTGTTTTTTAAAATTTTATTCACTGTTTTTTTTCATTTTTTGTCAAATTTGTTTTCTTGCTAACAAACACCGAATAAGCAAATTATTTTTGTTTATTTTTTTTTGTCCAAGGAACCATTGTTAATCAAATTTTTTAAAAATAATGTTTTTTTATTTGTGCACCAAAAAGTTTAATAAAAGGATTTTGTTTGATTTGTTTAGCAAATGTTTTTGTTTTTTAAAATTTTATTCACTGTTTTTTTTCATTTTTTGTCAAATTTGTTTTCTTGCTAACAAACACCGAATAAGCAAATTATTTTTGTTTATTTTTTTTTGTCCAAGGAACCATTGTTAATCAAATTTTTAAAAAATAATGTTTTTTTTTATTTGTGCACCAAAAAGTTTAATAAAAGGATTTTGTTTGATTTGTTTAGCAAATGTTTTTGTTTTTTAAAATTTTATTCACTGTTTTTTTTCATTTTTTGTCAAATTTGTTTTCTTGCTAACAAACACCGAATAAGCAAATTATTTTTGTTTATTTTTTTTTGTCCAAGGAACCATTGTTAATCAAATTTTTTAAAAATAATGTTTTTTTATTTGTGCACCAAAAAGTTTAATAAAAGGATTTTGTTTGATTTGTTTAGCAAATGTTTTTGTTTTTTTAAATTTTATTCACTGTTTTTTTTCATTTTTTGTCAAATTTGTTTTCTTGTTAACATAGACACCGAATAAGCAAATTATTTTTGTTTATGACACATACGTTGACATTTATCGCATTTTTTTTGTTTTGCAAAAAAGAGACCTTTGCTGGCAGAATTCAATTAGTCCTTCAGGAGATTAAACGAGTTGACAAGATTGGTTAATAGTTTTGTCAACGTTCGGGCAGGTGTCGGAAGCGTCTGAGAGTTGACGAGGCGAAGTCATGGAAACATGGTGCGTCATCTATAAGAGTACCCAAAGTTTCGCTTCAGAAACTTAATAGTTATTGAATATCTGGAAATGTCCTCAAAACCATCAAATCTTTTCTCTCCGAGAGGTCTATTAAAGTGGTTGTTGACAGGGAGAAGTCCAAAGCTCAAAATATCAATGCCGGCATACTTCAGGGATCCATTCTTGGTCCTACCCTCTTTCTGATATCTATGCAGATGACACAACTATCTATGGCAGCACCTCGAAGAGCATTGATGACCAAGATCTTTCTGACTTCCGACTTAGAACACGTTGTACAACGGGGGTAAAAGTGACTTGCTACTTTTAACGCCTCCAAAACAAAGCTTCTCTCTTTTCACCACCAATGCTCAGATCTTTATTTAGGTTGTCTGAACATATTGGATCCCTGACCCAAAATGCACCAAACATTGATTTTTTATTGTTTGTTTTTTCTCCTTGTCAAAACTTAATCATGTTCTGCAAAATCTCAAACAAAAAACAATTTCCCTCCTCCTCGTTGCCTTTCTTTCATTCAACCAAATCGACTGGCGCTACCAAATCAGGCTGTCTGAAGTTATTGACTTCAAGACTCAAAACGCACCAAACATTGATGTTTTATTGTTTGCAAAACTTCAAACATGTTCTGCAAAATCCAAAACAAAAATTTCCCTCCCTCCCCTCTTTCTCCGCCCCCCCCCCCTTCACTCAACCACACACCATGAATAAATACTTGAACATATAAAGAACTTGAAGCATATAAACTTTTACCAAATCTACCAGATTCGGCATTAAATAGCCCGAAAAGGGTTGATATGTCGTAAAACAATCAACCAAACCCAGTTGAAATGAATGGCTCCCTCTTTAATGAAGCTCCCTTCCTTGATAAGCTCCTAGGAATGACTCTTAAACCAGATCTAAAATGGAAGACTTCTGACCTAGAGCACGTGGTGCAATGGGGAAAATAGTGACTTGCTGCTTTTAATGTGTCTAAAACCAAGCTTATCTCCTTTCACCACTAACGCTCAGATCTTCACTTTGTCCTGATTGAAATGAGTGGCTCTTCCCTTGAGGAAGCCCCCTTGCTTTGATAAGCTTCTAGGACTGACCTTCACTTCAGACTTGAAATGGAAGACTTACGTCAAATCTGTTGCTAAGGTTACTGGAAAAATGGTTGGATCATTCTATCGCTCCAGAAAGTGCATGATTCCTGACGCAATCCTCTACCTGTATAAGAACCAGATACGTCCTAAATGTAAGTATTGCTGTCATATATGGACAGGTTCCACGAAGAGCACTTTTTCTTGCCTTGACAGGGTACGAAACCGACTTTGCAATCTAGTGAGGGTTGATCTATTCTCTTCTCACAGAAGAGATGTTGCTCGCCTCTCTCTACTGGATCGTTATGTTCATGGTAGGTGCTCGACTGAGCTCCAATCTCTCGCCCTTCCCCTCGTAAAACATTCCCAGCAAGAACACAGCAGACACCTTGATAAGCGGTAAGCCATTAGTTAAATAAAATATCCCAATTCTACACATATTAATTGACCAATGGGGTGTGCAAAAAACACACAAGCCACGCCCCCAAATAGTGATTGCATGACATGCTTTCAACTACGTCCACCACACACATAAATAACTTCTTGCGTTCAAAATAACTTTTGGTGCTTAAATTAAAAATCACTTTTGAGTGGATGATTACATATTTAAAGCCTGACTTTTCATCGGTTAAAAATTAGGACAGTGCTAACACAATTGGTTGACAAGGAATGAAAAATTAGCACGAAAAAAGCCAACATTCATGTTTTTATCTGTTTTTTTTTCTAATTTTTCCAACATTTAGTATTGCAATGGATATTAGCGCCTTTTAAAGACGCAACAAATGTCAACAATTTTGCAGAAGGAATTTTACTTAACTATAATATGGGGATTTTATTAAAAAGGTTGATTGAATTTATTTTTGAGCGAAAGAAAGTTTTTATATGTAAAAAAAAAAAATACTTGCCTCCCCACGAAGACAAAGTTAGACACAAGGTCTGTTTTTAATGTGGGAAAATCCAGCTCCCCAAAAAGGGGCACTCTGAATTGGGACAAAAATAAAAATTGCTTCAGTCTAGAAGAATTTCTCCTGCACTGACTGAGGATAGAAAAGATAAAGTATATAGTATCAAAACAACTAAAAAAATATTGTAAAATCGTCAAATATTTAAATCGTAAAACAAGTTAAAATATTCAAAGCAGACGATTTGTCTTCAATTTCAAATAATTGCCCTTGATTGATTAATTTGAGTCACATGAGACAAATCCTTGATTGTGATTGATGGTGAGCTATGGCGAGCATAAAAGTGCTGCCGGGTCAAAGTCAAGTATTATAGTTCTTTAGTGCTGCTAAACAAAAAAGAATACTTTTCTACAAGACTACAATTCTAGAAAAAGGGCATCATATTTTTTTAATAGAAAATTAACTTCAATTACTCGGGGTTGTCCGGGAGTGTTTTTATTTTCAATTTCGTTTTACCTCTTTAAAAAAAAAAATAATGATAATAATTTTTAGAATAGAATTTTTAAAGTTAAATTTACTTACTAAGGGAATCGTTTGTTTATTAAAGTATTACTTGAACGAAACGCTTCCAAGTGATTCATTCTTTTCCTTTGTCAACTATTAACAAAATGTTAAAAATGCATTCTGGTGGATTTAATTTCGTAATTAAATTATTTATAAACTAGATTTTTTTTCATTGGGATACTTCTGCAGTTTACGGACCGTGCTATTTTTTTTAGATAGGATTTTCAAATTAAATTCAATTTTTTCGGTATCTTTTGTTTATTCAATTACAGAATAGTTAACAAAGCCCCCGAAGAATGGGTTTCTAAATAATAACGTCATTTTAGCACGGCCCGTAAACTGCAGAAGTACAGAAATTAGTACTGTAAGTCATTGCACTTTTGCATTTTAATAACTAATCCATTAATAGGGAATAAATAAAATAATGTGCAAGTCTCGTAGAGGCCAGAAACACACAGACACGGGAGAAACGGTCACGCCATTTTACAAATATAGAATTTACGGCGTGCATATGAAAAACGCTGAAAATCGCAGTTCTAATTAAATTAAACGGAAAACTCTTTGAAATACTTATGTATCAAGCAAAAATAGGTTTGTACACCAAAAATTAGCAAAAACTATCGAGTAGAATTGTAATAAAAAATAAAAACCCATTATTTCGTTTTTACGGGTTCGGCCATTGATTCGAGCAAAAAACACGAAATTCAGGGGGAGATAACTCAGTTTGTCATATTAACAAGTAATAAATCAATGGCAGTCATCAAAATACGATGAAACTGATTTTTTATTTTTTATTAAAATTATACTCGACAATTTTTGATGAGGATACTTATGTAAATCTGCTGCGTAAGTATATAATACTGTTTTTTTTTTGTGTGTGATATTGATAATTTAATACTGACGCTTCTCTGTACAAGCACCGAATTTACTTAGAACGATAAAATATTGCTTAGAATCCAATTATTTAGAAAGATTTCAACTTCGTTTAGATTTCCTTATTTGATTTCCAAAAGAAACAAACAGAAATATTTTGTCAAAACGAAATCATTTGAACCCCCTCCTCCTTCTCCCTCGCTAATATATCTAGAGGATTACACAAACAGATATAATTTTATCATTATGGGATTCACTTAATGATGTCAGCAAAACCTGGTAATGTCCTCGTTTAATAAATGTAAAGAATGATAATAAATATGAAATACCTCTGGTCTGCCTTTTCCGAGGGGCTTGTCCAAATTTGATATTCTCTGTTTTCCACCGGACATGTTTACTACAAGACGGTGTAAGCTCAGTAAATTCCCTCTCAAAATATTATCCGTACTGGGTGAAATTATCCCCCCTTTTAGATTTTACTTCCACGAGAAAAATATATCCTGTCTAACGGGTCGCACGAAGTTTAATTTAAAAAAATCCGAGTCTGCTGCCTACCTCCCCTTTATGGGGATCGGTTTTATGAGTATTTATAGGGTTGGTTTAGAAAGACTAACTTACTTAGACTTAAAAACTCACGCGCCCTGAGACGCATGAGGCAGTCAAAGTGTTCAATCGCGGCCGATATTTAAAAAAAAAAAAACCTAATTTAATATAAATTCGTAATAAAGAGGATAATTTGAAATAGGAGCAACATTACCGCAGTTAAAAAAGGAGTCTAAATTTGCCTTCGTGGGGAGGCAAGTAAATAGGAACGTTAAAAAAGGTGTAATATACAGGATGATTGGAAAGTAACGCCCTATACTTGTAAGTTATACTTGTATATTATTACTGAACTATAATTCTTACAAGAAATGAAGGGGGAGCAAGAAATGAAGGGGGAGCAAGAAATGAAGGGGGGAGCAAGAAATGAAGGGGGAGCAAGAAATGAGGGGGGGAGCAAGAGTTAGAATTATGCGTTATTTTTTTCTTTAGTCCTCACATTCTACGAGCGATGTTTTGAAAATGGAGAAAAAATGCTATTTTTCTGGGTCGGCTGCTGTTTTCAATACTCTCATAGTATTCATCACCATTCATCTGTCAATCTATCCATCTTGTTGACCCTAATCTTCGAGTGTGTTTTTAGCCTTGATATGTGTTGATTCATTGGTAAAAAAACGTTTTATAAAAGTTCCTTGTGAAATCAGTTGATGCGGTTTCCAGGCAGCTTTAGAAGCTGATTTCGATCGCTGGCATCAATATCAAATTTTGAATAATCCCCCATGCTATACACTTTCTTATTATATTTCTTGTAAAACTTATATTTCAGTAATAAATCACGAGTGTAGCAGTCATAGAGTTACTTTGTAATTCGTGTCGGTGTCCCTGTGAGCTGGTTTGGCCAATCAGCTCGCAGGGTGCATTGATATCATTAGTTCCCTAAGGGATTACTTGAGTTCCCTTAGGATATGCGGACGATCTCCAGATAGTGCCCTGGCACCCGCCAGGACGGATCGCCTCAGCCTCTCTCCTGCCTCCTCGTCCACTGGACTCTCACGATGGCTGCTATTTTCGCCTGAAGATATTTGAACTTCTTCTTTTTTCGGACACTGTCCTTACAAAAACTCAAAAAAACTCATTCTAAATATACATAGTTTTTCACTAGTTTTCTTAAGCATATCTCCCTTATCTGAAAAGGTTAAAGTTCTACAAGACCTTCAACCATCCACTTCACTTCGCCAAATAAGGCACTTTCTCGGTCTGTTAAACTATTACAGACACTTTATCCCACACTGTGCAGATCTCCTGTCTCCTCTTTCCGACCTGTTACGTAACAGGAAGAAGAAAAATGAGCAGATTTCACTGAATGATATTCAGCTGAAAACTTTCAATGAAGTGAAGGAAAAACTAGCGACGACATTCTTGCTTGCACATCCTGTGTCCGATGCCCAGTTTTCACTGGTCGTTGATACATCGGGCACAGCTGTAGGTGCAGTGTTGCAACAGCAGCACCAAGGTCAACTACAACCTCTCGAATACTTTTCAAAACAACTGAAACCGGCAGAACAACGTTACAGCACATTTGGCCATGAACTACTGGCAATGTACCCTGCAGTGAAACACTTTCAGCATTCACTCGAGGGCCGTCAATTCGTGATTTACACTGATCACCGTCCACTTACATACACACTGCATGCTAAACTGGACAAATATTCTCTCGTGAAACTCGCTATTTGGATTTTGTTTCACAATTTCCCGGCAAAGCAAAAACCTTTTTTAAAAATTCTGAATTGACAAATTTTGTATTTTGTATTCTTGTTCTTTCTCACTGCTACACTTCCATTTTCTTCCTGCCGGCTTTCAGCCTAAGCAGGGGTTGATGTAGCAGTCATAGTTACTTTGTAATGCGTATCAGTGCCCCTGTGAGTTGGTTTGGCCAATCAGCTCTCTGGTGCATTGATATCATTGGTTCTCTAAGGGACTACTTGAGCTCCCTTAGGATATTGCAAACGATGATCAGACGGTACCCTGGCACCAGCCAGGAAAGATCGCTTCAGCCTTTCTCCTGCCTCCTCGTCCACTGGACTCTCACGGCGGCTGCTATCTTCGCCTGAAGATATTTTAACTTCTTCTTCTTCTTTCGGACACTGTGCTAAGTTTCTTTCTACCTATACCAAACGGTATAGGTAACCTCAAATATACGAATAAACCCATTTCGTTTGTTGTTGTAAAAAAGGTTTCGTTTGTTTCTTTAATTCATTTCGTTCGTTAAATTAAGAATAGGGGATAACAAATCCTCTATTCTTACACGAGCACTTAATAATAGGGAGTTACTTTCTAATCACTGTATGTTCTGTCTTTATTTAGATGATAGGAAATCCTCCTAGACTGAGGTAATTTCTATTTTTGTTCCCCATCCAGAGTTCCCCTTTTGGGGGAGCTGTATCCCCCACCATACAAAACGTACCTTGTCTAACTTTGCCTTCGTAAAATAGCAGGTAAACAGTAAAAATCAAGGAATTATCTGATTGCAATGCGGTTGCCAGTACACTCATTCATTTCTTTTAGAATGAGCATTTTTTTTCTTAAGCAATCCCAACACCCCGAAAATATGCCCCGAATGTAACTAATGTCTACTAATGAGTAGGCACTTATCAAGGCAAAAAGCCACTCGAGGATAAGGGTTAACAAGATCGATTGATTTTCAATTGAATGATGAAGAATATTATGAGAGGATTGAGGTAATCAAACTTTCTTCATTCCATTCATCATTTGAAATTTTATTACAAATATTGGTTGATATTTGATTTGAAGACGACCATGTTGTAGCTTGGAGGGAAGCAGTCCAGTGGTAATGTGAATCACAGACCGGGATGTTGTTGAAAATATATCCTGTCAAACAAGTCGCACTATATTATAATCCAGAAAATCAGGGAATTATCCGATTCAATGAGACTTCCAGTAAATTCATCAATTTATTGATTCTAAATTTTAACAAGTATTTTTTAATTTTTAAATAATTTTAATTTTTTAATTTTTTAATTTTTTTAATTTTTTACTTTTTTACGTTTTAATTTTTTTAATTTTTAATTTTTAAATAATTTTTAATTTTTGAAATTTTTAAATCGTAATAGCAAAATATTGAGAATATTTTTGTTCACTGAAAAAAATATTTTGAACTTGTAAATTAAAATTTTTTTTTAACGTAGTTCACCCCAAACAAGGAAAACTTACCACTGGAGACGTAAGGGGTTACTGAGAATTAGGGTGAAAGTTTAATGGGTCATCCTAAATTGGGAGCTGTGCAGCGAGATGCTTGTTCACATTAGTTTTAAATTTCTGCATGTCGGTACAGTCGGGAAACAGGGAGCAAGAAGGGAGTTCCAAAGGCCGACAGCTCGAGTAAAGAAACTATTGGAATAGAAGGCTCCCCGGCACCTGGGGACCTCTACAGTGAATGGATAGGATTTAGCTGATTGTCAGCTCGGTCAAGTGTATTTACATCGAGGGGACACTAGAGCAGCAAGTTCATCGGAGCACATTCCATTGAAGTACTTTCAGAACAAGTACAAGGTCTCCACATTGTGGCGATGGGACAGGGGCTAGAGCTTGGTGGATAGTGAGGGACCTATTAAGTTGGCGACTCTTTTTTTGGACCTTGTCTAAGAGGGAGAGACTAGTGGATGATACACCAGCCCAGATGTGGCAACAATACTCCACGCATGGGCGGATCGTGGCTTTGTAGAGATATAGCATACTATCAGGTGTGAGAAGTTTACTAGCACGGTAGAGGGAGCCCACCTTCTTTGCAGCAGCCTTGGCAATGTCTTCTATGTATTTGTTCCAATTCATGTTACCTGTGAATCTTAGGCCGAGGAGTTTGAACATTGGACTCTCAGGTAGGATGTTATTTGCCATGGCAATCGGTGGTTGAAGAGCTTTGTCTTTGCGGCATTAAATGTTACCATCCATTTATGACACCATTCTACTACAGACTGGAGGTCACTTTCTAAGGATTCAGCTATTGCTTCGGATGGGTGTACGCCCGTTTTGTCCACATGACGAGAATAGAGCGTAGTGTTGTCAGCAAATATACCCATCTCAGACACAATGCTATCAGGGAGGGCGTTTATGAAAATCAGGAACAATAAAGTTCCAAGGATCTATCCCTGGGGCACACCTGCATTTATGTCATGTTGTTTGGATGAACAGCCATTGAGGACAACCTGAATCTTTCTGTTGGATAGGAAAGATCTAATTATATTGAATATTCGTCCATGTGAATAAATTGTTATAAGAAGACCTTTATGCCAGACCTTGTCAAAGCTTTAGATATATCAAGTGCAACCGCTCTAGATTCAACTGCCTTGTCCAGTGTATGGTATATGCGTTCGGAGATGACCATTAGGATATCCGCAGTAGACCTTGCACACTTGAATCCATACTGATGGTCAGAAAGAAGTTTTAATGTGCCTGACTATTGCTAGATTGATTAAGGATTCAAAGGTTTTAGTGAAGAGCGGAAGTAGACTGATGGGGCGATAATTCTGAGGGGCAGTTCTATCTCCAGAATTCTTGAAGACTGATACCACATAGGCAATTTTTCAGCTATCAGGGAAGCAAGATTCAGCAAGGCATTTGTTGTAGTGTTTTGAGAGGATTTTACACCCGTTAATGCTGAGTCGCAAATAAAAGGTTCGATAAAAGGTTATATGTCCAGAAAAACCGTTGACCGAGGTTTGTGACTTTCATGTTTTCTTAAAATTTTGTCTTCACTTCTATTTGTTGTTTTGTTAAATTAAGGTTATCACTGAATCTTGTGCAAAGAAAATACTTAAAAACTTAGTTCATCTATAAAATAATACGCTGATGCATTTCATGTTCATACGTTTGAAACAATGATATGGTCATATCAACAATGTTGATGGTGATTAATCTGATGTCGCTAAGGTAAAATAATCCGACTTTACCCATTATAAAATGAATTGTTCCAAAATCAAATTATGTCGTGTCGTCGACAAAAAACTACAATTTATTTTTTACTTTTATATCCCCGAAAAAAAAGCACATCATCACTGAGACGTAATGTGATTTATTGCCAAATTTATAACCCTAATCCTAAATGGAGAGCCACTATGTATAGAGGAGTTTACGACGCAGTCTCGGTCTCGGGTCAGTCTTTCTGTTACATACTATTCTTTACTTCTGTAAATACACACTTTTGTAAATATACCACCATGTTGTCTTATTTATTATCGGCCTCGAAGCAGTCTCGGAGCAGTCTTTTTGTAAGATCAAAACAGTGTTTGATAGATTATTGCCTACTCATATGAAACCAGGACATGAGGAAAATGTCACAAAACGACACTTCACAGTTGGAAAAAAGTCTTTCTTTCTGATTTCAAAAACAATAAATCCTATTGGGTAACAGGGATAGTGGATAAACAGATTGGAAACATGATTTACATGGTAAAGGGACCCAAGTTTATCCACAAAAATGGATGTTGTGTTCGATACATTTCAGATACTAATCCCACAAACAGATTCTGAAGAACAAAGATCAAAACAGAAACGTAAGATTACAGACTTAATTTTAATAAACCCTAAAAGAAAAAATATTATTTACTCCATACGGAGCTAGGCTAAAAAGGGGGGTGTTATGGTGTGATGGTGATCTACCCTATTTCGTGACTATATGGACTCTTCTAGACATTATGTATAGAGGAGCCTCCAATGAAGGACGAGAGTATTTCTGTAACATACTGCTCTGTACTTCTTTACATACACACTCTTCTAAATATACCACCTTTTTGTCTTATTTATTATCAGCATTCAAGGTCACAACGAAGACTCGAACTTATATATTATTAAAACTATCAACGTTTTATTTACGAAAAAAGACTTAGGCGGTGTGCTCGAAAAAAATGTTAATTACAACATTAACAGCAAGAAGTTAAAAGCTATGTTGGATTTTTAACATATAAAGTGTGCCAAATCAGCGAAGGGAAACACTACAACGTCAGAAAAATAACATTGGAAGCAGTTTTCTGTTCTTGAGTAGGACGAAAAAAGTTGAGGTTTTAAGATCTAAATCGTTCGATCAAGTAATTATTCTTGCAGCATTACAGAAAAGAATACTAAAAGAATTTCATGTCGGTCACTCGGACATTTCGAGAATGAAGTCTCATGAGAAGTTATGTGTATTTGACGAGCATAAACAAAGACATCTGAAATGCGGTGAAAATATGCAAAGGTTGTGCTGTAGCAGCGAAGACACCTCTTATAAAATTAAGACACTGACCGACCGTGGTCAAGGATCCACATGGATTTTGCTGGTCCACTCGATTGTTTCTATTATCTAATAATTGTGGACAGTTTCTTAAAAAGGACGGAAATATTAAACTGTAAGAAACCAACTACGGAAGTAATCATTAGTTTTTAATTCGGGGTCGTTGACTGTATTGTATCGGAACGGAACGAAATTCACGTCTAGTGAATCATTATTGACCAGTACTTACTATATATTAAATAGGTCCCTTTTAAAAATAAAAAGAATGCAGATCCACGATGTAGCTAAATGGTCTTCCTCTACCTTTGGTTTGATGCATGCGTATTGGTACAATTGTCAGAGAAAGAAAGAGAGAGTCAACAGATGACGATTAGAACGGAAGTGACGCCGCAGTTACTGACATAGCGTTGCCACGAACGATAGCCAGGGAGATGCGTTGGAACAACCAGGCTGACTCACGGGGCTCGTGCCTAGACGTTGAAATCCTCCGTCCAATGTCCTGAAAAAATTTAACAGTCTCGGGGCCAAGCACACCTGATGTTTCCACTGAATTAAAACTATAATTTCAAGCCTTTGTAGTGGAGCATATCACGATTGCGCCGTGCCATGCGAGAAGCAATGCTCAGGCAGAACGGTTCGTGGATATATAGCAGACGCTACTACCGGCCAAGTGGATATTTATTGCAACTCCTTCTCTTTCTCTGTGTTAAGCAACTCTTTCTTCATCTCTGAGATAGAAGAAGAGGTTATATCGTAAAAACACGCTGGCCAAAGATTTTGGTCAATCAGGAACCGAGATTCCAGCCCGATCACGCGATACTTTAACCCTATGAAGGGAGACGCAATAAGTCACACACTCTCTTTTTCTCTTCCGCTTTCCAGACGACAAGACACAGGAGATCGTCGTTCCCCCCCCCCCCTCGACCGAGGAGGTGGGGAGGAATAAATCAAAGAAAAGGTAACATCTTCCATTTCTCTTCACCATGAACAAAGAACTCTTACCCACACACACACACATTACATTTTGCCACAAAAATATACAGACATAACTTTACATCAACCTCGCTCACATTACAATTGCCACAAAAACTACATCACTTTACATTAAACATGCTCGCATATACGCATTCATACAAACACGAACTTAAACAAACCGAACATTTCACTCGTGTAACAAACGGAACTTTTCACTCCTTAAAAATGAACTCAAGCATGCTCTGTAACTGATAGCTCTACAAAATGTCTAATCCAAATAAATTGTTTTGTTTAATATAAATGTTTTACTCTAATTGTTGATTTTACTAAATACAATTCTTGTGTGTAGCTTTATTATTCCTTCGCTTTCTTTCCAATATAATTTCCGATATAATAATAATGTACGACCGCTCATCTGCACAAGCACCAATTGTTTTGTTTAATATAAATGTTTTACTCTAATTTGTGTGTGTAGGTTTATTATTCCTTCGCTTTCTTTCCAATATAATTTCCGATATAATAATAATAATGTTTTTCTTTCTTCCCTTTTGTTTGTTAATTCTATTCACGCGTAGTCGGGCCACCCGAACGTTGGGAATGACATGCCGCCATAAAGGCATCTCTCATAACCTTTGTCCGGCCACCCATCGCCACATTGGTATACCCTTTTGTTCGGACCCCCTGGCCATAGATACGTTCAAAAGAGTGCTTAAGGAATCGTGGGGTATACCTACCTAAAATGTCATTCAAGAACTTTTTCAGATGTATACAACACCAAATAACATTGTTCCATCTTCCATAACGCACACAGAACCAATGTTTGCAAGTAAGATTAAAACAGTGTTTGATAGACTGTTGCCAACCCATATGAAACCAGAACGTGGAAAAAATGTCAGGAAGGGACGCTTCAAGTTGGAGAAAAAGTTTGATTTCGGATGTTCAAAAACAATTAATCCTACTGGGAAAAGGGATAGTGAATAAACGGATTGGAAACCTGCTTTACATGTAAAAGAGACCCAAGTTTACTGTTGTAGACCCGTGCTAGGGGTCACAAAGATAACAACCACAAATTGTGACAGGTTAAAATATACAATGTATTTATTCATAGCAATACAGTAACGCCACTAAATGTGGTAGGAGATGACCGGATTCCTACCATGCGGTAAAACATGAATAGGAATGTCCTCTATATTTAACACCTACCCACTATAGGAGTATGTGACACAAGGTCGGAAAGTGGGATTTGAAAAGCCAGCGCCCGAGAGGTGAGCGCTTTAGCCACTAAAAATTGCCTGGGCAGCCCCGTCGGCATTCCCCGGTAGGGGCGCCTCAGGCAGTAAGCTATAAACTTACTCCTCCCCAAAGAGGAGAGGCAAAGCCTGGGAGGGTGGACCTCCTAGAACTGCACAGGACAGACCCATAGACCGGCGGAATCATGCCCCGAAGGCCAAGACAACACCGGTCTATAGGGTGTAGTATCCATCGGAACAGATACCACACGTGGTACGAGGACTTTCACATAATAGGAATGTCCTCAATATTTAACACCTACCCACTATAGGAGTATGTGACACAAGGTCGGAAAGTGGGATTTGAAAAGCCAGCGCCCGAGAACGTGAGCGCTTTAGCCATTAAAAATTGCCTGGACAGCCCCGTCGGCATTCCCCGGTAGGGGCACCTCAGGCAGTAAGCTATCAACTTACTCCTCCCCAAAGAGGAGAGGCAAAGCCTGGGAGGGTGGACCTCCTAGAACTGCACAGGACAGACCCATAGACCGGCGGAATCATGCCCCGAAGGCCAAGACAACACCGGTCTATAGGGTGTAGTATCCATCGGAACAGATACCACACGTGGACTCTCACATAATAGGAGTGTCCTCAATATTTAACACCTACCCACTATAGGAGTATGTGACACAAGGTCGGAAAGTGGGATTTGAAAAGCCAGCGCCCGAGAACGTGAGCGCTTTAGCCATTAAAAATTGCCTGGGCAGCCCCGTCGGCATTCCCCGGTAGGGGCGCCTCAGGCAGTAAGCTATCAACTTACTCCTCCCCAAAGAGGAGAGGCAAAGCCTGGGAGGGTGGACCTCCTAGAACTGCACAGGACAGACCCATAGACCGGCGGAATCATGCCCCGAAGGCCAAGACAACACCGGTCTATAGGGTGTAGTATCCATCGGAACAGATACCACACGTGGACACTCACATGATAGGAATGTCCTCAATATTTAACACCTACCCACTATAGGAGTATGTGACACAAGGTCGGAAAGTGGGATTTGAAAAGCCAGCGCCCGAGAACGTGAGCGCTTTAGCCATTAAAAATTGCCTGGACAGCCCCGTCGGCATTCCCCGGTAGGGGCGCCTCAGGCAGTAAGCTATCAACTTACTCCTCCCCAAAGAGGAGAGGCAAAGCCTGGGAGGGTGGACCTCCTAAAACTGCACAGGACAGACCCATAGACCGGCGGAATCATGCCCCGAAGGCCAAGACAACACCGGTCTATAGGGTGTAGTATCCATCGGAACAGATACCACACGTGGACTCTCACATAATAGGAATGTCCTCTGTTTGAGTCTTTGCAACCATGGTATTTATTATAGATGGTTGCTTCCATTAGTTCTTCAATAGGGGTGATTTGTACCCCACAACATTTACCCACAAAAGACACATGAACCAGATGAGGAAACGATATTCAGATGACGTCGAAGATAATGCTCCAGAGACGAACTAATGGATGTCGTGTTCGACACATTTAAGATACCAATCCTGCAAACAGGTTCTGAACAACGAGGATAAAAAAGGAAGCGTAAGATTACGGACTTAATTGTAATAAAACCTAAGAAAACAAGTATTGACTCAATACTGAACAAGGCTGAAAAGGGGGATGTTATGGTGTGATGGTGATCTACTATATATACCCTTCTAGACACTATGTATTAAGGAGTTTACGACAGTCTCGAAGAAGTTTTTCTGTAACATACTATTCTGTACTTCTGTAAATACAGACTCTTGTAAATATACCACCGTGTTGTCTTATTTATTATCAGCCCTTCAAAGCCGCAACTCTGACGACAAGGAACTCGGACTTATTCGGAATAACATAACTAAAACTTAGACTGCTCTATACATTATGTCTATAAGTCACGAAATAGGGTAGATCACCACCCCACTATAACAGTTTCCGATATCACTTCTTCAAATCTCTTTCATTGGAGAATTCTTTTGAGGTCTGCAAACTGCCAGTAGTCGCTGGGGACAGGATTCGGAGAATTGTACTGGTGCGTGCAGTGCAATTCATGTAGTTCTGCCATCGTCACGATCAACCTGTGACACGGTACATTGTCTTGGTGAAACAGCATTTGTTTCTTCTTCATTTGTAGTCGTTTTGGGCGATTTCTTCCTTCAAACGCACCAATAATGCTATATAATATTCTCAAGGTAATCGATAAAAATACTTTGAGGATCTCAAAATACGGAGGCTAAAACCTTACCTGCCGATGTTTGCTTCTTTCTTCGACGGCTTTCACCTGCTTCTGTCCAGTCAGCTGACTGTCGATTTGACCCCAGAGTGAAGTGGTGGATCCAATGTTTCATCCATTGTGACAGCAATGCTTTAGCAGCACATGAAATTCAGATTTTACAATCGTTTTGAAATTTTTCCACAGTATTAAGCTACTGTGGAAAAATTTCAAAATAAACTGTAATAAATAACTGTAATTTGTAAACTAATAATCCGATTGGGCTCAAATTTCGAAATATGTCATTTGAAGGTTAGTACTTTATAAAGGTTGTATGGATTTTTTATTAGTCGTGATATGTATATGTCCAGGGTGGGACGTATTGAGTGATGCGTTACCATTAAGGTACTCTTATAGACAACGACCCGCATTCCCGTGACTTCGCGTAGTCAACGTTCGAGCAGGTCTTGGAAGCACCCGGGAGGTGACGAAACTATTAACCAATCAGGTTGCAGCAAGCAGACGATAACTTTTAGAAGAAATTAACTTCTACAATCTGCAGCGCATTAAAAAAATGAATTTCTACGATCTGTGTAAGCACGTTGAATCTCCTGAAGGACTCATTGAGTTTTGTCATCAACGGTCACTTTTAGCGAAAGACTAATCCTAAACCTTAACTCAGAAAATGTTAAAAAAAACACTAAAAAACGAAAAAAAAAACAAACAAACAAAAAAAAGAAATTAGTTAAAAACAGTTTTTTTGTTGTTTGTTATATAAAAATAAAAATCATTTTTGAAACTTTTCAGTGCACAATAAAACAAAAACATTTTATTTAAAAAAAACATTTGCTTAGCAATGTTTCTTTTAACAAAAATAACTAAATATGTAATTAATAACAGTTGTTTAACAATGGTTTGTTCATTCTTTATTTTTATAGATGTATTTTACTTTTATTTTCATCGTCTAACGTTTTTATTTGCAATTGTTCTTGAATTTATCGTCTGCCAGTCTTCAATGTATCGTCTGGCAGTCTTCGCCTCGTCAAATCTCGGGCGCTTCCGAGACCTGCCCGAACGTTGACGACGTGAAGTCACAGAAACGCGTGTTGTTTTCTATAAGAGTACCAATAAACTTTATAGTAAATGTCGGTCGTCCATTTCGTTATCTAGAAGTTCAAGTTCGAACTTCAATGGCAGTAGTGACACTCTTATATGACAATAACTATGTAGAACTGCCGAGCTCTTTTCTTATTGGATTGGAGCAGTAATATTGACACGAGTAATATCTATCTATCTATCTATCTATCTATCTATCTATCTATCTATCTATCTATCTATCTCTCTCTCTCTCTCTCTCTCTCTCTCTCTCTCTCTATATATATATATATATATATATATATATATATTATATATATATATATATATATATATATATATATATATATATATATATATATATATATATATATATAAAGTAATCCAACAAAAGATATAAGAGTCAACTAATATCTTATAATTAGTGAAACATCCGGATAAAAAGTGAAGCTCAATATACTGGATAGAGCTTTAATATTATAATCTAAAATGAAATAATAAAATAAAGTGTCAATCAAATTTTATTAAAATTCAAAGTTCAAGCAAAGTAAAACTCATGAGTTAAGGACGTTAAGATACTTTGCTTGAACTTTGAATTCTAATAAAATTTGACTGGCACCTTATTTTATTATTTCATTTTATAATATATATATATATATATATATATATATATATATATATATATATATATATATATATATTGTAAGATATGTTTATGGAAATTACGCTAGAGGTTGCGTTTCATCCCTATAGGGAATGAAATGCGCACTTCTCTGTGTAGCTTAATTACCATAAATATATTGTCATACCTTACTACCTAGCTCTACTCACGTATTGAGCACTGTTGAAGTAAATACTGAAAATTTATTCATATAGCACCTTATAATATTATATTATCTCAGTTCAGCAATTAATAATATACTAGTCCTTGACAAAGTCCAAAAAAGAGTAGTCAACCTAATAGGTCCCTCACTGTCAACCAAGCTCCAGCCCCTGTCCCATCGCCGCAATGTGGCATCCTTGTGTTTGTTTTACAAATACTTCAATGGATTATGCTCCGATGAGTTGGCCACTCTGGTGCCCCCCTCGACATAAATTCACTAGACTAACTCGACATTCTACTAAATCTCATTCATTCACTGTGGAGGTCCCCAGATGCCGGAGAGCATTCTACTCAAATAGCTTCTTTCCTTGTGCTGCTGACCTCTGGAACTCCCTCCCTGCCCCCCTGTTTCCCCGACAGTACTGACATGCAGAAATTTAAAACTAATGTAAACAGACATCTCGCTGCTCAGATCCCAATTTAAGCTGAACCACCAATCCTTCTCCCCTTTTCCTTTTTATCAGTAGCCCCTTACGTTTACAGTGGCGTCCTGCCTTGTTTGGGGTGAATCATGTAAAAAAAAAAAAATAAATAAATAAACTTCACACAAACTATATTATAACTACTCGTCATCCATGCATCTTCGCTGACAATATTTACTGTAGTTACCGAGGATTGTTATCCACAGAGGACCAGCTGCTTCTAGCTGTTAACTGCTTGTATGGATGCACTCATTAAAACATGAAGCTGTTTTTGCTCTTTCAAGTTTGAACTTTTTTTCCCCCGAAATAATTAATTTATATTAGTTTTTCTTATAACGTTTTCACATTCTTTCCTTTGAGTTGGCCCGTTTAAGATTAAGTATTAGGTCTCGTTTTCGGTTGAGGTCGCAGAAAATATGGCTACGTTTAAACGGGGCCGCCATAGATTGTGTACGAACGCCAGTATCTGTTGTATCTGTAACAGCTGCGGGTCATCTGGCACTTTCCGTGCCACTGGAGCCCAACTGTTTAGGCCAAGGTAGTCCCGCTGGTGGTCTGCGCACCCACACCCTACTAATGTCTTTCCTTGCGCAGTGTTCGTTTCAATTTCCGCTGCAGATGAGGAAATGGAGACGTCATCGGCACTAATGGCGGACATACTTCCTTACTTACAATTTGAACCGGTTGATAAGATCGTGTAAAGTCCCATTTTTATTACCGGGTTGTTCTTAATATACTTACAATTCTAGATTCGGTGTCAGAGAGTCGGGGTTACGGGTCTCTGGTCTGATAACTCAGCGGGTAGCTAAAGCGAAAATGATTGGGAACCTCTGTCTTAAGGAAATCGTTTACAGCTTTGTACCGTGATCCTTGTCCCGATAAATGCCGCTGATAGACGAACGGGCAGCAGCAGGTGTTGATGATGTTATTATCAGAATTTAATAGGACGTCTTATAAAATAGGGCAGAAAGTAAATAACGCATAAATTTCTAGTGACAAGATTTATTTGTAATAAACGCTATTTGTGGTTAACCCTCGTGAAAGCGCTTAAATGGCCGAGTTTTTCAAAACTTTTATTCGACCCCCAAACAAAGCATATTGCCACTGAGACGTAAGAGTTTACTATGATTTGGGGCAAACTTTATAGAGCCCATTCTAAGCGGGGAGTTGGGCAGCAAGATGGTTGCTTACATTACATTTAAATTTCTGACTTTTAGTACAGTCGGAAAAAAACAGTTGACAGGGAGGTACTTCCAAAAGCAAGCTGGCCACGGAAAAAAGCTATTAGAGCAGAACGTTTTTCAGAATCAGAGGACCTCTAGAGAGAAGGATGGAGTTTTGCTACTAGTCAGGTTTGCCGGGGGTATTTACGTTGAGTAGGTAAATGTGTAGTAAGTTTATGCGGGGTCACCAATTATGGTCGAGGTGGAAGTGTTTGTTTAATGGCGGGAGATTCAAAAGAAGAACAAAGGGTTTTTGGATTTTAACCACAGTCGCGAAGGATTTCGGACAAATGGTTTTGCGATAATGAATCCCCCAACCATAGGTAGTGTGATAGATGCCTTTATAACGGCATGTCATCTCACTGTTAGTTTCCACCATCGGACCACGTGGGGATTAAATAAAACAGTTTAAGACAACCAAGAGAAAGTAAGAAAATATTATTTAAACTTACCTTAAAGAAAGCGAAGGAATTAGGAAGCTATACACATATACGAATAGGCCTTTTATAATGGTTAATAAAAAGGGAAAGGAATAACATTTTTATTAACAAAACAATTTATTTAATATTTGAAACATTTTAAAGAGTTCTTAGGTTCGTCTTGTAAGTGTATATATATGCGAGCATGTGAATGTCTTTTGTGTGGCTAATTTGTAATTGATCATGTGTGAAGAAATGTTCGTCAAATTGAAAGATCGTGAAGAAATGTTCATCGAATTGAAAGATGTGAATAAGATTGCCTTTTTCTCCCCACCCTCCTCCACACAGCTCGTTCGAGCTGGTGAGGGGGGGGGGGGGTAATCGCCGAGAGTTCTTGGTGCGTTCTTCTCAAGACGCTGAGGGAAAAAGAGGAAGAGGAAAGGACCGTCCCCTTCTTTATAGATTTAAGATCACGTGCGGCCGAGCTGACCTGTCGGCCGCCCATTGGTCAGAAACCTCCGGCCAACGTGATTAGGCGAGATTTCGCGAGTTTCACCACCAGAGGCGAAGAAGGGTTAAACAAAGATAAGAAAGAAAGAGAGAGAGAGAGAGAGAGAGAGAGAGAGAGAGTAAGCGAGAGTACCTTAATTGTGGTGTTCACCACAAGTTCATCGGAGCACTTGGCTTTCTTCAACCGACACAGCCAGTCCAACTTTTGTTTTCTTTTTGAAAAGAGATGTTGTTACTCTCGAAATGATTAAAGTCTCTACCATTCCGGATCTTTAAATATTTAACAGTAAGCCCACCAATTTTACAATTTACTGTCTTTATATTTAAATTTTGAAATATTAAATAAATTGATCTGAGATTTACCGTCTGTTGTCATTTATTTTTGTTTATTCAACCTTCCGGTTTTTCAACATTGCATTGTTTATGCCTCGGAATTCTCACCTTCATATAATAAATTATATTTATTTTCGAAATCAAAACACGACAATAACTGTTTATCAAATTAAACGAATTGTAGATGTCATTATCTTCTTTGCTTCGCTATGTTTTGATTTACGAATGAAATGACGTCGAGTCTGTCAAAAATTGATCACACCGCAACTTGTTAACTTTCGATTCATTTAAAAGTTGTGTTCAGATTATTCTGTTCAAAAATGTATAAAATTGTTAGAATATACGTCATTTTAATTCACAGCTCATGTATTAAACATATATTCTAAACATATCCATCACCAGAACGAAAAGCTAAGACCAAGTACAGTTAACACATTTATTTACAGTTGACAATTATGAAAGACAAGCCAGAGTAAAATATATTTAGTTCTTACTTAATCTTTAAGATAGAAACATTAATTACCGGGAGCTCCATGATAGAAGTCCGACAACGGTGGATTGTTAATACTCTCTTGTCCTTTTGGGGTACACTCAACGCTTCTCAGAACTGGTACACCGTCATATTTTCATTTAGGCAAACATTATTAAATAACACCAAGTGTTTTTGCTTGATAAGACTTTTTTATTTTTTCAATTTTCCGAATGGTCCAATTAATGTTTCGGTCAAATTGCTATATGTAAGTTCCATGGGTTTCTTGTTCGATTTTCCTTCCTTTTTAGCGAGTACTTTCGATTTGATGCGTCAAATCATCTTCAGGCGGTGTTACTTTTGGTTTCTTAAAAACATGTCTTTACTGTTAATCTTTTATTATTATTATAACGGCCAGTAATTTACAACTTAGAATGAGCGTCTATAATATTGAGATGTTACATGAGAGTGTGATTACGTTCTAAGAGCATGCCAGATTCAAAAGTTTGATTGCTTAATGGCTAAGAATTTGGTAACGTTTATTACTATGCTAGACACTTTAAAATGTTTTGACTAGTTTCATAATTCACATTATTAATTGTGGGATGTTTAGTTTTATGTAGAAGGCTGCAAGAATTTTTAATCTTTTAGTATTGATATCGTGGTGTATTACTTTAGTATTGTTAACTAGTATGTGTCTACATTGAGAAAGGGTCAGTCATGTTTTCATATATATATATAATTATTAATGACAATATATGTATTAGCATATACTATCAGTGCGTTTTACTTAGCAGTCTCTTTAAAAATATTCAGTTCGATGATTGTCAATCAGTAACAACAGCGCATATATAAGAAAGTCAGGTTTATTTTATATTCCAATAACCATGTTATTTATTTATTTATTTATTTTTTCACATTTCCAAAAAACATAACATTTCTGTGAGATGTATTTTTACGGTCCGTTTCTTTTGCCTACACTACAAGTTCATCAGAAAAATCCATAAAGTATAAAAGTTCTTGAATTGCAATGTCTTGAAAAAAAAAACAACCCTACACCATACAGTTGGTCATTGTTGTTGAAAACAAAGAAAAACAAAGAAAAGAGCAAACTCACATGTGGGGAAAACTTGCTAGGACGCCATTTTGAATTTTTTCAGTTCAGAGACAGGAGTTTTAGTACTAAGACGTTGCACACACTTTTTCACCTCTTCTATTTTTTTATGATCCTGGGCAACGCCGAGTAGCCTTGCTAATATATATATATATATATATATATATATATATATATATATATATATATATATATATATATGAAAGAAGAGGGTTAATCATGTACGAATGACAAATCTATTTCAATTTCGAGTGTTCAATGCAAGGTGTACTCGGTAAAAACATGTTTATTATTTTTTTCCTTAAGCCAATGCTTTTCAAAGATTAAACTCTTATCATCAGAGGAATTACATAGATGGATATTTGAAAAAATATTAAGTAATGGAGAGTGAGAGTGTGCGTGCAAAAACATTTTATATATATATATATATATATATATATATATATATATATATATATATATGTACTAGCAAATATATGCTCCCTCCGTTGCTAGGTGGAGAGCATGATATCATAATGAACAAACTGCATACATTGACCCCCCCTCACAGGAATAGGTCATGACTAAGAGGAGTAGGTCATGACGACGAACACTACCCCCTTCTCCCAAAAGAGAAGTTAATGCTTAGGGGATGATATCATGAAACCGAATAGATAGTAAACTACCCCGACCTTCTTAAAAAGGGAGAAAGTCATCCTTGGACGATGATATCGTAAGGAACGAACATATATTATACTACCCCCCACCCCCCAAAAAAAGAGACGGTAATGCCCGGGAGGAATGTATTATGAGGAATTAAAATATACTACACAAACCCCCAAAGGAGAAGGTTAAGCGTCAAAGTATCCCCCCCACACACACACACTAAAAATATGTGGTTATGCCTGGTCGGAAATACCCCCCTCCAAGATAGAGGAGGTAATACATGGGAGTATCACCCTATAAAACAAGAAGGTAATGCATGCGAATATGGTATGACTAGTTTTATTGTACACGTAAAATGTCGAAATGTAAAGTGGGCTGAAAAATATAGTCGCCATCTTTATAAACAAAGAGAAGTGTGCAAGCTAAGGCAGAACGATAACTTCCTTTCATATTTTTTAATTAAAAAAACATGTTTAAAACCGTGAGTAATCGTTCTTCCTTAGCTAGCCTCTTACTTGACTTGTTTAAATGGCGACTATATTTTTCACATTTAATTTTTATTTTGACGTTTCACGTGTACGATGAAAATTGATATAACTTAGGGTTTTTAATGTTTTCTTTTGTTTTTTTTGTTGTTTTTTTACTAAAACATGGTTTAAGTTAAAATAAAAATGATGAGTAATGCCGAAACTTATTTCACTTTAACGTGCCTGAAATAGGAATTAACGCCAAATGAAAGGAAACATACCCCTTTTCCTTAAAGTAGGAGTTAATTAAAAAAAAGTTAGCATGCCTCTTTTTTTTATTTATAAGGAAGAGGGGCTAGAAATTTATTAAGAGGTGAAAGAAAACTTTAAATTAAAAAAAGAATTTAAACAGAAAGTCCAATTTTATTGGTTTGTATTTTAAGTAAAAGACGTTTTTGTTTCAGACTTTATATATTTTTGCCATTTTATTTCATAAATAAATCATGTACTTAAAAAAAACTTAAAAAAAACGAAAATCTATCGTCGCTAGAAAAAAGGGGAGGGTGAGGAAGAAAGGGGAGGGATAGTTAGTGATGACAACGCCAAATTTTATTTTTTATTATTTTTAAAGGAGTCACCCTCTCTTGAGAAAGAGAGGGACAGTGTGTGTGTGTGTGAGAGAGAGAGAGAGAGAGAGAGAGAGAGAGAGAGAGAGAGAGCCCAATCAACTCCCCTTTTCTGTGAACTCTGTATATCTTTCTAGCTAGCTAAGATCTTAGTTTCATCTAAATTATCTCCCTTGATATTTTAAGAATGTTTTTTCGTAATTTATTATAAATTACTTACATTAATAACTGCTAATTTATACAAACCTATTGTAGATACACAGGGACAATAAAATAATATAATTATAAATGAATAACAGCAAACATTAATTAATTATAGACGGTTAAAAAGAAGTTATGCAAATTAGACAGAGATTTAAATGTCTATATGTGTTTCTTTAGTACGATGTATACTGTATTTGAAAGAAATAAAAGTTTAAAACCGGTACTGTCTTGGCTCTCGGGTCTTGATGACGGCGATCTGTGGGTTTGTCCTGCGCAGTTCTTTGCCTCCCCTCTTTGGGGTGGAGTAAGTTTATCGTTTACTGCCTGAGGCGCCTCTACCGAGAAATGCCGACAGGGCTGCCCAGGCAATTTTTAATGGCCAGAGTACTCACCTTCTCGAGTGCTGGCTTTTCAAGTTCCACTTTCCTGACCCGACCTTGGGTCACATCTTACCTTGT
This sequence comes from Sepiola atlantica, assembly GCA_963556195.1. Lineage (NCBI taxonomy): Eukaryota > Metazoa > Mollusca > Cephalopoda > Sepiida > Sepiolidae > Sepiola > Sepiola atlantica. Next base: position 195,696,700 of record OY744522.1, read on the forward strand.
GGGAGTAAGATAAAAATGGCCTTGTGCCTAACCTCCTGAAGAGGCGGTAAATAATACTAAATGTATTATTGATTAAAATCACAGTATCCCGTCTTGATGGTAATATAGGAGTGATAAATAATTAAAAAAAACTTTTGCAATTATTCATTTAGAAATATATATATATATATATATATATATATATATATATATATATATATATATATATATATATATATATATATTGAAGGAGACAGGCCACTGCTGATAACGCTACAACCAAAATCCTGTTTTTCATTCTTCGTTTGTTAACATCAACTACCATGCCGAAGTCTGGACACTTTCTGACAAATCAAAATTAATATTTTGTATGATTTTTCTACATTGTTTTCTTCATCCTGAGGAAGTCTTTCAATAAAGACGAAACGTTGATGAATAAATAAATCACATAGTTTTTGGTCTTATTTTTTTTCATCTTACACCCCCCCATATATATATATATATATATATAAATGAATAAATAGAAAGTGTATCTCTCTCTCTCTCTCTCTCTCTCTCTCTCTCTCTCTCTATATATATATATATATATATATATATATATATATATATATATATATATATATATATATATATATATAGGTGTGTGCAGATTGGGATAGACAGACCGTTATATGAAAAAAAGTTAAAAGGAAAGGATAAAGAAAGAAAAAAAAAGAAAAAAAAAGAATAAGAAAGGGTGAAAAAGAAGATTAAAGAGAAAAAAGAAAGGAAAATAGTTACTACTACTACTACTACTACTACTACTACTACTACTATAGCCGCCTGGTCCTAAGGGGTCCCTTTCTTCCCGAGAAACATATGGCCGACTCTATCATGTTGTTGTCGTAACCCAAATTTTGTGGAAACAAACTGGGACGATAAGGATAATGAAGGGGAACGATGTTGCTCTAACCTACATAACAACCCTAACCCTAAACCCCCAACCCCACCCCTCCTCTCTCTCTATATATCTCATTTCCTCTCTTCTACCCACCCTCTCTTCATTTTGTTCATCTCACACTCCATCACCCAGCCCCACTCGTTCTCATTCTTGCTCGCTCCGTTTCGGTACGAACCGACTTTTTCGTTGTCTGCCGTAAAGTTTGTTTGTTTTACGGCATGTCAACTCCTTTTCATGTAATTTGATGCCAGCCATTTTGGAAAAAAAAAAGAAAAGAAAGTCTACTATATGCTTCACGTTTTTCATATCTTCAAATCTTCATCGCCGTTTTGGTACTAATGAGTTTCGATTATCAAGGCCAAAAAGCCACTCGAGGATAAATGGTAACGATGGTTGAAGCTGGGCAGAATTTGATTATTGAAGAGGACGGCTCAACAAAATTTGTTAACATTGGACTTGAAAACGACCATGTTGTAGTCAGCTGAGAAACAGACCCGTGGTATTATGTTCCACAGATGGATCGTTCCCGGAAAGAAACTTTGCACATGGAAGTTGCGTTTAATTTTAGAAAGAAAGGAAAATTATTTACAGTGGTTGTAGCTAAACGAGTTTTTGTTGTGAATGTTTTAACAGAAGAAGCTTATCAAAGCAGGAGACTTCCCCAAGGAGAGAGCTATTCATTTCAACTGGGGTGTAAAGAGGATCCGAGCGTTTGTGGTGAAAGGAGGGAAGCTTGGTACTTATTCGAAATGTATCTGAATACAGTTTCTTGTCATAGCAAGAACGACGGTTTACCTTAAAAGAACGCAAAGCAAAAATTAATTGATTCAAGTTAAAACGATAAATGCAATTGCCGATCAGATCATGGTGCACGTTGAATGACGTCACCAAAGGCGTTCGTCATCTATTAAAACAAAGAGATTGGGAATAACCGTGCACAGCGGATTGCGTCACAAAGTGATGACGTCATCCAACAAACCAGAGAAAGGCAGATCAATTATAAGAAGCGTTTCCAATCACCGATTACCATGGCTGATAGCACCCTCCCCGAGAGTCCGACGTTCAAAATCCTCAACTTAACATTCACAAGCAACATGAATGGGAATGACTACATAGAAGACACTGCCAAGTCTGCTGCAAATTAGGTGGTCTCCCTCTATAGGGATATAAAACTTTTCAGACCTGCCAGTATCTTATATCTCTATAAAGCCACCGTTCGCCTATGCGTGGAGTATTGTTGCCTGGGCTGGTGATCCAACCACTAGTATATATCTCTCTCTCTTTCTTTCTCTCTCTTGGACAAGGTACAAAAAAGTCCTTAAATTAATGGGTCCCAACCACCATGCCGTCGCACATTGGTGTGCCGTAGAATGATTACTGATGTACCGCGAAGAGGTTATAGGTTCAAGTTACAAGTTGTCATAGGTGGAAAACAGCTCTATATCATTATAATAAGCGGAGTTTCAAGAAATGCTAACTCACACATTATAACTCACGTGATATTGATGCTTAATTATTAAAAAAACAAAATAACAGAAGAAATAAAATGTATAATGCATCGTTTGTTTAAATTGTTTTATTTTATGTATTATCAGCCTACTTCCATCCTGTGATTATTTGCTTATTTGTTATTTGTTATTTTTATTCATTTGTTTTTTAAAATTATTATTTTGCTTTATTATTATTTGTACTCACTATATATATATATATATATATATATATATATATATATATATATATATATATATATGTGTGTGTGTGTGTGTGTGTGTGTGTGTGTGTGTGTGTATAGTAATCCAAGTAAAGTAAACACCCGAAGGATAAAAATCCAAAGAATTTCAACCGGGCTTATAAAGAGTGCTCAATATAAAATAGAGCTTTTATATATATGATTATTTTAATTTATACAGACATGCACATAATCTGTGACACTGGCATGTCGATGTTATCGATCAACAGCTGTTAGATTCTGAGATCTCATCAGGTAGAATGAAAATCTCTCTCTCTATTTCTCTCTATTTCTCTCTCTCTCTCTCTCTCTATATATATATATATATATATATATATATATATATATATACAGTAAGTTATGAAAATATATTTATGGCAGTTAAGGTACACAGAGGCTTCCGCGGGGGAGTTTTCAGCCTAAAATGCATTTTTGGCCTGAAGATTCCCCCCCCCGGGGATGAAACGCGGGAGCCTCTGTGTAAATTGCCATAAATATATTTTCATAACTTACTACCTAGCTCTACTATCGAGCACCGTTGAAAAGTAAATACTGAAAACTGATACATAAAACATTATATCTCCTTATAAAATGTTATGTGGATACATGAAATAATATATATATATATACTACGCATATGTAAGTAGATCTTCGGAATCCAACTAAATTATTTTCGAGTTCCCAATTAACTGACAAACATCGTACTGTTAAGCTTGACTTTTATCCTTTTGTATACGTTTACGCTTTTTTTTTCTTATCATACAGAACCGAACAGAATTTAAAGCATACTTCAACCCACAAAGAAGTCCAAAAGTACTTATACCCCTACGAAAAATGAACAACGACAGAAGAAACAAGTAATATAGCAATACAAAACACAAGTTCTAGGTTCAGTTTATTCACTTTTCAGAACAGTAAAACACAAAATAGCAAAATAGAAGAACAAGTAATTCAGTAATACATGTGGATGCATCCTCCTCCAAACTTCTCTCCAATTCCTCGAAATTTTGAGCTGTTCGTACAGTACGAGGCCTACCACTTCTCGCCATGTTGGATATTCCTTGTTGGTCCCTAAAACGAGCAATAATTCCTCGGATTGCTTTTGCCGAAGGAGAGTTTCTGGTGTTGTAATGACGCCGATAGATGAGTTGAGTCTCCGAAATCGACTCATTGGATTTAAAGTACCACTCTATTATGAGGGTACGTTCCTTAGGGCTAATACGGCTCATGCTTGCTTCGGAAGGGGTCCTTTACTTATTCTAAAAAAAAAAAATTAAAAAAATCAATAAATAAAAAAGTTATGAATTTTAAAAAATAGGACCCTTATTTTGGCCCAGTATATTATAATATATCCAGTTTGGTCGCATCCATTGACACTGTAACACATCGAGAAGGGTCCGTCTGAAAATCATCATTTTACACAATCAATGAAATAATAGAAATACACGCAGTATCACAGACATAGCATAACACCCACCCAAGTTTTATTTACTTACAGGTCAGAGTGACCCGACACAACATATCCTATAAATGGTCGCTTACAAAACAAATAATTAAAAAAAGAAATGATTACCACATTAATTTTTTCGAAAGAATAAATATCAGCAAGTGGCCGCTTACAGCCCCGAAAAAATAAATAAGTTAACAATTCCAAAGCAGCTTTAATTACCACTCAATATATAACTACAACATACTCGCAGACTAAATAAATAATTAAGTAATTCACGAACACGCATTGATTACTAGTCAAATAGTTCAATGGATTGTGCTGTGATGAACTTGCTGCTCTGGTGCCCCCACGGCGCAAATTCACTAGACCAACTCGACAATCTGCCAAATCCTATCAATTCACTGTGGAGGTCCCAAGATGCCGAAGAGCCTTCTACTCCAATAGCTTCTTTCCTCGTACTTCTGGACTCTGAAACTCCCTCCCTGCTCTCTGTTTTCCTGACGGTACTGACATGCAGAAATTTTAAACTAATGTAAACAGACATCTCGCTGCACAGCTCCCACAAAAAAACTCACACCTTTTTTCTCAGAAGCCCCTTACGTCTACAGTGGCGTATTATCACAATTGAACTATTTATTTGTCTATTGAAAGATATGGACCAATTAACACTTACTTCAACAGTTGAACTATTTATTTGTCTATTGAAACATATGGACCAATTAACACTTACTTCAACAGTTGAACTATTTATTTGTCTATTGAAAGATTTGGACCAATTAACACTCACTTCAACAGTTGAACTATTTATTTGTCTATTGAAAGATTTGGACCAATTAACATTCACTTCAACAGTTGAACTATTTATTTGTCTATTGAAAGATATGGACCAATTAACACTTACTTCAACAGTTGAACTATTTATTTGTCTATTGAAAGATTTGGACCAATTAACATTCACTTCAACAGTTGAACGATTTATTTGTCTATTGAAAGATATGGACCAATTAACACTTACTTCAACAGTTAAACTATTTATTTGTCTACCGAATGATTTGGACCAATTAACACTTACTTCAACAGTTAAACTATTTATTTGTCTACCGAATGATTTGGACCAATTAACACTTACTTCAACAGTTGAACGATTTATTTGTCTATTGACAGATTTAGACCAATTAACACTATCTTCAACAGTTGAACTATTTATTTGTCTACCGAAAGATTTGGACCAATTAACATTCACTTCAACAGTTAGACTATTTATTTGTCTACCGAAAGATTTTGACCAATCAATACTCACTTCAACCGTTCAACTATTTATTTGTCTATTGAAAGATTTAGACCAATTAACACTCTCTTCAACAGTTGAACTATTTATTTGTCTACCGAAAGATTTGGACCAATTAACATTCACTTCAACAGTTAGACTATTTATTTGTCTACTGAAAAATTTGGACCAATAACACTAACTTCAACAGTTGAACTATTTATTTGTCTATTGAAAGATATGGACCAATTAACATTAACTTCAACATTTGAAATATTTATTTGTCTACCGAAAGATTTGGACAAATTAACACTCACTTAAACAGTTGAACTATTTATTTGTCTATTGAAACATATGGACCAATTAACACTAACTTAAACAGTTAAACTATATATTTGTCTATTGAAACATATGGACCAATTAACACTTACTTCAACAGTTGAACTATTTATTTGTCTACCGAAAGATTTGGACTAATTAACACACACTTCAACAGTTGAACAATTTATTTGTCTACCGAAAGATTTGGACCAATTAACACTAACTTCAACAGTTAGAGTATTTATTCGTCTACCGAGAGATTTGGACCAATAACACTAACTTCAACAGTTGAACAATTTATTTGTCTATTGAAAGATTTGGACCAATTAACATTAACTTAAACATTTAAAATATTTATTTGTCTACCGAAAGATTTGGACCAATTAACACTCACTTAAACAGTTGAACTATTTATTTGTCTACCGGAAAATTTGGACAATAACACTAACTTTAACAGTTGAACTATTTATTTGTCTTTTGAAAGATTTGGACCAATTACAATCACTTAAACAGTTGAACTATATATTTGTCTTCCTAAAGATTTGGACCAATTATCACTCACTTCAACAGTTGAACTATTTATTTGTCTACCGAAAGATTTGGACCAATTATCACTCGCTTAAACAGTTCAACTATATATTTGTCTACCGAATCATTTGGACAAATTAACACTAACTTCATCAGTTGAATTATTTATTTGTCTACCGAAAGATTTAGACCAATTAACACTACCTTCAACAGTTGAACTATTTATTTGTCTATTGAAAGATTTGGATCAAATAACACTCACTTCAACATTTGAACGATTTATTTGTCTACCGAAAGAGTTAAACCAATAACACTATCTTCAACAGTTGAACTATTTATTTGTCTACCGAAAGATTTGGATCAAATAACACTATCTTCAACAGTTGAACTATTTATTTGTCTACCGAAAAGTTTTGGACCAATTAACACTAACTTCAACAGTTGAACTACTTATTTGTCTACCTAAAGATTTGGACCAATTAACCCTTACTTCAACAGTTGAACTATTTATTTGTCTATCGAAAGATTTAGACCAATTAACACTAACTTCAACAGTTGAACTATTTATTTGTCTACCGAACGATTTGGACCAATTAACACTAACTGAAACAGTTGAACTATTTATTTGTCTACCGAAAGATTTTGACCAATCAATACTCACTTCAACCGTTGAACTATTTATTTGTCCACTGAAAGATTTGGACCAATTATCACAAACTTCAACAGTTGAACTATTTATTTGTCTACCGAAAGATTTGGACCAATTATCACTAACTTCAACAGTTGAACGATTTATTTGTCTATTGAAAGATTTGGACCAATTAACACTCACTTCAACAGTTGAACTATTTATTTGTCTATTGAAGGATTTGGACCAATTAACACTAACTTCAACAGTTGAACTATTTATTTGTCTACCGAAAGATTTGGACCAATAACACTAACTTTAACAGTTGAACTATTTATTCGTCCTTTGAAAGATTTGGACCAATTATCACTCACTTAAACAGTTGAACTATATATTTGTCTACCGAATAATTTGGACAAATTAACACTAACGTCTACAGTTAAACTATTTATTTGTGTACCGAAAGATTTAGACCAATTAACACTAACTTCAACAGTTGAACTATTTATTTGTCTACCGAAAGATTTAGACCAATTATCACTCGCTTAAACAGTTTAACTATTTATTTGTCTACCGAAAGATTTGGACCAATTAACACTCACTTCAACAGTTGAACGATTTATTTGTCTATTGAAAGATTTAGACCAATTAACACTCACTTCAACCGTTGAACTATTTATTTGTCTATTGAAAGATTTGGACCAATTAACACTAACTTTAACAGTTGAACTATTTATTTGTCTACCGAAAGAGTTAGACCAATAACACTCACTTCAACAGTTGAACTGTTTATTTGTCTACTGAAAGATTTGGACCAATTCACACTCACTTCAACAGTTGAACTATTTATTTGTCCACCGAAAGATTTGGACCAATTATCACACACTTCAACAGTTGAACTATTTATTTGTCTACCGAAAAATTTGGACCAATTATCACTAACTTCAACAGTTGAACTACTTATTTGTCTATTGAAAGATTTGGACCAATTAACACTAACTTCAACAGTTGAACTACTTATTTGTCTACCGAAAGATTTGGACCAATTAACATTCACTTCAACAGTTAGACTATTTATTTGTCTACCGAAAGATTTTGACCAATCAATACTCACTTCAACCGTTCAACTATTTATTTGTCTATTGAAAGATTTAGACCAATTAACACTATCTTCAACAGTTGAACTATTTATTTGTCTACCGAAAGATTTTGACCAATTAACATTCACTTCAACAGTTAGACTATTTATTTGTCTACTGAAAAATTTGGACCAATAACACTAACTTCAACAGTTGAACTATTTATTTGTCTATTGAAAGATATGGACCAATTAACATTAACTTCAACATTTGAAATATTTATTTGTCTACCGAAAGATTTTGACCAATAACACTAACTTTAACAGTTAAACTATTTATTTGTCTACCGAAAGATTTGGACCAATTATCACTCACTTAAACAGTTGAACTATATATTTGTCTATTGAAACATATGGACCAATTAACACTTACTTCAACAGTTGAACTATTTATTTGTCTACCGAAAGATTTGGACTAATTAACACACACTTCAACAGTTGAACAATTTATTTGTCTACCGAAAGATTTGGACCAATTAACACTAACTTCAACAGTTAGAGTATTTATTCGTCTACCGAGAGATTTGGACCAATAACACTAACTTCAACAGTTGAACAATTTATTTGTCTATTGAAAGATTTGGACCAATTAACACTCACTTAAACAGTTGAACTATTTATTTGTCTACCGAAAAATTTGGACAATAACACTAACTTTAACAGTTGAACTATTTATTTGTCTTTTGAAAGATTTGGACCAATTATCAATCACTTAAACAGTTGAACTATATATTTGTCTTCCTAAAGATTTGGACCAATTATCACTCACTTCAACAGTTGAACTATTTATTTGTCTACCGAAAGATTTGGACCAATTATCACTCGCTTAAACAGTTCAACTATATATTTGTCTACCGAATCATTTGGACAAATTAACACTAACTTTATCAGTTGAACTATTTATTTGTCTACCGAAAGATTTAGACCAATTAACACTACCTTCAACAGTTGAACTATTTATTTGTCTATTGAAAGATTTGGATCAAATAACACTCACTTCAACATTTGAACGATTTATTTGTCTACCGAAAGAGTTAGACCAATAACACTATCTTCAACAGTTGAACTATTTATTTGTCTACCGAAAGATTTGGATCAAATAACACTATCTTCAACAGTTGAACTATTTATTTGTCTACCGAAAAGTTTTGGATCAAATAACACTAACTTCAACAGTTGAACTATTTATTTGTCCACCGAAAGATTTGGACCAATTAACACTAACTTCAACAGTTGAACTATTTATTTGTCTACCGAAAGATTTAGACCAATTAACACTAACTTCAACAGTTGAACTACTTATTTGTCTACCGAAGGATTTAGACCAATTAACACTAACTTCAACAGTTGAACTACTTATTTGTCTACCTAAAGATTTGGACCAATTAACCCTTACTTCAACAGTTGAACTATTTATTTGTCTACCGAAAGATTTAGACCAATTAACACTAACTTCAACAGTTGAACTATTTATTTGTCTACCGAAAGATTTTGACCAATTAACACTAACTGAAAAAGTTGAACTATTTATTTGTCTACCGAAAGATTTTGACCAATCAATACTCACTTCAACCGTTGAACTATTTATTTGTCCACTGAAAGATTTGGACCAATTATCACACACTTCAACAGTTGAACTATTTATTTGTCTACCGAAATATTTAGACCAATTATCACTAACTTCATCAGTTGAACGATTTATTTGTCTATTGAAAGATTTGGACCAATTAACACTCACTTCAACAGTTGAACTATTTATTTGTCTATTGAAGGATTTGGACCAATTATCACTAACTTCAACAGTTGAACTATTTATTTGTCTACCGAAAGATTTGGACCAATAACACTAACTTTAACAGTTGAACTATTTATTCGTCTTTTGAAAGATTTGGACCAATTATCACTCACTTAAACAGTTGAACTATATATTTGTCTACCGAATAATTTGGACAAATTAACACTAACGTCTACAGTTAAACTATTTATTTGTGTACCGAAAGATTTAGACCAATTAACACTAACTTCAACAGTTGAACTATTTATTTGTCTACCGAAAGATTTAGACCAATTAACACTTACTTCAACAGTTGAACTATTTATTTGTCTACCGAAAGATTTAGACCAATTATCACTCGCTTAAACAGTTTAACTATTTATTTGTCTACCGAAAGATTTGGACCAATTAACACTCACTTCAACAGTTGAACGATTTATTTGTCTATTGAAAGATTTAGACCAATTAACACTCACTTCAACCGTTGAACTATTTATTTGTCTATTGAAAGATTTGGACCAATTAACACTAACTTTAACAGTTGAACTATTTATTTGTCTACCGAAAGAGTTAGACCAATAACACTCACTTCAACAGTTGAACTGTTTATTTGTCTATTGAAAGATTTAGACCAATTATCACTCACTTAAACAGTTGAACTATATATTTGTCTACCGAATAATTTGGACAAATTAACACTAACGTCTACAGTTAAACTATTTATTTGTGTACCGAAAGATTTAGACCAATTAACACTCACTTAAACAGTTGAACTATTTATTTGTCTACTGAAAGATTTGGACCAATTAACACTCACTTCAACAGTTGAACTATTTATTTGTCCACCGAAAGATTTGGACCAATTATCACACACTTCAACAGTTGAACTATTTATTTGTCTACCGAAAGATTTGGACCAATTATCACTAACTTCAACAGTTGAACTACTTATTTGTCTATTGAAAGATTTGGACCAATTAACACTAACTTCAACAGTTGAACTACTTATTTGTCTACCGAAATATTTGGACCAATTATCACTCACTTCAACAGTTGAACTATTTATTTATCTACCGAAAGATTTGGACCAATTAACACTAACTTCATCAGTTGAACTATTTATTTGTCTGCCGAAAGATTTGGACCAATTAACACTAACTTCATTAGTTGAACTATTTATTTGTCTACCGAAAGATTTGGACCAATTAACACTAACTTCATCAGTTGAACTATTTATTTGTCTACCGAAAGATTTGGACCAATTAACACTGACTTCAACAGGTACGTTGATTAACTACTTATTTGTCTATCCAAATAAAGTAATCTTGACAGAAAGTCGAGTGTGAATATTTTGTCTGCTGTGGCAGCAAATCTTTCTGTCAACTAACAAATGTATTTCAACCCGTCTTCTCGTGGGTTGGGCTATCTGGTAGGAGAGATCACTGGCTTCCACTTAGTGCAAATACATATCTCTCCATAAAAGAATAGAACACTCTAGGTAGCTGATAATTGTGATTATATAAATATTTTAGATTTCCCTTACACGTGTCGGTGGCTGTTGTAACGGTTTTCGACTGCCGATAAAGTATTCGGGTTTAAAATCAAAGTTTTAAACACTCGTCTATTTCTAGACAAACTGAAGAGACGTTATACGTCAAAAGAGGTGTCTGTCGACGAACACACACACACACACACACACACACATATATATATATATATATATATATATAGTAATCTTCGTACAGACTGTTTCGCTGTATCACAGCTCTTCAGTGCGGCTAGACCAGCTAGTGCATCAAGCCGGAATTGAAACTGTACCGTCGAGCTGACAGTCGGCGTTCTTATACCTACGCTATTATCCGACACTGGCTGAATGCAAGTAGAATCTCAATGTAAATATTGTCAAATGCCGGTAGATCGAATTGGTTTTACCCAATGAGCTATGCTATTTTCAGCTAGTGGCGAATGGCGATTCTCTTACGATAAGCTATCTCTATATATATATCGGAGAAGTCTCGGAGCAGTCTTTCTGTAACATACTCTTTTGTACGTCTGTAAATACACACTTTTGTAAATATACTACCGTGTTATTATCGGACCTCCAAAGTCACAACACTGGTCACGAAAACACGAGATTATTCGGACACAACATAACCCGGACTTATGTTGCACACAGCACTGGCAACGAGGAACTTGGATTTATGTCTGATACAACATAACTATTACCACAACTGACGATGTTGGATTTTCGAAAAAGACTTAGGTGGTGTGCTAGAAAAATTTCTTGATTGCAACAGTAACAACGAGAAAAAAAGGAGGATTTTAAGTCATGTCTTCACACGAAGTTTTGAAATCTAAATTGTTCGACCTCAAAAAGAACAAGAGGTCTGTCGATTTTTCTTCATTTTTTGGTCCCCCGATTTATAAAATCGAGAGACCTATGTTTTGAGGCATTTCCGTCCGTCCGTCCGTCCGGATTTTTCTCCGCAACCATCCATTGAATTTCTCTGAAATTTTGCATGAAGTTGTAACTTCGGTCAGGTTAGAAAGTGACATTCTCCGATTTTTGAAAAAAAATCTGGTTAGCCCCCCAGGGGGTCAAAAGGCCCCGAAATGGCAAAAAATGACATTTATTGCCCCATAACTTTGCATCCATCCATTCAATTTCTCTGAAACTTGGCCACAATGTGGAGGCAATTGTTCCTAATAGAAAATACATATCGCTGACTTTGTAAAAAATCTGGTTCGCGCCCCCAGGGGGTCAAAAGCCCCCTAAAATGACAAAAATTACCCTTTTCTCCCATAACGTTTGATCCATCCATTCAATTTTACTGAAACTTGGCCAAAATGTAGAGGCAATTGTTCTAGATATAAAATGACCATTCTTGACCTCAGAAAAGTTCTGAACAAAATCTTATTAGCCCCTCAGGGGGTCAAAAGGCCCCGAAATGGCAAAAAATGACATTTATTGCCCCATAACTTTGCATCCATCCATTCAATTTCTCTGAAACTTGGCCACAATGTGGAGGCAATTGTTCCTAATAGAAAATACCTATCGCTGACCTTGTAAAAAATCTGGTTCGCGCCCCCCAGGGGGTCAAAAGCCCCCTAAAATGACAACAATGACTCTTTCCTCCCATAACGTTTGATCCATCCATTCAATTTTACTGAAACTTGGCCAAAATGTAGAGTCAATTGTTCTGGATATAAAATGAGCATCCTTTACCTCAGAGAAATTCTGGTTCGCGCCCGCATGGGGTCAAATGGGGGTCAAAAATACCCCAAATTGCCCGCATTTATTGCATTTTACACTCGCCACATCGAGTCACATACAGAGGGGGACCACGCACGCGCGGCTTGTTATTATTTAATCAGGAACACGTAAATAAGTTTGAACAAACTTACTTATTTTTGTCTCGATAAGAAATAAAGAATTTATCTCCCAGTGGGAAAATTTACGACCATGTAAAATATGGTAGCCTATTTACAGGGACTGAAATGGATGAATTTTGAAGTGTTGAATATCATTATGCACCAACAAAAACAACGACTTCGACAAGAAGAGAAAATTGGAGCAAATTAAAAAAAAATGATGAAATGGTTTTTCATACCTTACAAGCAAAATATACGAATTATCGAATAAGGGTTAGGGTTAGAGTTAGGGTTAGGGAAGATGACAGTACATATTCACGAAACGCTATTTAGAGCGCTATAGATAATTTTGAAAACGAAATTACGGTTTCTTCGTATTTTAGACGATACGGGGATCTTTATATTACGAACTGTATGTGTTGGAGAGGGCCAGAGAGGGAAGCCCTAGAAGGGACGCAGATAGTAGGAGATAGCCCCAGATAAGTAGGGGGAGCTAAGAGCGGAAGTGAAAACGACGTCACTTCCGTTGAAGAGTCCCTTGACCTTTTTGGTTGCTGAAATTCAAACGAGTGGGACGTAAATTACGCGCTCCATGCAGACAACAGGGGGGGGGGGGAGCGTGAGGCGAATAGCCTGAATATTGCCTAATTAACTGTCCCTTCCTCACACACATGTCATGGGTCCTGTCGAAGTGTATGTGCTTCCGAAATAAAGAGATTTGGTATATAACATATGTACGGCATTAGCGACTGCATATTATATAACATGGAAGATGGGTCGCTAAAACCTATCGCCAACGCGTCTCGTACGTTACTACCCGCAGAAAAAAATATTACCAACAAATCGAGAAGGAAGCATTGGGTATTATTTTTGCAGTCAGCAAATGTCATCGTTTTATTCATGGAAGCATATTTTAAGAAATTAAAAACTTTGAATTAAAAATCATTTACAAAGGCATTTTGTCTTTTTTTCAAAGTTTATATATATATATATATATATATATATATATATATATATATATATATATATATATATATATATATATATACAGGGTGGGCCAAAATAAGGGTCCTATCTTTAAATTTGAATAACTTGAATTTGAATAACTTCCACAAAATAAAAGTTAAACTCACCAAACTTTATGTGTGTGTAGACTGACACTTCCGAGATTTTTTGAAACAAACAAAACAAATTTTAGCCGAAAAACACTTCTTAAAACTGACAAAAACTAAAGTATTGTTTTTTACACTGTTTTGAGTTTTTTAAGCAAAAATAATGTTTTCTAAATGAGGGTACGTTCCTTAGGGCTAATACGGCTCATGCTTGCTTCGGAAGGGGTCCTTTACTTATTCAAAAAAAAAATCAAAAAAAAAATCAATAAATAAAAAAGTTATGAATTTTTAAAAATAGGACCCTTATTTTTGCCCACCCTATATATATATATATATATATATATATATATATATATATATATATATATATATATATATATATATAAAATAGTCTTCATCTTAATCTCGTTGATCATCAGAGAAATTGTTCATTCAGACTATGTACTTCTCTTGATTTTGCTGTGAAACGCGCGTAAGATGTAGAAAAGTATTGAGTTTTGAAAAAATACACATAGAAAAATAAAATACAAATATATAAAAACGTTTTGTGATATAAAGAGGATGTACTGTTGTCATATCTGGTGTTGCACGGATCACTTTTTCTTGTATTGACAGAGTACAAAATCGACTCCAAAATATAGGGGGAGGGGCGTTCTCTTCTCGTCCTTAGAACCCCTTTCACACAGAAGAGACGTTGCTAGTCGCTCATTCTGTATATTTATGCTCCAGTACCCACACCCGTAAAACATTCACGGAAAGAACTCGTCTCTCTACAGCCACACCGAAGAACTTTTCTTTCTCTGTCTGTCCCCTTGCCATAAAACCAAAAGAAACTTCCATGAACAAAGTTTTATTCATAGAATGTTCCGCCTGTGGAACATGATGCCACGAGTCTGCTTCCCAACCAACTACAGCATGGTCTTCTTCAAGTCAAATGTGAATAAACACTTGTTGAGCGTCTCCTTTGATAATCAATTCATGTTAAATAATATTCTGTCCATCCTACCCATCGTCGAGGCGATCATTGTCCAAATGACGACCCCTTATCCTCGAATGGACTCCAGGCCTTGATAACTGGTTACTCTTTAGTACAAAAGACCCTTCTTTCTTTCTTTCTGTCGTTTTTTCTTACTAGTTTTAGAAATAATAACTGCATTTAGTCTTTCTCTTACCGAATTCATTATATTTCAAATAATCTCTTCCTATCACACAAAAATCTAACAAAATGTTCAACCTCGATTAATTTACTCTCTCTCTCTCTCTCTTTGTCTCTCTCTCTCTCGCGCGCGCTCCCTCTTTCTCTCTCTCTCTTCCCTATCTTTCTCCTTCCCTATCTTTCTCCTTCCCTATCTTTCTTTTTCACCCGTTTTGTTTTTTAGGAATCACCTATCATCACCTTGAAAAAACAAATCTGAATGACGTCAGCAGACTGGACCCAGACGCGCAGAAAGAAATTTCGTCTTCGGAGCGGAATTATATAGCGTTAACAACATCACACACACACACACACACACATACACACATACACACACACACACATACACACACACACACACACATCACATCACATCACATCACATCACATCACATCACAGCGCTATTAAAACAAACCGCATTAAACAAATATTTTCTTTCTCTGGGTGCCTTTATTATTCTGTTGCTCCTGCAACGCCGCCTGCATTCATGGCCGTTTTCTATGTGTGTTAAACCAGAAACTTTGAAACGTAGACATTTATGCTATTTAAGTCAAAATTGCAATCATTCGAGATGTGCATATCATATATAAATTACGTAGCCTTGGCCACTACTTATCAACGGCTGGTTTATGGACCACAACGATTTCCATGATAGCATTTTGGGTGGCCCACGTTATTTGATAATAATAAAATCAAGATCGTCGTATATTTTATACATACAGAGCGATGTTTTTGACAAAGGGGGAATAATTGCTGTTTTCTGGGTCGGAATCTATCCATATAACACTTATCGTTGGCTAGTTTTTTACTTTGGAGTAGCATTTTTTTTAGCTCCTTACATCAGATGGCTCCGTGCCTTGTCTGGAGCGATTCTCATTTAAAAAAAAAAGAAAGATAAATTTGATATTATTCGGGAGCGTCAATCTAAAAGAATAAACACGAAAGTTGGGCTGATTTTTCACACGAAACGTAAAGTCAAAACGGACTATTTACAGTTAATTCAACTTTATACAGAGACGCGCCATCTTTTTTTATATACTGCTTATGTATATGCGATATCAGTCGCAAGGTTTACTAATTTGCATATTGGCTTTGAAAAAGGACACTTTATTAATTAACTATTATTTGTTATTGTTTTTTTTTTTAATTCAATGATTGTTTTTATTTTAATAAAACAAATAGTTCTGTTCGCAATATTGTTTTATTTCTTGGCCAAATATTTAGCATTTGTGTTCAACTGCCCTCTTATTTATGTCGACTGACTTAATTTTCAACAAGTTGTGATCTATTTCTAAATTGCAAGCGAAAAAGCAAATTGATTTCTTCTTTCTTTTCCTTTCTTTACGGTCGTATTTAGCAGATAAATAAATTTGTATCGAAATTACCAAGGGCTTAAATGAATATCTATATGAATAAATAAAAGAGATTTTGTTTCGTTTTTACAACACCATTATGACTGAAATGTTTATTATTTTAAATTAATGTTTCTAAGTACTTGAAGTAGTGACCATTTTGAAGCAATAGCGAGCCGACGAACACAGCTAGTATGCATAAAATGCATAGTCTAGGTCAGTGGTACTTAGCTCTTAGTCTATGGCCTGCAATGGTTCAAGGTGACCTTCTTGTGGCCCACTCGAGGTTCATTCTTTTGATGTAATAAAGTTGTAATTGCTGTCTGTTTTTTCACAAACATATGTTATGCAGATAGCCGCCCATGAGCTTATATATTCAGAAACCATATTAGCCATAGTGATTGGATAAGTATATTTCAGTTTGATCAAAAGGACTGTAATAATAGCGTTCGTTCCATTAAAAAGAATACGATTTTTAATTTTATTTATGTCTCGACATTTTTATAGAGCAACTAACATATTTGAATTTGAAATGGTAATATTAAGTTCAGGATTTGGGGGAGGGACACACAGGAGCCATAATTCATTCCCGAGAAACGCACTGTTTCTCGATGGGGTTAAAAAAATAAATAGATTTCAGGAAAATTATTTCAAGAAATATCATTTTACTTACACTCCCCGTCTTCCAATCAATATGGCGTATCTTCTTTGGCCCCACCCCCAAAATTGAATGTATAAAATGTCTAAAAATAAGAATAAAAAAATAATATGCAGCCATAGGGTAATGGTAGAGAGGCATAGGATTCCTCGTCCAATCCCGGGCAACGCCAAGTCTTCCTGTTAGTTTGATACTAAAATAGAGATTGAACATTTAGAAACAAAAACGAGTTTCGTAAGATACGTACCTTTAATCTGCGCATTTAGTTATGCAAATTCTATTAAATACTTAAGTGTGACGGACAAGCAAACATTCTATGTAAAAGTTAAGCTTAACAGACCAATGTGACATGCACACACAAAGAACAGATGCAAGTTGAGAGAAAGAGATAGATAGCTAGATAAATAGATAGATAGATAGATAGATAGATAGAGGGATAGAGAGAGAGAGAAGGGGGGGAAGGAAAGAGGCAGAGAGAGAGAGAGAGAGAGAGAGAGGGGGGGAGGACGTCCTATTTCACTCGAAATAATTTGCGCGACTAAAATATGATTTAGCCGACGGAGCACTGAAAAACACAAACCCTCTAGAGAGAAGCGAAAAGAAGCGACAGAGAAGTCACCACGAGAGGAATGAGAAGGCTCATAAAAAGGCGCCAAATTCAACCACAAACGGACAATAAAATATGGTCTACCATCGAAACCGGACGTGCGCATGAATTTTGATGGAAATCAAATTCACCAAGTAGCATTACTATACCCCGCCTAATAAACCGGTATCGTCCGGGCCTTTGGGTCTGGATTTACGCCGGTCTATTGGGGGTTGTCTGGTCCTGTACAGTTCTAGGAGGTGCACCCTCCCAGGCTTTGCCTCCTCTCTTTGGGGAGGAGTAAGTTTATTGCTTACTGTCTGAGGCGCCCCTACCGGGGAATGCCGACGGGGCTGCCCAGGCAATTTTTAAATGGCCAAAGTGGTCACCTCTCGAGCGCTGGCTTATCTAATCCCACTTTCCCGACCTTGTGTCATATCTTACATTGTGGGATGTAGATAAATAAACGAAGTAGCATTACTATACATTAGCGTACACCGATCCAGCCACGAGGGTGTCTTTAGCAAGTATTTCAGCTAAGCAACATATGCGGTGACACAAGAGAACAGTTGTGTTCTCAAGCACGTGGCGAAACTCCCCGGAGTATGGACATGAATGGATAGGATGGGTTCATTTAATGGCATCAAACAATAAAAATAAAACAATCATTGTTTTTAATTATTCTTTATGGGAAACAAGATCCGATTTTTGTAGAAGAATAGTTTGTAGGGAGTTTGTTGGGTACTCGTATTCTTTGCTAAAATCTGGCTTTCTTAAGAAATCCAAAATCTTGTTTGGATTAACCTATTAATATCTAGGAAGGATTTCGTAGAAATCAATACATTTCACTTTTCTTATCCTTTTTGATTTGCCGTGGATGGGGCATCCTACCGGATGCCAGACATTCACCCACTATTTCAGAGACTACAAACGAGAACTCTATTTAGAATTCCATGAAAAATGCCAATATACTGAAATCATATGCCCTTAATAGGGTTAAGATGAAAATTCATATACACTAAATGTACAAAAGCAAGGAAATTCCCAATTTTTTACACTTTCATTGTCATTATTTAAGGGTATGACTACATATCAACCAAGCCATTTCATTATCACATCACTACAGTATAAATCTCTATGCATAAGTGGATGAAGTGTGTGAGGTAAGCTGAAGAAAAATTCCTACCAGTAAAATACATAGCCCTGTTGTGCTCGCATACCCTTAATGACAATAAAAGTGTAAAAGTTTGGGAATTTCCTTGCTTTTGTACATTTAGTATATATGAATTTTCATCTTAACCCTATTAAGGGCATATGATTTCAGTATATTGGCATTTATCATGGAATGTCACTACTTTTGTAAAGGCTATGCCTCAATACAATGGTTATTTTTAAGTTTTTTTTTAATTTTCTGGAAAACTAAGGTATATGGTAAACTGAAATTAAAATGCCATCAACTAGACCCTAGAACTTCTATCTCTGCCAAAAATCAGCTGAATCCATCAAATAGTTGATGAGATACAGGGTGGCATATACGTACGTACGTACACACGGATAACACAAAATCATCCCTGACCTTTCTGGATCTCTGGGTTGCCTTGATTAATGATGCTGAAATTCTACACACTTATAGAACATATCAAATGAAAATTTTGTGCAAAGTTTTAACTAATTTGGTTCATTGGTTTTTGAGTTATGACTGATCAAAGAAATGAGATTTCTAGCATAGGCCGTTTTTGAAGTCTATTAAGGGATAGAGCGCTCTCGCGCCTCCCTTGATTCTGTTATGGTACCTACCGTTACGGACTCTTCCACGTCACTATAAATACCGGGAGCGCATGCCTCTCGGTGTTGGAACTTTCCCAGTCTTATCCTGGTAGTCAGACAGACGTTCAACCACTCTCTTTATATGCTGTATTAATACTTTCGTAGTTCGTGTCTTCTTTCCGGACACCTTACAGGTCAACAACAGATTCTAATCGTCTCTTTAAGCGCACTTGGTTCACCGGGTATATTTGCTAGGTAATTTAAATTTTTTTCCTGAGCCCGAAATGATAAATATCTTCCTAAGATTCCAGTTTAATTTCATGTCGTACATATGACCTTGGTATTTAGTTACCTTCTCCCTTTCAGTTTTGGTTAAGCCAGTATCATTAGAGACACTGACTTCAACTAGGGTTGCTACTCTCTCCATCTTGTCCATATCAGTATGTCAGCTCCGTTTTCTATGTTTATAGCTGTACTGATTGCATAGTCATAGTGGATGGTGTATTTTATTTACCTCATCTCCAGGAGGTTAGACACAAGGTCAGGTGTGGGGTTTGATGAAAGTGTTTCTGTGGAACAAACTGAATTCGAACCAGGCATACCCAGGTTTGCGCCGTTAACCAGTACATAAATAAAAGGACTATTCAAATAATAATTACTATGATACAATTTATTATACAAAAACTGTCAAATTTGCCTCGAAAATTCTGCAAATATATATATATATATATATATATATATATATATATATATATATATAAAACGTTGTCTGTATGTGTCGCGACATTTAAATAGTTGACCTAAGAGCCAAACTGACCACAGATTTAGAATCAGCACCTTTGATCCGACGTCTTTATCGAATGTCAGAAGTTCTTGAACCTTTTTAAAATTCATTATTTAAAATTGAAAACACGTATAAATTACATTAAAAACAAATGTTCCGACATTTTAAGCGGTCGCTTTCTAAGCTGAGCGAACCATATACTTATGAACCATTTCACTTACACTAAGAAAAACACACATATAAACATGTGAAAATAAGTCAAGATTGTTTTTTAAGTCGAATCATAGTCCATATATAGTTCTACAACAAATGCCTTACTGAATCCTGTTTCCCTGATAGTTGGAAAATTGCCTCTGTTGTACCAGTCTTCAAGAATTCTGGAGGTAGTACTGATCCTCAGAATTATCACCTGATCTTTGCTAAAAAAACTTTCAATCCTTAATCAATCTAGCGATAGTTCGACACCTCGTTAATGCTAAACTTCTTTCTGACCGTCAGTATGGATTCAAGCAAGCACAATCTACTGCAGATATCCTAACGGTCATCTCTGAATGCATATATCATACACTGGACAAGGCAAGTGAAGCTAGAGCGATAACACTTGACAAGGTCTGGCATAAAGGTTTTATCGTGAACATTCACTCATATGGTATCACTGGACGAATATTTAATATAATTAAGTCCTTCCTAATTAAAAGAAAGATCCAGGTTGTCCTCGATGGCCGTTTGTTCAAGCTACATGACATAAATGCTGGTGTACCCCAGGGATCCATCCTTGGACCTCTACTATTCCTGATTTTCATAAACGATCTCCCTGATGACATTGAGTATGTGATGGGTATATTTGCTGACGACACCACACTCTACTCTCGTCATGCGGGCAAAACAGACGCACACATATGGCTGATTCATTAGAAAGTGACCCCCAGTCTGTAGTGGAATGGGATCATAAATGGATGGTAACATTTAATGCTGCTAAGACGAAGCTCCTTTCCTTCCGGAACTACGAGAAACCTCTTCAACCACCGATTGCCATGGCAAATAACACCCTACATACGAATCAAACGTTCAAACTCCTCAGCCTAACATTCACAGGTAACATGAATTGAAGACATTACCAAGGCTGCAGCAAAGAAGGTGGGCTCCCTCTACCGTGCTAGAAAACTCCTCACACCTGACATTATCCTGTATCTCTACAAAGCCACCATCCGTCTATGCATGGAGTATTGTTGCCACATCTGGGCTAGGGCATCATCCACTAGTCTCTCTCTCTTAGACAAGGTCCAAAAAAGAGTCCCCAACTTAATAGGTCCTTCACTATCCACCAAGATGCATCGCCTATTCCATCGCCGCAATGTTGCAACCTTGTGCCTGTTTTACAAGTACTTCAATGGAATGTGCTCCGATGAACATGCTTCTCTAATGCTCTCTCGACGTAAATACACTCGACCAACCCGACAATCAGCTAAGTCCCACCCATTAACTGTTGATATCCCCAGATGCCTTCTACTCCAATAACTTCTTTCCTCGTGCTGCCTGCCTCTGGAAATCCCTCCCAGCTCTATGTTTCCCCGACTTTACTGACATGCCGAAATTTAAAACTAATGTAAACAAACATCTCGCTGCACAGCTCACTACTTAGGATGACCCCCAAAACCTACTCTCTAATTCTCAATAGCCCCTTACGTCTACAGTGGCGGCCTACCTCGTTTGGGGTGAAATTTTTTTTAAAATGAAACTTTCTTTCGTGTTTCTTTATTTTGGTATTTGCGATTACTTTTTAAACATACCCGTTCTTCACTTAATACCCACACCTGAGAATGGCTCCGAAAGTGTGTTGATTTTTTTTTTTTTTAAAGTTTGTTTATATATATATATATATATATATATATATATATATATATATATATATATATATATATATATTGGTTTTTATTATAGAGTAAAGGATATATATGTAAGCTAAACACATGCATTAGAAAGAAGATATATGTTGTTTTGAATACTACTGCTTAAAATGAGTGATTGCTGGCTCTCTATATAAATATATATATATATATATATGTATATATATATATATATATATACATATATATATATATATATATATGTATGTATATATATATATATATATGTGTGTGTATGTGTGTATGTGTGTGTGTTTCGTGCTAGACGAAAAAGTTTACAGAGCTTGTTAAGTGCGTATTTATGCATGATCAATTTGCCAAAAGATTTATCATGATGACGTCAAACGTCTCACTCTAGACATAGGCAAAGAAAAAAGAAAAACCCACTGTAACGCATACTCTCATATTGATATATATATATATATATATATATATATATATATATATATATATATATATATATATATAGAGAGAGAGAGAGAGAGAGAGAGAGAGAGAGAGAGAAGGAGAGACATGACGATGCACATTTGTGATTGCCACATTTAATTTCCAGACCCATCTTTGGATGTAGATAGAAACTTTTCTTAGAAGATTGTTTCAAATAAGATGCGTACATTATATTGAATTTACACGTTCGTCTAGACTACACGCATTCTTAAGATCACTTCATTATATATATATATATATATATATATATATATATATATATATATATATATATATATATATATATAATAAAGTAAAGTAACACGGAATCACATATCGCTGGTGCAATAATTTATTTCGACCCTCCAGCCTTATTCAAGCATCCAAACGAGGGATTACCTTTTTGAAAATGAAATAAGAGAAACCTACACTTACTATTCAATACCCATATAGAGAGAGCGACAACATATTTAATACATAGATGGAGAGAGGGGGAAATGAACTATTTAAGACGTATATTGAGGGGGAAAGAGAGTGACAACATATTTTTTATATATATATATATATATATATATATATATAGAGAGAGAGAGAGAGAGAGAGAGAGAGAGAAGAGGAGATTGCATGATTTATAACGGAAGGCAATACAGTGAGGGGGAAAGAAAGCAATACATATATATAGATAGGGGGAAATTGTATAATTTACAACGGAAGGTATATAGGGAGAGGGGAAGGAAGTTGAGGTATCATAACCAGGTCAGTTTGTCTAGGTCCCTCTCAACCCGCTTAACATCAAGTTCTTTTAAATCGTCTGTGATGAAGGCCGGAAATTCATATATATATATATATATATATATATATATATATATATATATATATGAACATTCGACAATGGTTTATAAATAATACACATACGCACACACACATAATAGAGTTGTAATTACTTACCGGAGAGTTTGAATTACCTACTCAACACCATCCTCGAGTGTCTTGGGTCTCTATGTAAAAAAGGTTTGTAAGGAAAACCTGACATGAGAATACTTAGCCCTACAAGAAAGCTGTGACAAAATATTCAAAATAACATAGTATTCTAAGCTCAAATAAGATTTCCTAGGTTTGCTTACACGCGCATATACGGTGTTACCTACATAGTGATGTTACCTCAAGTAACAGCACTTAGCTGGATACTCCACCAGACTAGCTGACTTCTTGTCCTGGAACCCGGTAAAACCAAGAGACCACAAGAAAGATATACTATAACATAATCAACTGGTCAATTGGGGAGAAGAAAATTAATATTCTTAACTTCTTTACTAACTCAACGTTTGACAAGTAAAGGAGAAATTTAATTGAATATATGATTATCTATTTATCTCATATAGAGAGAACTTCGACTAAAGTAAAATGAAACAAAAAAGGGAAACATATATATATATATATATGTGTGTGTGTGTGTGTTTATATATATATATATATATATATATATATATATATATATAAAGAGGTGTACTAAAAGCGAACTTTTAGGAAAGGTACAACCCTATTGTTAAGAGTTCCTCTGATGATAAGATTTTGATCTTTGAAAAGCCTGGCTTAAGGAAAATTTAACTTGAATAAATTGCCTTTTTGCGGAATATACCTTGCTTTGAACTTTTGAATTGAATTTTGATTTGGCTTTTGCTTTCTCTAATTCCTTTCCATTCTCCTTCATATATATATATATATATATATATATATATATATATATATATATATATATATATATATATATATATATATATATATATATATGAAGAGTTATGTTGGTGCCGTACCATATAAATTCGTTTTGTTCGAGGGGGGAATGATTTTAGAATTTTAAAAAAGAAAATACGATTTAATGAAACATAGTAAAATAGATGTAACCCCGAGGCGCCTTTCAACCGACTACTTTTCAAGGGAAAACGTCGGTATTTGTTTTAAAAAAACGACAAATTTAAAACCAATAAATGATATAATGAAGAAGTTCAACATGTGGCGGAAGGGAGAAAAAAATTATATAAAAGAGAAAAAAAATGGGGTATATTAGTGCATGCATATATATGTATAAACATATAAGCATATATATGTATAAACATATATATACATAACCAAGCACAGATAAAATGATCACCCAACAGAAACAAAGGAGTCTCCAAAGATCAAGTCTGTGTTTTAAGTCTGTCTGTCGGCATAAAGATGGCCGTTGAGTATTGATGAAAATTGCCTCGAGAATATTCAGATGAAATTTGTGACGTCATCTATATAGAACGGAAAAGTTGTCGTCTGAATAGAGATCACGGCAACTCTTTTACTAAGCAAATGTTCACCTATAGCTGACTCGTGTGCTTGTAGATGCGCGGATGGTGGGATGGGTTCATTTCGGCGAACATACCCTGGCACGTGTTGGGCGATTCTAACCGACAATCGCTGGGTGGTCTTGCCAACATAATCAGCGTCACACTGACATTGAAAGCGATAAATTATTAAACTTAAATCAGTGGTCGGCAAGACATCCTTACGAAATGAAGGGAAAGCAGCACGAGTAGAAAAAATAATGCGCATATTCGCAGCATTATAACAATGTGTTACAGAAGACGAAATTCTATCAGCAAGTGGTTGGCTACTAGAACCCAGCCACGGAAGCTTAAGATAAATCGGACACTTGGGGCGGGGGGGGGGGGCAAAGAATTTAACTTTATTGAAGTTATCGACCTTACGCTGAATAATATGTGCAAGGATATCCGTTATTAACGAAAATCTCTTTAATTCTTATAAGTTCAGACTTAACTTTACAGTCAGAACAAATCATCAGCGCGCAATGCGTCAGTGTTTTAATGAGGTTCCTCTTTCTAGATTTGGGAGCAAAAGAATCCCAACTCAAGTATAATCCCGTGAATGTAGGTTTCCTTTATATACTGGTGATAAAAGAAGAAGGAGTACGCTCAACGAGAACGTCAAGGAATGCCAACTTATTATCATTTTCCTCCTCCATAGTAAAATATAATGCAGGATGGAGAGCATTTAAATGATGGGAAAAGGATAAAGCTACATCACGTGACTGAAACGAAGCGAATGTGTCGTCAACATAACGTACTAACATCAGGGTTTAGAAACCCTATCGAATAATAGTCGCTCATGGAATCCTACGCAAATATTAACAATCGTCGGACCGAGAGGGCTACCCATTGAAACACCATCGATCTGACGATACATGATATTGTTAAAACTAAAGGAGACGGACTTAGTAGCCATCTCCATTAGTTCGATAAATGCATTCTCGGGAAATGCAGGGGCCACTGTAGGATCACGATACAAGAAATCCGCACAAATACCAATAGTTTCATCTAGAGAGACATTTGTGTACAGACTAGAGATGTCAAAGGAGACGAAAAACTGTGTATCGTTGGAGGGGCAAAGATTGCGTATAAAAGATGCAAACTTAAAGGAGTCCGGAATACAGTAGATTGAATAAAATTGCAAGACTGGGTTAAGAACATCAACTAACCATCTAGCTAATCCATGTTGGGCAGAGCCAACCATGGACAAAATCGGTCTGAGGGGCACATTTGATTTATGAATTTTGGGTAACCAATACATCCTACGGCGCTGGGAACAAACAGGAGGAATCATACTATATATTTTTTTGGATAAGAAATTCTTTTTGTGAAATTTCAGAAGCTTTTTCTGAAAATTAATTTCAATCCTAGGAGTGCAATCCGATGTTAGGTCACCTAATAGTAGAAATTTGCTAGTGTCATCCAAATGGTAGCCATTTTAGAGACATAATCCACTCGATTAAGAATAACAACATATATACATATATATATATATATACATATATATATATATATATATATATATATATATATATATATATATATATATATATATATATATATATATTGTGTGTGTATTTATGTAGCATATTTTAATTTAGGAAAACATTATTAAATAACACGGAGTGTTTTGCTTGATAAGACTGTTTCTATTTTTTCAATGGACTATTCGGAAAATTGAAAAAATAAAAAAAGCTTTATCAAGCAAAAACACTCCGTGTTATTTTATAATGTTTTCTTAAATATATATATATATATATATATATATATATATATATATATATATATATATATATATATATATATATATATATATATATAAATATATATATATATATATGTGTGTGTGTGTGTGTGTGTGTAAATTCAGCATGGTCTCATCAACCTAATGTTGTGAGATTACTCTTTCTGCCTACACTAAAACAGTTGCCACATATTAATAACTAGTGTTTTTAATATTTTCAGACTCTTCTCTGTACAGTACAGAAAACCCCTGTCACTGTAAGCTTTAGCACAGGACTCATTCTCCAATAAATGTTCCCTTATCGCAGAGCAACTGGTCTGTGAGTACCTGGATATATGCAATTTAGACGTGTTGAGAAATTCTCACTTCTAATTGCTGTGTGGTACACCCTACATCGTTGGCTTCAAACCGACAATACAACTTGTAAATGATCAAACTTTTATAAATGGTAGGGATATTATCCTTGCGAAAAAAAGAGAAAATATAAATAATTTGTTATTTTGCTGCAAAAAGGCAACTAGAGACAACAGAAACAACCAACTCAGAAACAGCAATTTCAATATATATATATATATATATATATATATATATATATATATATATATATATATATATATATATATATACGAACCCAGTCACGTATTTGAAATATTTTTTCTGGACTAAGGTCGGATACGTTTTAGACAGACAACGTATATGTTGTAAACGATATTCTTAACTCCTACTCCCACTGGATGAACTCGTCCATCAGACTTTCTATTGTTTGACTATTCAAGTGGCCATCACCCTTGGTTATTTGTTATAGCTTTCTTTTGTAATTAAACCAAATATATTCTGATCTTTTATTATTATATGTCTCACGACAATTTTAATTACAAAACGAAATGTACCGAGTACTTTAGTCCCGAAAGATTCGACACTGAGTCTACAGACCTTAACGCAGAAAAAATACAAACATTGGAAACTTACTTTCATGAATAACCTGCTTACGGTTAACGGCATTGAAGAAACTAGAAGCCCCCAAACCAACTTCTATGCATTGATAAATAGCATATCGGCAGAAGTATCTGAAATCATTAGTGACACAAACAACTATACATCTACCATAAGAAGTCTGGATGCGGCCTACATCAAGCCTACTAATATAGTCTACAACCGCCACCAACTTATCACCATGAAACAACAACCAACGCAAACAGTAGATTCATTCGTGTTACAGTTGGAAAACCTTGCTAAAACATACAATTCCCAAGCTGTGAGTACCGAAGTAAAGAAAAACCAATATATGCGGAAGGCTTTTATTAGCGGTATATCCTCCCCGTCAGTTCGACAACGACTTCTCGAGAAATTCTCCCTAACCTTTCAGGAAGCATAGGAGATGGCCAGATCTCTTGAGCAAGCCGAAAAAACACTCTGCGTGCCACAACGAGGAGAGTATGATTTCCATCCGAATAATCTGTTCAGGAGAAAATACAAGTCTGGCAGCTACACAAAAAATATATGAGGTCGAACGAAATTTGTTTCTTTTGCGGGAATTCCCGTCATTTGCGTCGCCTTTGTCCGGCCTGTGACTCACACTACAAAAAATGTTCGAAAAAGAGGCATTGGGCTAAGGTCTATAGATCTTCCGTATCGGCAGTGTTAAATGAAACTCTGAATTCCATAGACTCATGTGACAAGGAAGAGAAAAAGACATTAAATTGACTAAGTGTAAATTAAATGGTTGCACTGTTTATGACATGGCAGATTCTGGTAGCGTGAGGATTTTTATTAACAACACAACTGCAAAAAAATGAACAATACTGCAAAAAATTGAACAATACTGCAAAGAAAATGAACAATACTGCAAAAAATTGAACAATACTGCAAAAAGATTGAACAATACTGCAAAAGATTTGAACAATACTGCAAAAAATTTGAACAATACTGCAAAAATTAAACAATACTGCAAAGAAAATGAACAATACTGCAAAAAATTGAACAATACTGCAAAAAGATTGAACAATACTGCAAAAGATTTGAACAATACTGCAAAAAATTTGAACAATACTGCAAAAATTAAACAATACTGCAAAGAAAATGAACAATACTGCAAAAAATTGAACAATACTGCAAAAAGATTGAACAATACTGCAAAAGATTTGAACAATACTGCAAAAAATTTGAACAATACTGCAAAAATTAAACAATACTGCAAAGAAAATGAACAATACTGCAAAAAATTGAACAATACTGCAAAAAGATTGAACAATACTGCAAAAGATTTGAACAATACTGCAAAAAATTTGAACAATACTGCAAAAATTAAACAATACTGCAAAGAAAATGAACAATACTGCAAAAAATTAAACAATACTGCAAAGAAAATGAACAATACTGCAAAAAATTGAACAATACTGCAAAAAGATTGAACAATACTGCAAAAGATTTGAACAATACTGCAAAAATTTGAACAATACTGCAAAAATTAAACAATACTGCAAAGAAAATGAACAATACTGCAAAAAATTGAACAATACTGCAAAAAGATTGAACAATACTGCAAAAGATTTGAACAATACTGCAAAAAATTTGAACAATACTGCAAAAATTAAACAATACTGCAAAAGATTTGAACAATACTGCAAAAAATTTGAACAATACTGCAAAAATTGAACAATACTGCAAAAATTTAAACAATACTGCAAAAATTAAACAATACTGCAAAATATTTGAACAATACTGCAAAAAATTTGAACAATACTGCAAAAATTAAACAATACTGCAAAAGATTTGAACAATACTGCAAAAATTTAAACAATACTGCAAAAATTAAACAATACTGCAAACGATTTGAACACTACTGCAAAAAATTTGAACAATACTGCAAAAGATTTTAACAATACTGCAAAAAATTTGAACAATACTGCAAAAATTAAACAATACTGCAAAAGATTTGAACAATACTGCAAAAATTAAACAATACTGAAAAAGATTTGAACAATACTGCAAAAAATTTGAACAATACTGCAAAAATTAAACAATACTGAAAAAGATTTGAACAATACTGCAAAAAATTTGAACAATACTGCAAAAAAATCGAACAATACTGCCAAAAAATTATTCCCAAACAAAAAGCAATATCATTGACCGACCCTAATAGGAGTGAGAACATTTTTGGAGAAGCTAAATTCGATGTCTTCTTAGACAATAATACACACACTGACATGATAGTGGAGGCAGTTAAGAATTTATTTGTCGACATTATCATAGAGAAACACGTTCCATGCAAATACAACAAGGTAACCATAAAATTTAATGGACCGTAGGGCGAACTTATTATCGGAGCAGTCACCAACAAATAATCGTTTTCCATCCATAAACGTTTTCCATCCACAATTTTCTCATCTCTCTACGAACACAACTCCAATCAGTAGCAAGTCACACAATCGCTGATAACAAATTCATAAAAATAGAGACTGCAAAATTGTTCGAGGAAAATATAATAGAACCCTCAATTTCACCTCGACGAGCGCAGGTTCTCGTAACATCAACTGAAACCCGAAATAAAGAACGGTGATTGATTATAGCGAGACCACTAACAGATTCACGGAACTAGACCCTTACCCATGCCCAATATATCTAAAATGGTCGGAGAAATATTTCGGTGTAATATTTCACTACTCTTGATCTTAAATCAGATTACCATTAAATCCCTATCAGTAACGATAATCGTAAATTTAAAGCCTTCGAAGTAGATGGTAAATTGTACCAGTTTACTCGCCTGCCATTCGATGTTACAAATGGAGTAACCAACAAAAAAGGGATAGTGAGCAGAAAGGGATTAATTCAAGATTTTGTCTCTATATTTTTAAATACAAATGGAAATAAACAAAGCACTAATAGTAACCACCCGAATAGAAATTAAAAAGTTAGCAATGAAGAGAAAAGATGTAACTGCATAAGTCGTACATTCTGTCCACTATAAAATAAATGCCTAACCAAAAGTATTGTATAACAAGCCACAATGTTTGCCAAAGACCGAATAACAAGAAGTACTACGTAGGTATGACCTCCTTAGATTTTAAAACCAGATATTATGCCCACAATTTGAAAACAAAGAACGTCGAATTAAAACAGCACTAGCAAACCACTATGAGAAGCTCAAAGAAAATGGACGCTCACCAATAATTCAATGGAAAATAATACGACAGGCCAGTACATGTAGAAATTTAGACGACCTGTGTAGATTATGTCTGAATGAAAAATTTGGAATCCTAAACTTTAAAGACCCCGGAAATCTATTAAACTGTAGAAGTGAGATAGCAAACACCTACCTACACAGAAATAAATTCACCTTAGGCTAACGATACATAAATAAATAAACAAATATGTAAAAAAACTAAACTAAACTAAACAAAAACCTAACAATTTAAAAATTAAAATCTAAAATAGAAATACAAGGGACCACGTGTTAAAATAAATTCACCCACTATATTGATACAACAAAGGAAACAGCATATAGGCCAATCTATAGAAAGCAGAACAATAGAACAGGATATAGGAAGTAACACTAACCAGACCTTTGTTCCTGGGAAGCCCAACAATTAGCTGAGAGAATAACAAAGAATCTGATTGGTTACCTAGCTAGCCGTGTATATAAAAACACCCGGCAAAAATAACTCAATGCATTTTAGCCTGAAGATCCCCCGGGGATGAAACGCGGGAGCCTCTGTGTAGCTTACTTGCCATATTGCCATAAATATATTTTCATAGCTTACTATATATATATATATATATATATATATATATATATATATATATTTTCTCTGGTGGGAACTGCACTAACACTGAACTACCCTCTTCCCCACTCTCTCTCCCCCTCTCTCCCTCTCTCTATCTCTCTCTTTATATATAGATATAGATATAGACATATATATACATATATATATATATATGTATATATGTATATGTATATATGTATATATATATATTTATATATATATATATATATATATATATTAAGAAAGAATATATATTAAACATTTCATTAGTTTAGAAGATTATCTTGTACACATACATACATATATATACATACATATATATACATATATATACATATACATACATACATATTTATATATATATATATATATATATATATATATATATATATATATATATATATATATATAGTCATCCACATACAGACTGTTTCGCTGTACCACAGCTCTTCAGTGCGGCTAGATCAGTTAGTGCCCTAAGCCGGGATTGAAACTCAACCGTCGAGCTGACAGTCAGCGTCCCTATCATATAACACTGACTGAATGTAAGTGATATCTCAATGTAAACATTGTCAAGTGCCGGGAGCTCGAATTAGTTTTACCTAATGAGCTATGCCGTAAAGCTAATGGCAGTTGGCGATATCCTTACAAATAAGCTCTACCTAAGAAAGAGAGAGCCAGCATCTTCCACACTTATGATTCCCGGTAAAATGAATGAAACACATGTGTCTATTTTACAATATTTATCGTAATATTGTTCAGCCCTTTTAATACTAAGACGGCTGCTTTAAGAGCATTATGAAACTGGGCTGTCAAATTTAAATGCGTAATGCTAAGTTCCAACCAACGAGTCGTTCAACACTGTTGCAAACAGCCTTTTATATGTGTTCCCTTACATTGGCATTAGTATATCTTAATTCTCTTCCTTAAACGTGAATGATTTGGTGACCGCATCGTCCTAAGCGTTGAGATGAACGTTAAAATATTGGTGTGAGGGTTTCGAATCATGTGACCGGGAGAAAAATTATCCTCCAAACTGATGATGTGTCTGTTGATAAGAATATAATAATGTTTATCATACGTCAGTTCAAATAGAAAACAATTTGTTCTAAATCGCAATAAAATGATTTCAGAAAAAATATGTGCATTATT
>OY744522.1:195734629-195744629 GCA_963556195.1 Sepiola atlantica
GTAGTTCGAGTTTGGCATGTGATTTGGGTAGAGTGATGACGGGATCTGTCACTATATGTTGGCAGATATAGCAGCGAAAATTATTGCATGGGAAATTACCTTGTTGGTTGTTGGATTGTGGTTTTGTGTAGGGTAATATATACATATATATATATATATATATATATATATATATATATATATATATATATATATATATATATATATAGTACACGTATTGTATTAGTTTCTGTAGATGTAAATATGTTGAAACTCCAGTGCTTATAAAATGTTCTTATATATAAATGTTATTTATACAAACATTATTGGTTACATATGTGCATACATGTTTCGGTTGTACTCTTCACAGAGAATCAACCTCTTCAGACCAAAGAAGACAAAGAAGTGAGATGAATTTGGAAAACTTTCCTTTTAAATAAATATTTTTTATAATTTAGTATCGGGTTACATTCTTTACTTGGTAACTTTTTCAATTAGTTTCTATCTTTTTTATCATTTTTATTACCTGCCTTCTAATTCTTTCCTCTATCTATTTTTATTACCCACTTAGCCTGAATTCCTTTCTTTCTTTATTTAACACTTCAAAGTTTCAATCTATTTACAAATATATTCAAGCATAAATATCTGATCTTTATATAAAATACACACGTGTGCACAAATTAATAGATGCACAAGTACATATATAAACAAACATATATATATATATATGTGTATGAAAAAAAAAATAAAAATAGCAAACACAAATATATAAGCAAATATCCATACACGAATATACACATATATACACATATATTCATTTTCAAGCATAAATATCTGGTCAATATATATATAAGAAGGGTATATATTCAGAAAAATGTATAGGTGAGATCATATGGAAGATTAAAGCTTATATAAACACAAATGATGTTCAATGCTCAGATCAATCAAATTTGTCAGAAAAAAAATACCTCACAAACTCGTTTTGACCGCTCGTAAATTGAAAGTGCGTGAGATAGCAAAGAAGTGGAAAACATCAGAAGGCAATGTATTCACCATTTTGCATGAACGTTTCTCAATGAGAAAGCTGTGTTCAATGTGTGGTCCTCGTTTGCTCAATCGATCAAAAACAACAACGGTTCAGAGTATTGTTTGTAATTCTTTACACGCAACAAAATAAATTTTGGCGCCAGTATGTGACAATGGGTTAAACACTGAATCCACCACTTCAGTCCGGAGTTGAATTGTAAATCAGCCTAGTGGACAGCAGCTGGTGAAAGCCGTCCTAAAGCGACCAAACACGCAAACATTAGCAGGGGGCAAGATTTTGACCTCCATTTTTTCATCGATTACCCTGAGAAAGGACAAACTATATCATATAGCTTTATTGGTGTGTTTGAAGGAAGAAATCGCTAAAAAAACCGGCAAAAAAATCGTGAAAAAGAAAATAGTGCTCTTTCACCAGGAAAATGCACCGTGTCACGAGTCGATCGAAACAATGGCCCAAACTGCGTGAATTGCATTTTGATTTTCTTACGCACCCACCCTATTCTCTACATTTGTCACCTCGTGACTACTAGCTGTTTTCAGACCTCAAAAATATATTTCACTTTTATTGTTAGACTTCTTCAGGATGAAGAAAAATGAAGAAAAAATCATACAAGCATAAAACTGATTTGCCTGAAAGGTATGACCTTCGGCCGGTCTGGTCTTACAATAAAGACGAAACGTTAATGAATAAATAAATAATATATTTTTT
Source organism: Sepiola atlantica (assembly GCA_963556195.1). Lineage (NCBI taxonomy): Eukaryota > Metazoa > Mollusca > Cephalopoda > Sepiida > Sepiolidae > Sepiola > Sepiola atlantica. The sequence continues at coordinate 195,736,365 of OY744522.1, forward strand.
GGCTTTCCTTTTTCTTATATATATATATATATATATATATATATATATATACGTACACATACACATATACAAAAACACGCCACACACACATATGTACACACATAGATAGCCGTACGTTGATCAGCATACCATTATGAATCAATACACCATACCAGAAATATTTGCGTACACATAACTGCACGTTTACTGATCGAAATTACAAAAAATAAAAAAATAATGGGTTTATTTTACCTATTCATCTGATTTACGAGTTCCGAATATTCAAAAGGATATCTAGTTATGCTCTACTGTACATGTCTTATTATATTTGCAATAAATAAAGATTTCTGACCTTTTATTAAGCAACTTTTTCTATTGCTAAATCTAATTATTTCTTATTTTTCGTTCAGGCATAAATAACATGCTGCATTCAAAGATGTAAACTTTTCCATTCAACTATTGGTGTTTTGTTTTCTTCTAATAAAGTCCAAAAGTATTTAGATAGTGAATTGTCGTTTCTGTATTTCTCATTGTTAAAAACAGGATTTAAGTTTATATAAGGTTATATCTTCAAATGTTTTTTCTGTAGTTTATATATATTTTCTACTGTAGACATAGAAGAATCCGATAAACACGTTTTTGTAGAGAGAAATCGTCTGCGTTTTTATTGATATATTTGTTTCTGTCTACGTTGTATTAGTTCTTATATAATTATTATTTGTTTTTGTTATTTTGTTATATCTTTTATAATATCTTCTAAATAATAGCTACAACTATTACTTAATTTTAGCGTATTTTTATTAAATATTTTCTGTTAGGTGATGTTAGGAGTAAATGTGAGTTAATTAGGTTCAAGACTTTCTAACCTAATTTGGTTTAATTCTGCTTCAAACCAAATATTTTTAAAAACTTTTTAATTCTACTAATAGTAATTCCATATTTTGTATATGCAATGCTCATATTTTTTTCTTTAGGACATTGTTATAAATATTCTGATGTTTATTAAAACATCTTCATTAAAAGGTCGGATAAGATTATTTCCCTAACTAGAAATGTTTTACAGAACTTTCAGGCCGAAGATTAATAATAAGATATAATGATACTAAACCTATGTCCGGTATGTTTATTCCAATTTTGATAAAAATATATCATATGATTTCGATTCTAGAAAATGTTTATAATTTAGATAGATAGATAAATAAGTTTGAACGGATCGGGATAGATAGATAGATAGATATGAACAGATAGATAGATATATATATATAGATAGATATGAACAGATATATAGACATATATATATATATATATATATATATATATATATATATATATATATATAGATAGATAGATAGATAGATATGAACAGATAGATAGATATGAACAGATAGATAGATATATAGATAGATAGATAGATATGAACATATATATATATATATATATATATATATATATATATATATATAGAGAGAGAGAGAGAGATAGATAGATAGATATGAACATATATATATATATATATATATATATATATATATATATATAGAGAGAGAGAGAGAGAGAGAGAGAGAGATAGATAGATAGATAGATAGATAGATATGAACAGATACATAGATAGATAGATAGATAGATAGATATGAATATATATATATATATATATATATATATATATATATATATATATATATATATATATATATAGATAGATAGATAGATAGATAGATAGATATTGAACCAGGACGAAGACGTTTCCCGCCATCTATCATAGAGTTCGGTACAGTTTACTAAGAAAAAATACGGGAGGCGTTGGAGAAAGAAAGTTAAAAGAAGAAGAAGAAGAAGAAGAAGAAGAAGAAGAAGAAGAAGAAGAAGAAGAAGAAGAAGAAGAAGAAGAAGAAGAAGAAGAAGAAAGCAAGAAAGAATTAAAGAGAAAACGGAGGGAGATCTGAAATAGGGACCCCAACCAGACCCACATCAAAAGCAGCACAGTTGCTATTACCCCCTTGATCATCATCATTATCATCATCCTCATCATTTTCCTGATCGTAGTAGAGCCGGCGGCGGTGGCGGTGGCAGCGGCGGCGGTGGTGGTGATATCGCGCATCGTATCAGCAGCAGCAGCGTCATCAGCGGGAGTATCGACATGGTTGCCCGTTTTCCCGGCATCGTCCAATCGTATTTCCAAGAAGGATGGATCGGCTTCGGCCTTTCCTACGGTTATTACCGGACATGGTGATGTTGGTCGTGCTCTTAGTCTTGTTCGACATATTCGGGCTGTCTGGACCACCGGGGGCTTCGGCCCGGCCGTTGCATCCACCGCCTCCCGTCGACGGCATGTTACAGAAACGCACAGGTTTGTCAAAAAAGTTTCTTCCGTTGGATTTTGTGATTGTTGTTGTGGTTGTTGTTGTCGTCGTTGTTGTTGTTGTTGTTGTTGTTGTTGGTGGTGGTGGTGGTGGTGGTGGTGTTGTTGTTGTTGTTGTTGTTGTTGCTTGCAAACTGCTTCTCTTTTATTCCATCTCCGTCTACAACTAACTGCCTTTGTGGACGTTCTATGACAATTTTGCCCTTTTCTCTCCTTTTTTTTCCTGTCTCTCTCCTCAATCCCCTCTTTTCCCTAAAATGCTTTCAAAATTTTAAACTAAGAATATATATATTAATATAAATATACATATACCTAGCTCTACTAACGTATCGAGCACTGTGGAAATAAATGCTGAAAATTGATACAGAAAAAATTATACCCCCTTATAATGTGGATACATAAAATACTAATACACACACACACACACACACACACACATACATGTATATATATATATATATATATATATATATATATATATATGTGTGTGTGTGTGTGTGTGTGTGTGTGTCTGTGTATGCATGTATATGTATGTATGTTTTTTAGAAGTAACAAGCACAGAATGATCAATTAAGAACACACACACACGCAAACACACATTACCTACTAAACACCATCCTCAAGTCTCTTCGGTCTCTCTGTACAAGGGTTTGTCAGGACCACCTGACATGAAGATACTTCACCCTACAAGTAAACCCTGACCAAATATTCAAAATAACATAGTATTCGAAGACCAAATAAGATCCCCTTCAGCACGACTATGTACTTGCTTGCTCATACGAGGAATAGTGCACCTTCTCCTAGTGATGTTACCTCAAGTAACAGCACTTAGCTAGATACTCCACCAGACTAGATGAATTCTTGTCTTGGAATTCGGTAAGACCAAGAAACCACAAGAAAGATATACTACAACATAGTTCACAGGTTAATTGAGGAGAGGAAAATTAATGTTATTAACTTCTGTATTAACTCAACGTTTTAGAAATAAAGGAAAACTTTAATAGAATATTCGAATATCTATGTATCTCATATAGAGATCAAGTGTTAGCCCCAGGAAAGAGGCTCCTTGATATCTGAGAACTTTGACTGAAGTAAAATGAAACAAAACACACGCACACAAACATACACACACACACACATATATATATATATATATATATTTATATTTCGCTTTATTTCTTCTAAATCACATATCTACACACACACACACACACACACACACACACATATATATATATATATATATATATGTATATATATATACACACACACACACACACGAACATGTATATGTGTTTGACACATGCATATGTAGTTGTGTAGTTTAAAAGGAATAAATGCAGATCAATTACGTTTGTCAGAGCTTCATATATTTATTATGGGTAATACTACACGGAGCTATAATGGATTTACTAGCTCATGTGGCTGAATTTTCCACACCTTTCCACACTTAGTATCAATTGAATCTTAACTGTATAAGATTACCTATATACATCTCAATATATTTATTTAGGATAATAATTTTTCTGGCTACACATGTGCATACATGATTCAGCTAAATTCTTAAACAGCTTGAAGTTTGGTAAAATCCAAAAACTTGAACACAGAAGAACTAATAGAAACTTATAATACTACTTATAACTTTTAATATAGCTCCTATAACTATTCGTAAATACACCTATAGTTAAAACTTATAATAACCCCTATAAGTTTAACACCTATAATTACTTATATTAGCACCTATGATATGAACGTATAACACCCCCTATAATTTGTAACACCTATAATTACTTATAATAACACCTATAATATAGACGTATAATAGCCCCGATACTTGGTAACATCTATAATTACTTATAATAACATCTGTAATATAGACCTATAATAGCTTCTATAATTTGTAACACCTATAATTACTTATATTAGCACATATAATATAAACGCATAAAATCCCCTATAATATTTTATATCTATAGTTAGATAAAATAACACCTATAATATAGACGTTTAACAGCCCCTATAATTTGTAACACCTATAATTACTTATATTAGCACCTATAATATGAACGCATAATATCCCCTATAATATTTAACACCTATAATTACTTATAATAGTACCTATAATATGAACGTATCATAGCCGCTTTAATTTTTAACACCTATAATTACTTATATTAGCACCTATAATATGAACGCATAATATCCCCTATAATATTTAACACCTATAATTACTTATAATAACACCTATAATATGAACGTATAATAGCCTCTATAATTTGTAACACCTATAATTACTTATATTAACACCTATAATATGAACGCATAATATCCCCTATAATATTTAACACCTATAATTACTTATAATAGTACCTATAATAGAAACTTATAATAACGCGTATAATTTACATGCTTTAGATGAAACATTTATGCACATATGTAGCAAGAAAAATAGGTATCCTAAATAAATATACTGATATGTATATGGGTAATCTTATACAGTGAAAATTCAATTGATACTAGCGGTTTCATCTTTAGCTGAGAAATACATTTATTTATTTGTTTCTTTTAATCACCCCCCAAAAGCCTGATTGCCACTGAGACGTTAGCGTCTACTACATTGTTGGTACACTCGGGGAAACAGGGAGCAGCGAGCAGGAGATTCCAAAGGCAAGCGATCCAAAGAAATAAGCTATTAGAGTAAGTTTTGCATATGGTGCCCTATACAGTGAAAGGGTGCGATTTTGCTTCCAGGGGTATTTACGTAGAGTGAGTACAAGTGAAGAAAGTTCATCGGAGCACATTCCGTAGAAGTACTTGTAAAACAAACACAGGGATGCAACACTGTGGCGATGGGACAGGGGCTGGAGCTAAGCAGACAATACAGAGAAATATTAGATTAGAGACTCATTTTTTTTTACCCTGTCCAAGAGTGATAGACTAGTTCTATGTGCACCAGCCCTGATGTGGCAGCAATACTTTATGCATCGGCTAATAGTGGTTTTATAGAGATATAGGATACTGGCAGGTTTTATTTACTCCTCCCCAGGAGTTAGGCACAAGGCCAGTTTTATCTTACTCCCACAAGTAAGATGTGACCCAAGCTCGGGTCGAGAAAGTGGGGTTTGAAAAGCCAGCACTCGAGAGGTGAGCACTCTGGCCATTTAAAAATTGCCTGGGTAGCCCCGTCGGCATTCCCCGGTAGGGGCGCCTCAGACAGTAAGCAATAAACTTACTCCTCCCCAAAGAGGGGAGGTAAAGCCTGGGAGGGTGCACCTCCTAGAACTGCACAGGACAGGCGTACAGTATCCATCGGAACAGATACTACACTTTGATCTTAGCCAAAAGGCCAAGAAGCCCAATTTATTTAGGCAGGTGTGAGAAGTTTACGAACCCAATCCCACTTTTTTTTTGCAGCAGACTTGGCAGTATTATCCATCTATTTATTTCAATTCATGTTGCCTACGAATGTTCGGCCGAGTGGGAGGGTGCTATCAGCAGTGGAAATCGGTGGTTAGAAAGGGTTTTTATAATTGATAACAAATTAGCTTTGTCTCGGTAGCATTAAATGCGATCATTTATTTCTGTTCCATTCTACTAAACTTTCATTTCCTTGGATCTGTGTGTTCGCCCGAATAACTTTTGTTAACCTTCAGCCCTTTACAGAAATAATTGTTTGTTATTAAATTGTGGACTGGTATTATTTTGAATTTAATACTTTGTTTATTCTAAGCTCTATTCTGCAATTGAGCTAATGTTTGTATTTAGACATCGATTTCTATTCGATATCTTTTTATTTATCATACCAAACAAGGCAGGACGCCACTGTATACGTAAGGGGCTACTGAGAATTATGGTGTAAGTTTTCGGGGTCATCCTGAGTTGTGAGCTGTGCAGCGAGATGTCTGTTTACATTAGTTTTAAATTTCTGCATGTCGGTACAGTCGGGGAAACAGGGAGCAGGAAGGGGGTCCCAGAGGACGGCAGCACGAGGAAAGAAGCTATTGGAGTAGAAGGCTCTTCGGCATCTGGGAATCTCCACAATGAATGGATGGAATTTAGCTGATTGTCGGGTTGGTCGAGTGTATTTACATCGAGGGAAGCAAGTTCATCGGAACACATTCCATTGAAGTACTTGTAAAACAAGCACAAGGATGCAACATTGCGGCAATAGGACAGAGGCTGGAACTCGGTGGATAGTGGGGGACCTATTAAGTTGGCGACTCTTTTTTTTGGATCTGAACTTTGCTTTATTACCTAATATATATATCTATATATATAATATTTTTCATGTATATACATATAATAGTATAAGGTGATACAATATTGTTACACCGGTCGTTCTAACAGAAGAGAAACTACACCGGTTCTCGCTATAAATAGTGCGAGTCACCAGAGTCACGGGAGAGAGAAAAAGGACAGACTTGTAACTGCCTAGCCAAGTGCCAGTCAGTTTCCTTTTCTTGTACCTTTTATGTTAATACACTTGTTATCTTAACCCAACCTCGACTTGACTTCTTCTTTTTACTGTTGGACTACTTCACAACAAGTATATTGGTATAGCTTTTCAGTGCTCAATACACAATTAGAGCTTAATATTATTAGTATGAAAATATATTTATTTCAATTAATCTACACAGAGGCGTCCGCATTCGATCTCCGCATGGAAATTCAGGCTAAGTGCACAGAAATGTTTTGGTGATTGATTTTATATACCCACGTGGTGTTTAGTCTAGCTAACTAACCAACTATATTCGTTATTATTTTTTTTCTCGCGAGTTAATGTTTTCATTCGTCAATAGCTGAGCTTCTCGCAAACAAAAGCTCGGTCGACCTTTACTTGGCAACATTCTCTTTAGTATGCGTATAAACAAAAGTACAGTAGTAGAGAAAAATTAAAAACGAAATGCGTAAAAAATAACAAATATAGCAACAATAACACTAAGAAGAACATTAATATAACCACTAGAAATACTAATAACTGAAACTCTAATGACAATAACCTAACAATAAAGAAGTTAATAATGAAGAGAAAAACTGTAACTGTAGAACTTTGCCCACTTAACTAGAAGCATCGTTTACCAAACAACAATATTTTCCAAAGAAAACCATAATAAAAAAATTCTACGTAGGTAAAGTCTCCCTAGATTTCAAAACCATGTATAACAAACATAAAAGCACATTCAATAAAAAAAATATACCAATTCAAAAGATCACTAGCGCAATATTATTGAGAATTCACATAATTGAATGGAAAACAGTATTATGAGCCAGTACATGTAGATATTAAGACGCCCCGTGTATATTATGTTTGAATTAGACGCTTGGAGATCTTTAAAACTTACTAAATATTCGAAGCGAAATAGAAACGAACTGTAGACATAAAATAAACTTTACTTTAGGATAACTATCTACATAACAAATAAATGAATAAAACACTAAAATAAATGAAAAAAAGGGAAACTAAATCAAAATCTAAAATAGCAACAAATAACAAAAACCACAGAAAAGAAATTATTCCAAACACGCACATGCTAAAATAAGGTTACCTGGTTATTTGACACATTACACAAAATAGATGCCTCCCTCTAAAAAAAGAGAATGACGTCAATTAAAGATCGATCGGGTCTTTGTTTGAGAGAAGCTCAGCTATTGACTAATGAAAACATTAACCCGTGAGAGGGAAATAACAATGAATCTGATTTGTTAGTTAGCTGGACTAAACACCACGTGGATATAATAAGATTCCGCGCTCTTAGCTTGACGATTACCCGCGAGGATGAAACGCGGATGCTTCTAATTTCTGTTAACTATATATATATATATATATATATATATATATATATATATATATATAAATATTTTCATTCTCTCTCTGTCCATCCTCTCTCTGTTTCTCTCTTTCTTTATATATATATATATATATATAT
>OY744522.1:195749629-195772129 GCA_963556195.1 Sepiola atlantica
AAAAAAAGGAAAGGAATAACATTTATATTAACAAAATTATTTATTTATTTAATATTTAAAAGAGAGTGTAAGTTCATAATTGGGGCGTATAATGCGATGCGTGTTGAAATGTCTTTTTGTGTGTAGAATGCAATAGGTGTTGAAGAAATAAGAGTTCGTTGGGATTGAAAGATTACCAGATTCTAGAATGTTCATCAGATTGATAGATAGATAGATTTCTTGAATCGAAAAGGGTTACCTTTCTCTTCCTCCCCCACACAGCTCGTTCGAGCTGGTGGGGGGGGGGGGATCGCCGAGAGTTCTTTGTGCGTTCTTCTCAGAACGCTGAGGGAAAAAGAGGATGAGGAAGGGACGCGTCCCCTTCTTTATATATTTAAGATCACGCGCGGCCGAGCTGACCTGTCGGCCGCCCATTGGTCAGAAACCTCCGGCCAACGTGATTAGGCAAAATTTCGCGAGTTTCTCCACTTCAGAGGCGAAGAAGGGTTAAACAAAGAAAGAAAGAAAGAAAGAAAGAAAGAAAGAGAGTAAGCGAGAGTACCTTAATTGTGGTGTTCACCACACCTTCACAGTTGTGTTACTTATTAAGTTTTTAATTAAATTTGGCTCGTTTTGTTTTGCACTTTGTAGGACCCCATGAAAGCTACATTTTGACATAAAAATATTGAAATTTGGTCAAGTAGAAAAAAAGATACATTTAAATATCTAAACGCCAAAAAAAACAGGAGATCAACGCACCTGATCAGCTTCAACGTAATTTTTCTTTTATATTTTAAAAGTAATTATAAGATTAACTTGTTATGAAATGATTTGACCTTCATCTCTCCTTTTGTTATTATGTAACGTAATCAACTTTTTGTTCTTTTGAAAATGAGTTTATGGTTGCCTGAAGTGAGGCGCCGACTCTCAGCTCGACGGTCGAGTTTCAATCCCGGCTTAAGGCACTAACTGGTCTAGTTGCACTGAAGAGCTGTGATACAGCGAAATAGTCTGTATGTGGATGACTATATAAAGCTCCCTTTCTTCGGTAGAGCTTATTTGTAAGGATATCGCCAACTGCCATTAGTTTTAAGGCATAGAGTAAAACTAATTCGAGCTCCCGGCACTTAACAATGTTTATATATATCACTTACATTAAGTCAGTGTCGTATGATAGCGCAGGGGTAGAGGCGCGAATATTAGCTCGACGGTTGAGTTTCAATCCCGGCTTGAAGCATGAACTGGTCTAGTCACACTGAAGAGCTGTGATACAGCGAAACAGTCTGTATGTGGATGACTATATATATATATAGTCATCCACATACAGACTGTCTAATCAGTACCATTGGAGAGCCATGAATATTATAACTGTCCTGTTTTTAAATCTCCGAAACAGTTACATGGTAAACAGCTGATGATCCTCGTGTTAATATTAGACGCTTAAGGTCTCCTGTTTTTGTTTCACTCTTAGATAATTACCCCCCCCCCCCCGTTTTTTTATTTTTTTTAAATTTTTATTTTACTTATATTTTTTCATTTATTAATTTTCCAACAAATGTTAAGTCTGCAATATCTTGGATTTAGTTAGTTTGTCTGGGAATTTAAACTGCATTTTACATTTTTTTTTTAAATGACTCAAAGCTTCTTTAGACTATATATATATATATATATATATATATATATATATATATATATATATATATATATATATATATATTTCAGACTAGGTAAAACAATAACATTACAATTCCAAAAAAGAACAGATAAATAAATAAATGAATAAAACTTGCTAGGGAATAACATGAATGCCTTTCAAACACGAACTAACATCGAACTCCCTTAAGTCTTAGTTAATCACTATCCCACACCGGATTTTTTTTCGAGGACCCCCCCCAGAGATACACCGTTTTCTGTCATTGTTGACGTTATTCCCTATCGGGACGGGACAATCATTTTAGCTTGCCAATGATTCCACCTGGCACGAAGATTTACTAAAGATGTCTAAATCTGCCCTTTTGGATGAAACCGCGGTACATTACTGAAATATGTAATATACAGTATCGAAATAAATTATATTAGCTCTCTTATGATCGAGCACTTTATTTGATTTCTTTTCATATACAACCTGAAACACTATATATATATATATATATATATATATATATATATATATATATATATATATATATATATATATATATATATATATATAATGGAATATGCTAAAGAAACTACTTCAAGGTACAAAAACTAGCTAAGTGTTAGATGGATACATTCCGACCCAGAAAACAGCAATTCTTTGTCAGAAACCTCGCTCATGGAATGTGAGGACTAAAGGACAAAATAAGGGAAGCGAGAGTTACGAGGCTGCCGAAAGTAAACCCAAGGTCCATTTTCTACTTTCTTATATATACAATTTAAACTAAAACACGTGTTTAAAAAAACATTTTCATAAATACCGTAAGCGACACGTTCGTGTTTTCAAAACTATAAATAACACATGGTACATTGTTGATGATTTTTGTTGTTGTTATTGTTATTGTTTTTGTTGTTGATTGTTGTTGTTGTTGTTTTTGTTGTTGTTGTTGTTGTTGTTGTTGTTGTTGTTGCTAAGCTATTCGTATACCTGCAAGTTGCAGATTTTTACTCCCGAGCCCGAGAATAGCCAGTCGTAGAAGTTGCATGCGAAGTCGGGGAAGGTTTGGCATAGAACACCAGAACGCACAAAAGAACGGCACAGAAACAACGTTGTCACTCTCGTTCTAATAAGTTGCGGTTCCGCGCATGGCACGCCTTTGCTTGCCACACACACAGACAAAGACGACCAGAGAACGATGGATCCCGATACCGACTCCCCCCCCCTTATCACGACGAGGAAGGTTTCAATTTTAGGGGGTGATGTTGATGATGATTATCCACTTCCCCTTTAGACAATAGAAGAATGACTTACCGATATTTAACCAACTATGTGCCGAGATAAGTCAAGAAAAGTAAATCTAATACAAATATAAGTTTGAATCACCAATCGGCGAATAAACTCAACGCACAAGGTTTTCAGTTCACATAAAATACGAAGTCATTGAAATAAATTATAAAAGAAACAGAAACATTTTAATTCTGATTTTTTATGACTTCCCCATATCATAAGCGCCATAATATTTCTGTTTATGCAAAGATTTTGGTTGCGACTTCAAAATAAATATTTGAATTCGAAGTTTTCATAAACAGTTTTAGTTTATGCAAATATTTTGCTTGTAAATATTTTGCTTGCAAATATTTTGCTTGTAAATTAGTTTTTAAAAACCAAACTTCCTCGTTTATCATCAAAAGCGAGATCAGATTTCTGTTCATGTAATTGCAAATTTAACTATTTTCTTTTTACCCAAAAGACGTAAAAGGCTATTGTAATTAGGGCCAGATTTATGTGGGGGAGTGCACCAAGATGTTTATTTACATTACATTCAAATTTCAGCATGTTGGTACAGTCGGAGAAACAGGGAGCAGGGAGGGAATTCCAAAAGCAAGCTGCATGAGGAAAGAAACGATTAGAGTCGAAAATTTTCCGGCATCTGGAAAAGGGTAGGCCGTTGCTGCTAGTTAGATTTATCGAGAGTATTTACGTTGATGGAGTCAAAGTTCAGTGAGTTCATCGGAGCACAGTCCATGAAAGTAAAAACTTGTAAAAGTAATAAATAGAGATGCACCATTGCGGCGATTGGATGTGGCTTGGAGCTCAGTATAACTTTTCAGTTTAAACTATTTATTAAAATTTTTAAAAAACAGAAGCAAAGACTCTTTTCACCAAAAATGCTAAACATTTATTCACGATATAAAAACAAATATTTGTAAATAGAACTGGGAATAAAATGAAAAAAAATCATCGAATAAGAAAACAACAAAAAATAAACAATAAGTTTATTAATGAGATGTCTTTTTGCAAAGAAATATGCAAATTATTTAACCTTCGGATGTCGATCGTATACGATCGACATCAGAAAACTGTTTTTTTTAGTTAATAGGAAGTTGGGATTCTTAATCTTACTGTCAGTGCGACAACTATCTCAATATATGTTAAATAATTAATAATGTTAATATAATTCTTTAAATATGCTCACAGTGAAATAAAATTTATTTTAACGTTGTATATAATGCGCACTGTAAAAATTATTACAGAATTAAACAATTGTTCATATTAATTAGATTAATTAATGTAGTTTTTTTGTTAGTAAATATAGAAGAGTAGAGGCAAGGGAAGGCCATTGGATTAAGTGGTTAGAATGGGGTTGAGAGAAAGAGGGATGGCTAAACACCTGTCCAGAGGTAGGTTAGTTTGGAAGTCAAATTCTAAAAGTCGTCCAACACATGCCAGCATGTAAAACGGACATTAAACCGATGATGATGATGATGATGATGATGATGATGATGATGATGATGATGATGATGATTGCCATGTTATGCCCCAGGTAGGAGGTCAATCGTCAGAGGATGCGTCTGGTGTGGTTGACAAAAATATGGGTGTCAAAATTTATCAGAACGACAGCAACATTTGGCGGGAAGCCCTTTGCTGTGAATTGCACTCGGTTGTTCGTGTGTCAACAAAACGGCCCGTAAAGTTATATGGAGTTATATGAATAAAGAACTCGTCATTAGAATTTAGAATTCTATTTTATATATATATATATATATATATATATATATATATATATATATATATATATATATATACTAACTGGTTTCGCCCGCTAGCTCTCGGTTCACATTTATTATATACTAGCAGGGCTACCCGGCGATGCTCGGGTACAAAATAAAAAAGCAATGTTTGTATACTCAATTGGTTGTCAGATTAAGTTATCACTTTGATCACTGTTCTCACATCACTTGCTTTTATACTCTTAAAAACTCTTATCACCGAATATTTACAATAGCGGAGGTAGTGAACACATGAAAAAGTAGATTACAATATCATAGCTCAATAGTAAGATTAGTATAGCTTGTTCTATGTACAGGTGAGAGTTTTTTATGCATGACAATATATATATATATTTACATGACAATAGCGGACAGCGGCGGACAGTGGCGGGCAGTGCCCACTAACATGTAAAATCTAAAAAAATGCTGACTCAGTTTTTGTTTTGGATCATTAGTTGGCGATTTCTTTATAGGGCTGACAGTGGCGGACACTTGAGGACACTGGGGGCACTGGCGCGCTGTGTCTACTAAAATGTAAAATCTAAAAAATACTGACTTATTTGCTGTTTTGAATTATGAGTTGGCTATTTATTTATAGAGCTGACAGTGGCAGACAGTGGCGGATACTGGTGGACATTGGCAGACGCTGGCGGGCAGTGTCCACTAAAATGTAAAACTTAAAAAATGCTGATTCGTTTCCTGTTTTGAATTATGAGTTGGCTAAGTAAAGCCTGGGTTAGTCACCCTCTTCCTTCTTCCTAGAATTATTGTATTAGAATTTTGAATTCTCCCCTCCACACCGCATTCTTCCTATGATGTCATTTCCGGTTGAATTTGAGGAAATGACTTGCAGTTTTTTTTCGCGAATGACTTTCAATTTATTTTACAAAAGACTACATGATAGAATTGTTTTCTATTTAAATTAATACATAATTAAATTAAAATTAAGCTGAAAATAGCTGAAATAATCGACCCCCCACCAAGACGAAATCTGCACCATAGCTCCCTTAAGAGTGAATATAGAGATTCACGAATACGCCCATTAATTTTCTCGGTTAATTTTATATTAGAATACACTTTTAGATTTTATCTAGATTCGTTAACTTTTTTCTATAAGGCACACACTAACACACATACATACAGACATTGAGTTTTATATATAATATTTAAATGTTGAATTAAAGAGTCTTATGTTGAGATGAGATCGTAGAGTCAGGGTGGACGCCGTCCAAACACACGTCAAAAATGAAACAGCTGTTATATTGGAAATGAATGTTTGAAAAAGAATAATACTCAAATTGTTTAGGAATCCAAATGTTTTTGTTAAGAGGCTGATATTCAGACGGCAATTGGTAACGTCCAGTTTATCCTGTCTGTGCAGTAGTTTGGTACTGGAATTATCCGTTTCATAGGGTTCAGAATGAAGTTTGTCAGTGAGATGTCGGTATATATCAAAGTGTGCATTACGAAAACCTCTAGCTCCCTGGTTGATCAGTGTATCGATAGGTTATAGACATGAATTTAGATTCGATATTTTTCAAGCCGGAGCGGATTAGATGTGTTGCTTGTAGGCGGTGGCGAAAATAACTATTTGCCTGGATGGGTAGGAATATTATCTCAACATAAGACCCTTTACCTTTTGATCTTTATTTTGTTTTATTTTATGTAAAATTTTCAAAGTTAAATGTTGCCGATAATATTTACAATTACATTGTCGGTTTTTCTCTATCCTCTGATGAAAGGAGTTTATCTTTGAAAATCCATGGATTAAGGATATGAAGCTCCTTGATTGGAACTTTTGATGTTCTATTAAATATTGTATCTTTACAATTTTTTATTCTCATCTTTCATCTATAGAAATATATATATATATATATATATATATATATATATATATATATATATATATATATATATATTATGTAAATAATACTTATTTAATATGTATTGAAATTGAACTTATTTGAATTTTCGGTGGACCTATGATTTAAATTTCAGTGTGTGTGTGCGTTTGTGTGTGTGCCCTCGGGGACCCTCTTCATATTATCAAAATTTGCTGAAATTTTGGGAATGGACATAATTTTTGGTCATTTACCTATGGTTTAAATTTCATTTGAATCTAAGGGAAAATAGTTTTCAGTGAGGACCCTCAGCGGTGAAGTGATATATTTCTGATATAGCCTATGACCTTCAGGTTAATAGTTCACATGCCAATTTTCAAGCAATTATGTCCAGCGGGTTGGGGGAACATAAGACACAAAGATCAGACGGACACAGACACACACACAAAATTACTATTTATATATATATATATATATATATATATATATATATATATATATATATATATATATATATATATATATATATATATAATGGTAATAATCCAGGTGAAAAATATCCACAGGGTGGTAATCCAGAGAATTTTAACCGGGTTTATAAAAAGTGCTCTATATCAAAATAGAGCTTTATATATATATATATATATATATATATATATATATATATATATATATATATATATATATATATATATATATATATAGGTCAGTTCATATTATATTCCAATAACCATGGTTTTATTTTATTATTTTTATTTTTTCACATTTCCAAAAAACATAACATTTCTGTGAGATATATTTTTTACGGTCCGTTTCATTTGTCTTGTGCCAAACCACGTTTTTATGTCAATATCGTCTCTGCAACATTACAAAATCATCAGAAAAATCTGAATCTTTTAAGGAAACTGCAAAGTAAAAGGGCACTGATAGTATATGCTAATACATATATTGTCATTAATAATTATATATACATATATATATATATATATATATATATATTAGTGATGAGATATATATATAAGTGATGAGAATAAAAATTGGAAGCCAATAATCGTAGGAGCACTAGGAACAGCAAAAGAAAAAAACTGGAAGAAAGACTGAGAGAAATTGGAATCAAAAGGATCACTGAGACCATACAAATGACGGCAATGATCAAAACAGCTGCACTCTTAATGAAAATCCTCGACTACGGAAACCAACCCGCATAAGCTACGAATGGTAACCAATCATGTGAAAGTTAGAATAGGATTTTTTTTAAATGACAGAAAGAACCTCACCACATGAACCCAAAGAACAGAAATTGCAATAATTTTCATAAACTGACCCCCTCCCCGTCAAAAAAAGTAATAGCAGCAGCCTCGGCTGATACCACAAAAAAAAAAAAAAAATAAAAATAAAAAATCATCATCATCATCATCATCATCATCATCATCATCATCATCATCATCATCATCATCATCATCATCATCATCATCATCACCATCATCATCATCATCATCATCATCATCATCATCATCATCATCATCATCATCATCATCATCATCATCATCATCATAATAATAATAATAATAATAATAATAATAATAATACTAATAATAATAATAATAATAATAATAATAACAACAACAACAACAACAACAACAACAACAACAACAACAACAACAACAACAACAACAACAACAACAACAACAACAACAATAATAATAATAATAATAATAATAATAATAATAATAATAATAATAATAATAATAATAATAATAATAATAATAATAATAATAATAAAAAAGAAGAAGCATAGGCTGACACCACGAAAATTATGGACAGAGGGTCGAGGAGGGAAAGCGCAAACCAGACCTCCACTGGAAGAGTGCGGACAGCTCTGGGACTTTGGGGAGGCTTGTTGCCACTCGGGCCCCAGAGGAGACCAATGGCCCTTTAATGGCCGGGTTAACAAATAAAGTGGATTTTTGATATGAGTATAGAGAAAGAAATAAACACGCAATAAATTTTGAAACGACAAAAGTAAAACGAAAGAAGTTAGCCAAAGTTTGTTGGCGACAGATAATGCAACAAGCATTTTTATCTATACTAATACGAGATGCGTCTGTCTGTCTGTATGTGTGTTTGTGAGTCAGCTTGACCAGATCGGAAAGACATATATCTGTACATTCAAATAAACACGAGGCAACGTATGTGATTGCACATTTATATAAACAAAAATAAACAAATCCTCGTCATTATTTGTTGAGTTAAAAATGTGGAATCTAATTGGATGAGAAACAAATGAAAATTAAGAATCTATACTCTTTAGTGTCATCGTCTCTTTGTTTCTATGTATGTGTCATTCTCTATTCTGGGAATAAAATGAAAACAAAGTCCTATACCAAGATAAAGCACAACTTTTTTCGAGTAAAATTTTACGAGCAATCTGCTGTTAGTTTTACCATTTGAATAAGATTCCTTGGCAATAATATCCGATTGTCCATAAACAGCAAAGACGACGTTTTAGTTTTTTTTTTTTTCATTTATTTCTACAGGGTGACCCTTCAAAAATGCCACCCATGGAATCGTTAATAAAATCTAAAATCCTTTCTGAAGTCCAACCATATTCGATACAAATAAACTTTACTCTATTTGTGACTTGTCCACCAAGTTTCAGGCATAAATGTCCAACAGTCTTTGTTTTATCGCTATTCGATGATAAGCACATCTGGATACAGAGTGTAAAATTGTCAAAAACTCTGCATCATTCCTTGCTTGGCATTGACCTGATTTCGATTGTGTGACCCTTTTAAGTCTAGGAATAGTCTGGGGATTGGCTTTAACATTATCATCTTTTAGATAGTCCCACATAAAACATTTGAGGGGTCAAGGTATTATAGGTATAAAGCCCAATCAGAATCGTACCCCTTTACTGATGCTACGATCATCGAAGTGTCACCACAAATCATTAAAAGCAAAGACTGTTGGCTATTCATAACTAAACATGGTGGACAAGCCATGTATAGAAAGAAGTTCATTTATGCCAGATATGGTTGGATTGAAGAAAGAATAATGAATTTTATTAACGATTCCATAGATGGTATTTTTGGGGGAAACGTAAAAATTTCAGACTTCTGCAATAGTTGCATTACCAACGAGTGAGATTCGACTCAAGACGGGGAGGTACTGCTGCCGCATCTGGGGAGGTGCCGTTCAGAAAACTTAGCCTTGACAGAGTACAACATCGACTTCGCAATCTAGTGGGAGATGACCCCTTTCTCTTCTCTGCAGACCCCTTTTAAAAGAATAAATATTGCTAGTCTTTATCTACGATATCGGTATGTCATGGAAGGTGCTCGACTGAGCTCCAAGATTTGAACCCCAAAAAAAATCTTAGAAAGAAATCGTCTTTCTACCAACACAGCAATAAACTCTTCTTTATTCGTCTGTTTACCTAAAAAACAAACAGAATTTCCATGAACAACGTTTCGTTCCATGAACAAAGTTTTGTTCTAAGAACTTCTCAGCTGTGAAACACGTTACCACCGGAATGTTTCCCAAGAGACTACAACGTGGTCGTTTTCAAGTAAAAATGTCAACAAGTATCTGTTATGTTGTCCTTTGACTTAATCATAGTTCAGTTCCATTATCTAATTGAAAATCCTACTAACCCTTATCCTCGAGATGCTTTTGGCCTTCGTAAGTTGTGAAGCATTAGTATATATATATATATATATATATATATATATATATATATATATATATATATATAAAGCAGACACATAGGCATATAAATATGCCCATTAACCAACGCATACATACACAAGAAATGAATATAAAAATAAAAATAAAAATATACAACTTTTACAGCAGTATAAACATACCAAAACAAATAAGATATCAGTTAAAGTATCCGTACCCGTACATACACATATATCTCAATCCAGTTATACACATACACGCATGTATACATACATACATACATACATACGCATATGCGTACAAATACATATACATGCATATAAATACATAAACCCATACAAATACCCATACTTGAATACATACATATACATCACTACATATGTATATAGATACTATTATATATACATATATAACATACATAAACTATACAATTATATACGTATACACCATTACAGATACACGTACACTTTCATACACATATAACATAAATATACATAAAAGCATTATATATGCATACAGACAACGCACACACACATATGTATGTGTATACAAATAGTTCCATTATCTAATTGAAAATCCTACTAACCCTTATCCTCGAGATGCTTTTGGCCTTCGTAAGTTGTGACGCATTAGTATATATATATATATATATATATATATATATATATATATATATATATATATATATATATATATATATATAAACAAGGCTTCAGAGGTTGTTCATCGTTAAGAGACCATCATCATCATCATCATCATCATCATCATCATCATCATCATCATCACGGGCATTAACCTCTTCGAAAAAGGAGTGGATTTGTTTATAGCCTGTCGCCTGCGTGCAATGTTTTGGCATCGGATTTCTCACCACATTAAGCCGACCTTGTGTCATACCTTGTTCTCGTGGGGAGAAGGAAGGCCGATAGAGCTTATACCAACGGAACAGATTCAACTAAATTAGATAAATCATAATTGCTGATTTAGCCTAATTGCATTTTTTTTTTTTACCCCAAAAGTGTTGATGTGCCGTAAAAATATCGGCCTTATATTTATAAAGTTCTACGCTAATTTGGGCCGTGTCGTCTTAAGTTATACTAGAATATGACTTCTTGTTATATCCCGCGGGAGATATATTTTTGTAAGTCATATATTGAGGGCACAATTCTATAAGTAGCACGAGCTTCTCGTATTCAATGAAGGTTATTTTTAGTGCACGTTAGTACATTGGCCACGTTCGTTTAGATTCTATATTGGATGTTCTTCATAAATACTTTACTTTTAAGTAAATTAGAAAAGGGAACCAGGCGTTGCTCGGGTGCAAATAATGTTGTTCGTTTATTTGTTTTACGGCATATCAACACGTTTCTGGTTAATTAATTTCTGTAAACGTTTATGTTTCTTAACTTCTTCATATCTTTCCGTATTTACTAATTGTCTTTTTTTTAACATAGTTCACCCCAGACAAGACAGGCTGCCACTGTAGACGTAAGAGGCTACTGAGAAGAAAGAAAAGGGAGAAGGTTGAGGGGGGGGGGTCAACTAAAATTGGGATCTGTGCAGCGAGATGTCTGTTTACATTAGTTTTAAATTTCTGCATGTCAGTACCGTCGGGGAAACAGGGGGCAGGGAGGGAGTTCCAGGGGCCAGCAGCACGAGGAAAGAAGCTATTTGAGTAGACGGCTCTCCGGCATCTGGGGACCTCCACAGTGAATGGATGAGATTTAGTCGATTGTCGAGTTGGTCTAGTGTACTTACGTTTAGGGGGCACCAGAGCAGCTAATTCATCGGAGCACAATCCATTGAAGTATTTGTAAAACAAGCACAAGGATGCTATATTGCAGCGATGGGACAGGGACTGGAGTTTGTTTGACAGTGAGGGACTTATTAGGTTGGCGACTCTTTTTTGGACCTTGTCAAGAAGAGAGAGACTAGTAGACGATGCACATGCCCAGATGTGGCAACAATATTCCATGCATGGACGGATGGTGGCTTGTAGAGATACAGGATAATGTCAGGTGTGAGAAGTTTACTAGCACGGTAGAGGGAGCCAACCTTATTTGCGGCAGCCTTGGCAATGTCTTCAATGTATTTGTTCCAATTCATGTAACCTGTAAACGTTAGGCCGAGGAGTTTGAATGATGAACTTTCAGGTAGAGTGTTGTTTGCCATGACAATCTTGTAGTTATTGAAGGAAAGGAGCTTTTTCTTTGCGGCATTAAAAGTTACCAACCATTTATGACCCCAATCCACTACAGCCTGGAGGTCATTTTCGCAGGGTTACACCATTGCCTCGGATATGATCGCGTCTGTTTTGCGTCTGTTTTGCCAACATGTCATCAAGGAGATCGTTTATGAAGATCAGGAACAATAAGGGTCCAAGGATAGATCCCTGAGGTACACCAGCATTTATGTCATGTTACTTAAATAAACGGCCATCGAGGACAACCGGGATTTTTCTTTTGGTTAGGAAGGATCTAATTATATTAAGTAATTGCCCAGTAATACCGTATGAGCGTATTTTCAGGAGAAGCCCTTTGTGCCATACCTTGTCAAAGGCTGTGGATATATCAAGCGCTACTGCCCTAGCTGCACCTGCCTTGTCGAGTGTATGATACATGCGTTCAGAGATGACCGTTAAGATGTCTGCAGTAGATCGTGCTTGTCTAAATCTATACTGGCGGTCAGATAAAAGTTTAGCATTAACTAAGTGCCGTACTATCGCTAGATTGATTAAGGATTCAAAGAGTTTAGCAAAGATCAGCAGTAGACTGATTGGGCAGTAGTTCTGAGGATCGGTTCTATTCCCAGAATTCTTTTAGACTGGTACCACAGAGGCAATTTTCCAGCTATCGGGGAAGCAAGATTCAGCTAGGCATTTATTGTAGAGTTTGGAGAGGACAGGGGCCAGTTCAGCAGAGCATTTCTTTATTACTATTACAGGTATAAGATCAGGCCCACAAGCTTTGGAGGTGTCAAGGTTTTTTATGATGTCTCTGACCTGGGATGGAGTGATGACCAGGTTATCAAGTGTGACTTCGGTCCGCAAAGGGAATTCAGGGAGGGGGTGGTTATCTGAGTCTAAAGTAGAGTTAGAAGCGAAGCGCTGGGCAAGTAGTTCAGATTTATCAGTGGCCGTGTAAGCGACATCATTGTGGTTTGATAGTGGGGGAATCGTTGATTGACCATTGTTCACTACACTATTGTAGATTTTCCAGAAATCACGAGTGGCTAGTTTCTGTGACTGAATGCGTTTTTTTGTTAACTCATTATACCTTCTCTTCGCTTTGCCTATAATGGCCTTGCAATTATTTTTTGAATCTATAAATTTCTGTCTATTAGTAGCTCACTTATGGCGGCTGAATTTACGGAATGCTTGTTGCCTCTCAACAATGGCAGCTGCACATTCCGAGGTGAACCATTGGGGAGAGTGGGGCTTGCTAAAGAATTTCCTCATGCAGACATATGCTTCAATGCCTGCTTTGACCCATTCAGTTAATTCATTTGCACACTGGTCGGCAGGAAGTGAGAAGGTTTCCCTCCATGGGGCGTCACTGACGTGATCTCTGATTGACTCAAAATCAGCCTGCTCATAGTATCTCGTTGTTTTGAGCAACGGTTCATCAGCTTTTGGGCAACTTTTTAGGGTGATATGTATCATTAGCACAATGCGATCAGCATTCCCGAGTGGGCTATGAGCTTTCGTCACACAAGCCTCGGGCATTGAGGTCAAGAAAAGGTCTAGAAGTGAGGCTTGTTGGTCTACTCGATCGGGGATGCGGGTCGGAAAATCGACAGTCTGGGAGAGGGAGTGAGCTAGGGAGAAATTATACGTAGAGTTGCCGACTGCGTCAGTAAAGCTGGAGAATCCCAACCAGTCGCGGTGGTGGGCATTAAAATCCCCAAATACATGTATTTGGGTATTCGAGTCAATTAAGAGTGCTCTATCTATGCTTTCAAAGACAGAGTTTAGCAGAGTACAGTCCTGGGTCGACGGGGAACAGTATAAGAAATATAAGTAACTGACGCTGTGATGCATAGTCAATCTAAAGCACATGTAGTCCTGGTCATCCGATTCTACTCTATGTTCTCTAGTCAGGGAGAGGGTGTTCCGAACATCAACTCCTAGCCCGTGCATATGTTTGTCAGAGTCTTTGTGGTAGAGTGGGAGGTAGTCAGTCATGTCAAAGTGGTGAGAGGAGATTGAGGATTGAAGGTTAGTTTCACTTAGAGCTAGGATATCTGAGGAGTTTGTCAGGAAAAAGGTTTCTACGTCGTTGATGTTGGTTCTAAGTCCCCAGATATTTGTGAATGCGAGCCTCAAGGGCGGAGGCGAAAGTGTTTTTTGTTGGGTGTCTGGTTTAGGTTTTATTTTATTTTTTTGTAATGACATGTTTGTTTTGATCATAGAGTGGGTTAGCCAAGGTGGGTCCTTGTTTGGTGCCAATAAGCTCACACAACCAGTCCATTAGTCACGACCTGGTTCATGGGGGTTGTGGCCTCAGGAATGCCTACCGGAGATAATTGCAGGGTCCCTTTCCATGCGCGACATGGCACATACAACTACCCACGGTATTATGCAACTGATGATGGAGCAGCCGTTCTTAGCGCTACCCAAGAGTTTGGGCTCCTTCCTGTCAGTTGAAAACAGCAGCCAGACAAGCTGTCTAATCTGTACCCTCAACCTGTCGGAACAAGAGAGACCCAGACTGGTCATGTAAGACTTAGTGACGAAAAAACTTTCCTCAAGTTGCCCAAATAGAGAGAAAGAGAACGGCGTTCATTGTCCTAGTAAGGAAACAAGGCTAGGCACTGAGTGTTTTTGAGGTGTCCCAGCGCTGGTACCTCTAGGCAGAACCTATCTACTCCTTAAGCAATTGTAGGTTTGCAAACCAGATATTTTGTTCGAGATTCCAACTCTAGGAAGGTTGTCGATCAGGACTATTGAGGCCTCCCTCCCCAACGGTTTATTGCCACCGTGTAGGTAGTTGGTAGCAAGGTTTTATTGTCAGATATTTACTTCTCTTAGATAGATAGCCTTAAAGGTCCAACACTCCGAGAGGGGTTGAAATAACCTGCGCCCGTGTACTGCCCGGGTATTTCCTAGCCCCTGCAGGTTTAAAAAAAAAAGACTTCCATATATATATATATACATATATATATATATATATATATATATATATATATATATATATATATATATATATATATATAAGGTCATTGCATACTAAAAAGGGAACAGAAAGTTGGAGATAGGTTTCCCTTTCGCAAGTAAGTACAAATAAGAGAAATAAGAAAGAGAGGCAAAACTTCAGGCCAGCATGAGATTTCAAGAATTTCTTCAGTGGGAACTCAATAGACAGGCAATAAGACAGTGTATATCAATAACTAAGCACAGAATTAAGTACATTCATATAAGACATTAAAATTTGGTATGTGAGTAGTCAAGAATATGGAGAAAAAAAAAGAAAAGAAAAAAGTTTAAGAAAACACAGGGTAAATACAAGTAAGTTTGGTAGCATTGTTTGAAATTAGTAAAAATGTTGAATGCATTTAAGATAGAAAAGAACAGAAAACTCAACTGAAAACTTTGGGGAGTCTTTCATTCCGGCAGTCATGTGGTTGGCATTAATTGAAGTCAGACTACTTTGCAAATGACCCTTTCAACAAAACAAGAAATTACAGTTCATGTACTATGCAGAGCTAATTCTGCTTAGCTCATACAACCCTAAACCCTAACCCTAACCTTAACCCTAACCCTAACCCTAACCCTAAACCCTAACCCTACCCCTACCCCTACCCCTACCCAGAGCTAATTCTTCTTAGCTCATACAACCCTAACCATAACCCTAACCCTAACCCTAAACACTTACCCTAACCCTAACCCTAACCCTAACTCTAGCCCTAAACCCTGAATGAGACCACCAGTTCAGGTCCGAGTGGACCCTGTCTTTCCCGCTCCAACGCTTTTTTGATAATTATAAGAAACCTTTTTAACTATCGATTGCCATGTCTAATAACACCTTACCTGAGAGTCAGCCTCTGTCCCATCGCCGCAATGTGGCATCCTTGTGCTTGTTTTACAAATACTTCAATGGATTATGCTCCGATGAATTGGCTACTCTGGTGCCCCCTCGACGTAAATTCCCTAGACTAACTCGACAATCAACTAAATCTCATTCATTCACTGTGGAGGTCCCCAGATGCCGGAGAGCTTTCTACTCAAATAGCTTCTTTCCTCGTACTGCTGGCCTCTGGAACTCTCTCCCTGCCCCCTGTTTCCCCGACAGAACAGACATGCAGAAGTTTAAAACTAATGTAAACAGACATCTCGCTGCGCAGATCATAAGTTAGGTTGACCCCCCCTTCCTTCTCCCCTTTTCTTTTCTCAGTAGCCCCTTACGTCTACAGTGGCGGCTTGCCTTGTTTGGGGTGAACTATGTTAAAAAAAAAAAAAATACATAGAAGATATTGCCAATGCTGCTGCAAAGAAGTTGGGCTCCCTTTACCGTGCTAGAAAACTTTTTACACACTGTCAATCAAGCTCAAGCCCCTGCTCCATCGTTGCGAATGTTGCATCCCTGTGCTTGTTTGACAAGTATTTCAATAGAATATGCTACAACGAACTTGCGGCACTGGTAACCCTCAGCATAAAGACCATCAACCAACGAAATCACCAAAATCCCACCTCTTCACTGCGGAGTTTGCCAGATGCCGGAATGCTTTAGGTTCTAATAGCGTATTTCTTCAAACTGCTTGCCTTTGGAATTATCTCCCTGCTTTCTGTTTCTCTGTATGCACCAATACGTCAACATTTAAATGTAATGTGAACAAACATCTCATATCACAACTCCACATTTACCCAGTAGGCATGCTATCTTATTCACAGTAGTCCCTTATGTTTAAGTTGCAATCTGCCTTGTTTGGCGCGAATCAAAGTATAACAAATTTAACATTTAAAATTAAAATTAAAAAAGATGACTACAAACTCCTGAAAGCTCACACAATGAGATTTCAGCACCGGATGCAGTGATGTGTCATATCCAGGGCAGATTCAATTCATGCCTGGTTCTATACTATCACGCAGGCCCAGAATGGACATGGGAGTTAGGTCAACAAATGGGAGACTCCTTCCATCTATGAAACTGAGGCTTCAACACCGATGCATTTTAATTTCATTAACACTGCTTGACACAATTTGAAAACATATGGTAAAATACAAACCAAAAAGCACAGAATATAACATCAGCACGAGCACATCCAGACCGTTTCCCGTATACATTACAATCCAGTTTGTATATCGACCTTCGTTACCCGTAAGATTCTCGGTTAATCAAGGGTCAGATGATGCTAGCTAAGATCATTTCCCGAGAGTCCTACGTAAATACTAATCGGTTTAACATTTACAGGCAACATAAATTGGAATAAATGCATATGAGATACTGCTGTGTCTGCTACAAAGAAAGTCAACCGCGCAAGTATCCTATATCTATACAAAGATTAAATTAAATTGAAGACATTGCCAAGGCTGCTGCAAAGAAAGTGGGCTTCCTCTACCGTGCTAGTAGATTCCTCACACCTGACATTATCCTATATCTCTACAAAGCCACCATCTGATGCCCATGCATAGAGTATTGTTTCCACATGTGGGCTTGTGCACCATCCACCAGTCTCTCCCTCTTAGACAAGGTCCAAAAAATAATCGTTAATCAAATAGGTCCCTCACTGTCCACCAAACTCCAGCCCCTGTCCCATCGCCGCAATGGTGCATCCTTGTGCTTGTTTTACAAGTACTTCAATGGAATGTGCTCGGATGAACTTTCTGAACTTGTGTCCCCTCAACGTAAATACACTCGACCAACCAGACAATCAGCTAAACCCCATCCATTCACTGTGGAGGTCCCCAGATGTCGGAAAGTCTTCTACTCCAATAGCTTCTTTCCTCGAGCTGACGACCTTTGGAACTCCCTCCCTGCCCCTTGTTTCCCCGACTGTACCGACATTCAGAAATTTAAAACTAATGTAAACAAACATCTACTTGCACAGATCCCAACTTAGGATGACCCCTAAAACTTTCATCCTTATTATCAGTAGCCCCTTACGTCTGTAGTGGCAACTTATCTTGTTTGGGGTGAACTAAGTTTTAAAAAAAGTAGCTAAATATTCTTCGAATCAATCAACTGAATGTTTTAATAAAATGTATTTATTTAAAATGGTACCGTTTTAGTTGATTTGATAATTTGATTTAGGAACAATTCATTTTAAAATGGGTAACGTCTGAATTAGTAACCGTAGGGACATCAGATTAATCACCAATCACTATATTTGCTAATCGGACGATCTCAGTTTTAATGTGTGTGAAAGGTGATAACGTACGTACGAACCTTGAGTGGTTTAGCATATTATTATATAGAAATTACCCGAACGTATTTAATAATAAAATGGCGAACATATAAATATAAAAGTGTTTATTAATGTAAGTGAACAATGCAATAGGTAATTACAAGTTGGATAACTTGCTTGTAATGTATACGGGAAACAGCCCGGTTATACTGGTACTACAGTCGTGCACGTGTTCATAGAAGCTAGCATCATTGTTGCTATGCTACTCGAACTTGAAACTTGGCCTTTTGGCTAAGATCAAAGTGTAGCATCTGTTCCGATGGATACTACACCCCATAGACTGGTATTGTCTTGGCCTTCGGGGCTTGATTTATGCCGGTCTATGGGTCTGTCCTGTGCAGTTATAGGAGGTCCATCCTCCCAGGCTTCGCCTCCCCTCTTTGGAGAGGAGTAAGTTTATTGCTTACTTCCTGAGGCGCCCCTACCGGGGAATGCCGACGGAGCTGCCCAGGCAATTTTTAAACCCCACTTTCCCGACCCGACCTTGGGTCACATCTTACTCGTGGGAGTAAGATAAAAACTGGCCTTGTGCCTAACTCCTGGAGAGGAGTAAATCAATACTCGAACTAGTTAGTTGTATATAAGAAAAGATGTGTCAGTGAATACTTTCTCTACAATAAAATGATTGAAATCTTTCAGATTTTAAAAATCAATAGTTTTGTGTCATTTCAGTAGGGGTTTCACGGTCCCTCTCAGTTACGCCCATCAGAAAACAAGAACAAATAAGATGCGTCCATTCTACCTGCGAGTTCTGTGATAAAAATGCTATTATAAAATACAAATACAAGAGTGAGAAACAGGGGACACAGTCAGATGCTTTACAAGAAACAGGCACGTTTGAACCTGAAAAAATATTCATTCAGCCATCGCTGTGTTGATTTGTGGAATAGATTGCCATCAAGTGTAATTGAAGCCAAAACTGTAAATATATTTGAGAAGCGGTTGGATAAGTTCTGGATTGACCAAGAAATCAAATTCAATTATAAAGCTGCTGTCGTCACTGGACGCATACAAAGATGAAGACAAGGAGCTGGTGCCATAGGACGACTCATGTCCTTCTACCAGAATTCATCTATGTTTCTATGTTTCTATATAAGCCAATGCGTGACAGTACAAATAAAATGCTATTTCAAACATCACAAGCATTTCGCTGCACAGCTCCCAATTTAGGATGACCCCCTAAACTTTCACCCTAATTCTCAGTACCCCCTTACGTCTACAGCGGCAACTTGCCTTGTTTGGGGTGAACTAAGTTTTAAAAAATAATTAATAAAATAAACGTAGCAGACAATGCTATTTGAAAATTTAAGTTTGACAGACCGATGGAAAGACCATGTGAAATGTAAGCCTGTGAGACGGACAGAGCCTCTTATAAAAATGTGTGGACGCACCAAATAAGATGCGCCCATTAAATCTGAAGGACATTTCAAACGGAAGCGTGACAGACTGACAAGCCAACACGGAAATGTAATCAAATGTTATATACGTAGATAGGTTAATAGAGAATGGTAGTTTGCTTGAAGCATTGCTGGAAATAGTAGTAATATGTTAAGAAGGCTGAGGGCAATGCAGAGTGCCGAGTAAGTTGTAAAAGGAAAAATCCGTCTGTGTAGAGAATTCACCAAAATGGATGCCAGAGAGTAGGGTTGGAGCAAACCAGTCCCGCAGAGAATAGGATGTTGTGCTTGTGGCATCTTTTGAGGGAGTGAATCTGACAGTTGGTTCTGGCACGTTTCTCTGAGAGTCGGAATGATTTTTTGGTATATGCAAACTGTGTCTAGCCTAGATAGGTTAGTTTGGAAGTCAATTTCTTAAAGCCGTCCAACGCATGCCAGCATGTAAAATGGACGTTAAACTGATGATGATGATGATGATGATGATGATGATGATGATGATGATGATGATGATGATGATGATGACGGGCTGCTTGTTTATTTATTTACTCGCAGAGACAACCGACGTTATCCGGGCATAAATGAGGACCCATGTTTAGCACTGAACCCCATATTAGAATTTTTCTTTCTATTTTATTTAAAAATTTCTATTATTTTCGATTTTAAAAGTAAACTCGATTGTTTTAATTTCTTTGGCTTAAATAGCTTTGTTAACAGGAGACACAGACTTGAATCTCTTTAGTCAACTATTTTGGGTGAATATTGGTCCGTGTTGTTAAAAGCAAAAGATTATTTTATTCGATTTTATCGATTTAAAAATTTTAATCCTGATCAACATTTTATTTTTTGTCATTAATAAAGGACTAAGGTAGCGGTTTTTCTTCCTAATTCCGATGTACTCCGACTCTATACATGAACAACGGGGACCATTAATAAATTTTTTTTTAGTTTCATAAAATAACTAGAGATATTATAAAACACCATAATATTATATAATGAATAGCGCAATCTGATTCCTTGTCGAATTTACCCCAGAAAAATTGTTTTATCTTGGTATAGGATTTTGTTTTCAATTTAAACCATGAAATACATTTTAGAAGCGAGAGGCTTTCTGAACCGGTTTGTCACGCTTTTGTTTGTCACGCTTTAGTTAGGAAATCAATTTCATTGGTCTGTCACGCTTTAGTTTAAATAACATTTTAATTGGTTGACAAATTCGTTTGGTATAACTTTTTTGTTTTCTCACTCGTTGCTTTAGAATGAAATTTTATTTGGTTTATAACGCTTTTGTTTGGAATAACATTTTATTTGGTTTGTCACGCTTTTGTTTGGAATAACATTTTAATCGGTTTGTCACGGTTTTGTTTGGAATAACATTTTATTTGGTTTGTCACGCTTTTGTTTGGAATAACATTTTATTTGATTTGTCACGGTTTTGTTTGGAATAACATTTTATTTGGTTTGTCACGCTTTTGTTTGGAAAAACATTTTATTTGGTTTGTCACGCTTTTGTTTGGAATAACATTTTATTTGGTTTGTCACGATTTTGTTTGGAAAAAAATGTTATTTTGTTTGTCACGCTTTTGTTTGGAATAACATTTTATTTGGTTTGTCACGGTTTTGTTTGGAATAACATTTTAATCGTTTTGTCACGGTTTTGTTTGGAATAACATTTTAATCGTTTTGTCACGGTTTTGTTTGGAATAACATTTTATTTGGTTTGTCACGCTTTTGTTTGGAATAACATTTTATTTGGTTTGTCACGGTTTTGTTTGGAATAACATTTTAATCGTTTTGTCACGGTTTTGTTTGGAATAACATTTTAATCGTTTTGTCACGGTTTTGTTTGGAATAACATTTTATTTGGTTTGTCACGCTTTTGTTTGGAATAACATTTTATTTGGTTTGTCACGGTTTTGTTTGGAATAACATTTTAATCGTTTTGTCACGGTTTTGTTTGGAATAACATTTTATTTGGTTTGTCACGCTTTTGTTTGGAATAACATTTTATTTGGTTTGTCACGGTTTTGTTTGGAATAACATTTTAATCGTTTTGTCACGGTTTTGTTTGGAATAACATTTTAATCGTTTTGTCACGGTTTTGTTTGGAATAACATTTTAATCGTTTTGTCACGGTTTTGTTTGGAATAACATTTTAATCGTTTTGTCACGGTTTTGTTTGGAATAACATTTTATTTGGTTTGTCACGCTTTTGTTTGGAATAACATTTTAATCGTTTTGTCACGGTTTTGTTTGGAATAACATTTTATTTGGTTTGTCACGGTTTTGTTTGGAATAAAATGTTATTTTGTTTGTCACGCTTTTGTTTGGACTAAAATTTTAATCGGGTTGTCACGGTTTAGTTATGAATAATATTTTAGTTCGTTTTTTACGCTTTAGCTTCGAATAACATTTTCGTCAGTAAACCATTAAGCATATCCGTTTTGTTTATTACCGGTTTATTCCTTATCTCGACCCGATTCGGATGTATCCGTCAGCGACTCACTGGGAGT
>OY744522.1:195777129-195807129 GCA_963556195.1 Sepiola atlantica
TCTCTGGGTTGCCTTGACTAATGATGCTGAAATTCTACACACTTATAGAACCTATCAAATAAAAATTTTGTGCAAAGTTTTAACTAATATGATTGATCAAAGAAATGAGATTTCCAGCATAGGCCATTCGTGTAGTCTATTAAGGGATGGAGCGCTCTCGCGCCTCCCTTGATATATATATATATATATATATATATATATATATATATATATATATATATATATATATATATATAGTAAGCTATAAAATATATTTATACCAATTAAGAGGCTCCCACGTTTCATTCTCAGGGGGGAATCTTCAGGCTAAAATGCATATATTTTCATAGCTTACTACCTAGCTCTACTTACGTATCGAACACTGTTGAAGTAAATACTGAAAAGTGATAGATAAAAAATTATATTTCCTTATAAAATTATATATGGATACATGGAATAGTAATATATATATATATATATATATATATATATATATATATATATATATATATATATATATATATATATATAGTGTTATAATGGAATAATTCCAGGAAGAAATCCGGGTAAGAGAGCTCAATGTGGTAAACAGAGCAAGAATAACGTAAAATATAATAACACGAAAAATTTCGTGTTATTATATTTTACGTTATATATATATATATATATATATATATATATATATATATATATATATATAAAAGTATATATATATATATATATATATATATATATATATATATATATATATATATATATATATATATATATATAGATAGATATGCAAATATTATTAAAAATAACAGAATTCGTCCGTTTAATTATACCTTTTTGTATTCTTTTCAATTTTACTGATGGTTTTTTTTTGTATTTTAAATAAAATAAAAATATTCCATAGATTCCACGAATGTTTTTTGATTCTTCGTCGAATCATCCTCAAGTGTCAAAAGCAAATGAACAAAAAAACTGGAGAAAGAAGAGAATTTTAAAAAGACAACGGAGATACGTGCATAGAAGGTTTTTCGCATTGTTCCAGGGAGTTGTTGCATCACAGAACAAAATCGCATTAAGCAATTTAAAATGTTTCCACTGGTTTCATATTTGATGTTGTTGTTGTGTTTATATATATATATATATATATATATATATATATATATATATATATATATATATATAACATTTTACTTTTTGTGAATTTTTCTGATGATTTTTAAATGTTGCAGAGACGATATTGACATAAAATGTTGTTTGGCACAAGACAAATGAAACGGACCGTAAAATATATCTCACAGAAATATTATGTTTTTGGAAATATAAACTAGTTTATTACTGAATACACCTTGCATTGAACAATTGAAATTTGAAATAAATTTGGACAATCGTCACTTGTTTATCACTCTTTTTTCTTCTATCTCTACAATTGCTCTATCTCGTATATTGAGCTAAACCTCTTCACTATAGGTTCCATCTACTAAAAGTTTTACTTTTGGTTTATATTTGATCCTATATATATATATATATATATATATATATATATATATATATATATATATATATATATATATATATATATATCAGTGTGGACGTTTTTTTATAAGTAAACAACAACATTGTTTATTAATATTTTAACATGACTTGCATTTCTTGCTCGTGTGATCTACCACGTTCTTTCTTTTTCTACTTTTCAGAGCAACTCATCGGTCAATTGTCCCATTACGAATTGGTTATTCCAACGCTGGTCAATCGTAGGGGCGAGTTTCTCAGCTACAAATTGGAGGCCCCCGATGAAGACAATGACAACGATGAAGAACGCGCACCGCAGACCACCCACCGAAAGAAACGCTACGTCCACCATCGAACCGGCTCGGCTGATTTTCAGCCGCACAGCGTCTGGCAGGATTGTGTATTCTATAAACTCTCCGCTTACGGACATGACTTTAAGTTCAATCTCACCTTAAACCGGAAGTTAGTGTCTCGGAACTTCGTGGTAGAGTACTGGGATCGAAACGGAATGAAAAGACGCCACACCAACATGCACAGGTGTCATTTTATCGGTTATAGCAGTGAACCATACAGATCCGAAACGGCATTAAGTAACTGCCACGGGCTGGTAAGTACTCATTTTTATCCTCTAAGAAAACTTATAAAAAATACGGGACGGACATTGAAAGTGAAAGTCATTCGTTTTCTCATGAAAAAAAATGAATTGAACTCCCGATTAAACAAAATCCACCCAAACATCAGAGAATGATCAGATCGTAACTAAATTTTCAGCATTTTTTTTTATATCAGCGTCCGTCGAGAGATGAAGATCCCAAACTCAAATGTAGCTTGCAGGCCGGGTTTTAGAAAGGAAAAAAAACAGCTAAATCTAAAATTTCCTCACTGTCTTGTCTTAAATACTTCATATAATTACGTTGCTACGTCTAGGTAAAGAATATACCTTTTTTTTTCGCAGGTACTCTTCGTTTCTTTCCTGTTGTCATTATTTCCTGTTTTCTATGTTCTTGCTAATATCTTTGCGTTGCCAAGTCTAGTAAACGAATTTTTTCTTCGCAGGTTTTTTTTTTCGTTTATTTTATTTTATTTATTTATTTCATCTATATTGTTCTCTCTGTTGTCCACGACGCTTTATGTGTCTTTCTTTCTTTTTTATGTCCATGCTAATAACTCTTCGAGTTCTTTCTCTGGAGGGGTCAATGCGTTTGAAGATTGAAAGGGGGGATATCAACTATCAATGTAGTTTAAGAAAAGGGAAAACCCCCACTGTAGCCCTCATAACTGTGTTTTAAAAAGCCACGTGTTGATCCATTTATATCAGCGTCCGTCGAGAGATGAAGATCCCAAACTCAAATGTAGCTTGCAGGCCGGGTTTTAGAAAGGAAAAAAAACAGCTAAGTCTAAAATTACTTCACTGTCTTAACTCCCTCGACCGTTCCTTAGTACTGGATTTTTATTCCTCTTATTTATTCCTACTTGCGGGAGGGAAACCTATCTTTAACTCTCTGTTCGTTTTTTAGTATACAATGAACTTATTCTATCTACATATGTAAATATATATACATACGTAATATTGGATTTTTTAAATTTTTTATTTATTTATTTATTTTATTTATTTATTTTTTATTTATTTTTTTATTTTTTATTTATTTATTTATTTTATTTTATTTATTTTATTTTTTTATAATTTTTATTTTATTTTTTTAATTTATTTATTTATTTTTTTTTTTTTTTTAATACCTGCGGGGGACAGGAAATACCCGACTAGTAAACGGGCGCAGGATATTTT
The DNA here is from genome assembly GCA_963556195.1 of Sepiola atlantica. Lineage (NCBI taxonomy): Eukaryota > Metazoa > Mollusca > Cephalopoda > Sepiida > Sepiolidae > Sepiola > Sepiola atlantica. The sequence continues at coordinate 195,780,398 of OY744522.1, forward strand.
CACCCTTCTCGGAGTGTTGGACCCGTTAGACCTTGTAAGGCTATCCATCTAAGAGAAGGAAACCTCAGACAAAAAAACCTTGCTACTTACGTCGTGGCAGTAAACCGTTGGGCAGGGAGGCCTCCTTAGTCCTGATCGACAACCTTCCTAGAGTTGGAATCTCGAACAAAATATCCGGTTTGCAAACCTACAATTGCTTAAGGAGTCTATCGCCGGCCCTCGCACTCCTTCCTTGTCTATTAGTCAGGGGCAGAGGTAACAGTGCTGGGACGCCTCTAAACACTCAGTGCCTAGCCTTGTTTCCTTACTAGGTAAATGAACGCCGTTCTCTTTCTCTCTATTTGGGCAACTTGGGGAAAAATGTTTTCGTCATTAAGTCTTACATGGCCAGTCTGGGTCTCTCTTGTTCCAACAGGTTGACGGTACGGGTTAGACACCTTGTCTGGCTGCTGTTTCCGACTGACAGGACAGGAGCCCAAACTCTTGGGTAGCGCCAAGAACGGCTGCTCCATCATCAGTTGCATAATACCGTGGGTAGTTGTATGTGCCATGTCGCGCATGGAAAGGGACCCTGCAATTATCTCCGGTGGGCTTTCCCGAGGCCACAACCCCCATGGACCAGGTTCAGACTAATGGACTGGTTGTGTGAGCTTATTGGCACCAAATAAGTACCCACCTTGACCAACCCACTCTATAATCAAAATAAACATGTCATTACAAAAAAATAAAAGCAAACCTAAACCAGACACCCAACAAAAAACATTTTCGCCTCCGCCCTTGAGGCTCGCATTCACAAATATCCGGGGACTTAGAACCACTATCAACGACGTAGAATCCTTTCTCCTGACAAACTCCCCGGATATCCTAGCTCTAAGTGAAACTTACCTCCAATCCTCAATATCCTCTCACCACTTTGACATGACTGACTACCTCCCACTCTACCGCAAAGACTCTGACAAACATATGCACGGGTTAGGAGTTTATGTTCGGAACACCCTCCCCCTGACTAGAGAACATAGGTTTGAATCAGATGACCACGACTACATGTGCTTTAGATTGACTTTACATCACAGCGTCAGTTACTTATATTTCTTATACCGCTCCCCGTCGACCCAGGACTGTACTCTGTTAAACTCTGTCTCTGTAAGCATAGATAGAGCACTCTTAATTGACTCGAATGCCCACATACATGTATTTGGGGATTTTAATGCCCACCACCGTGACTGGTTGGGATTCTCCAGCCTTACTGACGCAGCCGGCAACTCTACGTATAATTTCTCCTTAGCTCACTCCCTCTCTCAGACTGTCGATTTTCCGACCCGCATCCCCGATCGAATAGACCAACAAGCCTCACTTCTAGACCTTTTCTTGACCTCAATGCCCGAGGCTTGTGTGACGAAAGCTCATAGCCCACTCGGGAATGCTGATCACATTGTGCTAATGATACATATCACCCTAAAAAGTCGCCCAAAAGCTGATGAACCGTTGCTCAAAACAACAAGATACTACGAGCGGGCTGATTTTGAGTCAATCAGAGATCACATTAGTGACGCCCCATGGAGGGAAACCTTCTCACTCCCTGCCAATCAGTGTGCAAACGAATTAACTGAATGGGTCAAAGCAGGCATTGAAGCCTATGTCCCCATGCGAAAATACTTTAGCAAGCCTCACTCTCCTCAATGGTTCACCTCGGAATGTGCAGGTGCCATTTCTGAGAGACAACAAGCATTCCGTAAATTCGGCCGACATAAGTCAGCTACTAATAGAAATAAATTCATAGAGTCAAGAAATAATTGCAAGGCCGTGATAGGCAAAGCGAAGAGAAGGTTTAATGAGTTAACAGAAAAACGCATCCAGTCACAGAAATTAGGTACTCGTGATTTCTGGAAAATCTACAATAGTGTAGTGAATAATGGTCAATCAACGATTCCCCCACTATCAAACCACAATGATGTCGCTTGCACGGCCACTGATAAGGCTGAACTACTTGCCCAGCGCTTCGCTTCTAACTCTACTTTGGACTCAGATAACCACCCCTCCCCGAATTCCCTTTGCTGACCGAAGCCACACTTGATAACCTAGTCATCACCCCATCCCAGGTTAGAGACATCATAAAAAACCTTGACACCTCCAAAGCTTGTGGGCCTGATCTTATACCCACAATAGTAATAAAGAAATGCTCTGCTGAACTGGCCCCTGTCCTCTCCAAACTCTACAATAAGTGTCTTGCTGAATCTTGCTTCCCCGATAGCTGGAAAATTACCTCTGTGGTACCAGTCTACAAGAATTCTGGAAATAGAACCGATCCCCAGAACTATCGCCCAATCAGTCTGCTGCCGATCTTTGCTAAAATCTTTGAATCCTTAATAAATCTAGCAATAGTACGACACTTAGTTAATGCTAAACTTCTTTCTGACCGCCAGTATGGATTTAGACAAGCACGATCTACTGCAGACATCCTAACGGTCATCTCTGAACGCATGTATCATACACTCGACAAGGCAGGTGAAGCTAGGGCAGTAGCGCTTGATATATCCAAGGCCTTTGACAAGGTATGGCATAAAGGGCTCCTCCTGAAAATACGATCATACGGTATTACTGGGCAATTACTTAATATAATTAGATCCTACCTAGACAAAAGAAAAATCCAGGTTGTCCTCGCTGGCCGTTCATCTAAGCAACATGACATAAATGATGGTGTACCCCAGGGATCTATCCTTGGACCCTTGTCGTTCCTGATCTATATAAACGATCCCCCTGATGGCATAGAGTCTGAGATTGGTTTATTTGCTGATGACACCACCCTTTACTCTCGCCATGTTGGCAAAACCGACGCAATTATATCCGATGCAATGGCTGAATCTTTAGAAAATGACCTCCAGGCTGTAGTGGATTGGGGTAATAAATGGTTGGTAACTTTTAATGCCGCAAAGACAAAACTCCTTTCCTTCAATACCTACAAGGAACCTCTCCAACCACCGATTGTCATAGCAAATAACACCCTACCTGTGAGTTCATCATTCAAACTCCTCGGCCTAACCTTCACAGGTAACATGAATTGGAACAAATACATTGAAGACATTGCCAAGGCTGCCGCAAAGAAGGTTGGCTCCCTCTACCGTGCTAGTAAACTCCTCACACCTGACATTATCCTGTATCTCTACAAAGCCACCATCCGCCTATGCATGGAGTATTGTTGTCACATCTGGGCTGGTGCATCATCTACTAGTCTCTCCCTCCTTGACAAGGTCTAAAAAAGAATCGCCAACCTAATAGGTCCCTCACTGTCAGCCAAGCTCCAGCCTCTGTCCCATCGCCGCAATGTAGCATCCTTGTGCTTGTTTTACAAATACTTCAATGGATTATGTTCCGATGAATTGGCTACTCTGGTGCCCCCTCGACGTAAATTCACTAGACTAACTCGACAATCAACTAAATCTCATTCATTCACTGTAAAGGTCCCCAGATGTCGGAGAGCCTTCTACTCAAATAGCTACTCTCCTCGTACTGCTGGCCTCTGGAACTCTCTCCCTGCCTCCTGTTTCCCCAACAGTACAGACATGCAGAAGTTTAAAACTAATGTAAACAGACACCTCGCTGCGCTGATCCAAATCTAGGTTGACCACCCCCTACCTTCTCCCCTTTTCTTTTTCTCAGTAGCCCCTTACGTCTACAGTGGCGGCCTGCCTTGTTTGGGGTGAACTATGTTAAAAAAAAGACAGTAAAAATATACTACCCGGTTAGCATAAATTTGAACATGTTCAGAGATGACCGTTAGGATGTCTGCAGTAGATCGTGCTTGTCTAAATCCATACTGGCGGTCAGATAGAAGTTTAGCATTAACTAAGTGCCGTACTATCGCCAGATTGATTAAGGATTCAAAGATTTTAGCACATATCGACAGTAGACTGATTGGGCGGTAGTTCAGAGGGTCGGTTCTATTCCCAGAACTCTTGTAGACTGGTACCACAGAGGCAATTTTCCAGCTATCGGGGAAGCAAGATTCAGCTAGACATTTATTGTAGAGTTTGGAGAGGACAGGGACCAGTTCAGCAGAGCATTTCTTTATTACTATAAATAATGAAGAGAGTGTATCTTTGAAAATCCATTGATTAAGGAAAAGGGCTTTTATTTTTTTGTTTGAATATTTCATGAATTAATAAATATCGTATTTTATTCAATTTTTATTTTCATCATTCATTTTCTTATATATATATATATATATATATATATATATATATATATATATATATATATATATACATATTCATCCACATATAGACTGTTTCGTTGTATCACAGCTCCTCAGTGCGGCTGAACTAGTTAGTTACTCAAACAACCGTCGAACTGACAATCGGCGCCCCAACTCCTGCGCTATCATACGACACTAACTGAATGTAAGTGATATCTCAATGTAAACATTGTCAAGTGCTGGGAGCTCGAATTAGTGTTACTCAATAAGCTATGGTGTTTATATATATATATGATCCATTTCTCGAAAATTCTTGGTCTGATGAGGTTGACTTTCTGGGAAAAGTGCAACCGAAACATGTATGCACATATGTAACCAATAATGTTTGTATAAATAATTTTTTTTTATTTATACAGAGATGTACAAAATCTGCGACACTGGCATGTCGATTTTATCGATCTACAGTTGTTATAAATTGAGATCTCATCAGGCAGAATTTCAATTCGATCCTTCACTCAGATCATATTTGGTTCTTCCCAAATATGATCTGAGTGAAAGATCGGATTTTAACTCTAGATCGATGACATCGACATGCCAGTGTTTCAGATTTTGTACACGTCTGTATAAATAAAAATAATCATATATGTATATATATATATATTATATAGTGCAATTTTAATTGCAGACTTGAAAAAAGTTGGAGGTTACATCGGCCGAAACGTTGTAAGATTCTTTTTTTCTTCATGAAATTTTAATCGTATTAAATTATAGGTTTTTTTTTTAGAAATGCAGCAACTCAAATCGTGGCATTGCAATTTACGCTTGGTATAAAAAAACGAGTGCGAGACATATCTTTTTAAGTTTTATCTCTTAATTAGTTCAAATGAAATAAAAATGATGATGATGACGATGATTACTATTAAGAGGAGGAGGAGGACGCGAGAGTAGAGGAGAGAGTATAATTTAAACATAAAGTAAAAGTCTGAAAGGCTATTTAAATGCCAACCGTGTGGTTTATCTTAAAAGTACACATTCTAACGAAGACGTCCCAGTTTGGCAAAACGCAAAACTCTAATTGTACAAGATGGACGCATAGCTAGACACAGAAAATACATTTTAGTCTTTCTTCCCCCCTCCCCCCTCTCTCTCTCTCTGTTCGTTTCTTTCTCTCTCTCCATCTCCCCACTCCTCCACCTCTCGCTAAATACAAGAAGAAAACAAAGAAAAACAGTTTTAATACTTACTTTTCATTTCGCCCAAATAAATTTAGGTAATGTAAGTATAATCGAAAAGTACTACCAAAGGCATGAAATTAATATTGACAGAATTTTCCAATACATTCTCAAAGTGCTTCCGTTTGACAATCAGCATCAAATCAACACGCAGCGAAAACGAAGCCACAGCGTTGTTTATCATTGTGCATTCTTCATCAATGCGACTTTGAAGTTCTTCAAGGTTACTCAATTGCTGTTAGTGAAACACTTTGGCCTTCAACTAAAAACCAGAAGTTCACCCACCGATGTGAAAGTCAACCCTAAACCCTAACACTAACCCTAAACCCTAACCCTAACCATAACCCTCTCGTAATCACATTCTCCACTTCGAATGATGCTTCAAAACTTTGCGTACCTGATTGTTATCTGTTATAAAAATCAATTTATCAAGAAACTTTTCCTTCATTTTGAGACATACTTTAGATATTCATTCAAACATTTTTTAAATCAGTCCTATTTTTGACCTAAATAGCATTGCATCTGGTTTTCTTTTTTATCCTTACACTATGTACTTTTTTATGGAAATCGCTCCAGACAATGCATGAGCCACTTGAGCTAAGAAAATAAGAATTCGAAGGTAAAAAAACTAGCCAATGATAAGTGTTAGGGGGATATATTCCGACCCTGAAAACATCAATTCTTCCACCTTTGTCAAAAACATCGCTCATGGAATGTGAGGACTAAAGGACAAAATAAATATGTGAAGACTAAAGATTAAAATAAATAATAACTCACGCATATTATGTATTTCGGTTTAGTTTCTTTAAAGCAATACTCATATCGGTCAGGAAGATTGTTAAAATGGAGACATTTTACACGAATGCCCTAAAAAAAAATAGGTTATGTCATTAATGAACAAAAGAAATTATTATGTGATAATTATTTCAGCTATCAGATTTGTTTGCTCATCAAAGCCAAATTCCATTCAAGGAGAAGAGTTAATTAAATGGATGGATCGTCAGTTGAATGCTGAATAATATTATGAGAGGCTTCAAAATGTTGAACAAAATGCACAAAATTTAATTTCTGATGGAGACAATTTATGACAAATATTTGTTAACCTTGTATGTGAAAAATACTATGTTTTAGTCTGCATGGAAGCAATCCCCGGGCAATGTGTTCCACAGACGGGAAGTTCTTGGAAATAAACTCTGTTCATGGAAATTTTATTTAATATTAAGCACGCAGGGAAAAAGGTGAAACTTCTTTTCTAGTTCTTACACGGAGGAACCGATGATTTGAGCTCAATCGAACTATGTTCATGGAAATAACTTTCGAGTAGAGAATGACTAACCACGTTTCTTTTGTGAGAATGGGACAGATAAACAATTTTAAATGGGGAGGAAGGCCTCCTTCGTCCTGGTGGAGAAACTACCTAGAGCTGGAGACGAACAAAATATCCGGCGTTGCCTGGGCTTCATTTCTTCTCACCGCCCTCTCCCCGTTGCCACATTCTCCCTGTTTCCTTCGGCGAAAGCTGTTTCTTCTCAACCCTTCCTCTTCCGGTGTCCAGGGCAAAAGTATGACATATTTCTATAAAAAGTACCACCTCTGTCTGCGCCTTCTATATACGTACGTATCTCCTTATAACATAAAATTGCCTAAGAAGTAGATAAGATTTGGTCTATCGCCCGGCCTTTGGACTCTTTCTTTATCTATTAGTCAGACGCAGAGGTACCATCACAGGGAGTCTTACAAAAAACCCAGTGTTTGTCCTTGTTTTCTTAACTACGACAATGAACGTCGTGCAACCATCTTTTTCTCTCTATCTAGGCAACTTGGGGACACCTGCTTGTTACTTAGTTTCACGCGACTAGTCTGGGCCAATCTTATTTCGACAGATTGAGGGTACAGGTTAGACAACTTTTCTGGCTTCTGTTTCCGACAGGTAGTGCAGGAGCCTTAACTCTTAGGTAGCGCTAAAAGCGGTCGCTTTATCGACAGTTGTATAATATCGGGGTAAGCGTAGTGCCATGCTTTGCATGGAATGGGACCCTGCACTTATCTCCGGTGGTCTTTTCCAAAGCCACAAACGTATAGATAAATATTTGGCTAATGGTCTACATGTGTGAATTTTGTCTTCTTGAACTCAATATATACCCACTTTGTCCAGCTAACTCACTCTATTATCACCAAAAAGTACTATTACAAGAAAATCAAATCGTCTCCTCAGGTTTTGAGAAAAAATCTTCTTCGGCGGTTTCGAAGACTCGAAACGAAATATTTTACGTTGTTCAACTTTGTTTTTATTTATGAAATCAACTTATTTTCAAACACACATATATCTACAGTAAAGGAGGGGACAAAGCACGGGGCAAAGCACGGGGCAAAATTAAATTTATTTTTATAATTCTTTTCTAATAGAACAAAATTAAATGTTTATTTTAATATTTTACCGAATTTCATCATTCACAACCTGTCAAAATGAACAGGCCTTGAATTCCAGATGCGACTAACTTTACCTTTAAATTCCATTCCCTAATCTGGTTTTGTGCAACAAATTTGTAATCATATTAAATATTGTTATATTCCCTGCTTACTAACAATTCCAAATTTATCCTAAATAAACAAAACAAACAAATCTCATAATCATTCTGAACTTTTCCGTTCTTTCTATTTCTGTGTTTAATATTCAACTGTCTTTTCTACTCTCAATTACTACTTAATATTAATTTTGTATTTATCACACACGTCATTGCATAACCTCATTATTTATTTGCTTATCACACACTTTATTTTATAACTGCATTCTTCATTTATTTATCACACACTTCATTTCATACCATCATTCTTCTTATATTTATCACACACTTCATTTCATAACGTCATTATTCATTTGTTTATCGCACACTTCATTTAATAACCTCATTATTAATTTAGTTATCAAACACTTACTTTCATAACCTCATTCTTCATTTGTTTATCACACACTTAATTTCATAACATCATTATTCCTTTATTTATCACACACTTCATTTAATAACATTATTATTCATTTATTTATCACACACTTCATTTCATAACATCATTATTCATTTATTTATAAAACACTTCATTTCATAACCTCATAATTCATTTATTTATCACACACTTCATTTCATAACTTCATTATTCATTTATTAATCACACACTTACTTTCATAACCACATTCTTTATTTATTTATCAAACATTTAATTTCATAACCACATTCTTACTTTGTTTATAACACACTAAATTTCATAATCTACCTATGCATTTACTTATCACACACTTTATTTCATAACCTCATTATTCATTTATTTACTACACACTTAATTTCTTAACCTCATTCTTAATTGTTTTATCATGCACTTCATATTATAACTTCAATCTTAATTTATTTATCATACACCTAATTTCATTACTTCATTTATCATTTATTTATCACACACTTCATTTCACAACCTAATTCCTCATTTATTTATAACACACTTCATGTCATAACCTCATTCTTTATTTATTTATCACATACTTCATTTCATAACCTCATTCCTTATTTATTTATCACATACTTCATTTCATAACCTCATTCCTTATTTATTTATCACACACTTCATTTCATAACCTCATTATTTATTTATTTATCACATACTTCATTTTATAACCTCACTCTTCATTTATTTATCACACACTAGATTTAATAACCTCATTCTTAATTCATTTATCACACACTTGATTTCATAACCTCATTATTTATTAATTTATCAAACACTTCATTTTATATCCTCATTATTTAGTGATTTATTACACAGTCTATTTCATAACCTCATTCTTTATTTATTTATCACGTACCCTTATTTTATGCCATCATTATTTATTTATTTATCACACACTTAATTTTATATCCTCATTATTTATTGATTCATCACACAGTCTATTTCATAACCTTATTCTTTATTTATTTATTACAAACTTAATTTCATAACCCCATTCTTTATTTATTTATCACACACTACATTTCATAAACTCATTATTTATAAATTTATTACCTACTACATTTCATAACCTCATTATTAATTTATTTATTTATCACACACTTAATTTCATAACCTCATTATTTATTTATTTATCACACACTTCATTTCATAACATCATTCTGTATTTATTTATCACACAATTAATGTTATAATTACATTCTTACTTGGTTTATAACATACTTTATTTCATAACCTACCTATTCATTTATTTATCACACACTTAATTTCTTAACCTTATGCTTGATTGGTTTATCATGCACTTAATTTTATAACCTCATTACTCATTAGCTTATTACACACTTCATTACATGACCTCATTCCTCATTTATTTATAACACATTTTATTTTATAACCTCATTCATCATTTAGTTATCACTCACTTCATTTCATAACCTCATCCTTCATTCATTTTCTAAACACTTTATTGCATAGCACCATTATTTATTCATATATCACACACTTAATTTTATAACATTATTCTTCCTTTATTTATCACATACTTAATTTCATAATCTCATTGTACATATATTAATCACACACTTGATTTCATACAATCATTATTCATTTATTTATGACACACTTCATTTCCTTAATTTTTTATTCTTATGTTTATCACACACTTCATTTCTTTATTTATTTATCACATACTTCATTTGATAACTACATTCTTTGTTTATGTATCACACACTTTATTTCATAACCTCATTTCTCATTTATTTATAACACACTTCATTTCACAACCTCATTATTCATTTATTTATCACACACTTCATTTCATAACATCATTATTCATTTATGTATAACACATGTCATTTCATAACCTAATTATTCATTGTTTTATCACACCCTTAATTTCATAATCGCATTTTTTTATTTATTCATCGAACTTTTCATTTTCTAACTTCATCATTCATTTATTAATTTAACACTTCATTTCATACCCTCATTCTTTATTTATTTATCACTTTATTTCATAATCTCATTAGTTATTTATTTATTTATTTATTACACAGCTGATTTTATAACATAATTTTTGATTTATTTATCACACACTAAATTTCACAACCTTAATAGTGACTTATTTATCACACACTTAATTTCAAAACATCATTCTTTATTTATTTATTACACATTTCATTTCATGACTTGATTATTTATTTATTCATCACACACTTAATTTTATAACCTTATTTTTCATATATTTATCACACACTTCATTTTTTAACTTAAGCATTCATTTATTTATCACACACTTCATTCATTTATTGATCTCACACTTCATTTAACAATTTCGTTCTTCATTTATTTATCACACACTTCATTTCATAACCTTATTATTTATTTATTTATTACATACTTCATTTCATAACTGCATCATTCATTTATTTATTAAACACTATATGTCATAACCTCATTCTTTTTTTATTTATCACACACTTCATTTCATTACTCTATTCTTTATTTCGTTATTATACACTTCATTTCATAACCTCATTCTTTATTTATTTATTCCACACTTCATTTCATAACCTCATTCCTTATTTATTTATCACACACGTCATTTCATAACCTCATAATTCGTGTATTTATAACACACTTCATTTCATAACCTCATTCTTAATTTATTTATCACACACATCATTTCATAACCTCATTCTTAATTTATTTATAACACACTTCATTTCATAACCTCATTCTTAATTTATTTATCACACACATCATTTCATAACCTCATTCTTAATTTATTTATAACACACTTCATTTCATAACCTCATTCTTAATTTATTTATCACACACATCATTTCATAACCACATTCTTTATTTATTTATCACACACATCATTTCATAACCTCATTCTTAATTTATTTATAACACACTTCATTTCATAACCTCATTCTTAATTTATTTATCACACACATCATTTCATAACCACATTCTTTATTTATTTATCACACACATCATTTCATAACCTCATTCTTAATTTATTTATAACACACTTCATTTCATAACCTCATTCTTAATTTATTTATCACACACATCATTTCATAACCTCATTCTTAATTTATTTATAACACACTTCATTTCATAACCTCATTCTTAATTTATTTATCACACACTTCATTTCATAACCTCATTCTTAATTTATTTATAACACACTTCATTTCATAACCTCATTCTTAATTTATTCATAACACACTTCATTTCATAACCTCATTCTTAATTTATTTATCACACACATCATTTCATAACCTCATTCTTAATTTATTTATAACACACTTCATTTCATAACCTCATTCTTAATTTATTTATAACACACTTCATTTTATACCTCATTCTTAATTTATTTATCACACACATCATTTCATAACCTCATTCTTAATTTATTTATAACACACTTCATTTCATAACCTCATTCTTAATTTATTTATCACACACTTCATTTCATAACCTCATTCTTAATTTATTTATCACACACTTCATTTCATAACCTCATTCTTAATTTATTTATCACACACTTCATTTTATAACCTCATTCTTAATTTATTTATAACACACTTCATTTCATAACCTCATTCTTAATTTATTTATCACACACATCATTTCATAACCACATTCTTTATTTATTTATCACACACATCATTTCATAACCTCATTCTTAATTTATTTATAACACACTTCATTTCATAACCTCATTCTTAATTTATTTATCACACACATCATTTCATAACCTCATTCTTAATTTATTTATCACACACTTCATTTCATAAATTCATTCTTAATTTATTTATCACACACATCATTTCATAACCTCATTCTTAATTTATTTATAACACACTTCATTTCATAACCTCATTCTTAATTTATTTATAACACACTTCATTTCATAACCTCATTCTTAATTTATTTATCACACACATCATTTCATAACCTCATTCTTAATTTATTTATAACACACTTCATTTCATAACCTCATTCTTAATTTATTTATAACACACTTCATTTCATAACCTCATTCTTAATTTATTTATAACACACTTCATTTCATAACCTCATTCTTAATTTATTTATCACACACATCATTTCATAACCACATTCTTTATTTATTTATCACACACATCATTTCATAACCTCATTCTTAATTTATTTATAACACACTTCATTTCATAACCTCATTCTTAATTTATTTATCACACACTTCATTTCATAACCTCATTCTTAATTTATTTATCACACACTTCATTTCATAAATTCATTCTTAATTTATTTATCACACACATCATTTCATAACCTCATTCTTAATTTATTTATAACACACTTCATTTCATAACCTCATTCTTAATTTATTTATAACACACTTCATTTCATAACCTCATTCTTAATTTATTTATCACACACATCATTTCATAACCTCATTCTTAATTTATTTATAACACACTTCATTTCATAACCTCATTCTTAATTTATTTATAACACACTTCATTTCATAACCTCATTCTTAATTTATTTATAACACACTTCATTTCATAACCTCATTCTTAATTTATTTATAACACACTTCATTTCATAACCTCATTCTTAATTTATTTATAACACACTTCATTTCATAACCTCATTCTTAATTTATTTATCACACACATCATTTCATAACCTCATTCTTAATTTATTTATAACACACTTCATTTCATAACCTCATTCTTAATTTATTTATAACACACTTCATTTCATAACCTCATTCTTAATTTATTTATAACACACTTCATTTCATAACCTCATTCTTAATTTATTTATCACACACATCATTTCATAACCTCATTCTTAATTTATTTATAACACACTTCATTTCATAACCTCATTCTTAATTTATTTATAACACACTTCATTTCATAACCTCATTCTTAATTTATTTATAACACACTTCATTTCATAACCTCATTCTTAATTTATTTATAACACACTTCATTTCATAACCTCATTCTTAATTTATTTATAACACACTTCATTTCATAACCTCATTCTTAATTTATTTATCACACACATCATTTCATAACCTCATTCTTAATTTATTTATAACACACTTCATTTCATAACCTCATTCTTAATTTATTTATAACACACTTCATTTCATAACCTCATTCTTAATTTATTTATAACACACTTCATTTCATAACCTCATTCTTAATTTATTTATCACACACATCATTTCATAACCTCATTCTTAATTTATTTATAACACACTTCATTTCATAACCTCATTCTTAATTTATTTATCACACACTTCATTTCATAACCACATTCTTTATTTATTTATCACACACATCATTTCATAACCTCATTCTTAATTTATTTATAACACACTTCATTTCATAACCTCATTCTTAATTTATTTATCACACACATCATTTCATAACCACATTCTTTATTTATTTATCACACACATCATTTCATAACCTCATTCTTAATTTATTTATAACACACTTCATTTCATAACCTCATTCTTAATTTATTTATCACACACTTCATTTCATAACCTCATTCTTAATTTATTTATCACACACTTCATTTCATAAATTCATTCTTAATTTATTTATCACACACATCATTTCATAACCTCATTCTTAATTTATTTATAACACACTTCATTTCATAACCTCATTCTTAATTTATTTATAACACACTTCATTTCATAACCTCATTCTTAATTTATTTATCACACACATCATTTCATAACCTCATTCTTAATTTATTTATAACACACTTCATTTCATAACCTCATTCTTAATTTATTTATAACACACTTCATTTCATAACCTCATTCTTAATTTATTTATAACACACTTCATTTCATAACCTCATTCTTAATTTATTTATAACACACTTCATTTCATAACCTCATTCTTAATTTATTTATAACACACTTCATTTCATAACCTCATTCTTAATTTATTTATCACACACATCATTTCATAACCTCATTCTTAATTTATTTATAACACACTTCATTTCATAACCTCATTCTTAATTTATTTATAACACACTTCATTTCATAACCTCATTCTTAATTTATTTATAACACACTTCATTTCATAACCTCATTCTTAATTTATTTATCACACACATCATTTCATAACCTCATTCTTAATTTATTTATAACACACTTCATTTCATAACCTCATTCTTAATTTATTTATAACACACTTCATTTCATAACCTCATTCTTAATTTATTTATAACACACTTCATTTCATAACCTCATTCTTAATTTATTTATAACACACTTCATTTCATAACCTCATTCTTAATTTATTTATAACACACTTCATTTCATAACCTCATTCTTAATTTATTTATCACACACATCATTTCATAACCTCATTCTTAATTTATTTATAACACACTTCATTTCATAACCTCATTCTTAATTTATTTATAACACACTTCATTTCATAACCTCATTCTTAATTTATTTATAACACACTTCATTTCATAACCTCATTCTTAATTTATTTATAACACACTTCATTTCATAACCTCATTCTTAATTTATTTATCACACACATCATTTCATAACCTCATTCTTAATTTATTTATTAAACACTTAATTTCATAACCTCATTCTTAATTTATTTATCACACACATCATTTCATAACCTCATTCTTAATTTATTTATTAAACACTTAATTTCATAACCTCATTCTTAATTTATTTATCACACACATCATTTCATAACCACATTCTTTATTTATTTATTAAACACTTAATTTCATATCCACATTCTTACTTTGTTAATAACACACTAAATTTCATAACCTCATTCTTCATTTATTTATCACACACTTCATTTCATAACCTCATTCTTAATTTATTTATAACACACTTCATTTCATAACCTCATTCTTAATTTATTTATCACACACATCATTTCATAACCACATTCTTTATTTATTTATCACACACATCATTTCATAACCTCATTCTTAATTTATTTATAACACACTTCATTTCATAACCTCATTCTTAATTTATTTATCACACACATCATTTCATAACCTCATTCTTAATTTATTTATAACACACTTTATTTCATAACCTCATTCTTAATTTATTTATAACACACTTCATTTCATAACCTCATTCTTAATTTATTTATAACACACTTCATTTCATAACCTCATTCTTAATTTATTTATCACACACATCATTTCATAACCACATTCTTAATTTATTTATCACACACATCATTTCATAACCACATTCTTACTTTGTTAATAACACACTTCATTTCATAACCTCATTCTTAATTTATTTATAACACACTTCATTTCATAACCTCATTCTTAATTTATTTATAACACACTTCATTTCATAACCTCATTCTTAATTTATTTATCACACACTTCATTTCATAACCTCATTCTTAATTTATTTATAACACACTTCATTTCATAACCTCATTCTTAATTTATTTATAACACACTTCATTTCATAACCTCATTCTTAATTTATTTATAACACACTTCATTTCATAACCTCATTCTTAATTTATTTATCACACACATCATTTCATAACCACATTCTTAATTTATTTATCACACACATCATTTCATAACCACATTCTTACTTTGTTAATAACACACTTCATTTCATAACCTCATTCTTAATTTATTTATAACACACTTCATTTCATAACCTCATTCTTAATTTATTTATAACACACTTCATTTCATAACCTCATTCTTAATTTATTTATCACACACATCATTTCATAACCTCATTCTTAATTTATTTATCACACACTTCATTTCATAACCTCATTCTTAATTTATTTATAACACACTTCATTTCATAACCTCATTCTTAATTTATTTATAACACACTTCATTTCATAACCTCATTCTTAATTTATTTATCACACACTTCATTTCATAACCTCATTCTTAATTTATTTATCACACACTTCATTTCATAACCTCATTCTTAATTTATTTATAACACACTTCATTTCATAACCTCATTCTTAATTTATTTATCACACACTTCATTTCATAACCTCATTCTTAATTTATTTATCACACACATCATTTCATAACCTCATTCTTAATTTATTTATCACACACTTCATTTCATAACCTCATTCTTAATTTATTTATAACACACTTCATTTCATAACCTCATTCTTAATTTATTTATAACACACTTCATTTCATAACCTCATTCTTAATTTATTTATTAAACACTTAATTTCATAACCTCATTCTTAATTTATTTATAACACACTTCATTTCATAACCTCATTCTTAATTTATTTATCACACACTTCATTTCATAACCTCATTCTTAATTTATTTATAACACACTTCATTTCATAACCTCATTCTTAATTTATTTATAACACACTTCATTTCATAACCTCATTCTTAATTTATTTATCACACACTTCATTTCATAACCTCATTCTTAATTTATTTATAACACACTTCATTTCATAACCTCATTCTTAATTTATTTATCACACACTTCATTTCATAACCTCATTCTTAATTTATTTATCACACACTTCATTTCATAACCTCATTCTTAATTTATTTATCACACACATCATTTCATAACCTCATTCTTAATTTATTTATCACACACTTCATTTCATAACCTCATTCTTAATTTATTTATAACACACTTCATTTCATAACCTCATTCTTAATTTATTTATAACACACTTCATTTCATAACCTCATTCTTAATTTATTTATTAAACACTTAATTTCATAACCTCATTCTTAATTTATTTATCACACACATCATTTCATAACCTCATTCTTAATTTATTTATAACACACTTCATTTCATTACCTCATTCTTAATTTATTTATCACACACTTCATTTCATAACCTCATTCTTAATTTATTTATAACACACTTCATTTCATAACCTCATTCTTAATTTATTTATCACACACTTCATTTCATAACCTCATTCTTAATTTATTTATAACACACTTCATTTCATAACCTCATTCTTAATTTATTTATAACACACTTCATTTCATAACCTCATTCTTAATTTATTTATAACACACTTCATTTCATAACCTCATTCTTAATTTATTTATCACACACTTCATTTCATAACCTCATTCTTAATTTATTTATAACACACTTCATTTCATAACCTCATTCTTAATTTATTTATCACACACTTCATTTCATAACTTCATTCTTAATTTATTTATAACACACTTCATTTCATAACCTCATTCTTAATTTATTTATAACACACTTCATTTCATAACCTCATTCTTAATTTATTTATAACACACTTCATTTCATAACCTCATTCTTAATTTATTTATCACACACTTCATTTCATAACCTCATTCTTAATTTATTTATAACACACTTCATTTCATAACCTCATTCTTAATTTATTTATCACACACATCATTTCATAACCACATTCTTTATTTATTTATTAAATACTTAATTTCATAACCACATTCTTACTTTGTTAATAACACACTAAATTTCATAACCTCATTCTTCATTTATTTATCACATACTTCATTCCATAACTACGGTATTCATTTATTTATCACACACTTCATTTCATAACCTCATTCTTCAATTATTTATCACACACTTCATAACATAACCTCATTATTAATTTAGTTATCACACACTTCATTTGCTTACCCTATAAGTCATTTATTTATAACCAACTCTAGTGCAAAACCTCATTCTTGATTTTTTAGCACACACTTCATTTCATAACCTCATTATTCATGGTTTTTTCACACACTTCATTTCATAACTTCATTTATCAATGACACACTTCATTACATAACCTTATCATTCATTTACACAAAAAACAAATATTACTTTCATCGTTCTTTATTTTAAATTGTATTTTTAATATCTTTTAACAATACATTAAATAATAGAAACTTTGTCTTTTCTGATTTGGACATCAAAGACTCAACCGACCAGTGATTTTGGAAAATTACCAAAATAGTCCACTCGTCAATCTCATAGTCCTAAACCTGCTTTAAAAATCTTAACTAAACTTAATTAAACGCAGAGAATTTGCTTATTATCAGCGCTTTCTTTCTATAACTTAGCCTCGACAAATCTAGCTGGATACTTGACCTTTCGTCTATAGCAGTATCCTTCTGTTTTCTCCATCGCATGAATGTCACTAATCAAAATTCAGTTGAGGCCGTAAAAGATTTGGAGGAACAGTCGTATTTGAGAATTATGTAAACCGCATTTGCCGAATGCCACCGCCACTGATTTAAACTTATCTAAATAAAGATAGTTCTACATGCGTTCAATATATTTAATGGATATCATTTCTTGTTTGCTTATTTAGGTAGGAAATAAACACAATTTCTTCATCCAAAAAATTTAAAAAATAAATCCATGGTCCAGGAATTTTCTCTCGCCACGTTTTGACCGAAATCTCATCCTTATTCTTATCTATGGATCTTCTCGAGATAAATTCAAATTTATCAGTGGGTCTTTTACTATTTTTTTCTCAGAAGATATTTCTCGACTTTCAAATCATCCCAAATCCACGTGTCAAATCCTCATATCATACAACCACAATACAAAACCATTCTCTCAACATCTACACAGACATCTACCGTAAGATCAAACAAGAAAAATTACTTTATTTTCAGATCTGCGGTCACTTATATTTATTATTTTTATGTTTAATGTACGCTTTGATTTTCTTCAAAATGTGCGTAAAGTTTTTCGTTCTCACACCACAAAACTGATATTACTACGACTGAAAAGGCTCATTCATAAATCTCGTTACTTACACTTGGCTGTCAAACACATTATTGTTAAGAGCAAATCTATTTTTTCTGTCTCTCTATGTTTCTCTATCACGTAATGCTCTTCGTCTCTCCTGTTCCCCTATTATTGTCAATTGTTACCCAGCTCTCTCAACATTCTTAACCTCTCTTTCTATAAATACATGGCAAAGACACACACTAAAAATCACACACAACCAAGGGTTTTTACCCCGCCTAATGAACTGGTATTGTCCTGGTATAAGTTAGACAAGTCTAAACCGATATAAATTATTACACACTAAAAATAAATGTAAAAAATAAGTTTGGTGCAGGAGAAGCAGCCTTTTGATGTCGCCCTACGGTCGCGAATTCGGAATAGTTCAGCCAGGGTTTTTTTAACCCACCTAATGAACTGGTGTTGTCCTGGCCTTTGGGTCTGGATTTACGCCAGTCTATTGGGGGTTGTTTGGTCCTGTGCAGTTCTAGGAGGTGCACCCTCCCAGGCTTTGCCTCCCCTCTTTGGGGAGGAGTAAGTTTATTGCTTACTGTCTGAGGCGCCCTACCGGGAATGCCGACGGGGCTGCCCAGGCAATTTTTAAATGGCCAGAATGCTCACCTCGAGCCCTGGCTTATCTAATCCCACTTTCCCGACCTTGTGTCACATCTTGCCTTGTGGGAGGTAGATAAATAAATCACACACAGGTTAGCATTACAATTGAATAAACCAACTTCAGAAAATGAGAAAGTCAATTAATCGTTCACCGTTGAGTGTTAATAATAATTTAAACCAAATTAATGAATGACGTTATTTCATTTGCACACAGATCGATCTTCCTATTGGACGCCATTGCGTGTCATAATCAATAAACGTTCTGTTTAGTCCTCGTAACTTGATATGAATTTAGAAAATCATTTCCACGATGTTATTGAATTTTTTGAAAGATGTAATCCTTATTGAAATGAATTTGATTAGTCATTTATCATATCGAATTTTATAACAACCAAACAAACATCAAAATAAGCAAAAAATATTCTATTTCATAGAGATCGAAGAAGATATTTACTGTCCACTCTTGGGTTGAGATCTCTAGTAAGGAAATAAACGACTGCGTAAAGCATAGTATTTCATCAAAGTATTGAGCACTTCTGGCAGTCGATAATGCAAATTTAAACATATTATTATCATTTACTTTCCTTTATAGCGAGGGTGATATTATAAGCGTGAGAAGTCCCGATTAATGACAAGTTGGTAGATTTTCGAGTCTCAGCTTGAAGCACTGATTCGTTGTATCACTGTTATTCAGTGTGGATAGACAGCCAGGTACTTTAAGCTGAGATCGGAATTTGACGTTTTTTTACATCAGGTTGCCATTTTATTCGTTATTTGTTAAGCATTAGCTAATCAAATCAAGGGAAATCTAGAAGTTTGTATTGAGCATTTAAGCAGCCGAGAGAACTTTATTCTTTTTTCATCGCTAATGACCACCAGCGATTTCCCTTATCAGGTCGTTCAACCAAATAAGGTGGGACACACACACATGTATATATATATATATATATATATATATATATATATATATATATATATAGAGAGAGAGAGAGAGAGAGAGAGAGAGAGAGAGAATAAATATGAAACTAAAAGTAAACTTTTTAGTAGAAAGAACCTATAGTGAAATGGTAAAAGCTCAATATACGAGATAGAGCAATTATAAAGATAGATGGACGAAGCATTGTTTTTAAATGGCCAGATTTCTTCATTTTAATTCCGTTTAACTGCGCTCCATCTACGACTTGAACTCAATTTTCACCATTAGATTTACTTCATTTTGAACGCCTTTCTATAATGCCTCCACGAAACTCTTTCTTCTCCATCGAACCTTTCCTCCATTGGACACCTTATCGGCGGACAATTACCACCTGGACAAACCCAATATCTTTTTACACGAACTTTTTTCACCCATTATTTTTTAAAATATTTTTTCAAATGTTAAGATATTGATTTGCTTCCATTTGCAGGTCTAATCAATTTTCATTGACTTACCATATATATATATATATATATATATATATATATATATATATATATATGAAAAAGGAAAAAACAAAAAATGTTTTTTTTTTATATATTCATCAACGTTTCATCTTTATTTGTAAGACTTCCTTGATGAATACATAAAAAAAACATCTTTCGGTTTTTCCTTTTTCATTTCCCATTACGGCAGATTATCTTCCTTTCTCATATATGTCGGATTACCTTACTTTCTCATATATATATATATATATATATATATATATATATATATATATATATATATATATATATATATATATATACCGAATTTAGCATCAACAATAAAATCCCCTTTTCTCGCCGTATTAATCGACTCCAGCAATCCTACGGAATACACGACATCAACATATAAAAAACCCACAAATAATAATCCGAGCCTCGTCAACTATCATACCCACAAAAAATATAAAATAGCATTTATTAAAAATGTAGTTCATTGCGCACACACTATATCCTCATCCAAACAAATATTTTATAAAGAATTAAAAAATATTAAACAAACATTAATTAACAACAATTTGCTCAATAAAATAGTCGACCAACAAATAAAATCATATATACACTCCATACACGATAAAAACAAAAATAAAACCTATAACAAAAAAGACACGATCAACCTCTACTACAAAAACGAAAAAGCAATTCTTCACATAATAAAACGATACACTAAACCTAACGACCAACAAAAAAAAAGATCTAACTAATAATTTACTACACAAAATTTAAAACAAATAACCTAATTATTAAAAATAAGACCGTCAATACAACCCTCAGCCAAACTAATGTTCTCATGCCCTTTTAAGGAATGTCTCCCTACAACCCAAACCGAACAAGTACATAGCACCTCTATTAGCCAACAACTCTCTCTCTCGACGTCTAACTTACCATTTATCCGATACCAGCGCCATCCAACGTCACATTACTATACATAACAAAAGACTACAGTCGGCCGATATACGGAAAATATTAACACCTAACACCAAAATAATACACAAAAATAATTGCATAAACAGACTTAAAATACTAGAAGCAATATTCTTTAAAACTAAACAGCCTAATATTTACCAAATAGTTTTTAACACAGGTACTAATGTATTAAAATTATTCCATAATTAAATGAAAATAAATTAACAAAAAAAATAATAGTAATAATAAGAATTAATAAAAATAAATAAATAAACAATGAAACCAAATACACAAATGATAGAATAAAATCAACTCAACCACACACCCTCTCTTTTCTTTCATTCCCCCTTAACGATACCTATAAAACATTAACTGAAGTCTTCTTATTAAAAAAAACAAAAAAAACTAATCCTGAAGACGACTAAGAAAGTCGAAAAAAAAAATGGCCGAATTAAGAACAATCGGTGAAATACTCTACGGATTACCACCTGAAACCAGAAGGATAGCTCGACGGTTGGAGAACCTCACGAAGAAGATTTACAAACGAGAAAGTTCCGTGACGTTAAACGCTTGCTTGGATAATGACTTGTTGCCTATATATATATATATATATATATATATATATATATATATATATATATATATTGATGATAATATTTATTATTATTTTGTAAAAAAAATTTTCATTCTTTAATATTACAATATTTGTTGACCATTTCACGTACTGCCGACGTCACCTAACCAACGTATTATCATCGCCTTCTAACAATGTATATATATATATATATATATATATATATATATATATATATATATATATATATATATATATATATATATATATATATAATTTTGTAAAATTATTTGGATATAATGTCATTCAAAAATGTACAGAAATGTATAGAAAACGATTCGTTAATAAGCTTATTAACGCAGGGTGTATGATACATTTTTGTATTTTTTTGAATGACACAAAAAAAGGATGGCCCTTTATAATCCTGATGAGCCCAACTAAGCTCACAGAGAGAGAGAGAGAGAGAGAGAGAGAGAGAGAGAGAGAGAGAGAGAGAGAGAGAGAGAGAGAGAGAGAGACACACACACAGACATACACACACAGATAGACATACAAAGACACACACATACAAAGACACACACACACACGCACTGTCGATAATAAGTGTCTTTCCGAATTCCAGCTTTGCTGTCTTTTGGTCGAATCTTCTCACCGCAAAGATAGATCGACCAGGCGATTCCTGCAAAAGCGGTTGACCATTTCCCCTCCCCCTTCCGAGAGGATGGAGTTCTGGGTGGCAGAATTACAAAACGCCCAGTCGATGACTTAAAGAACACTGAGATTGGAACTGCAACAGAACAGACAAACGAACGAATTAAAGAACGTCGTTTTGTTCATACGATGCGTCTATTTACGTGTGCGAGTTTCGAATTTAAGCGCGACGAAACTAAATGGCGACAAACGACCGGACAGAATAAAAAAAGCCGCTCATACAAATGAGAGAAGACACGAAGCAGCAGAAGCAGCGAATGTTGTTTTGAAGTATAGACTCTCGATTAGAGAAATTCTATAATCGGCAGTTTCTTTTAGCCAACCATAGGCGCAAGAATATTTATTTTCTAAATTCTCGCGTAATACATAAATCCAAACACAAACTTACCTCTTTGCGGTGTTTCCTGTTAGACTCGACACCATTATCCAGCTTGACCCCACTGAGGCCGAAGACCCTCGGTAAATATAACGAGAGATGTTCACGAACGACTGTACGCACATCGATAGCATACACAACTTTCTCAGTGATACACACACACATGTGTGTAAATTGGATAGGCATCGTAGAATGCCTACCCAATTTACACACACTGTCACACGGCACCAGCCGAAACAAACATGGCTGTTCAATTTCTCCTTTTACACTAAACAATCCCTTCTTTACTTAAAACGTCCCTGGACACTTTGAAGTCTCGTCATATTTACTCTTATTTTTGTTTGTCAAAAGTCGTCAATAAAATTGATATATTTTGCTATTCTTTTCTTTTGTTAATGCCTTACGTGTAAATTACACGAAATGATGTTTTCAACACTAATTATCTAGTTCCTAACCTGGTATACATGTTTGAATATAATATCATAAGATTTGACGTGTATATTTATTTAAAAAAATGAACAATACATGAAACAATTTAAAAAACTTCTTTATATACAATATTCCTAGTGAAGGTAATATTTCGACGACTAAACCTTACTTTATAAATGCTTTAGATTAAATTAAATTTGGCTCCAATTCATGAGTAGCATACAAAGATTCGGAATGTCGTTGCTTTTTATGTAAGCGTGAAACACAAAATAACACACACGCTATCGTAGTAATATGTGTCTTCCCGGTCGTCCCCTCCCCGTTCCCCCCTTCGATGTAGAAAAAAATCTTAAAGGTTGGTAGAGATCGAACTATAAACCAGTTGGACCGATGTCAGAATCCTACGTCGTTAACTGTTTCGTCAAAGGTAAATACTTGAAAATATAACGAAAATTAGGTGATTTGAATGCTTTCCAAATCTAGGTGCGGCGCGCATGCGCAGAGCTTTTGATGTAAGCGTGGCACACGAACACACACACTATTGTATTAATATATAGAAGATCCTCAACAAACATAAAAAGAAATGCAGAAGTTGTTGATTAAACAAAAAAAATAAATTAAAAAAAATGAATATGCAAATATTAAACAAGTCTGGCAAAAGGTTAAAGGGAGTTATTTCTGCTAATCTACGAAGTTCGCTACAACATAATAAAATCGTATGTTTAATAAAACAACTTAGATTAAATTTAATATCAAAGTTTATGGTCTGCTATAAATTTCATATTATGGAATGCGATCTATGGTAAATATGATGCTGATTACTGCAGTCGGTCACCTATTTCATATTATGCAATGTGCACCCCCCCACCACCACCACCACCAAAGAAGTGGTATCTCTGGAGTCGTTCATAAAATTCACAATCCTTTCTTTAATCCAACCATATTTGGTACTGCATGCAGTTCTAAGTAATAATCAGTTCTGAGTTATAGTCTTCTGGAGGTTGATGGTTCGATCCTCAGAGGAATATAATTAAGAATTACTTAAGACTTCTACCCGGCCATGGCTGACGGAAAAAGAGCAGTCTACCCCATGGATTAAATAAAGAGAGTAGCATGTGGACCTTAGGTTTACTTTCAGCAGCCTCGTAACCCTTACTTCCCTTATTATGTCCTTTAGTCCTCACATTCCATGAGCGAGGTTTCTGACAAAGGGGGAAGAATTGCTGTTTTCTGGGTCAGAATCTATCCATCTAGCACTTATCGTTGGGTAGTTTTTAACCTTAAAGTAGTATATTTTTTAGTAGTTAACATCAAGTGGCTTCATGCTTTGTCTGGAGCGACTTCCATAAAAAAATGAATAAACTTTACTCTATGCCTGACTTGTCCACCAAGATTCAGTCATGAATGCTTAAGCGTCTCTGTTCTATCGCCGTTCAATAAAATGCTCTGGGGACATCTACAGTAAAAGGGGTGGGATTTTGCTGCTAGTCGTGGATATTTATATTGATAAGGTACACGTGCAGTAAGTTCGTCACAGTACATTCCATGGTAGTACTTTTAAAACAAACACATGGATGCAACATTGCAACGATGGAACAGGGGTTGGGGCTTCGTAGACAGCGCGAGACCTATTCGATTAGAGACTCTTTCTTGAACTCAGTATTACGAAAGTAAACGGAGGTATTCTTATTGCCTCTATTTTTTATTGCCTCTGTTTTTTTTATTGCGTCCATCTCCGCTGGTTTATGCAAGAACTAAGGATAAACCAGCAAGTGGTAAAGTTCTGCGTCTGCTCGCATCGCGGAGAAAAAGAGAGTGATCCTAATTTTTCTGTACATTTTCCTCCACAATATTTGACCTCCTGACCTTTAGGCAGTTACGATTGTGAAAGTGGATACCAAAGTGGACTGACGACTCAGCGTGTCGGATTAATGGCATAACGTTCAGTAGATTTGTTGGCAACGTTCGCATGGCCCCTGTTGTGAGTATCTGATTCGAATAAGAATTGGGAAGACCAATGCCCACAAAACAGAGTCAAGCTAGTTTTAGAAATACGCGTAATTTTCTAATTCGTACGAAATGCGTTTTTTATTACTTGACCTTAATCTCCATTCGTTCTCCTTATGCACTCCACGACTCCATGTTTGATCCGTGTCTGAGGGCAATATCACGTGGTTTTTATTTCGTTTGCACCCGGCACAGTCTGGCACAGAATTTATACGTCGAACAACATTTATTCAAATAAGTTCACTCAGTGCGTAAATCTTTCTTGTCTCGTAAGATGAATATCAGCAGCAGCAGCAGCAGCCGCACATCGAAGTCGCTAAATCACGTGATATATGTAAATACTGAGGAAAAAAAATAGTGCTGCCCCGCTAGGGCCGCAATATTGAATGTTACATCTTACG
>OY744522.1:195812129-195869629 GCA_963556195.1 Sepiola atlantica
CTGCCAACAACCTGTGGTATTCCCTGGAGTCTGAGTGATAACAAGTCTCCTCAGACTTCCAGTATGCTCCACTTCTTTTCGCTCATCACCGCTGATGACCTTGTGGTATCGCAACAGCCACCTACCACCGATGTCCTGCTGATAAGGGCCGCTGGTCCCCTCTGGGGCCCGAGTGGCAACAAGCCTCCCCAAGGTCCCAGAGCTGTCCGCGCTCTTCCAGTGGAGCTCTGGTTTGCGCTTTCCCTCCTCGACCCTCTGTCCATAATTTTCGTGGTGTAAGCTAATGCTTGCGCCTCTCTCGTGCGGTTGTATTTCCCCCGGTTCTGTTTTCTTGTGCTTCCATGTGTTTGTTCTCCATTCGTTACTTATGTGGGCTGGTTTCCGCATTCGAGGACAGTTCTAAGGATTGTAGCTGTTTTGATCATTATAGTCCTTTGTATGGTCTCAGTTATTCCTTTGATTCCTATTTCTCCTAGTCTTTTCTCCATGTTTTTGGGGACTGTTCCTAGTGCTCCTATGATTATTGGTGTTATACTGACTTTCTTCATGTTCCATATTCCTTTCAGTTCTCTGGCAAGTTCAGTATATTTGCTTCTTTTTTCCGTCTCTTTGATCTTCACTCTGTGGTCCGCTGGAACGGCAAAGTCTACGATTTTGCAGGATTTTTCTTTCTTGTTGATTATTATCATATCCGGTCTCCTTGCTGTTATGGGTTTGTCTGTTTGTACATTCATATCCCATATGATTTTGTGTTTTTCGTTTTCTAGTACAGTTTCTGGTTTGTGTCTGTACCGTTTTTTTGCATATTCGAAATTCAGTTGTTTGCACATTTCCCGGTGTACTTCTTTCCCCACGCTGTCATGTCTGTTCTTGTATTCCTTTTGGGCTAGCTTGCTGCATTCACTTATTATATGATTTATCGTTTCGTCTCTTTGTCCACATAATCGGCATTTGCTGTTTTCCTGGGGTTTATCTATCTTTGCTTTAATAAAGTTTGTCCTAATCGCATTGTTCTGTGCGGTCGTCAGCAGAGATTCCGTTTCTCTGTTCAATTATTATTATTATTATTATTATTATTATTATTATTATTATTATTATTATTATTATATATATATATATATATATATATATATATATATATATATATATATATATATATATATATTAGTATTTCATGTATCCACATAAATTTTAAAAGGAGATATAATTTATTTGGTACAGAAAATTTAGTACAACATTCGTACCGTCGATTTCAAGCACAGAAGTATTTAGCCATCCGGTTCTCTTCAGCTTCTGTTGTCATCTGTTTCAGAAATGTGAAATCACGTGTCACTCTCGTTTGGACGCGTTATTTGCTTAGAGTGTTGTGTATGTTTGTTTAAATTTAGTGTAAGGAAGGTTTAATAAGGTTTGAAAAAAAGGGGAAGGGTGAAAAGTAACAGTTGAGATTGAAACCGGAGAAGATTTAAAGAGATATAAAGAAATGAAAAGAATATATATATAAATCCCGTGAGCCAATATCAAATAAATAAATATCCCGCTCTTAATTTCTAATTTTTAACTTTAATTCTCAATTAATCGAGCACTCTGCTGGGATTTTTCCTGCTATATTACAAAGAAGTTATATATATATATATATATATATATATATATATATATATATATATATATATATATATATGAAAAATGACAAACGGAAAACAGCTTAAAGTGCAGGAGAAAAACAAAAACAAGAGATTTGACCGGATGGCTAAGTCCTTCTGTGCTTGAAACAGACGGTACGAATGTTGTACTAATTTTTCTGTACCAAAATAAAAATAAACATAAAAATAAAAATTAATATATATATATATATATATATATATATATATATATATATATATATATATATATATACCCTAATTAAACAACCATACACATTTATATTTGTGAACATGTGTTTATGCGCGTTTGTTCGTGCGTTCACCGCACCGGCCGCAATCGTCCCACACGTTGTGCCGGTCCAAAGATGCCGGACGATCTCATCTCGGTGCTGCAACAAAAACTCTCATGCCAAGCAGAATCACAATTCAAGCAGAATCACAATTCAAATTTATAAACAAGTAACAAATTTATTCGTTTGAGGTTTCAAATGAAACTCGTGTTCCCCGGATGAAAGTCGAATGGCAGAATTGCAAAAGAGATCTCTCGATCCCGGTGAAATAGCACATAAGCCCAGCACAACCTTTTAGCCTTATCATGGCGACAATCTATGAACCTTTAGCTAAGACACCCAGATAGGCCATCCTGCCTGGCCGGCACCAGCTTAAAACTGCCCCTGCCTGCCAGCCCTCCCAACAAACCTCCAACTTCCTGCCATGTCCGGTGGGCCGGTTCTAGCCCCTTCCGTCTCCTTCTTCTCGTTGACCGGGTCTTTTCACTGGTCATCGGTGGGTCACCCAAGTACTTGAAATCTCAACCTGAGATAACTTTCAGACAGAGCCTTATCATGGCGACAATCTATGAACATACCCGCATGAGTCCAACCTTTTATGAGACACTTAATTCACCTCAAAGCGAAATATTCTTCTGCGGTGGCCCAAATCAAACCAAAGATATTTTCACTTTATCTTGTGCCTCCCTCTTTCCTCCGGTCGAGCATCTAACATTTGCAACGTCCGCCATTCAGATACATTACAAAAAGAAGAAATGTCCTTTCTACTATAAAATTCTTTTCCATCTGATAGATCGATGAAAGGGTACTCTTATAGAAGACGCACCATGTTTTTGTGATTTCGCGTCGTCAACGTTCGGGCAGGTTACCGAAGCGCTTGATAGTTGACGAGGCTAAAACTGCCAAACGCTAAATTATATACAAATAAAGAATGAACAAACCATAGCTAAACAACTGTTATTAATTAAATGTTTATTTTTGGGCTTTTTTTTGGGGGGGGGGGGAAATGGGCATATCAGAGATGAGCAAAGTCATGAAGTCATTGGTTTTATGACCTATTTATTTCTTAGTGGCGTCTATTCGTTCTGTGTGAAAATTGTGTGTGAGTGTGTGTCCCTATTTTATTTCTCTTTATGATTGTGCGTATGATTTTGTGTATTTGTGCTTTTTAAAAGTGGGTGAACGTGTGTAGGTTTCGGTGGATGGAAGTGTTTTTTATGTTAATATGTGTGTGTGTGTGTTTGTACATGTCAGTCTGTATATGTCTATTATTGTTGTTGTTTGCACATAACATCTGACAGATAATCTATCTGTCCTAACTTTTTTTCTGTGGGCATGATAGCACCTGGTAGTGCCTATATCCTCTCCAGGCAAAATACAGTGCCTGCTGTTCCCAAATGGTCACCCATTCAGTACTGGCCAGGCTCAACGTTGCTTAAGTTCGGTGATCTAACGGCAACTGGTGTGTAAGGGTGATTATGCCGTATATATGTCTATATGTATATCCAAATATGTCAGCATATATATAGTGTTATAATAGATTTGTATCTATCTATTTATTTATTTAACACAGAAAATCATTTCAACATCAATACCGTCGGTTTCAAGTTTGGAAGCGGTCCGACCTTCCAAACTTTCATCAGCTTTTGTTGATACTGTTGCAAAAAAAAACAAGGTCTATCTATCTAGTTATACACGTGCATACTGTTTTGCTGTATCACAGCTCCTTGGTGTGGCTAGACCAGCTAGTTGCTCAAGCCGGGATCGAAACTCAACTGTCGAGCTGACAGTCGGCGTCTCTACGTCTGCGCTATCACGCGATACTGACTGAATGTAAGGGAAATCTCAATGTAAGCATTGTCAAGTGCCGGGAGCTCGAATTGGCCCCAGAACGAGTGAAATTGATTACTCAAACAGAACAGTTTTGCACCACTTTTATGTCCCCTTGCGAATATCAAAAGTAAAATATAACGGTACGAAAGTAGATGTCTAGTATCCATGTTCCAATGTTGATCGAAATCTGTTACATAATTTTGATTGTAGAAAATGTTAAAAACTTTAGGCTTAAGCTTAAGGGGTCTTAAGAAGAAATTAAAATTAAGAGAATCTTGATTAATTCGTTTCTAATGAATATAAATCAAATTTCATGCAAATGTGAAAAGTTTGAATTTCGAAATGGTAGATGCTTCCCATATGATTCCCTCGAAAAAAAACTGTCCAACGAAACTGAAATGTGGGGAATATTTATTAAGGGACTACTGAGAAATAGGGTGTAGGTTTTGAGGGGTCATCTTAAGTTGTGAGCTGTGCAGCGAGATGTCTGTTTACATTAGTTTTACATTTCTGCATATCAGTACAATCGGGGAAGCAAGGAGCAGGGAGGGAGTTCCAGATGCCGACAGGTCCAGGAAAGAAGCTATTGGAGTAGAAGGCTCTTCGGCATCTGGGTACCTCTACAGTGACCGGATGGGATTTGGCTGATTGTCGGGCTGGTCTAGTGAATTTACGTCGAGGAGGCACTGGTGCAGCAAGCTCATCAGAGCACAATCCATTGAAGTATTTGTAAAACAGGCACAAGGAAGCAACATTGCGGCGGTGGGATAGGGGCTGGAGCTTAGTGGATAGTGATGGACCTATTAAGTTGGCAACTCTTTTTTGGACCTTTTTGTCTAAGAGGGAGAGACGAGTGGATGATGCACCAGCCCAGATGTGGCAACAATACTCCGGATGGTGGCTTTGTAGAGATACAGGATGATGTCAGGTTTGAGGAGTTTACTAGCACGGTAGAGGGATCCCACCTTCTTTGCCGCAGCCTTGGCAATGTCTTCAATGTATTTATTCCAATTCATGTTACCTGTGAATGATAGGCCGAGGAGTTTTAACGTTGATGTCTGATACCTATTGTTAAAACTTCACAGATATTTGAATTTTCACGAAGAGTTTACACCTCCTTTTAGTCCAAAGGGGTGTAGGATCCAAACAATTGGAATATAAATTGGAGTAGTATTTTATTTCCTATTTGAAAATGACTCTCTTTTATACGGTGACTTTTATAAGTATTTTATAAGATTTTATAAGTATTGTCAGATCAGTCACCTCTGCAAAGAATTAGTTCTCCTGACTTCAGCGACGAGGAATCATTGAATCCTGCAGCTGAAAAAATTGAATGACTTGATAAAAAATTAAGTGGACATTTTCTTTTTGGTCCCCCGATTTAAAAAATTGGGAGACCTATGTTTTAGGCATTTCCGTCAGTGTGTGTGTCCGTGTGTCCGTGTGTGTGTCCGTGTGTGTGTCCGTCCGGATTTTTCTCCGCAACCATCCATTGAATTTCTCTGAAATTTTGCATGAATTTGTAACTTTGGTTAGGTTAGAAAGTGACATTCTTCGATTTTTGAAAAAAAATCTGGTTAGCCCCCCAGGGGGTCAAAAGGCTCCGAAATGGCAAAAAATGACATTTTCTGCCCCATAACTTTTCATCCATCCATTCAATTTCTCTGAAACTTGATCAAAATTTGCAGGCAATTGTTCCTAATAGAAACTAAGTATCGCTGACCTTGGAAAAAATCCGGTTCGCGCCCCCAGCGGGTCACAGTGCCCCATAAATGGCAAAAAATGACCCTTTCCTCCCATAACGTTTTATCCATACATTCAATTTTTCTGAAATTTCTCTGAAATTTTTCATAAAGTTGTAACTTTGGTCAGGTTAGAAAGTGACATTCTCCGATTTTTGAAAAAAAATCTGGTTAGCCCCCCAGGGGGTTAAAAGGCCACGAAATGACCGAAAATTACATTTTTTTGCCCCATAACGTTTCATCTATCCATTCAATTTCTCTGAAACTTGGCCAAAATGTGGAGGCAATTGTTCCTAATAGAAACTAAGTATCGCTGACTTTGGAAAAAATCTGGTTCGCGCCTGCAGGGGATCAAAAGCCCCCATAAATGGCAAAAAATTACCCTTTTCTCCCATAACGTTTGATCCATCCATTGATTTTTTCTAAAACTTGGCCAAAATGTAGAGGCAATTGTTCTGGATATAAAATGAGCATCCTTGACATCAGAAAAATTCTGGTTCGCGCCCCCAGGGGGTCAAAGGGGAGGGGTAAAAAATGCCGCAAATTACCCAAATTTATTGCATTTTACACTCGTCACATACAGAGGGGGACCACGCATGGGCGGCTTGTTTTTATATAAAAAAGATAGATTTTGTTTTAAATTCGATTTGTTCTATTTATTTTATTATGTAGCAATCGACCAGCGAACAACCACCTCGCTTGTCGCTTTGTGCAGAACTGAAAACTCTTGCTAAAATAAAATACAAGGAAAGTAGAAGTTGTTAATCAACAGACACCACCACTCAGCCCTTCACCTTAGCCCCATTAATTTGACTGACATCTATCAGTTCAATAGGACCGTACAACTCTAACCTTTGCGCCTGTCGTGCTTTTAAACCTGATATATATATTTTTTTAAGTCGATTTTTGCTACAATCTCGGTTACGTTTGTCATAGTAGCACGTCGCCATTTTATTACTGACGGATGAAAAGATAGTTTACTTGTCTCATTTTAGTCCCATTTGTCCCAAGACCATGCAAAAAGAGCACTCTTCTTCTTCTTGCCTTGTGCGACATTATCACCGTTTCGCGTGTACATACTTTTATTTAATGTAATATTTTGTTTGACTAAACATGATTTTAAGTAAAAATAAGTTGTTTAGAATGCCGAAAGCATTTCACTGTAAATAATCGGTGACCATAAACTAGTAAATCACCGTCGTATCATCTTATGTACGTTCACCAGGTTTGCTACCAGCCTTCAAAACAATACGTAATAGATTACAAGCTGTTTTTCTAATGCGTTCAATCTCATCGCTTTTTTGCTCGCTTTCTCGAAATTTCTTGAAGATTATCGCATTACAAACATACGAAGTGATTCAATTTGTTCATAAATAAATGTTAACCAAGTTATTTTTTATTTTATTTTTATGCATCTATGAACCTCGATAAGAGGCGCTGTCCGTCCGCTTGCCTGTAACGTGTTTTCAGTTTAAAATATCATTTTCACGCAGATCGAAAGGACGTATCTTATTTCAGATGCGTCCAACCATTTGCATAAAATGCTCTGTGCGTTTGTAAGCCTGTAATGCTTAAGTTGTAAATAAAATGCGCGTCCTTCTGTCACGCTTAGGTTTTAAATAACACTTGCGTTGGTAATCACGCCAATGTTTAAAAAGCATGCATGCCTGTCTGTCACGCTTAGGTTTAAGATAGCATTTGCGACCGTTTGTCACGCTTAGGTTGAAGATAACATTTTCGTACCTTCTGTCACGCTATATTTAAGATAGCATTTGCGTCTGTCTGTCACGCTTAGGTTTAAGATAGCATTTGCGTCCGTCTGTCACACTAAGGTTTAAGATAGCATTTGCGTCCGTCTGTCACACTAAGGTTTAAGATAGCATTTGCGTCCGTCTATCACACTAAGGTTTAAGATAGAATTTGCGTTCGTCTGTCACACTAAGGTTTAAGATAGCATTTGCGTCCGTTTGTCAAGCTATGTTTAATATAACATTTTCATACCTTCTGTCACGCTATATTTAAGATAGCATTTGTGTCTGTCTGTCACGCTTAGGTTTAAGATAGCATTTTGTCCGTCTGTCAGCTTAAGTTTTATGTACCATTTGCGTCCGTTTGTCACGCTTAGATTGAATATAACATTTTCGTACCTTCTGTCACGCTATATTTAAGATAGCATTTGCGTCTGTCTGTCACGCTTAGGTTTAAGATAACATTTGCGTCCGTCTGTCACACTAAGGTTTAACATAGCATTTCGTCAGTCTGTCAGCTTAAGTTTTATGTATCATTTCCGTTGGTTTTTAAGTTTTTAAATACGATTTATAGAAACGTCGCAGTCTCTCTATAAAATACTCTATTCGTCAATTGGTCGGTCTGTCACGCTTAAATTTAAAATAACATTTTAACCGTTAAGCGCGCAAAATGAATGGACGTATCTTCAGAATCCCTACATAGATAGATACTCTTTTCTTACACAGTTGAAATTGATGATCTTCAAATGTCGGCCAATGTCCTTATTAAGAAAAAGCGTTTTTTTTTTCGATTCCGAAAACAGGTGCTCTGTCGACAGTTCATCCTGGGGCAAAAAAACAGTCTGCTTCTGATTCTGCTGACCCTGGGGTTCACGGTCGGATATCAATCGCGTTTTCAGTCTTACCTTCTCATGTGACTGCGCTAATATACACTAGCTTCTCGAAACAAGTAGGCGATCTCGACCGCCGCCGCCTCCGCCGCCACCGCCGCCGTTCAAGAACCAACGAAACGAAGACAAATTATGTAATCGTGCCGCCGGTTTCTCGTCACGTTTCTCGTTCAAATGGAATGTTAATTACTTAAGTAGTCTTTCCAAAAGTGGTTACGACGTCTAGCACGTTTAAAGTCCAACGGCTAGATGTTCCATCTCAATTCACACACACATTCACGCAATCGTACACGTACACACAAGCACACAGGTTCTCTCTGCAGATTTTTCACTTTGTGGTTTTCTTTGTTTATTCTGTGTGTATAAATATATATAGAGAGAAGTTCTATATTACGTATACTTGTGAATCTAGTATACGTAACATTTAAACTGTATTTTTAACTGTATCTTTTAAAACTACATTTTTTTTAACTACATTTTTTTTAACTGCATTTTTTTATTAGTGTGTAAATGACTAAAAGCATCTTTGAAATATAATATATATATATATATATATATATATATATATATATATATATATAATAAATATTGGTTTTGTGTATTATCTATGTATGTATACGTTTCGTCCTTTTTATGCTCAGGACTCGTCAGCATAGATATATAACTATTCACTATTGGTCGCGTGATTCGAAACCCAGGGCTTCATGTATTTTACAACTCAAATTCCGACATCTAGAACCACATGGCCACCGCTGAATAGCCAAATAAACAGTGATAAGTTTAACACTTATTCGGCGGCTTTGACGTCAAGAGAGTGTTCTACTTAATGAAAGGGACGATGCATATATAGCTTGCGACGTCATGCTGTCGATATGTATATATAAATATATAAATATATATATATTAATATAGATATATATATATAAATATGTATATATATATATATATAAATATATATATATGTAAATATATATATATAAGTATATATATATAAATATATATATAAAAATATATAATATATATATGAATATATATATAATATAATATATATATAAATATATATTTAAGTATATATATATAAATATATATAAATTTATAAGTATATATAAATATATATATATATATATATATATATATATATATATATATATATATATATATAATTATTGGTGTCGTGTTTCTTATATTTAATTTCGATATTATGGTAACCACTATTTTTAGAGCTGTGTTTAGAGCTGTGTTTCGTTGCTAGAATTATTGATAAGTCTACGTTCGATAGAATTCGGAATCTGTTTTATGATTGATGTAGAGTGATTGGGCTTTGGGTTAACGTATATTGGATTAGCGTTATCTTTTAAATATGGTTCGTAAGTATTTTTATTTAAGTTTAACGTGACATTTAGAAAGTGAATTATTATTTTTTTTGGCTAGTACTTCTACTCTTAGGCCTAATTTATTAATTTCTATATTTATAATTTCTTTGGAGTTTTCTCCCTTGACTTTGTTGGAATCCCTTATTATCACTGATCTATATCGTCGGATAATTATAATAAAATTTAAAATGAAAGAAAAAGAAAAAGAAATATAATCTGGTATACACCGCCTTATAATCAGATGCTAAAAAATAAACTGGGCAAAATTTCTAAATCTGATTGAAAAACACGTCACCGTAACCAATCCCCTACATAAAATATTTAATAAAAACAACCTAACACTGTCGTACAGCCTGCGAAAACCTGCGAAAACCTGCGAAAACCTCGAAATGACAATTAAGACACACAATAACAAAATACTAAAAGAGAACAGCAGAGAGGAAAAAATAACAAATTGCATAAAAATGTGACGATTATAGAAAAAATAACACCAAGAAAAACAAAAGTAAAAGCACTACAAATAGTAATAACTGAAACACTAATAGCAATCACCCAAATAGAAATGAAAAAGTTAGCAATGAAGAGAAAAGATGTAACTGCATAAATCGTACACTTTGTCCACTACAAAATAGTTGCCTAACCAAAATTATTGTTTACCAAACCACAATATTTTTCAAAGAAAAGCCGAATAACACAATGTACTACGTTGGTATGACCTCCCTATATTTTAAAACAAGATATTACGACCACAACAGCAAATTTAAAAGCAAGGAATGCCGAATTAAAACATCACTATTGGGAGCTCAAAGAAAACGGATGCTCACTAATAATTGAATGGAAAATAATACGACAAGCCAGTAGATGTAGAAATGTAGACGACTCGTGTAGATTATGTCTGAATAGGAAATTTGAAATCCTAAACCTATTAAACTGTACAAGCGAAATAGCAAACAACTGCCTGCACAGAATAAAAGTAACCTAAGGTTTACAATACATAATAAATTAAAAAAAACTAAATTAAACTAAAACCTAAAAACTCAAAAACTAAAACCTAAAATAAAAATACAACACAACAAAAGAACCTAGGTGAGAACCTATGTGAGTCATTCTATAGAAAATAGAACAATAGAATAGGAAATAGAAAGTAAAATAAACCGAACTTTTTATTGTGAAGCACGACGATTAGCTTATAGAACAACAAAGACACGGGGATGAGTCATCCTATAGAAAACAGAACTATAGAATAGGAAATAAGAAGTAAAAATAACCGAACCTTTGTTCCTGAGAAGCCCAACGATTGGCTAATAGAATAACAAAGAATTTGATTGGTTAACTAGCTAGACGTGTATATAAAAACACCCGGCAAAACTAACTCCATGCATTTTAGCCTGACGATTCTCCCCGGGGATGAAACTCGGAAGCCTCTGTGTAGCTTAATTGCCATAAATATATTTTCATTACTTACTACCTAGCTCTACTCCCGTATCGAGTACTGTTGAAGTAAATACTGAAAATTGATACATAAAAAATGATATCCTCTTATAACATTTTATGTGGATACATGAAATAACAATAATAATAATAATAATTATATAAATATATATATATATATATATATATATATATATATATACATACATAGTAAGCTATGAAAATATATTTATGGCAATTAAGCTACACAGAGGCTCCCGCGTTTCATCCCCGGGGAGAATCGTCAGGCTAAAATGCATGGAGTTAGTTTGGCCGGGTCTTTTTATATACACGACTAGCTAGTTAACCAATCAGATTCTTTGTTGTTCTCTTAGCCAATCGTTGGACTTCCTATATATATATATATATATATATATATATATATATATATATATATATATATATATATATATATATAAAGTTATGCAAGTATAATTATGGCAATAATGCTTCACAGAGGCTTTAGTGTTTCATCTCCGGAGGGAATCGTCAGACTACAATTTTAGCTTGACGATTACATC
Source organism: Sepiola atlantica (assembly GCA_963556195.1). Lineage (NCBI taxonomy): Eukaryota > Metazoa > Mollusca > Cephalopoda > Sepiida > Sepiolidae > Sepiola > Sepiola atlantica. The sequence continues at coordinate 195,823,640 of OY744522.1, forward strand.
TGGGGATTAAACACGGAAGCCTCTGTGTAGCTTAATTGCCATAAATATATATTCAGTACTTATTACTTAGCTCTACTCCCGTATCGAGCATTGTTGAAGTAAATACTGAAAATTGATACATAAGAAATTGTATCTCCTTGTACCATATTTTGTGGATACATGAAATAATAATTATTTGTATTGAAATTTATTAACGCCCCCTCACTGACTGTCAGCAGCCTTGTCCCTTAAGGGTCTCACAGATTGGCTGTCAGGCATCCCAACCCCTACTCCCTTAGGGGTCACGTGAGTCAGCCTATAAAAACGCTTGCACGCCGTGTCCCAGCCTGTTTTCTACCCACTCTTTGAACCTGGTAGGACCGCGGCTGGATGCTTCTGAGACAAAGTCCACAACGGCAGTCGCAGAGAGCCCCCACTCCTTCCTGTTACCAACCATCTTGGACTGAAGTGACTACATCTTGACAAGAGCCAGAATTGAGGCGGGCGCACGTGCAACCTGTTACCAGAACTCCCACAAGATAAGTTCGCGAAGCACGTTTTTACAAACCTAAATTAACTTCCTTCTTTTCTGAACTTTGAACTCACCATATATGCCCTTATTTTTTCTCACAGGCAAAACTATTTTAAACTTATATACGATTGTTGTTATGTTCTTTCTCACAAAAGCTGTTGCCCTGTTTCTATTTTGCACTTATCTACATAATTGTTACTGCATTCTCACGTGCGAGAATTGCACTTTCTTCCAGGGATATTTAATCCCAACACACACATATATATATATATATATATATATATATATATATATATATATATATATATATATATATATATATATATATATGAGAGAGAGAGAGAGAGAGAGAGAGAGAGAGAGAGAGATGGAGGAGAGAGACAGAGAGAGAGAAGAGGAGGAGGGGTTAATGAGCGTTGTGTTCTGTCCGTGGAAGAATAGACACACGTGTCTGTTTATTGCGAAGACTTTTAAAAGCTTGTTAAACGCACAGGTATATACAACGTGTCTCCTTACAATTCAGATGTTATAAACGGTAAAACTGGTTTACAAACGAAGAAACATCGTATATTATTCTTTGTTTCCTTTTTATTGCTGTAGGTTTTGCTGCTAAAACTTGGAAACGTTTATTTATTTTTACCCCCTGTCTCTTTTTTCTTTTTCCTTTCAGCAAGGCGTCTTCACCACAAAAGACGATGATTACTTCGTCGAGCCACTATGGAATCACACGAACAACGTAGAACGCGAAGGATATCCTCATATTGTTTACAAGCGGTCCGCACTGAAATTACCCGGCGATACACCGCATTGCGGGGTTAAAGGTCAGTACTGTTTACCTCGTGCGTAAATATCAAAATCGTAGGAAATCAAACGATAATAATTAATGTTAGAATCGAGTTGACTGAGGTAACAATCATCATCATTTATTATACAATTAAGCTCAATTTTGTGTGGCCGCTTATGTTACCGAGTCGGGATTGAACCTTAAAACCTCTGAACTCTGCTTCCAAACAAAGCGTCCTAACCCGACTGCGCACCAGAAATATTGTTAAGCATGAAACTGTTTTGTAAGCTACTAGTTTGGAGAAAATTGTTGTGTTCACTCATAAAATATTGATTTATTATGCAAATAAATACAACTATTAAAAAAATAAAGACCGTCATTGTCCTGCTGTGGTATTAGCCTTGGCCAAAGGAGGAAGTTTACAGGGAATATGACATTCGCAAGTTGTCTCTAGCTGCATGTATATCCCGGTCAAGGGAAGATGGCAAACAGCGCCTGGTATTCCAAAATGGTCACCCATCTGGTACTGGCCAGGTTCAATGTTGCTTAACTTCGGTGATCTAACGAGAACCGGTGTGTACACGCGATTATGCCGTATGCTGACCGTAAACGTAACAGAAAAACTCAAACTAGTGAGTCTTCAGGCAAATGCGCATGAAACCGGCAGAAAGACAATCAACATGAGTGAAGAATTAAATGGTGTGCAAGTTCTGCCGGATCCAGCCGAGAGTCGAGACGTTTATCCGTTTAATCCATTTATTTTATCCGTTTAATCCATTTATTTTATCCGTTTAATCCATTTATTTTATCCGTTTAATCCATTTATTTTATCCGTTTAATCCATTTATTTTATCCGTTTAATCCATTGATTCAATTTCGATCAATTGCAGCACTTTATGAACGGTCGCCGATTTCAGTCGTTTAATGAAGTTGAAGTCTGTCGATTAAAAGAGGAAGAATTGGTACTTTTACTAAATCCGAAAGCTTCTTTCAGGTCATCGACAGAATGCGTCAGAATGCAGCAGAATGCGACAGAATGCGACAGAATGCAGCAGAATGCGATAGAATCATCCAGAATGCGACAGAATGCGTTAGAATGTGACAGAATGCAGCAGAATGCGACAGAATGCGACAGAATGCAGCAGAATGCGATAGAATGCGACAGAATGCGACAGAATGCGACAGAATGCGTCAGAATGCGTCAGAATGCAACAGAATGCGACAGAATGCGACAGAATGCGACAGAATGCGTCAGAATGTGACAGAATGCGTCAGAATGTGACAGAATGCAACAGAATGCGACAGAATGCGACAGAATGCGACAGAATGCGTCAGAATGTGACAGAATGCAACAGAATGCGACAGAATGCGACAGAATGCGACAGAATGCGTCAGAATGCGACAGAATGCGTCAGAATGTGACAGAATGCAACAGAATGCGACAGAATGCGACAGAATGCGACAGAATGCGTCAGAATGCGACAGAATGCGTCAGAATGTGACAGAATGCGTCAGAATGTGACAGAATGCAACAGAATGCGACAGAATGCGACAGAATGCGTCAGAATGCGACAGAATGCGTCAGAATGCGACAGAATGCGTCAGAATGTGACAGAATGCAACAGAATGCGACAGAATCCGACAGAATGCAACAGAATGCAACAGAATGCGACAGAATGCGTCAGAATGCGACAGAATGCGTCAGAATGTGACAGAATGCAACAGAATGCGACAGAATGCGACAGAATGCGTCAGAATGCGACAGAATGCAACAGAATGCGACAGAATGCGACAGAATGCGACAGAATGCGACAGAATGCGACAGAATGCGTCAGAATGTGACAGAATGCAACAGAATGCGACAGAATGCGACAGAATGCAACAGAATGCGTCAGAATGTGACAGAATGCGTCAGAATGCGACAGAATGCAACAGAATGCGACAGAATGCGACAGAATGCGACAGAATGCGACAGAATGCGACAGAATGCGTCAGAATGTGACAGAATGCAACAGAATGCGACAGAATGCGACAGAATGCGTCAGAATGCGCCAGAATGCGACAGAATGCGATAGAATGCGACAGAATGCGACAGAATGCGACAGAATGCAGCAGAATGTGACAGAATGCAACAGAATGCGGCAGAATGCGACAGAATGCGTCAGAATGAGACAGAATGCGACAGAATGCGACAGAATGCGACATAATGCAGCAGAATGCGATAGAATGCGACAGAATGCGTCAGAATGTGTCAGAATGCGACAGAATGCGACAGAATGCGTCAGAATGCGTCAGAATGCGACAGAATGCGACATAATGCAGCAGAATGCGATAGAATGCGACAGAATTCGTCAGAATGCGTCAGAATGCATCAGAATGTGACAGAATGCGACATAATGCGACGGAATGCAGCAGAATGCGATAGAATCCGCCAGAATGCGACACAATGCGTCAGAATGCGACAGAATGCGACAGAATGCTGTGGACAATGATTGTCTTTATTTAGAAAAATAATTCTTGTTTAAAATGTTTTTTAAAAAATGCATCATAAATCATTTTTGTACACGGTGCACAAAACGTTTTCTGAAATTAATAAATCGCCGGTCAATACGTCATAGAACTGCTAATGGGAACAAACATCTTGCCCAATTCCCACTTATCATCCCCCCCCCCCCCATAAATTCGGCCCCTAATTACAGTAGCCTAACGTTTCAGTGGCTTGTTCGGGGTGAATAAAACTAAAACTAAAACACAAATAAATTTTTTTTAGAGATTAGTGAAATTTATATCCACAAACGTGTATAAATTTATATTCACAAACGTGTATAAATTTATATCCACAAACGTGTATAAATTTATATCCACAAACGTGTATAAATTTATATCCACAAACGTGTATAAATTTATATTCACAAACGTGTATAAATTTATATCCACAAACGTGTATGAATTTATATCCACAAACGTGTATAAATTTATATCCACAAACGTGTATAAATTTATATCCACAAACGTGTATGAATTTATATCCACAAACGTGTATAAATTTATATCCACAAACGTGTATGAATTTATATCCAAGAACGTGTATAAATTTATATCCACAAACGTGTATAAATTTATATCCAGGAACGTGTATGAATTTATATCCACAAACGTGTATAAAGTTATATCCAAGAACGTGTATGAATTTATATCCACAAACGTGTATGAATTTATATCCACAAACGTGTATAAATTTATATCCAGGAACGTGTATAAATTTATATCCACAAACGTGTATAAATTTATATCCACAAACGTGTATGAATTTATATCCACAAACGTGTATAAATTTATATCCACAAACGTGTATGAATTTATATCCAAGAACGTGTATAAATTTATATCCACAAACGTGTATAAATTTATATCCACAAACGTGTATAAAGTTATATCCAAGAACGTGTATAAATTTATATCCACAAACGTGTATGAATTTATATCCACAAACGTGTATAAATTTATATCCACAAACGTGTATAAATTTATATACACAAACGTGTATAAAGTTATATCCAAGAACGTGTATAAATTTATATCCACAAACGTGTATGAATTTATATCCACAAACGTGTATAAATTTATATCCACAAACGTGTATAAAGTTATATACAAGAACGTGTATAAATTTATATCCACAAACGTGTATAAATTCATATCCACAAACGTGTATAAAGTTATATACAAGAACGTGTATAAATTTATATCCACAAACGTGTATGAATTTATATCCACAAACGTGTATAAAGTTATATCCACAAACGTGTATAAAGTTATATACAAGAACGTGTATAAAGTTATATACAAGAACGTGTATGAATTTATATCCACAAACGTGTATAAATTTATATCCACAAACGTGTATAAAGTTATATACAAGAACGTGTATAAAGTTATATACAAGAACGTGTATGAATTTATATCCACAAACGTGTATAAATTTATATCCACAAACGTGTATAAATTTATATCCACAAACGTGTATAAATTTATATCCACAAACGTGTATAAATTTATATCCACAAACGTGTATAAAGTTATATCCAAGAACGTGTATAAATTTATATCCACAAACGTGTATAAATTTATATCCAAGAACGTGTATAAATTTATATCCACAAACGTGTATAAATTTATATCCACAAACGTGTATAAATTTATATCCACAAACGTGTATAAATTTATATCCAAGAACGTGTATAAATTTATATCCACAAACGTGTATGAATTTATATCCACAAACGTGTATAAATTTATATCCACAAACGTGTATAAATTTATATCCACAAACGTGTATAAATTTATATCCAAGAACGTGTATAAATTTATATCCACAAACGTGTATAAATTTATATCCACAAACGTGTATAAATTTATATCCACAAACGTGTATAAATTTATATCCAAGAACGTGTATAAATTTATATCCACAAACGTGTATGAATTTATATCCACAAACGTGTATAAATTTATATCCACAAACGTGTATAAATTTATATCCACAAACGTGTATAAATTTATATCCACAAACGTGTATAAATTTATATCCACAAACGTGTATGAATTTATATCCACAAACGTGTATAAATTTATATCCACAAACGTGTATAAATTTATATCCACAAACGTGTATAAAGTTATATCCAAGAACGTGTATAAATTTATATCCACAAACGTGTATAAATTTATATCCACAAACGTGTATAAATTTATATCCACAAACGTGTATAAATTTATATCCACAAACGTGTATAAATTTATATCCACAAACGTGTATAAATTTATATCCACAAACGTGTATAAATTTATATCCACAAACGTGTATAAATTTATATCCACAAACGTGTATAAATGTATATCCACAAACGTGTATAAATTTATATCCACAAACGTGTATGAATTTATATCCACAAACGTGTATAAATTTATATCCACAAACGTGTATAAATTTATATCCACAAACGTGTATAAATTTATATCCACAAACGTGTATAAATTTATATCCACAAACGTGTATAAATTTATATCCACAAACGTGTATGAATTTATATCCACAAACGTGTATGAATTTATATCCACAAACGTGTATAAATTTATATCCACAAACGTGTATAAATTTATATCCACAAACGTGTATAAATTTATATCCACAAACGTGTATAAATTTATATCCACAAACGTGTATGAATTTATATCCACAAACGTGTATAAATTTATATCCACAAACGTGTATAAATTTATATCCACAAACGTGTATAAAGTTATATCCAAGAACGTGTATAAATTTATATCCACAAACGTGTATGAATTTATATCCACAAACGTGTATAAATTTATATCCACAAACGTGTATGAATTTATATCCAGGAACGTGTATAAATTTATATCCACAAACGTGTATGAATTTATATCCACAAACGTGTATAAATTTATATCCACAAACGTGTATAAATTTATATCCACAAACGTGTATAAATTTATATCCACAAACGTGTATAAATTTATATCCACAAACGTGTATAAAGTTATATCCACAAACGTGTATAAATTTATATCCACAAACGTGTATAAATTTATATCCACAAACGTGTATGAATTTATATCCACAAACGTGTATAAATTTATATACAGAAACGTGTATAAATTTATATCCACAAACGTGTATAAATTTATATCCACAAACGTGTATAAATTTATATCCACAAACGTGTATGAATTTATATCCACAAACGTGTATAAATTTATATACAGAAACGTGTATAAATTTATATCCACAAACGTGTATAAATTTATATCCACAAACGTGTATAAATTTATATCCACAAACGTGTATAAATTTATATCCACAAACGTGTATAAATTTATATCCACAAACGTGTATAAATTTATATCCACAAACGTGTATAAAGTTATATCCACAAACGTGTATAAATTTATATCCACAAACGTGTATAAATTTATATCCACAAACGTGTATGAATTTATATCCACAAACGTGTATAAATTTATATACAGAAACGTGTATAAATTTATATCCACAAACGTGTATAAATTTATATCCACAAACGTGTATAAATTTATATCCACAAACGTGTATGAATTTATATCCACAAACGTGTATAAATTTATATACAGAAACGTGTATAAATTTATATCCACAAACGTGTATAAATTTATATCCACAAACGTGTATAAATTTATATCCACAAACGTGTATGAATTTATATCCACAAACGTGTATAAATTTATATCCACAAACGTGTATAAATTTATATCCACAAACGTGTATAAATTTATATCCACAAACGTGTATAAATTTATATCCACAAACGTGTATAAAGTTATATCCACAAACGTGTATAAATTTATATCCACAAACGTGTATAAATTTATATCCACAAACGTGTATGAATTTATATCCACAAACGTGTATAAATTTATATCCACAAACGTGTATAAATTTATATCCACAAACGTGTATAAATTTATATCCACAAACGTGTATAAATTTATATCCACAAACGTGTATAAATGTATATCCAGGAACGTGTATAAATTTATATCCACAAACGTGTATGAATTTATATCCACAAACGTGTATAAATTTATATCCACAAACGTGTATAAATTTATATCCACAAACGTGTATAAATTTATATCCAGGAACGTGTATAAATTTATATCCACAAACGTGTATGAATTTATATCCACAAACGTGTATAAATTTATATCCACAAACGTGTATAAATTTATATCCACAAACGTGTATAAATTTATATCCACAAACGTGTATAAATTTATATCCAGGAACGTGTATAAATTTATATCCACAAACGTGTATAAATTTATATCCAAGAACGTGTATAAATTTATATCCACAAACGTGTATAAATTTATATCCACAAACGTGTATAAATTTATATCCAGGAACGTGTATAAATTTATATCCACAAACGTGTATAAATTTATATCCACAAACGTGTATAAATTTATATCCACAAACGTGTATAAATTTATATCCACAAACGTGTATAAATTTATATCCACAAACGTGTATAAATTTATATCCACAAACGTGTATAAATTTATATCCAGGAACGTGTATAAATTTATATCCACAAACGTGTATAAATTTATATCCACAAACGTGTATAAATTTATATCCACAAACGTGTATAAATTTATATCCACAAACGTGTATAAATTTATATCCACAAACGTGTATAAATTTATATCCACAAACGTGTATAAATTTATATCCACAAACGTGTATAAATTTATATCCACAAACGTGTATAAATTTATATCCACAAACGTGTATAAATTTATATCCACAAACGTGTATAAATTTATATCCACAAACGTGTATAAATTTATATCCACAAACGTGTATAAATTTATATCCAGGAACGTGTATAAATTTATATCCACAAACGTGTATAAATTTATATCCACAAACGTGTATAAATTTATATCCACAAACGTGTATAAATTTATATCCACAAACGTGTATAAATTTATATCCACAAACGTGTATAAATTTATATCCAGGAACGTGTATAAATTTATATCCACAAACGTGTATAAATTTATATCCACAAACGTGTATAAATTTATATCCACAAACGTGTATAAATTTATATCCACAAACGTGTATAAATTTATATCCACAAACGTGTATAAATTTATATCCACAAACGTGTATAAATTTATATCCAGGAACGTGTATAAATTTATATCCACAAACGTGTATAAATTTATATCCACAAACGTGTATAAATTTATATCCACAAACGTGTATAAATTTATATCCACAAACGTGTATAAATTTATATCCACAAACGTGTATAAATTTATATCCACAAACGTGTATAAATTTATATCCACAAACGTGTATAAATTTATATCCACAAACGTGTATAAATTTATATCCACAAACGTGTATAAATTTATATCCACAAACGTGTATAAATTTATATCCAGGAACGTGTATAAATTTATATCCACAAACGTGTATAAATTTATATCCAAGAACGTGTATAAATTTATATCCACAAACGTGTATAAATTTATATCCACAAACGTGTATAAATTTATATCCACAAACGTGTATAAATTTATATCCACAAACGTGTATAAATTTATATCCACAAACGTGTATAAATTTATATCCACAAACGTGTATAAATTTATATCCACAAACGTGTATAAATTTATATCCACAAACGTGTATGAATTTATATCCACAAACGTGTATAAATTTATATCCACAAACGTGTATGAATTTATATCCACAAACGTGTATAAATTTATATCCACAAACGTGTATAAATTTATATCCACAAACGTGTATGAATTTATATCCACAAACGTGTATAAATTTATATCCAAGAACGTGTATGAATTTATATCCACAAACGTGTATAAATTTATATCCACAAACGTGTATAAATTTATATCCACAAACGTGTATAAATTTATATCCACAAACGTGTATAAATTTATATCCACAAACGTGTATAAATTTATATCCACAAACGTGTATGAATTTATATCCACAAACGTGTATAAATTTATATCCACAAACGTGTATAAATTTATATCCACAAACGTGTATAAATTTATATCCACAAACGTGTATAAATTTATATCCACAAACGTGTATAAATTTATATCCAGGAACGTGGATAAATTTATATACAGAAACGTGTAAAAATTTATATCCAGGAACATGTATAAATTTATACAAAGAAACGTGTATAGATTTATATCTAGGAACGTGTATACATTTATATACAAGAATGTGTATACATTTATATCGCGGAATGTGTAAAAATTAATATACAGGAACGTGTATAGATTTATATCCAGGAACGTGTATAAATTTATATCCAGGAACGTGTATAAATTTAAATACAGAAACGCGTATGAATGTATATCCAGGAACGTGTATAAATTTATATACAGAAACGTGTATAACTTTATATACAAGAACGTGTATAAATTTATATCGAGGAACGTGTATAAATTTATATCGAGGAACGTGTATAAATTTATATACAGGAACGTGTATAACTTTATATACAAGAACGTGTATAAATTTATATCCAGGAACGTGAATAAATTTATATCTAGGAACGTGTATGAATTCATATAAAGCAACGTGTATAAATAACTTAATACAAAGGGTTTAAGAAAAATAACAAGCTACACCTGATGAAATTAAAATAAAACACAAACAAAATAAAATGTATCGTCAATGACTCATTATTAAAGTATATTTATATTTTCTTAACAGAATTAAAGAAATTTGGCTATGAAAAATTATGAGTGATGTAAACAAAAATATTTTAAAAGACGTATCGTCTTCCTCAGGTGACGTGAAGACAAAATGGCGGCATATTTCATGCGTCAGTGTAATTTGGAAGTTGTTTCTTATAAATGCTGGAGTAGGAACTTTGTTTTGATTTGATTTTTCAACAGAAGACGACGGAACTAGCCACTATATATAGCCTACATCCAACATGCACTAAAAATGCTAAACTGCTAAACCAGCAGTTACGTGTGGGTTAGGGTTAGTCATTTAATATTAATACTATTTAATGTACATTTAAATAAGTGATGTGTGGATTTAGGAATTTAATGTTAATACTATTTAAAACTAATGTAAACAGACATCTCGTTGCACAGCTCCTAAGTTAGAATGACAGCCTAAACCTACTACCTAATTCTAAGTAGCCCCTTACGTCTACAGTGGCGTCCGGTCGTGTTTGGGGTGAAATATCATCACTAAAAATGTAGATTTAAATAAGTGACGTGTGGATTTAAGCATTTAATGTTAATACTATGTAATGTAGATTTAAATAAGTGACGTATTGATTTAAGCATTTATTGTTAATACTATGTAATGTAGATTTAAAAAAGTGACGTGTGAATTTAAGCATTTAATGTTAATACTATGTGATGTAGATTTAAATCTGTGACGTGTGGATTCAAGTATTTATTGTTTATACTATGTAATGTAGATTTAAATAAGTGACGTGTTGATTTAAGAATGTAATGTTAATACTATGTAATGTAGATTTAAAAAAGTGACGTGTGGATTTAATCATTTAATGTTAATCCTATGCAATGTAGATTTAAATAAGTGACGTGTGGATTTAAGCATTTAATGTTAATACTATGTAATGTAGATTAAAATAAGTGACGTGTGGATTTAAGCATTTAATGTTAATACTATGTAATGTTGATTTAAAGAAGTGACGTGTGGATTTAAGCATTTAATGTTAATACTATGTAATGTAGATTAAAATAAGTGACGTGTGGATTTAAGCATTTAATGTTAATACTATGTAATGTTGATTTAAAGAAGTGACGTGTGGATTTAAGCATTTAATGTTAATACTATGTAATGTAGATTAAAATAAGTGACGTGTGGATTTAAGCATTTAATGTTAATACTATGTAATGTAGATTAAAATAAGTGACGTGTGGATTTAAGCATTAAATGTTAATACTATGTAATGTTGATTTAAAGAAGTGACGTGTGGATTTAAGCATTTAATGTTAATACTATGTAATGTAGATTTAAATAAGTGACGTGTGGATTTAAGCATTTAATGTTAATACTATGTAATGTTGATTTAAATAAGTGACGTGTGGATTTAAGCATTTAATGTTAATACTATGTAATGTTGATTTAAATCTGTGACGTGTGGATTTAAGCATTTAATGTTAATACTATGTAATGTTGATTTAAATAAGTGACGTGTGGATTTAAGCATTTAATGTTAATACTGTGTAATGTTGATTTAAAGAAGTGACGTGTGGATTTAATCATTTAATGTTAATCCTATGCAATGTAGATTTAAATAAGTGACGTGTGTATTTAAGCATTTAATTTTAATAGAATGTAATGTAGATTTAAATACGTGACGTGTGGATTTAAGCATTTAATGTTAATACTATGTAATGTTGATTTAAAGAAGTGACGTGTGCATTTTAGCATTTATTGTTAATACTATGTAATGTAGATTTGAATAAGTGACGTGTGGATTTAAGCATGTATTGTTATCCTATGTAATGTAGATTTAAATAAGTGACGTGTGGATTTAAGCATGTATTGTTAATACTATGTAATGTAGATTTAAATAAGTGACGTATTGATTCAAGCATTTAATGTTAATACTATGTAATGTAGATTTAAATAAGTGACTTGTGGATTTAAGCATTTGTTGTTAATACTATGTAATGTAGATTTAAATAAGTGACGTATGGATTTAAGCATTTGTTGTTAAGACTATGTAATGTAGATTTTAATAAGTGACTTGTGGATTTAAGAATTTATTGTTAATACTATGTAATGTAGATTTAAATAACTGACGTGGTGATTTAAGCAGGTATTGTTAATGCTATGTAATGTAGATTTAAATAAGTGACGTGTGGATTGAAGCATGTATTGTTAATACTATGTAATGTAGATTTGAATAAGTGACGTGTGGATTTAAGCATGTATTGTTAATACTATATAATGTAGATTTAAATAAGTGACGTGTGGATTTAAGCATTTAATGTTAATACTATGTAATGTAGATTTGAATAAGTGACGTATTGATTTAAGCATTTAATGTTAATACTATGTAATGTAGATTTAAATAAGTGACGTGTGGATTTAAGCATTTAATGTTAATACTATGTAATGTAGATTTAAATAAGTGACGTGTTGATTTAAGCATTTAATGTTAATACTATGTAATGTAGATTTAAATAAGTGACGTGTTGATTTAAGCATTCAATGTTAATACTATGTAATGTAAATTTAAATAAGTTACGTGTTGATTTAAGCATTTAATGTTAATACTATGTAATGTAGATTTGAATAAGTGACGTATTGATTTAAGCATTTAATGTTAATACTATGTAATGTAGATTTAAATAAGTGACGTGTGGATTTAAGCATTTAATGTTAATACTATGTAATGTAGATTTAAATAAGTGACGTGTGGATTTAAGCATTTAATGTTAATACTATGTAATGTAGATTTGAATAAGTGACGTATTGATTTAAGCATTTAATGTTAATACTATGTAATGTAGATTTAAATAAGTGACGTGTGGATTTAAGATTTTAATGTTAATACTATGTAATGTAGATTTAAATAAGTGACGTGTGGATTTAAGCATTTAATGTTAATACTATGTAATGTAGATTTGAATAAGTGACGTATTGATTTAAGCATTTAATGTTAATACTATGTAATGTAGATTTAAATAAGTGACGTGTGGATTTAAGCATTCAATGTTAATACTATGTAATGTAGATTTAAATAAGTGACGTGTGGATTTAAGCATTTAATGTTAATACTATGTAATGTAGATTTGAATAAGTGACGTATTGATTTAAGCATTTAATGTTAATACTATGTAATGTAAATTTAAATAAGTAACGTGTTGATTTAAGCATTTAATGTTAATACTATGTAATGTTGATTTGAATAAGTGACGTATTGATTTAAGCATTTAATGTTAATACTATGTAATGTAGATTTAAATAAGTGACGTGTGGATTTAAGCATTTAATGTTAATACTATGTAATGTAGATTTAAATAAATGACGTGTGGATTTAAGCATTTTATATTAATTTAATATTAATACTATTTAATGTATATTTAGATAAGTTACGTGTAAATTCGCTAAATAATAAAAAGAAAAACAGAAACAAAAATAATTAAGTCAGGGGTTTGTCAGCATTTAAAAAGATCATCCGTTAGGATATCGCATGTTATTGGACCAGTAACTGGTATTTGATCAGTATCAGTTGGGGCGCCTACACGAAGAGATTTCATGTTGCATGATTAGAAATCTTTAATAATCTCCGGTTAACATCCTCACTGACGATGTACTGCGGGGCATCCGAACGATGCATTCTACAAAACAGCAGTCGGTAATCAATATTTTCGCATTCAGACACATATCGATTTGAGTAACTGTGTATGATTTAAAACAAATATATTTATTTATATTTCAGATGACGTGTCAAATAAGGATGGTGCATGGCATTCGAATGCCCAACAGTCAGGCCATGGGACGTTGAAAGGGAAATCCTATCAACATGATCACGCTGGCCCAAGAAGAAAGAAGAGGTCAGTCAGTCGCGAACAGAATGTTGAAACGTTGGTGGTGGCTGACCGTATGATGTTGAGTTACCACGGCCTTCACGAGATCGAACCTTATATATTGACCATCATGAATATTGTAAGTGTTGTCTGCACAGTACAGTCAGTTTACCCATCTGAAACAATTTATTAGCATACAAATAGGTTCGTTTGGTCAAATGACATATTACTTCAGTATTGATGTTGTTTTAAAAAGGACACAGCAACGTACCGAAGTTATCGACTGCCACCATTCGGCTCGTCATCTCTCGGGTGTTTACGTAGCATGCCCGAACGCTGCCGATGCGAAGGGAACGTACATTAGATTCCCAAACTCCCAACTTTGCACTTCACCACAGATGAGTTTCGCGTCATACTCATATTAGCCTAAGCCTCTAACAACACATCAAATGGATTCACCTTAGTTCTACACAAAACCGTTACTATAATAACACACGCAACACAGAACGCTCTACTAAGCAGAAGATCAGAAATAATAACAAACTGCAGACATGAGTTTGCGTCATACTCATAAAAAATACTAGTTAATCCATCGATGATACGCTGAGAGATATAACCACTTCAGGTCGTAATGAACCTGGGAGTCATAGCAACTAAGAGGTAGCATCACAATCACAAAATCTCTCGTTGGGATCTCCTCATCACCGGATATAGTTAAAGGTCATCTACATAAAGAACGGAACAGACCGCGTACGGAAATTTAACAATTGTAAAATTTAATGAAAACAGTGTTTTCAGTTACCAATTTTTAGCAACAAAATCAACTGGGACCCGAAAATATTTGCCTACGCCTTTAACAACACATCAAATAGATTCATCCTAGTTCTACACAAAAACATCACTATAATAACACATCCAACACAGAACGCTCTTCTAAGCAGAAGATCAGAAATAATATCTTACTGCAGACATGAGTACATATAAATCTTAGTTTAGTTAGACCAAAAATGCATCACACAAAAGCAAGGCAGCGGTTAAACAACAAAATCGATAATAATCACGCAAATACAAATAGAATCAAAGACAAAAATTGGGTGAAAAAATGCACCAAACCAAAACACAAAAAATGTCATACATTTTTTATCTACAAAAAGCTTAAATGAAAAACAGGCATATATAGAAAGTACATGAACTAATTATTAAAAACAATCTTGAATCTTATAATGATACTAGCATACAATAAAATTTAAAAACTAAGCAATTTAAAAGAATTATTTAAAAATAATTATGAAAATCCCAAATAAACGACCGTTCTCTACAATCAATACGCTTAAGCAATACATAAGCGCGAAAACAAGGAAGCAGGTGGTATACAATAAATGCGCGAAGACAAGGAAGCAGGTGGTATACAATCAATGCGCGAAGACAAGGAAGCAGGTGGTATACAATCAATGCGCGAAAACAAGGAAGCAGGTGGTATACAATCAATGCACAAAGAAAAGGAAGCAGGTGGTATACAATCAATCCGCGAAGACAAGGAAGCAGGTGGTATACAATCAATGCGTGAAGACAAGGAAGCAGGTGGTATACAATTAATGCGCGAAGACAAGGAAGCAGGTGGTATACGATCAATGCGTGAAGACAAGGAAGCAGGTGGTATACAATCAATGTGCGAAGACAAGGAAGCAGGTGGTATACAATCAATGCGTGAAGACAAGGAAGCAGGTGGTATACAATCAATGTGCGAAGACATGGAAGCAGGTGGTATACAATCAATGCGCGAAGACAAGGAAACAGGTGGTATACAATCAATGCGCGAAGACAAGGAAGCAGGTGGTATATAATCAATGCGTGAAGACAAAGAAAGCAGGTGGTATACAATCAATGCACGAAAACAAGGAAGCAGGTAGTATACAATCAATGCGTGAAGACAAGGAAGCAGGTGGTATACAATCAATGCGTGAAGACAAGGAAGCAGGTGGTATACAATCAATGCGCGAAGACAAGGAAGCAGGTGGTATACAATCAATGCGTGAAGACACGGAAGCAGATGGTATACAATCAATGCACGAAGACAAGGAAGCAGGTGGTATACAATCAATGCGTGAAGACAAGGAAGCAGGTGGTATACAATCAATGCGCGAAGACAAGGAAGCAGGTGGTATACAATCAATGCGTGAAGACAAGGAAGCAGGTGGTATACAATCAATGCGTGAAGACAAGGAAGCAGGTGGTATACAATCAATGTGCGAAGACAAGGAAGCAGGTGGTATACAATCAATGCGTGAAGACAAGGAAGCAGGTGGTATACAATCAATGCGCTAAGACAAGGAAGCAGGTGGTATACAATCAATGCGCGAAGTCAAGGAAGCAGTTGGTATACAATCAATGCGCGAAGACAAGGAAGCAGGTGGTATACAATCAATGCGCGAAGACAAGGAAGCAGGTGGTATACAATCAATGCATGAAGACAAGGAAGCAGGTGTATACAATCAATGCGTGAAGACAAGGAAGCAGGTGGTATACAATCAATGCGTGAAGACAAGGAAGCAGGTGGTATACAATCAATGCGTGAAGACAAGGAAGCAGGTGGTATACAATCAATGCACGAAAACAAGGAAGCAGGTGGTATAGAATCAATGCACGAAAACAAGGAAGCAGGTGGTATACAATCAATGCACGAAAACAAGGAAGCAGGTGGTATACAATCAATGCACGAAAACAAGGAAGCAGGTGGTATACAATCAATGCGCGAAGACAAGGAAGCAGGTGGTATACAATCAATGCACGAAAACAAGGAAGCAGGTGGTATACAATCAATGCACGAAGACAAGGAAGCAGGTGGTATACAATCAATGCACGAAAACAAGGAAGCAGGTGGTATACAATCAATGCGTGAAGACAAGGAAGCAGGTGGTATACAATCAATGCGTGAAGACAAGGAAGCAGGTGGTATACAATCAATGCGCGAAGACAAGGAAGCAGGTGGTATACAATCAATGCGTGAAGACAAGGAAGCAGGTGGTATACAATCAATGCGCGAAGACAAGGAAGCAGGTGGTATACAATCAATGCGCGAAGACAAGGAAGCAGGTGGTATACAATCAATGCGTGAAGACAAGGAAGCAGGTGGTATACAATCAATGCGCGAAGACAAGGAAGCAGGTGGTATACAATCAATGCGTGAAGACAAGGAAGCAGGTGGTATACAATCAATGCGTGAAGACAAGGAAGCAGGTGGTATACAATCAATGCGTGAAGACAAGGAAGCAGGTGGTATACAATCAATGCGTGAAGACAAGGAAGCAGGTGGTATACAATCAATGCACGAAAACAAGGAAGCAGGTGGTATACAATCAATGCACGAAAACAAGGAAGCAGGTGGTATACAATCAATGCACGAAAACAAGGAAGCAGGTGGTATACAATCAATGCACGAAAACAAGGAAGCAGGTGGTATACAATCAATGCGCGAAGACAAGGAAGCAGGTGGTATACAATCAATGCACGAAAACAAGGAAGCAGGTGGTATACAATCAATGCACGAAAACAAGGAAGCAGGTGGTATACAATCAATGCACGAAAACAAGGAAGCAGGTGGTATACAATCAATGCACGAAAACAAGGAAGCAGGTGGTATACAATCAATGCGCGAAGACAAGGAAGCAGGTGGTATACAATCAATGCACGAAAACAAGGAAGCAGGTGGTATACAATCAATGCACGAAAACAAGGAAGCAGGTATATGGCCATACACCTCTTACTGCATCCCGGGCTCGCTAACAGCAACAAACATCATCACCCACACATGCACAAACGCACACATAAATAATCCAGGAAAAACACAAAAACACGCACATCAGCACATGCATACACAGGCACAAGCTAACACACACACATGCACAAACGCACACAGGAAAAACACCAAGACACGCACATCACCACATACATACACAGGCACAAGCTAACACACACACACCCACACACACACACATGCACACTTGGACCGGAAATCGTTTTGAAAACTATCATAACCGCCTGATAATCAACCACAGACGAGTTTAGACGTCGCGGAACAAATCAATACAAAATCTATAGAATACAAAATATTATCTATCTATGAAAATATATCTATCTATTAGATCGGACTATATTGACGTCAATCTGTTTAAGTCATTCATGGTGGCTTTTCGTTATGGTTCCAAGCGTTCCAATTACAACTGGAATCACCTTTACTTCTTTACATTTCCATAGTCTAACTAATTCCCATTTTAGATCTTAATATTTTTTCGTCTTCTTTCTCCTACACTCTGGTATCGAAGGGGCAGGCTATATCAACGCTTAAGCGAGTTCTCTTGTTTTTGTTTAGAAAGATTAAGTCAGGTTGTGAATGTTCAAGAACCTTATCAGTCTGTATGCGCATGGCCCAAAGAAGTTTGACATTGTCATTATTATTATTATTATTATTATTATTATTATTATTATTATTATTATTATTATTATTATTATTTATTTATTTATTTATTTATTTGGATTATTTGCATTATTCGAAATCGCGTTCTCATCTTGAGTGTTATTCTCACAACGTTTCGGCCGATGTAACCTTCGACTCTCTTCAAGTGTATGTTGTCGAACTCGGGAATCGTTATGTCGAACACGTAAATCTGTACGGAATTGCGAACGGAACTATTTATTTAATCCACGGGTGTAACATGCTCTCGTTCCGTCAGCCATGGCCGGATAGAAGTCCTAAGTTATTCGCAATTGTGGAAGAGCGTCACTTAGAACTGAAGGTTACTTGGTACTTTATCCGTTACGTCACGGATCCTTGCGGCCAATTCTGAAGAAGGTCGGAGGTTACATCGGCCGAAAAGGCTCCAAAAATTACATCTAGAATAAAGTTCTAAGTGACATTCTTCTATAATTACGAATTATTAGGACTTCTGTCCGGTCATGGCTGACGCTACCCCCGTAGATTAAATAATAAGTTCCGTTCAAGATTCCGTACAGATTCCCGAGTTGGACATAAACATTGCGAGTTCGACAAGATACACGTAAAGAAGGTCGGAGGTTACATCGGCCGAAACGTTGTGAAAATAATACTAAAAATGAGAACACTAGTTCAAATAATCGAAATAATACAAATTATCAATCCTCATTTCCAAAATGTATTTATTCATTTTATCTGATTAACAATTTGCTTTCTGTGAATTTTCCATCGAAACTCCCAGCCGAAGTAAAGTATTTGGCCGATAACAAAGTATTGTTCAGCTAGGAATATTTCTCTTTATATTTTGAGGTCAGGTGGCCAAACTGTACCATGATGTGAGCATCGGCAACGCGGTCAACATCATCGTTACGCGATTGGTTCTCCTCACCGATGAACAGGTATGTGCCACAACCCTAACTCTTTTTTTTTCTATTCAACAATACCGCGAAGAAATAATGCTATCTAAACTCAAGGCGATACCAAATACAGGCCTTGTTACAGACGGATGTGCGCTTTTTGTTGTTGTTGCTGTTGTTGTTGTTGATGATGTTCTCCAGATACTTTTCCCCGGGACCGGTAGCCGGTACATGTTCATTCGCGAAGAAAACGACGACCACGACCGTTTTCGTTTTAAAATATATATATATATATATATATATATATATATATATATATATATATATATATATATATATATATATATATATATAGTAATCTATGAAAATATACTACCTAGCTCTACTCGAGCCCTGTTGAAGTAAATACTGAAAATTGATACATAAAAAAATTATCTGCCTGATGAGACCTCACCTCTTGAGAGCTGTAGATCGATAACATCGACATGCCAGTGTAGCAGACCTTGTACATGTTTGAATAAAAGCATTCACAATACAGCTCTATATTTTTATTGAGCACTCTTTTATAAGCCCGGTTTGATTCCCTTTGGATTTCTACCCTGTGGATTTTTACCCTACCTGGATTACTATATATATATATCTATCTCTCTCTCTCTCTCTCTCTCTCTCTCTCTCTCTCTATATATATATATATATATATATATATATATATATATATATATATATATATATATTATTATTATTAGTAGTATTATTAAATTAGTTGTGGATCCACTTTTCTTAAATCTAATTCAATAAATAATTTTTTATTTTTGTTTTTTATTTACCAATGAGTCATCAATTATCAATGTCGAATGATAGCCTAGGAGTTAAGTTTCTAATCCCGGCTTGAGGCGCTAGCTGGTCTCTGAAGAGCTATGATATAATAATTTTTTATTTTAATTTTTTGTTTACCAATGTGTCATCAATTATCAGGTCTAAACGCCATTCGAGGATAAAGTTTAGTGAGATGGATCAATTGTACGTTGGATGATGACGAATATTATGAGAAGATTGTAAATGAAAAAAAATGATTACTTAAAACGGTTCATGACACGTTGATATTGTATTTAAAAGACGGTAATGTTGTAGCCTCAGGGAAGCAATCCCATCGGACTGTGTTCCACAGATCGGAAGTTCTTGAAAAGAAACATTTTGTTCATGGAAATTCCATTTGATGTTAGGCACACGGAGGAAGAATGGAAAGTTCTTTGTAGTTGTGGTAGTAGGACGATTCGCCCATGACCATGTGTCACACTTATTATGTAATAACGGAACAATCAACACCTTCTACACAACCCTCAATTATTTACTACTACTACTACTACTACTACTACTACTACTACTACTACTACTAATAATAATAATAATAATAATAATAATAATAATAATAATGATAATAATAATACATATATAGAGAGAGAGATTGTGAAGGCTATATTTAGAAGATGATAATCCAACAGAATGTATAGGTAAAAAATATGAAAATAAGTAAAAAAAGCAAAAATTACATTCTTTATTTTTATTCTTATTCCCCCTAAGCAATGCACATTCCCAGTTAGACGTAATGGGCTACTGAGATAGAGGAAAGATTTTTAGGGGGCAGCAAACCTAACAACAAAAAAAACAATACTTAAAGCCATCTGTATAATCTCTCTCTCTCTCTCTCTCTCTCTCTCTCTCTATATATATATATATATATATATATATATATATATATATATATATATATATATATATATAGTGAGTTATGAAAATATATTTATGGCAATTAAGTTACACAGAGGCTCCCGCGTTAAATCCCCGGGGGTAATCTTCAGGCTAAAATGCATTTTAGCCTGAAGATTCCCTCGGGGATGAAACGCGGGAGCCTCTGTGTAGCTTAATTGCCATAAATATATTTTTATAACTTACTACCTAGCTCTACTTACGTATCGAGAACTGTTGAAGTATATACTGAAAATTGATGCATAAAAAAGTATATCTCCTTATAAAATCTTATGTGGATTCATGAAATACTAATATATATATATATATATATATATATATATATATATATATATATATATATATATATATATTTGTATACTTAGGCATCATTTCTCCATTGATGCATGTTTGGTTAACCTGCGCCTCCCCATAATTGAAGCCTTACTCAAACAAACCCACTATCAATCAAGCTCGATATGAGGGGGGGGGGGGAGAAGGTATACTGAAATGCCTTTAATATATTAAAAAAAAAGTTTTAATCGAGTTTCTCAATAAATTCACCGGTTTTAGTTTACATTACTCCTCACGTGTCTGAAGAAGACTCATGGGAGTCGAAAACGTTAGCAGTTTTTGGCGAGTTCCTGTTCACACTCGAACAGAACATTAGATCATTAGTCCGTCAACATGAAAAAATGGATCAAAAAGAAACAGAAAGGAATTGTCCCTGTTGTTTAATCAAACATGCATCAATATATATATATATATATATATATATATATATATATATATATATATATATATATATATAGAGAGAGAGAGAGAGAGAGAGAGAGAGAGAGAGAGAGAGATGGGGGGGGAGAAAGATAGATAGATAGAGATGGTTGTAGATAGATAGATTGTCCATTTTATGTCGTTGCTTTCTGACATTTAGTCTTTTTTTCTTCCCGCCGTTTCTTGTTGGGTCAAAGCCAAACCTTGTGATCAACCACCATGCCGACCGGTCCCTCGGCAGTTTCTGTCGTTGGCAAAAGATGATTAATTCACCAATCGCTTATAACTCGAGTGATGAGACGATAGGAATAGCGCACCACGACAATGCGGTCCTCATGACAAGGTAAGTCCTCAAAAACAAATTGTGTCTTCTAAATGTACTCAAGTTGAAATTATTGTTTCCTTAAATATTCATACATGTATTATGTATGAATATTTAAAGAAAACAATCATTTCCTTCGAAATAAAACAATATTTAAAAAAAAAGGATCCAGCCCGAAGTTGTATTTACCAAGACAGAAATTATAAATGAACACAACGTTCATTTCTTCAAAAATAGACTTGTGTTCCGAACGTATATACACCGTGTCTCAGTTTAAACGTGGCCATTTAATAGTTCCATCATGATTGGCTATTCTGTGCTTTTCAGTTTTACTTAGAGCTATGAACTGCCGCGTCCTGCGACGCACGAGACAGTCAAAGTTATACATCGCGTTTGGTCTGTAGCCAGATCCGAAGCGTCCTTCCAGCTTCTGTTCGTTGCTTGCAAATCCCACTGACTTGAATTTTGATTTGGCCTATTTCTTTTTATTGTTTTCGGAGCCAAAATGTTTTACTTTTACAGTGACAGGTCGCTAGCCTGAAGCCAAACCACTCACATTTTCAGTATTGATGGAAAATAGAATAACGTTTCAAAATCAACAAAAAGAAAATGGCAAACGCATGAGTATTAACGGAGTTATTAAGCTTAAAATGGATGATTCAGTCATGAAGTTCACTTCTCTCTATCCGCCCATTTCAACAGCAATAACTTTGTGGTCTGGGAATCTTAAGCGCCGGGTGAAGTCCTTTAGAGGACATTGCAATCTGTGAAGTGGACCAACACCGTGGCATATAGTATAATCGGACCGCTTCGGTTTGAGAATGATGTTGTTGTTGGTCGTGCTAAGCGAGTCGGACTTTTGCATAGAGCTCACGAAGATCGTGCCTCAGGATTTTTGTAAAAAAAAGTAAATTACAAAAAGAGCTGTTATGTTATTTACAATGGAGGATGTGTCTTAGAGACTAATCACAGTCAACCCCAATAGACATACCTTTTTTGGTTTTAAATATGAAATTTCCTTTTTTTACATTATCCCCTTTTTAAATTCCACGATACAGTTCTCGTTAAGTGTGGGCGAAACCGGTCGACTGCCACCCTTTTTCCCCCTCTCGTATCTTTTACTCATGAAAGATAATATATATATATATATATATATATATATATATATATATGAATTGATCTGAGATTTACCGTCTCTTGTCAATTATTTTTGTTTATTCCACCTTCCGGTTTTTCAACATTGCATAGCTTCTGCCTCGGAATTATCACCTTCATATTTACTTGTTTACTAGCAATGCTTCAAGCAAACTACCATATATATATATATATATATATATATATATATATATATATATATATATATATATATATATATATATATAGTAAAGTATGAAAATATATTCATGGCAGTTAAGCTGTACAGATGCGTCCGCCTTTTATCCCAGCAGTGAATCGTTAGGCTAAGTGCACTGATTTTTTGCTACTGATTGTTTTAAATATCACCATGGTGTGTAATCTAACTAACTAACCAATCAGATTCGTTGTTATTTCCCTCCCACGGGTTAATGTTATCATGAGCCAATAATTGTGTTTGTCTAAAACAAAGGCCCGACTGACCTTTTCTTGACATATTTTTCATTTTTGGAGAGGGATGCATCTGTTTCGTGAATGTGTGGAATTTTTAAAAAAATTATATATATATATATATATATATATATATATATATATTGTTTACATATATTGTCTAATATCTTATTTGTTTTAGGTATGACATCTGTACCTACAAGAACAAGCCTTGTGCAACGTTAGGTAAGTAAAATATCCTACACAACGTTCACGACGGGTCAAAGGTTATAAAACAGTCGGAAGTATAGGCGAGTTATTCTTCACATGGGTCACATAACCGAACCCATCATTAATCGATTAAAATCCTAATTGATAAACTCTCACACATACACTCCCCATTTCTCTCACACACATACACTTCCCATTTCTCTCACACACATACATTCCCCATTTCTCTCACACACATACATTTCCCATTTCTCTCACACACATACATTCCCCATTTCTCTCACACACATACACTCCCCATTTCTCTCATACACATGTGAGTATATATAAGTTAATATATTTATTGTGGAAAATAAATAATATCTATTATAACATGTATTATTTTTTATAATTATCATACCTATGTAATGAAGTGAAGCAGGTCTATTTCCTGAAGCCTGTCATTGATAGTTTTGAATCTGACAAATCAATATTTAAATCATTACTCAAATTTTAGGTTTGTGTTCGTTCACAAAAATATCAAATTCTAATCTACTTCATCGATTACATACTATATCCGACCCGGTATTTTATTTATCAACATACATTTCCAGATATTCACTTTTTATATTCATTGGATAATCAACAGAAATTATTATTCAATGAAATTCCTCTACGCTCTCATTTCATTTATATTTTGCTTTTTTTAAGAACATTAAATTCATACTTATTATTATATATAAGATTAATATTTCACAATTCGATTACTACATCTAAGCATTAAATCTGATCCTTGGTTAAGCGCACAGACACTAACGAGGTTTTTTGTGAATTTATAATTAACAGAAACGACTATGAATGTAGATCTAACAAAATCACAAATAGAAAATTACTACAAATATGTGGCCTCTATTCCTCTGCTCACATCATTGCGCTTACCAAAATTTAAAAATAAAACAAAAGTCAATTTAACAAAAGCACTTGTTCCCTCTTGGCGTTTATCTGGTAAATATAGTCAAATTGTACACAGGCAATAGATAGTGGCTGCTCGTTTGTTGCGCTTAATAACAAACTTTCTCAAATTAAATACGGAAAACTTTAAATCGGATTTGTAATAATTCATGTGTAATTATTCACAGGAAAAACGCAGGGGAAACGCGAACACACTTACATTAACTTACAGATAAAAACATGAATTATTGTTTATCGATTGTACAATTCAAATATAAAATGTGGATAAACACGCAGACTCATTTAAAAACACAGATCAATAATTTTCTTGAATCACTGACAAAACAATTTTTTAACTATCTGTTGTGATTATTATCTCTATTAGTACCTTGGTCATGTACAGTTGCACATTGTGTTAGCTGTATGTATAGATATCCTTGTGTATTTGTTTGTATATATATATATATATATATATATATATATATATATATATATATATATATATATATATATATATATATTAAATTCCCGAAACAGTTTTTCATGGTAAACAACTGATGATCCCTTAAAATAGTGTTAGAAACAAACTAATATAATAACTGTAAAAAATAAATTGACTTACATGAGTGATTTTCCACTGAAAGACTTGGGACTATAAGTATTTTTTTTTAATATAGTTTTAATGGTTGAGAAACTTCCGAGCCTCTCTCTCTCTCTCTCTCTATATATATATATATATATATATATATATATATATATATATATATATATATATATATATATATATATATGAAACTAAAAGTATACTTTTAGAGGATATAGCCTATAGTGAAATAGTTTAAGCTCAATATACGAGATAGAGCAATTATGAAGATAAATGAAAGAAGAGAGATACATATGTACGAATGACAAATCTATTTACACTTCGATTGTTCAATGCAAGGTGTACTCGGTAAAAACATGTTGATTTTTCTTTCCTTAAGCCAAGACTTTTCAAAGATGAAAATCTTATCATCAGAGCAATTACATAGATGGATAAGTTGGCAATGCAAAAGCCAAAATTCAAAATTTTTAAAAATATAAAGTAATGGAGAGTAAGAGTGTGCGTGTAAAAATATATGGAGTCTGTCCAGTTGGTGAATGTCCGTAGATAAGGTGTCCGGTGAAAGGAGATTTAAAGATGGAAAAAATGGTTTCGTGAAGACAGCATTGAAAATGTTCAAAAATGAAGTAAATCCAATAGAAAGATGTTTAGTTCAATCGTAAATGGAACGCACTTATTCGGATGCCAACTTATCTATCTATGTAATTCCTCTGATGATAAGAATTTAATCTTTGAAAAGCCTTGGCTTAAGGAAAGAAAAAGAAAAAAATTTACCGAGTAAACTTTGCATTGAATCATTGAAGTTGAAATAGATTTGTCATTCGTACATATTTATCTCTCTTTCATTTATCTTTATATATATATATATATATATATATATATATATATATATATATATATATGTGTGTGTGTGTGTGTGTGTGTGTGTGTGTGTGTGTTTGTGTATATATTTCATGATTTTGGGGGGACTACAAAATTTTATTATCGCAAGCATGAAGGGAAGACGAATTTTATCGTTCATGATTAAAAGTTAATCAAGAAAAAAACACCAGCTGACCGGTTTCGCCCTCTCTTAACAAAGGCTGTGTTTATTGGGACTAGATGTGATCAGTCTCTAAGATTCATCCTCCATTGTACATTTACCATAATGCAATTTTATATTCTTTATTCTTTCTTTTCACCCAACCCTTTTTAAATCCCTCGTTTTTGTTATCTCTCGATACAGCCTTTGTTAACAGAGGGCAAAACCTGTCGGCTGGCGTTTTTTTTTCCTTGACTAACTTTTAACCATGAGCAATAAAATTCGTCTTCCCTTCATGCTTGCGATAATATATATATATATATATATATATATATATATATATATATATATATATATATATATATATATATATATATATATATATATATATTATGGGAAAATGAAAAAAGAAAACCAAAAAGGGATGTTTTTTATGTGTACATCAACGTTTCGTCTTTATTTATAAGACTTCACCAGGATGATAATATAAAGAAAAATGTCATGCAAGTACGTGCACATATAGGGTTGACATTATGGAAAGAAGGGAGGAAAGTAGTAGCCATTACTGGAAAGACCAGTAAGGCTGACGTCCGGACTTAGTGGAGTCAGTAGTGAGGAATGAAAGTAAATGTTTATGAAACTGAGTGGAGAAGAGTGGAAAGGTGGGGGTGAGCACGGATGCTGTGGCTGGTTGTAAGAGAAAGAGGTGGGGGATGAGCGGGAATAATGTGGATAGCAGTGAGTGAGAGAGTGGAGGGGTCGGATTACCTTCATCCTTCTTTTCCTATATATATATATATATATATATATATATATATATATATATATATATATATATATATATATATATATATATATATATATGGTACACGTATTGTATTAGTTTCTGTAGATGTAAAACCGTTGAAACTCCAGTATTTATAATAAAACGTGTTCAATAACAAGTAGAGCTGTTCTTTAGTATAAATCTCTTCTATATTTTATAATAGTGTCCCATTTAATTTAATTTAATTATTAATCCAAACGAATTCTTTAAATTAGGACATATTTCCTCTAGTTTTATTTGTTGTTTCCACCGTTATTGTCTTTTTCTCGTTTTTTTCTATCTTATTCCGTTTTCCCTTCTTTTATTCTATCATTGATATGGTATTGAAGTACAAACACACACACACACACACACACACACACACACACATACATACATATATATATATATATATATATATATATATATATATATATATATATATACATGTGTTTATATATGTGTGTGTATATATGTGTGTACGTATTTGTGTATTTGTTTCGAATTCTGTAAATATATTTAAGGAGACATGTATACATGGGTGCGTATACCTGTGTATTTGTGAAAATGTATTTTACTTGTTTATATATATATATATATATATATATATATATATATATATATATATATATATATATATATATATATATATATGTATATATGTATATATATGGCAAATGAAAGAGGAAAGCCCAAAACTATGTTATTTATGTATTCATCAACGTTTTATCTTCATTGAAAGACTTCATCAGGATGAAGAAACAATGTAGAAAAGTCAGACAGAATATAAATTTTGATTTGTCAGAAAGTGTCGAAACTTCGGCATGACTGTAGACACAAACAAGCAAATAATGAAAATCATGATTTTGGTTATGGCGTGATCATCAGTAGTATGTTTCATTAAAAGGATGCAAAGTGAATGGGAGAATGGTTTCGACTTATTAGCTTCCCATGTCTATTTTTAGTTAGGAAGTTTGTCTGGGTAAAATATGTCATAGTTAAGCTTGGCTGACAGTGGATGTTAATATTCTGTATGATTTTTTAACATTGTTTTCTGAGGAAGTCTTTCAATAAAGACGAAACGTTGATGAATACATAAATAAAATAATTTTTGGCTTCCCTCTTTCATTTTCCATTACGTCGGATCATTTTATGGCCAGTTTTATTCATATATATATATATATATATATATATATATATATATATATATATATATATATATATATATATATATATATATATATATATATATATATATATATATATATATAAAGGGTTATTCTATAAGTCACTTAGCTATTTATTTTTGAAATTCTCAAGTTAAAAAATACGGTAATACAAAACAGAAAGTTTATTCAACAAATTCATTTATGGGAGTTTAAAATCACAGCAAATTTTCAAAATTTGCACCTTCTTTCTGCATGCATAGCTCCATTTTTTTGCAAGGAATTTACGACTCTTTGTAGCATATTTGATTGATCATAGTGTTGTGCGAAGGAGACTTTCTGTTCACATCACGTTTCCATTGCCTAACAAATAGCAGTAATTAGAGAGTAAGATAACAATTATCAAAAGTTCATATTATGTCTGTGCTTCATATGGTAATCATTTTAAATAGCTAAGTGAAGTGACTTATGAATAACCCTGTATATATATATATATATATATATATATATATATAGAGAGAGAGAGAGAGAGAGAGAGAGAGAGATGTCTATGCTTGTCTTATGTACGCCTTATATTACAACTCTCAAATATTTGTATAAATAAATATTTATACTTTATATAAATAGAGATAGAAAGAGAGGCACAGAGAAAGATAGAGAGAGAGAAAGAGAGAGAGAGAAAAGAGATTAATTTAATTCAAAAAGAAAATTGCTTCTATTCAGACGTTTACTTTTCTATGTTTTCTGAGTGTTCTTTGTATTTTGAAAAGTCTTTGTGTCCTCTTCCAGGTCTGGCTCCGGTGGCTGGAATGTGTGAAGACGAGCGCAGCTGCAGCATCAACGAAGACATTGGTTTGGCATCGGCCTACACCATTGCCCACGAGATCGGCCACAAGTAGGTGAATAGAGAAGACACAAAAACTCGTTGCAAATTTCTAATAGCGTCGTTGCCCAGGAGCAATAACCTTCAAACTTGAAAGTTTTGTTAATCTTTATCGAATATCTCTTAAGTTTGACAGAACAGAATAAACAACTATTGTCTCCTCGTGATCCTTCTGTTCAATCTTTTCAAATCTTATGATGAATTGTGTCATGCCAGGATAAAACTCTCTCTTAACGGCAACAAAGTTACAGAAAAATGTCGGTTTTTAAAATGTGTTACAAATTAAGCTCCTCAAAAAGGAAGAACTTTAGATTTACATAAAACTTGTATAAAACTTGTATAAAATTTGTATAAAACTTTAGATTTGTATAAAACTTGTATAAAACCTGTATAAAATTTGTATAAAACTTGTATAAAAATTGTATAAAACTTATATAAAATTTGTATAAAACTTTAGATTTGCATAAAACTTGTATAAAACTTGTATAAAATTTATATAAAACTTGTATAAAATGTGTATAAAACTTTAGATTTGTATAAAACTTGTATAAAACTTGTATAAAATTTGTATAAAACTTGTATAAAATTTGTATAAAACTTTAGATTTGTATAAAATTTTATAAAGCCTGTATAAAATTTGTATAAAACTTGTATAAAATTTGTATAAAACTTTAAATTTGTATAAAACTTGTATAAAACTTGTATAAAGCTTTAGATTTGTAAAAAAATTTAGATTTGTATAAAAATACAAATTGCCTCAGTCTAAGAGATTTCTTTTCATGTGACCAATGACATAACATAACTGCTTTTTGATTCAAAGACTCAGAATGTCTAACAAAAATCACCTTCACTTATTCAAAACCAAGTACTTTCGATTCCATATTAAACCACGTTCAAGGTATCCACAAACTTATTAAAGTGGTGTACTTAAAATCCGTAAGATGTTTTTTTCTTTCTTTGTCCATGATTATATTTAGACATATCAGAAGAATTGAAAAATCGAATAAAAGGATCTTTTTTCGCATGGTTTTATTTATTTATTTATTTATTATCAGTTGTTTTTGTATCAATATTCTAACATTTAACAGACAAATTTATATGCAAAATCAATAAATAGCAAAACCGAAAATTGTTTATATGTTCATCAGCGTTTCGTCTATATTCTTCAAAGACTTTATCAAGATGACTAATGTGAAGAAAAACATAGACGTTAAAACTCAAAATATGCGATGCGTCTATGAAGTGAGATGAATGTATTTGCTTTTTAAATTATAGCTATTGAGCTTATATATATATATATATATATATATATATATATATATATATATATATATATATATATGATTATTTTTATTTACACAGACATGTACAAAATCTGCGACACTGGCATATCAATGTTATCGATCAACAGCTATTATAAACTGAGATCTAATCAGGCAGAGTTAGAATCCGATCTTAACCTTAGATCATATTTGGAAAGAATGAAATGAAAAAAAAGAAAAAAATTTAAAATTTAAATTTGGAAAGTCACGTGGTTGGGACCGTTAAGAATCAAAATAAAATTCAAAATAAAAAATAAAAAATAAAATATATATATATATATATAAAATAATAATAATAAAAAGTATACTTTGAGTTTCATATTTTATTATATATATATATATAAAATAATAATAATAAAATAAAGTAATAAAATAAAATAATAAAAAAATATGTCTGTGTAAATAAAAATAAACTTATATAAAAGCTCAATTTGATATTGAGCACTTTTTATAACTCCGGTTGAAATTCTTTGTATTACTATCATGTGGATGTTTTACCTGGATTATATATATATATATATATATATATATATATATATATATATATATGTGAGATTAAAAGAATACTTTTAGAGAATTAAACCTATAGTAAAATGATTTAAGCTCAATATATGAGATAGAGCAATTATAAAGATGAATTAAGAAAGATAAAGATGTGCGGATGACAAATCTATTTTATCTTCGATTGTTCAATGCAAGATGTACTTGATAAAAACATGTTTATTTTTCTTTCCTTAAGTCAAGGCTTTTCAAAGATTAACATCTTATCTTATTTGAAAAGCCTGGCATTGAACAATCGAAGATGAAATAGATTTATCATCGGCACATCTTTATCTCTCTTCCTTTATCTATCTTTATGTATATATATATATATATATATATATATATATATATATATATATATATATTATATATATACATATATATATATATATATATATATATATTATATATATACATATATATATATATATATATTTATATATATATTATATATATATACATATATATATATATATATATATTATATATATATATATTATATATATACATATATATATATATTTATATATATATTATATATATATACATATATATATATATATATTATATATATATATACATATATATATATATATATATATATATATATATATATATATATATATATATATATATATAATAACGGTCGGAATTAGACTTTGAAACATGACTCATGTTTCGATGTTCGAGTCCGGCGACCAGTGTGAATAATCTTCCTTACACTGACGATTCCGGTCAGGATGAAACGTATACGTATGTAGATAAAATAAATATTTAAAATTATTTGTTATATATATACATATATATATATATTTATATATATATTATATATATATACATATATATATATATTATATATATATATATATATATATATATATATCTATATAATACTAAAACTCTATTGATCTTGTCTGTTTGCAATCAGCTTTCAGCTTTCCGGTTTTCAACATCCGGTTGCCCATGCGTAAATAGCATCGTCTTCAATCTGTTATTCCAATTCCGTTATTCTCTATTATGATTAACGAACGCATGAAATTTTTCATTCTGGAAATGTTTATATCGCTTTTAATATAAAACAATTTCATTTAATTTCATCAAATAGTTTTTTTGTTTTCTCCACGGCTAAAAACATTCAACGGGAGGACTTCGTAAAGTCTGTCGCAGTTTCAAAAAAACTCCTCCCTTTTAAAAAACAAAAACAAACAAACAAAAAAACAACAATCATTATTAATATCAGCCATAATAGCGGTCGGTGAACGAAACCACCTCCCACTTTCCCTCTCATAGATTTCACCACTCCTACTCCCTCTGTTTTCGTTACGCACGCGAGAAAGCTTGCTGTCTCTCGGTGGCCACGGCTGTACCCCCTTCCTTTCTCAAATCGCCCTTTTATTATTCTGTACTTTCAACTAACAATTTCATTTAAAAGATGATATATCAAAATTTGAATTTAACTATAATAAGTATTATGGTACCTGTTCAGTGCATATTTACCTATAAGTATGGCCAACCACTTATAATTCAGTAACTGTAATTTAAAAAAAAAACAATTATAATAAACAGAACGACGCATAGAAATCTATCTATATTCTTTTTTCATTTTAATATACTTTCATAGAAATGCTTCTGTTATGTAAAAAAAACCTATTTTCTTTATGCCACAAGTGTCACGCTCATACATGAATTCCATAGCTAATATAACAAACTGACCCAACGGGTCACGGGTGGTCTAGTATATATATAATAACGGTCGGAATTAGACTTTGAAACATGACTCATGTTTCGATGTTCGAGTCCGGCGACCAGTGTGAATAATCTTCCTTACACTGACGATTCCGGTCAGGATGAAACGTATACGTATGTAGATAAAATAAATATTTAAAATTATTTGTCGCCCTCAAAATCTAGGTTGGGCTCTGTAGTGAGTAGTATTAACACAGCCGTTATCGTGGCTTCAATGCGTGTTCCTTTCAGTAGTAGAAAACTTTGACGGCGGCTGTCTTTACATAGGATTAATATATCGCTGATTTATCGGGTTGTTGATAACAATTGTGTGGGCTAAGACGTCGGAATTTGAGTTTGAAACATGATTCGTGTTCCGGGGTTCGAGTCCGCCGACCAGTATGAATAATCTTCTATACACTGACGATTCTCGTAAGGATGGAACGTATACTATGTAGCTAGGTGTCCACATACAGCGCCTGGTATTCCCAAATGGTTACCCATCTAGTACTAGCCAGGCTCGACATCGCTTAACTTTGATGATCTAACGGGAACCGGTGTGTCAACGTGATTATGCCGAATAAATATAAAAAAATAATATATATATATATATATATATATATATAGAGAGAGAGAGAGAGAGAGAGAGAGAGAGAGAGAGAGAGAGAGATTTTGATGTTTCACTGAGAAAAATCAGTAAAGTCCGGAACAAGGCCAATAAAAACAAGCTCGATGAGCCCCGATTATAGGGAACAGAGCATTTATACGTTTATTTGGAGAGTTTACCAAGATATTTTTTCTTTTCTTCCGGAGAGGATTCATCACATCTAAAATGTCTTTTATTTTATTATTTATCTATTTATTTTGTAACGCTATTGTTCCCTACACGTTTTTCGCTACCTAACAAGGTGCTTGCTAGACTGTTCATCAGGGAGATACAAAACCTAAGATATTGACCTCAACAACTGACAATAACCCACAGGGGATTGAACTAGTTGAAATCATTTAAGAAGAAAAAAAGGAAAACAAGTTCAAAAGACAGCTCAAACAAGTCGGCGATTTTCTTCTTAAATGAACTGCCATGCAAGCATATTTATTAGGTAGCGAAACACGTGTAGGGAACTATAGCTTTACGAAATAAATAAATAATAAAATAAAAGATCTTTTCGTTGAATTCTTTTTGGAAAAAAATATCTTGGTAAACTCTCAATATATATATATATATATATATATATATATATATATATATATATATATTTATTTATTTATATTAATGCGGCATAATCACGGTCACACATGAAACGAGTAACACGCACACACACACACACACACACACACACAAATACATACATAATAAATGTGTCAGAAATGCATTAATAATATCCATAAGGTTTTTGTACCTTTGTAAATAAATTGAAACTAAGCAGAAACGTGCTTTTTTAACAAATATATGACGTCATTTAAGCAAATTATAAGACAAAATCTCGCCTCGACGTAACTTTTGAATTTGTTTTCTAATCGAATATTTATTGAATTATACATGAAATACGATTTAAAATGGCTTCCTATTTGCAGTTTATAGGCTTCCAAATTCCTTTCTAATGTCTACGAAGTAATTTCTAATACTAAAATATGAAAATGAAACTCTTTGTAAGATGACCCGTAGAAAGTGGATATTCGAAAGAGATCGCAGCTGAAACATGTATGCACATAGGTAGCCAATAATGCGTGTATAAATAAAGGGGTTTATACTATATATATAATAGATGGATAGATAAAGAGAGAGATAGATAGATAGAGAGAGAGATATAAAAAGAGAGAGAGAGAATAAGACGGAGACAGGCGGACAGATTGGTATTGATCATTGATTATTTTCTTTTGGCTTCTTTTCAGCTTTGGTATGCAACACGATGGTGCAGGTAACACGTGCGGCACCCCCGGGCACGAGGGGGCAAAAATCATGGCTGCCCAACTAACAAAGGGGACAACACCATTTCTGTGGTCCAGCTGCAGCAGTGAATATATCACCGATTTTCTCGAGTAAAGCTTATTGCCATCACCCTATCTATCTATCTATCTATCTATCTATCTATCTATCTATCTATCTATCTATCTATCTATCTATCTCCCCTTTATATCTTTATATCTATCTATCTATCTATCTATCTATCTATCTATCTATCTATCTATCTATATGTTCATATCTATCTATCTATCTATCTATCTATATGTTCATATCTATCTATCTATCTATCTATGTATATGTTCATATCTATCTATCTATCTATCTACTAAAACTCTGTGGATCTTGTTATACTGTCTATCGTGTTAGTCTCCGTGCACACTTGATGAGTCATCCACTAAAACAGATGAAAGATAACCGGGCACATTGAATGCTTTATGTTATACTAATGAGTTAACACTTACCAAGGCCAAAAGCCACTCGAGGATAAGGGTTTTATGAGATTGTCGTTTGGATGATGAACAATACTTTGAGAGGATTTCAAACGATGGGTGGGATCGGCATGATCTGATGATTTGAGATGACGTCACAAAATGATGATGTCATCCATCAAATCAGAGAAAGAAAAGAAGTGTTCCTTTATCTAAACAGCTATACTATACGAATGGGGGAGTCGTATACTACTAAAACGCTGTGAATCTTGTTATGTTCTTTGTTACAGTGCACACAGGATGACATCATCGTTTGGTTATGTCATCTATTAAAAGAAATGGATTTATCTTCCTCCCAAAGAGGTAATTGTGACCCAAGGTCGGGAAAGTGGGATTTGAAAAGCCAGCGCCCGAGAAAGTGAGCACTCTAGCCTACAAAAAATGCCTGGCCAGCTCCGTCGGCATTCCCCGGTAGGGGCGCCTCAGGAACTAAGCGATAAACTTATTCCATCCCAAAGAGAGGAGGCAAAGCCTGGGAGGGTGGACCTCCGAGAACTGCACAGGACAAACCCACAGATCGGCAGAATCAAGCCCCGAAGGCCAAGACGATACCGGTCTATAGGGTGCAGTATCAATCGGAACAGATACTACACTTTGATCTTAACCAAAAGGCCAAGTAAACAAAGATATAGGAGATAATCGTGCACAGATGATGGCGTTACAAAATGCGAATGACGTCATCCATCAAACCAGAGAGAGAGAGAGTGGGGGGAATGGGTTTCCTTCATGACGTTTGGTCCAGACGAGCAAGGATCCAAAGGGTCAGAGGTCGTCTACTAGACGAACCTAGAACACTAGGGTCTAGTTTATTTCTAAAACTCTATGGATTTTGTCATATTGTGCGTCGTCGTGAACACTGCATGATGTCATTGTTTAGTGACGTCATACAGAGGTGCATAATGGATAAAATCACTAAGGGATGACGTCATCCATTAAATGGGGTATAACTAACGACTGTTATCGGGAACACAAAGTGATTTGCAATGATAATCAAGAGATGTGGACAGTCCTGAAAACCAGGAGAGACGTGATGTAACTTCAGGGGACACAACATCACTGCTAATGAGAACTCCCAGTGAGAAAATATTAATAACAAAATCAATCGATTTTTCTTTGTTTCCGCCATTTTGTTTAAATGGTCGCCATTTTGTTTTTTTGATGACATAATTATTTTCTTTCTGTTTTTTTCTTTCGTTTAGTTCGCGGCGCGGCTACTGTCTGGAAAATGCACCCGTCGAAAAAGATTTTGAATTTCCAGAGGAACTTCCAGGCAAGCACCATAGTGTCGATCAACAATGCAAACTGCAATTCTACTCGAAGTCAACAGGATGCAAACCTCTGGTGAGCAAGAATTTAGCAGACATTAAATCTAATGTTGCCAAGGCTGCTGCAAGGAAGGTGTGCTCCCTTTACCGTGCTAGTAAACTTCTCACACTTGAAATGATCCTATATCTCGACAAAGGCACCATCCGCCCATGCATGAAGTATTGTTGCCACATCTGGGCAGATGCACTATCAACTAGTCTTTCCCTCTTAGACAAGGTTAAAAATAAGTCGCTTATTCAATAGGTCCGTCACTATCCACCAAGCTCCAGCCCCTGTCCCATCGACGCAATGTTGCATCCTTGTGCTTGTTTTACAAGTACTTCAATGGAATGTGCTCCGATAAACTTTCTGCTCTGGTATCCCCACGACGTAAATACACTAGACCAACGCGACAATCAGCGAATTTCCATCCATTCACTGTGGGGGTCCCCAGATGCAGGAAAGCCTTCTACTCCAATAGATTCTTTCTTTCCTCGTGCTGCCGGCCTTTGGAACTCCCTCCTGCTCCTTGTTTCCCCGACTGTACCGAAATGCAGAAATTTAAAACTAATGTGAACAAGTATATCGCTGCACAACTCCCAATTTAGGACGACCCCGAAAACTGTCACCCTAATTGTCAGTAGTCCCTTTACGTCTACAGTAGCGTCCTGCCTTGTTTGGGGTGAACTATGATAAACATCATCATCATCATCATCATCGTGATCGATTG
The DNA here is from genome assembly GCA_963556195.1 of Sepiola atlantica. Classification (NCBI taxonomy): domain Eukaryota; kingdom Metazoa; phylum Mollusca; class Cephalopoda; order Sepiida; family Sepiolidae; genus Sepiola; species Sepiola atlantica. The sequence continues at coordinate 195,861,563 of OY744522.1, forward strand.
TCAAGTGAGTGTAGGATTGAAAAACTCTTGAAGCCGAAATCAAAAACCATTTCTATCTCGCGTGGAAATTTCTAGTCGCTGCTTTTCCTCCTCTCCGTATGAAGCAGCAGCAGCTAAATTTTCTTTAACTTGTTTGATTCTGTTGTTGTAAAATCGGGGGACCTATGTTTTGAGGCATTTCTGTCCGTCCGTTCGGATTTTTCTCCGCAACCATCCATTGAATTTCTCTGAAATTTTGCATGAAGTTGTAACTTTGGTCAGGTTAGAAAGTGACATTCTCCGATTTTTGAAAAAAATCTGATTAGCCCCCCCAAGGGGGCCAAAAGGCCCCGAAATGACAAAAAATGACATTTTTTGCCCCATAACTTTTCATCCATCCATTCAATTTTTCTGAAATTTGGTCAAAATGTAGAGGCAATTGTTCTGGATATAAAATGAGCATCCTTGACCTCAAAGAAATTCTGGTTCGCGCCCCCAGGGGGTCAAAGGGGGGTAAAAAAAATGCCCCAAATTGCCCAAATTTATTGCATTCTACACTCGCCACATCGAGTCACATACAGAGAGAGACCACGCATGCGCGGCTTGTTTGATTCTGTTGTTGGCATTGTTTCCCCGATGTCCAATACCTGTTGTACAATTTTCACAAAAATCCGAGATATCTGAACTTCCATTGATGAATTCCACACCTTCATTGCTCCCTTTGTATAAAACTATATCAAACTAAATATAGCCCACATTACATACCTTTACGCACAGCATCTGTTTCCTAAGATTCATAATGATCGGTTAATGATCGGTTAATGATCGGTTAATTAGTTTAGAAGTCAATCCGGTACAAAGGAATTTATAACATAAAAATACCTGACTTTATATAGATATACATGTATATACTTTGTTTCTCTTTTCACAGGAAGTTTGTCGTCAGTTGTGGTGCCTGAATGCGAGTGGCAAATGCGTTACAAATGGGATTCCTGCTGCAGATGGGACCCACTGCCAAATTGCTCGACGCAGAAAGAAAGGGGTAAGTATACGATATATATATATAGCATAATATAAAATGAAATAATAAAATAAAGTGCGAATCAAATTTTATTAGAATTCAATGTTCAGGCAAAGTACCTTACAGTCCTTAACTCGTGAGTTTTCAAATAAAATTCTTCTCCTCAGAGGGCCATTACCGCAATGACATTACTGCAAGTAATAAAATTAAACTTATATACATAAAAATATATAAAAGTATATAAAACATCAAATATATCAGCCCAAAACATACTTTTTTGTTAAAGCTATACAGTCCATCCAAGTCATACAATTTAAAACATATTCAGGAAAGATATCCAAGATGTTGATTTAAAAGTGATCCAAGTGGTGAATGGTAGTCCAAAAACGAAAATATTATCAAGGGGGAAACCTGTTTGCAATTGATGCAGTAAATAACAGTGAAAAATGTATCCAAGGTGTATGCAAATTAATAAAACGATAAAGAAACCAAAATATATGAAAAATTCAGAAAACTCACTTGGTTTTGAATATTATAATGTTCAAAATTGACGGTTCTTATGAGGTGATCGGAATAGTGTAAACCATAACTCCCTGGTTAAATGATATATATATATATATATATATATATATATATATATATATATAGTAAGCTATGAAAATATATTTATGGCCGGGTGTTTTTATATACACGGCTTGCTAGTTTACCAATCAGATTCTCTGTTGTTCTCTCAGTCAATCGTATATATATATATATATATATATATATATATATATATATATATATATATATATATATATATATATATAAATAATTATTATTTTTACCTACAGACATCGATGTTTCATACTTACGCAATCTTCAGTGTTAATTCACACCGGTTTACAAATCGCCACTAATTCGCAATCGAGCGTCTTTACTCTCGGTCGACGTTAATCAGCTTCAAAATTAGGAGGGATTAAGCGCCAAATCGACGGGCGTATATATATATATATATATATATATATATATATATATATATATATATATATATATATAGAGAGAGAGAGAGAGAGAGAGAGAGAGAGAGAGAGAGAGAGAAGTAAAAGATTGTATAAAAACAAAATCTATTACGTCCTTAGTTGCTCAATACAAAGGGTTTTCAAATAATAGAGATTTATTATTCAACTCTTAAGCGATGAATTTTCAAAGAATTAAATCGTATTATCAGAGGAATACAGAGAGATAAGTTGTTAGGGAAATTACCAAAAGTCATAATTTGAAGAGTATAAATGAAAAATATATATCTTATATTTTTTATATATATATATATATATATATATATATATATATATATATGTTATTTTCTATTCACTATCTGACTTCTATACTACGTTCAGTAACACACACACATACACACACACACACACACACACACACATATATATATATATATATATATATATATATATATATATATATATATATATATATATTAGATAATAACGGCTGTGTGGGCTAAGACATCGGAATTTGGATTTGAAACATAACTCGTGTTCCAGGGTTCGAGTCCGGCGACCGGAATGAATAATTATTTGTCGCCCCAATATCTAGGATGGACTTTGTAGTGCGTAGTATTAACACGGCCGTTATCGTGGCTTCAATGCATATTTCTTTCAGTAGTAGAACACTTTGTGAACGGCTTCCTTTAAATAGGATTAATCTCTCGCTGATTTATCAGGTTGTTGATAACGGTTGTGTATGCGACCGATATGAATAATCTTTTCTACACTGATGATTTTCAGTAAGGATGAAACGTATAATTTATAATTATATATATATATATATATATATATATATATATATATATATATATATATATATATATATATGCGTGTGTGTGTTACTATTTCATGTATATACACGTACATTATAAAATAAACTATTACGTATATATATGTTCACTATTTACTTTACCAGTTCTGTATACGTGCATAGAGCTTAGTAGTATGAGAATATACTTGTGACAAACACGAGCGCGCCATCAAAGGAAACTTAATATCAGTGTTGTTAATAGTTAAATATATCTGATGTCCAGTTTTTCATAAAGGTGTCATATTCATTTTAATAAGAGATTATCACTCACCCTACAGGTTCTAACATTACACCGAATTCCATGTGACTAAGAAACATTGTTTCTAGTGCGGTTTACATTTGAGTTATTTTAATTGAATTAGTGCAATGCAATACATTTGGATGCTACGTTCAGTAACCTATTGTCTTATCACTACTTTTATAAAGCTATCAGAGAGAAAAGATTTGTTGGTCAAGAAGACATTTCAAGATATTCCATAGAAAGTAAGCTTACGAATTAAAACGTCGATGTGTTAAGAGCCACCGTCAATAGATTTACTGATCCTGTGTGATATTACAGTCAGCACATCAGCTGTTTATCTTGCAAGACAAAATTCATATTGGTTGTCACTGAGTAGATTTATATATATATATATATTTATTTACGCGGGTACAACAGCCAATTCGGCGACAGGGCAATAAAAAATAATAAATTTCTAAAGACAATCCAAACTATTCTAGAAATGGAGATGACCGATAAAATAAAAGTCAAAATCGCACGTACTTATGAACACATACGACTTTAACCAAGAGAAGCAGAAAAAAAATTAAAAAATATGAATAAAAATGTCAAAATATCAAAACACATACACAGACACCCGCAAACCCACACATGCGCAAAAACGCAAAACAATAACACATTTCCTCAAATGAAATAACACTCTTTCAAATCGAAAGACATTTCTTCAAATGGATTTACATATCTGATGAGAGCGGACCACTGCTTGAAACGCGTTATATAAAATTATAAAATAATAAAATAACAAAATAATAAATAAATGTTGGAAAAACCTTTTTACAAATGTTGATAGCCTTACTCCTTTACACACACACACACACATATACATATATATATATATATATATATATATATATATATATATATATATATATATATGTGGGGGGGTGCCATGTTTAATCGGATTATGTTTCTATCAAACTTTAAACAGAAAGTTTCGAAAAAAAAAACTGTTGTTTATTTGCTAATGCATCTTCTTGCTTTTTATTTTATTTTTCTTCCGGTTCTTGTGGTCAGTATTGCTATCGAGGTCAGTGTGTGAAGGGTGAATTCCAGCCGAAAAGCGTCGATGGTGGCTGGAGTGATTGGACAAGTTGGAGTAACTGTTCTCGCATGTGCAACGGTGGGGTAGAAGCAAGTGAAAAACACTGCAACAACCCGAAGTAAGTATCCAGGTTTCATTTGTTCATTTGTTGATGCTTCTTTGTAGAAAATTCATTTTTTAAAGATGGAAATCATAGTGTATTCCAAACAGACGCATGTCATGTGAGAGACAACAGTCATCCAGTCAGCAAGAGACGATATAACGTTACATGACACTAATAATCCGTTTGTAACGTTACATGACACTACTAATCCATTTTTATCGTTAGATGACACTAATAATCCGTTTGTAACGTTACATGACATTAATAATCCGTTTGTCACGTTACATGACACTAATAATCTGTTTGTAACGTTACATGACACTAATAATCCGTTTTTAACGTTAGATGACACTAAAATCCGTTTGTAACGTTACATAACACTAATAAACCGTTTGTAACGTTACATGACACTGACAATCCGTTTGTAACGTTAGATAAATAACCTGTAGATTCCACCAGATGACTTGTAACCTTTTTATTTACTGAAAAGCAGCTCTAGTCTCATTGATAAGTTGTATGTACTTGACTCAATGGGTAGTGACATCGCTCCATCTTCTTTCTCTTGTTTTCCGTTATTGTTAAGCCGTCATAATTGTCGTAGTGAAGCTATAGCAACAAACGTCAGTCTGTTTTCTTCCTTTCTTTGCTGCTAACAAAGCGCTGACTAATCGTAGTGTGCTGGCTTTTCAACACCATACATGACCTTGTGTCTAACCTCCTCGAAAGGAGGTGAATAAACCACTTGCTTAATCGCCATGCGTTTTTACGTTTTATTCTTTTCAAGTAATGTAAAGTTTCCCGTCGCCCGAATTAATTAAGGAGTGGTTCAACTGATTCAAAAACGGCCGCAAAGAGAGTGCCCCAAATTGTTCAGAGTGTAGTTGTTGTTGAGCGAAGATTGTCGTTCAACCATGCGGGATATCGCCCTAGAGGTCGGAGTGAGTAAAGATTCCGCACATGCAATTTTGCGTGATGATTTGAAAATGCACAGAGTGGCTGCGAAATTTGTGCCCAAGTTGCTGTCGCAGGAACAAAAAACCCTCCGTTTTCAAGTTGCACAGGACCTTCTGGAAACCGCCAACACTGATCCTGGGTTTCTGAAAAAGACCAGACATGTGGACAGCGAAAAACTGACAACTGCATCACGACAACGCCCCCGTACATTCATCCCAATTGATCAAACATTTCATGGCAAAACATGGAATCCCAGTCGTTCGTCAACCTCCCTACTCTCCAGACATGACTCCTTGCGACTCTGGTTGTTTAAAAAATTGAAGAGGCCACTTGACGGTTCCCGTTTTGAGACTAGAGAAGAGATGAATACAATTCCAAACGAAAACTTCTACAGGTGTTTCCGGTAGTCATGGATCGGTGGGCTAAGTGTGTGCAAGCACAAGAGGCCTACTTTGAAGGGGATTAGGGTCCCAACCCCGTCACGTATTTGAAATATTGTTTATGTCCTAAGGTCAGATACTCTTTAGACAGCTCTCGTATATATCTCTTATTAAGTGCTTATAAAAATTGTATTCGTAGCTGAATTATTGGAAATGTATTCAAAAGTACACATCAATTAGTAATAAGATTTTGTATAAAACAATGCAAAAATCGCAATCTAAAAGAACTTTTTACAAATTGAGTCAAATATTCGGCCAATATTTTTTGAACGATCTGATCTTTTCTGCAAATCTTCGCGATTCTTGTTCGATTTAAAAATAATTCTCTTTATGATTTTCAGACCCAAACATGGAGGTCGTTACTGCATCGGCAAAAGGAAAAGGTATCGATCCTGCAATACACACGTAAGATAAAGAAGAAGAAAAACACATCATTTCTATCTATCTTGTTGGGCAAAATATCAGTCATACATCAGTGTTAGATTCTTAACAAAACAAATTAATTAAACACGGATAAAACAATATTACTAGCAGGCTACCCGGCTTCATCCGGGATCCTGGCTCAGAAAGTAGAACAGTTGAAAAACTATATCTATGCATCTCTCTCTCCACATCTTAAGTCACGTTACGTTTTGAACACGCCAAACTGTTGTTTTTATTCATGCACAAATTTAAAGAGAGAGAGAAAGAAAGAAAGAAAGAAAGACGAAAAAAAAGAAAGAAAGAGTAAAAGAAAAAGATAAAGTCATGTCACCCCCTCCATACACTAACTTGGTCCTTGGTGACCTCAAACGAATGAATATTAAAATACCTGGCTAAGAAAATAGAACAGTTAAAAAAACAAAATCTCTCTCTACATCGTAAGTCACGTTACTTTTTGAACACGCCCGACTGTTCTTTCTCATTCACGCACAAATTTAAAGAGAGAAAAAAAGAAAAGAACGAAGTCGGCTAAGCCCTCGATACACTAACTTGATTCTCGGTGACCGCAAACGAACCAATATTAGAATCCCTTTTTACCATAACCTACTCGGGGCAATACTAAATAAGAATATGTAAGTTTTGTAAGTGTATATTTGTTTCATGATGTCATACAAAAACGTGTAGGTCCATATCTTATATTTAGTTACAGAATGTAGTTAATATAATACATTTTACAACAAAAAATGAAATCCAACTAAAACAATATTGGTTACTTATCCCTAAATGCAAGTCCAGCGTAAGATAACTGCAAAATACTGATTCGTCTAAATCAGATGGTCACGTGACGTAATAATCAATTATAGAGATATGGCGGCCATCCATTCTATTATCCAGAGGTGAGATTTCAAAGTCTGGCGTCGAGAATGACACTGTTTATGTGACAATTTGAGTTTTTAATCAGACAGAAATAAGATTTGTATCTATAATTTAAAAATTTATAATTGGACACAATCCGAAGTTGTAAGGAAATGATAGAATGTCTGTCATCTTTTCAAAAATATTATAATTAATGTTCATGAAGAAATACAAGGTAGACCTCGAAATAAAGACCATTTTTCAATTGTGTATGTTTTAGTGTCCCACATTTATTTTTTTAATTTAGTACAGTGCTGAGAACGGGATTTTAGTTTAAACAAAACAGCATAGACAGTTTTTAAATCAAACGATATTTTGATCTGAAAGATGAACAAAGATCTTTCCGATTGTGAATAATTCTCTTTTTGAATAGTTTAATATTATGTAATCCGATATTGAACCCTGGCGTCGCTCAATGTAGTATTCTGGGCGATTAGGAACTTAATATGAAAGTATCGTTCAACAATAGCCAGGGTTTGCCGCGAGGATCGCACGAGTTTCGACCAGTTGATCTGTCAAAAGATCTCTGCGCAGTCGCACACGTTGTGTCTAAAGATTTGCAAAACTACGATTTTGACGCCACTGATCTGGGACTGAGGATAAATGTCCGGTCAGCATTTTTCTCTGGTTTTGTCACAATCCAGGGACGGGACTCTAAAGTGTGCTGAAAATAGGGTAGCATATAAAATTGACAAAGTCGGTTTTCTCTTTAAAAGTATATACTATTTAAAATGTTACCAGCTATGAACGAGTGTTTTCCTCTTTGCCACTGTCCGGTGTAGCGTCAGCCCTCAAACTGTCTTCTCTTACTCACCTTTTTTCATTCACCATCCTCAACTCGCACTAAGCAAGCAAGGTGTTTAATCTTCGAAAAGATTCACGCCGGAAACTGTCAGATCAGTCAAATAAAAGTGATCCACCGTTGATCTTGTGCTCTCGACGAATTCTCGAGACATTTCAAAACACGAGCCAAACGAGATTTTGTTTGAAACCCGATATGAAACATAAATGAAATATTGATTAAGAAAACAATATTTGGCGATACGCAACCTCTTT
>OY744522.1:195874629-195929629 GCA_963556195.1 Sepiola atlantica
TCCTCCCTCCAGTCCTGTCCACAGAACAACCGATACAGTATCTTTTGAGCAAAGTTCAAAGAACGCACTTTGAAGTGAAGAACAGAGAAACAATGCAAGTCTGCCTTGTTAATACGCTTCACACGAGCTATTCCAATTCCAATACATACATTTATACTTTTATACGTAATACATTTAAACTTTTATACTTTTTACTTTTGTACTTTTATATGCACCTTGTCAGTTAATACTTTTAACTTTATGTATTCTCTATATTTGATAAACCAATTGATTCTTGAATGTTGTCATTTTTACTAGAAGTGACTTGCTGATATGTTTCAAATGAGCCATCAAGCAGTGTCGGAAAATGATTTTATGTCTAGAGTAAGTCCAAAAAGATGTATTTGGCCCAAAATGACCAAATATGGTAATTGGGGCCCAGGCCTCCCAAAATTGAAATTTTTGTTTGTTCTTTTTTCACCAGAAGCGACTTGCTAATATGCTTCCAACAAGACCTCAACCACTATTAGAAGATCATTTCATGTCTAAATTATGTCAAAAAATGTATTTTTGGTCCAAAATGCCCTAATATGGTAGTTTGGGTCCAGACGCCAAAAAATTGAATTTTTCTTAATGTTTCTTGATCTATCACCAAGAATATTCCATTCCGCTTCTAACGAGCCATCAACCACTACATGACGATCATTTTAAACCAAAACATGCCCCAAACAGTGATTTTTCCTCAATTTGCCCAAATAAGGTAATTTGAGCCCAGATGTGAGAAAATTGATATATTTTGAATTTTTATTTTTCTATCACCAAGAGAATTCTATTCCGCTTCTAACGAGCTCTCACCTACTATCGGACGATCATTTTTAGTCAAGATATTGAATTTATTCCCATATTTGGCATTCTGGGCGCAATGTGGGCCGGGCCCCCACTTTTTAGGAGAGCCCCCCACCCACTTTTATAACTGTGCCGCCGGCCCTGTAAGTGATACAACCATTACATATTTGTCGCGATTTACTTGCTTCGCGACGAAAGCCAGGGTAGACTTAACATCGGGGTTTAATGTTTAATGTGGGTGAAATCGTCACACGAACCTATCGGACAATTTCTACATTAATATTTAGTATTGTTTCTGTCAACAACATTTGGGCCACTGTCTTCTTCTGTCTTCTTCATGTACCGGAGGGACCTCCAAAGCTCACCATAGAATTTACCCCCCACATGTAACACGATGTAACTTTAATATAGTTTTATATTATCGTCATAACTTTTCACCATTCAAAAGAAGAAACATAAAATAAACGACTGATGATTTTTCTTTTAATTTTCAGTGTACGAAAATGATGAAAATGAGAAACTAAAAACGTGTGTACTTTATTTACGCCTTAAAACAACGTTCCTATGTAGTGATCAATTTTTATGCGCTAACACCCGTGTGTTTAATAAATCTATCAAAAATCAAGTAATGGTCAGATTTTCACGAAATTTTTTATACTTATGCCTTATTCGACTAATTTATCTAAAAAATGCTTTTCTTTTTCGTAAAATACACGAGGGGAAATATTTATTCTATGTGATTCCCCCCCCCCAATTTCATTTTATGAAATCTGAACAAAATATATTCTGATCAATCGAAATTTTAATGTTATATGAAGCGAAAGAGTCTTTAAAAACACATCAGATTTACCTTTTCTTTTGAGTAAAGTATCCGTGAATTCATAGATAAAAAGTGTAAACAATAGCCCCCCCCCCTCCGCTGTAGAAAAAATCGAATTTCGAACTAAAATCTCAAGATAAAGAATGGGTTCTTTTCCCAGTTCAATAATTTCATCTTTAAATGAACTATTTTACTTTAAAATAACTTCCTATATACATAACTTTATTTTGGGGAGATTTAAAACAAAAGAATTAAAAACGCATTTAAGCATCTCATGTAAAGTACGCAAATAATGATGACGTCATCAATTTTGTAGTACGCTTTGGCGGTCCCTAATGTACCGTAAATTGTTGTCGGTAACGTGCTGGGAATTTCGTTTAATCCACTAAATTTTTCGGTACTTATATCGTTCACACCCGATAGATGCCGAGACAAATGTTGACAGACGATAACTTCGATACGTTGCTGCGTCTTATTTTTCAGTTTTATTTTCAAGAAAGATAGCAAATAACAAAAAAGCAAACAAAACAGCGAAATACTAAATATTTTTTTATTTTTGTAGCAAAACAATCCTAAACAACTGTTAATAAATACATTATTATTATTTTTTTTGCATTTTTTTATTAAGTCAGTTGGTTAAAAAGTCATTTGTGTGTTTCTTAAAGGCGAAAATTTTTTTTTTGTGTTGTTTTGGGGGGATGTCTTTTTTAATCAGTTAACTGGTTAAAAAAAAAAATTTGTGTGTGTTTCTGTAGGAGCGCCGACTTTAGCTTAGTAAGATATTGTATCTTAGAGAAAATGTTAAGATCCACGCTTACATTTAGATTGTGTAAAGATGTGTTTAAAACAGATAAAACATAGAAAAACATGAACGAAAGTAAAACGAAAGATAAAACATGCATATTGTTAGATAATGGCCCTGTGGGAGTGGACGTGTCTGTTGGAGATCGGGTTTGACTTACGCGATTTGTAGCGGAGTCACCTCGTGCAACTTTGGTGCGATGTTTTCTCACGGTTCGGGTGACAGTTTACGAGACCTCGGGGGTCGAGGGTTAGGTCACACCTGTGCGTCGATCACGAGGTTTCGTGACGTCCCAGTTTTTCCGGTGGGAAAACTAAGTTGAGATTAGCAGTTCTTGCAGGACTGGAAGCCAACGAGTCAACACGCTTTAGCCATGTAGCGATTAAATAAGCTAGGGGATTTCGGATCCCTCCAAAAAAAATGAGAGCCAGACAAAGTCCCCCCCTCTTCCTTCCTTTACAAGTAGCTAAATAGTTAGAAAATTAACTAGCGTAAGCTTCTCTCTCTCTGCTACAACGAACTTGCCCAGTATCGACAAGCTAGATAGTAATAAATGGCTCTAAATTAAAAGGGAGAAGCCTTGTTATATTTTATTGTGCGTAAAAGGTTTGATTTCAGCATACGAAGAAACCGCCGGCATGATGGAAGAAGCGAGCGAAGTATTACGCTCGGTGAAGTGACAGACTGATAGCAGCCCGACACAAAGCAGGCGACAACAATGGCGGTGAAGAAGAGGGACGCACAGTTAATACAAATAGTCCCATGCAGCTGGGAAATGCGAATAGAAACGACACATCGTCCCGTTTCGGGATCAACAGACGAGAGTTCTACGACGCCAGAGATTCGACATTACAATGTGTTATAAACCAGCAATTCAACACTATGTTTAAAAGAGTAAAAACAGATAAAACATGGAAAAACATGTTTGAAAGTTGAATGAAGGATAAAGCATGCAGAAGTTGAAGGAAGAATAATACGTAGTTTAAAAATAAAACACAAAATATTTATATATGTACAAATCTGACATGGTAAAATGTTAATTTGAAATGTTCGGTGGAAGTCAGTTACGAGAATAGTAGTAAACACGTGTGTGCGACCATGTTTTTATGTATGTGTAATGTAGCCATGTGTGAGGCTTGGCGTTGGTACGTTGAAGTGTGTGAATGTGCGTGTCGCCTTTTGTTCATGGTTGTACGAATGCGTATGCGTGAGAGTTGTATAATTCATTTAGGCATTCGTATGTATGTGTGTGATAGTATGCGTTGAAGAATGATAAGAGTGTAAGCCTTTGTGTATGGGTGTGGGTTGGTGTTTAGTAGTCAGACGCGTTGGAACCCCCTTAGCCGAACCTATATTGTATGTTAAGTGTCCGATACGCGAAGAGGAAAGGGAGAAAGAGGCAGATTTTGTTGCGCGGTCTGCTTTTATATGTTGTCACAGTGGTTTGGCGGACGTAGTACAGAGCATGCCACGTGATCAACATTTTTAGCTTTTTGCGCTTTTTTGTTAGACTGTCTCTGGGAGCTGAATTCGGGTTGGTTTCTGTTTTTGTGTTTACGCCGTTTGTTGATAAAATAGAGGATGTTAATCGGATATTTCTTAAAACTGAATATGATTTGTTTATGTGTTGCTTTTTTAACGTTTTTTTTTTTGGGGGGGGGGGTAGTAATTATTGTTTTTTTAATTATTTCAAACTGTCAATATGCAATTTTTAATTTTTTTAATAATAGTTACTCGGCATCTCTCGCGTGTTTACGTTACATGCCCGAACGTTGCAGACGCGAAGTTAACGGAAACTGGTTCATATTCGATATAAGTACCGGTTTTTCTACTAGACACAGCGTAGTGGATAAAGGCGTTGTTTAATTGTGGCGTACATTGCCTATCACATTGCCCCAGTGTAATAATGGACTGTTCTTACTTATAAAATCTTCCTGCTTATAAAGTGAATTCTACCTCGAGGTTGTGGGTTCAATCCCTATGGTAGGAACTACAAATAACGGATATGAATTATGTAAAAGAGATGAAACGCATAATGAAAGCAGTCTGTCAACTTTAAGTTGGAAATAGAAATGTTAGTCTGTCAACTTTCAGTTGGAAATAGAAATTTTAGATGTGTCCACTCATATCTATAGCAGGCCGTTGGTCGGTTCGTCGGTCTGTCAAGCTTAAGTGTAAAATAGAATTTTCATCGCTAAACGCGCAAATTGAATGGCCGTATCCTAAGAATAGATCCGTTCTTATTTTGAATTCAATCATTTCGAAGAACAAAACAGAAACGCCTACACTAGAGATGCGTCCATTCAATCTGCACGCTTATCACGGAAAATTCTATTTCACACTTAAACGTGACAGACGTAAAAACGCATTTTTTTTAAATATCTTCACTACTCTTGAGTCAATCCAGCCCAATTGTCAGTTACATATTAAAGATACGTTCGATACACATATCCACCATTTTGACGATGTAAATTCGTTTGAATCACATACTCACAGGAGGGACCACGAGGAGGTTGTCCAACATCCATACTGAAAGTGGTGCAATGGAACCGACTGGATTCGAACTCGAAACACCGAGGTCGTCAGTCCGCGTAGTTATTTATCTCGCCATCCGATGCAGTTTTTAAAATAGGAAGATTTATTAAAATAACTTAATCGTGGCAGACTAAACTTAAGTGTGAACGTCCCACAAAAAAAAGAAAAACATTGTCACTTGGTGTGTTACAACATTGCAGAGTTTGTTTCTGTTTCCAGCCGATTACCATGAAGTGGTGCGAATTCCTAAGGGAGCCATGAATATTCGAGTTGCTGAAAAAGTATCCACGAAGAATTACTTAGGTATGTATATGCGTCCGTTTTTGTTTTTTTTATTAACTTAAAACAAATACATTGTTCCCATTAAAATACAACTGCACAACTATTAACATTTTCTTGTGGCGTCTTTTTTATGATGAGGTGAATGCCCCAAAGCTAATGTTGCCGCCAATGCATCTGGCCAGCAAATGAGGACGAAACCGGGTCTTTATTCGCGTGTTTGTACGAGAGTTCCTGCATGGGCTCGTGTTTTGAAGTAACCTTTTTCATTAATGGGGTGTATTCATTTTTGCCAAGGAACATAATTCACCAAGGGAGATAACACTGTCTTCGGCAATTGTAAATTTTACTTGAATATGTGCTTATCCAGAACTACGGAGACACTCGAAAGCAAAAAACAAACAAACTTAGAAATATCTGTTTGATGTACGTATCTGTCACGGAATGAATATATCGTATACATAAAAATCACGCAAATCAATCTAGTAGTTTTTATTTTTGGAAAAGTTTTATTTTTATAAAAGAAAATTACATTTTACCGATAACAATGTTGATATATTAGCGGCATTTTTGGTTATATTCAAGGTAGCTAAGGGAGGAACACCCAAAATTCAACACTTTATTTCTTTTTTTGCAAAAGTTCGTATTATCTCCCTTGAGCAACATGGCGCCGATATTCCCCTCCCCCTTATTCGTTTATCGATAAAATTTGATTTTACGTATAGGATATATTCATTCCGTGACAGGTACGTACATAAAACAGATATTCGTCAGTTTTTTGGGGGGGTTTTTGTTTGTTTTTTTCGGATGTCTCCATAGTTCTGGATAAGCACCAGAAAATAAAGTAGTTTTTTTTTTATAAAAGGAAAACTAATTTTATCGATAAACGAATAAGGGTGAAATATCGCTGCAATGTTGTTCATATGAAAGGGAGATAATACGAACTTCTACGAAATAGAGAAATAAAGTATAAAATTTTGGGTGTTATCTCCCTTAGCTACCTTGAATATAAGCAAAAATGCCGCTGATATATCGACATTACCCGTTCATCGGTAAAATTTGATTTTCTTTTATGAAATAAAAACTACTTGATTAATTTACGTGCTTTTTTGGTATAGGATTTATTCAACCCGTGACAGGTACGTACATCAAACAGATATTCCTTAGTTTGTTTGTTGTTGTTGTTGTTGTTGTTTTTTACACACCAGAAAATGTTATGAGCAATATAATAATTATTAAAACTGTAGCAACAATAATAATAAACGTCTTTTCAAAGTATCTTCGTCTGAAAATTATATTTTCTAACAATAAAAAAATAAAAAACAATTAAACAATAATAAACAAATAATACTTATACTTTTGTCTCATTTGAAAATTAAAAACATTACACTTTTTTCATTCACTTTCATAGAATTTTTAACCTTTTTTTTAATAACTAGCTGTTCCTACCCGGCGTTGCCCGGTAATTTATTTACTTGATATTTAGTTTAGGTTTGTTATTTTTAAACTATGGCATTTTACTTTTTCCTAAATTTTATACTTTGTTTCAACAAAAGGGAAGTAAGTCTGTAATAAAAGAAGACAGAGTTACGTCCCCCTTTTCGGAAATATTATTGTTCTCTTCGAAATGAAAAGGTAAGTAAATCTCTATTAGAAGAATTGAGATTGAGCTCTATTCTAAAAAAATGGCGACTGTACATAAAAAAATACGATTGAAGTGATTTTTTTGGGGGGATGAGGGAATTAATTCTTATTACATTTTATTTTTATAACAAAATAAAATGTGTATTCAGAATATTGATTTTGTAGGATGAAATCTATCGATGACAAAAGTCAAGAATCCGACTGACTTAAGTTTATATATTAGATGTATTAAGAGAATAAATATATTACTAGAAATTCTATGTTGTTTTTATGTAAGAAAAACAAAATAATTTCCTAATCATAAGTAAACAAAAACTACACTTTTCATTTTCTGTTTTGTTTTCAGCCGTTAAATTTATTTCTAACAAGATTATGTATCTGTTATTGTCTGAGAATCTTGTTACTTTATTTTGTTTAATGAAAATCGCCCCATGAAGCCACTTGATGTAAGGAGCTAACAAGAACGAAATATCATTATCTCAATGACAGGACATGCCTATTAGCATTAGTCTTGAAAAGACCAAGACTATAGGTAGGAGGAAAACAGTCAGCAGGAAGAGAGTTCCAAAAGCCTGCGGTTCTTAGAAAAAAGCTACTGGAATAGGAAGCTGTATTGCAATGAGGTGTTTAAACAGCGAATCGATGGAGACCACTAGACCAACGAGTCAATCGAGCTGGAACAAAAGAAGCGGGGAATAGATCACATAATTCTGAAGAACACATGGCATAATAGTATTTATAGAAAAGACTGAGACTAGCAACATCACGTCTGTGTGAGAGAGAAGGTGCAGAGAAGAAGAAAGGGTGTGGTCAATCAAATTACAGAAATGTTTATGCAGCTTATCAAGAACCCTCAAATGGGACAGAGATTCACCAGCCCAAATTTGACAACAGTATTGCACACATGGTCTGATGGTGGATTTGTAGAGATAAAGAGTAGCTTCAGGTGTGAGAAAGTGTTTAGAGCGATAGAGAGAACCGACTTTACGAGAAACAGAAAGAGCAAATGTCTGCATGTCGGTACATGCGACCCTCTTTTTTATTTTAATTCATTCTTATCAGAAAATCTTTACGTTTTTGGAAAACTCATTCTATGAAGCAATATATGTTATTTAAAAAATAAAATCTTAATATATTGTGAAAGTTAATCCATAAAATATTTTCGATTTTTTTTTAATTCTTGCATTGATAAAATGAAAGTCAAAAATTCAATGCATGCCGGTTTATTTTATTTTATCAAATTAATCTTTTGTAAATAACATTTTTAATCTTAAATTTATTCATTACATTTTTTATTTAACTATTTTAAACTAATAAATTCTTAATTAATTAATACATTTTTATTTGTTTAATTTTTCTTAATCACGCTGATTCGTATTGGCATATATATGATATCAAGTCAGATAATTTTATTAATGTTGATGGTATTGTACTAAAAACATTATCAGCTTTATTGGAAAAGCATGCGTTTTAATGATGTTACATACAAGGTCAAACTGGACCCGTTATTTTCAGCCGCTATTTGGAGTGCTCAAACCACATTTGGTCCTTTTTATTTTTTAATAAAAAAATTAATCTCGACATTTGTTATTTTGTTTATTTCAATCAGCGCTGAAAAATGAAGGAAGCGTTTATTACATCAATGGAGGCTGGACCATCGACTGGCCTCGCAAATTTGCAGTCGGGGGAACGATTGTCCATTATGATCGGCCGTCAGATGAACCGGAATCTTTTTACGCTTTGGGACCAATTAGAGAAAATTTTGTTGTGATGGTAAGTTTTTCTGAAATATTCAGATTTACAGGTCGTGTGGCATTTTTAGATGTGGTTTCGCATCACTATGATGCTTTTTTTTTTTTTTTTGCAGAATCGATTCTTTTGTGGTTAAGTGTGACTGACCGTCTCTTATGACGATAATTGGACGCATCTATGTTTATATAACCAGATTCTAAGAACTAAACTTGGCAAGAAATTCCTAAGTCTAATCGAAAACCACTTTTCTAGTAACTACCCTCTTGCCCAAAATATTCAATTAAAATAACCTTTCCACTGTCATACAGTTGCTGCAAAAACTTAGAAATTATAAAGCAACGATAAAAAATACTAAACGAGAAAAATTCTCCGTTGCTTTCAGTTCGGCTGCTGCTACCACTGCCTTCGCTCAGGATTGAACTTAGCACCTCCAGATAATTTGCAACGGCCATGTGTCACTTGAACAGTAACATTCATCGACAGCAGCAATACGGCGATAAGCAGCAGTAGCAGCAGAACTGAAAGCAATGGAGAATTAACGAGTGTGTTTCAGAGCCAAAAAATGGAATCCGAGCATGGTACCCCATGTGACAATAAAGGGATTGGGTTCGAGAGTCCAGACAGACGGTTCTCGAGATCGATACAGGACACCTGATGAAGGCCGGGTGGCAGAACGTCCGAAACGTTGTCAGCATGGCAGCCCAGATGAGGAAGTCAGTCCGAACACTGAAATCAATAATGATTATCACCTAATTTGTCTGTCGTCTCTGTCTCTCTCAAGCCATATTTATCATATTCAATGGCGTATAGTATGTTTAACATTTGCTCTTTAGCATATATTAAACCTGATTTAGCCTGTCTCTTCCTCGACACATTTCTGAAGTATTTTGAGAGAGAATCGTCCGTCTGCTGTAAATATTGTCTCGGTCGCCATTATTTTGACACAATACGACACCCGTTCCTTACTTAGACTGTAAATCGAACCAAAGCTCAAGAGACAGACAACAGACACTAATAGGCACCAATTAAATGGATCTTGAAACAAATTATTTGCTAACCCTAACCTCCAGATAATTTGCAACGGCCATGTGTCACTGAAACAGTAACATTCATCGACAGCAGCAATACGGCGATAAGCAGCAGCAGCAGCAGCAGAACTGAGAGCAATGGAGAATTAACGAGTGTGTCTCAGAGCCAAAAAATGGAATCAGAGCATGGTACCCCACGTGACAATAAAGGGATTATGTACGATAATCCAGGTAGACAGTTCCTGAGTTTGATACAGGACACATGATGAAGGCCGGAGGGCAGAACGGCCGAAACGTTGTGAGCATGGCAGCCAAGATGAGCAAGTCAGTCCAATCCATAATCAAGTTTATAATGAAGATAAAAACTGTATATGTAGAACTCGAGGACGTTGCGCACTACAAAATAACTGCCATGTTCAGGTGCAAAAAATACACCGATTCTAAACATCACTAGCGAACCATTACTGGGGACTTAAAGAAAAGGGGCACCGGTACAATGGGACAGTACATGTACATAATTTAGAAAAGCCGTGTAGATTATGTTTGAAAGAGCAGTTTGAAATCTAACATTTTAAATGTGCCCCAAAACTGACTAAACTGTAGAAGTGAAATAGCAATCAATTGTAGGCATAGAATAAATTTTACTTTAGGATAACTATATACACAACAAATAAATAAATAAAAGCTAAATGGAAATTTAAAGTAGAAATGAATAACAAAATAAATAGGAGAGCAATTATTACAATCACGCACTTGAGTCAACTGTTAACTCGACATACTCACAAAAGGGATGCGCCTCATCCAAACAAAACAAAAGAAAAAAGTGTCAACATTTAATCGGGCCTTTGTTTGAGAGAAGCTCAGAGATTGGCTAATGAAAACATTAACCCGTGAGAGAGAATTAACAACGAATTTGATTGGTTAGTTAGCTAATACGTGGATATATAAAAAAAGCAGTAACAAATATCTGTGCACTTAGCATGACGATTTCCTGCGGGGATGAAACGCGGACGCTTCTGTGTAGATTAGTTGCCATATATATATTTACATACTTTACTATATATAATATAATATAATATAATATGATATAAAATATTTCTATATCATGTCAACTTAAGCAAATGTAGCGAACAAAATTTCACAAATTCAGTAAAAACAGTTTTTATTTGCATACAATTGTTTCGGCCTATCTCAATCGCATATCTCTTCATAATATAAATAATGTTCGAAATGCATAAAGTATCCATTTTTCTCGAAGAGGGTATGCTCAGTGCTCATAAAAGTTGACCCTCCAGACTAGATGAAAACTGAAGCACATTCAGCATTCATTTATTTTTTATATATTTTTGTTTCTCGATATATTATTTGTATATAACATTTTGTTTTTCATATATTGTTGCGATTATATTATTCAGTGGAGGAGTTTACATCTGAACATACGTCGCAGAATCTTCGTATTATTTTCATTATCCATCCAGCGTAATTGTTTTAATCGCTAACCATTGATGAAGATTTCCGCTCAAAATTCACTCAACTAAATTATGAATTATTTAACTAACCGTTATTACCAATATATATATATATATATATATATATATATATATATATATATATATATATATATATATATATATATATATATATATATATATATATATAACAGTTTTTTTTATTATATTCCAATAACCATGGTTTGTTTTATTACTTTTATTTTTGTTTTTATTTTTTTCACATTTCCAAAAATTCCAAATTTCTGTGAGATATATTTTTTAGGAAATGTGAAAAAAAATAAAAACAAAAATAAAAGTAATAAAACAAACTATGATTATTGGAATATAATAAAAAAAAACTGTTCTATATTTTGCTCTGTTATCAATAATTGACAAGCATTGAGCTGAATCTTCAAAGGAGACTACAAAGTAAAAGGATCTGATGATATATGATAATACATATATTGTCTTTAATAATTACTTATATATATATATATAAATTCATTAATTAATTAATTTATAAATTAATTAATGAAAATATCTATATATATATATATATATATATATATCTATATATATATATATATATATATATATATACAAATTGATGACTCGTTGGATTAGATGCAAATTTTAAAAAATGCGGTCCTCTGCATATTATTTATATAAACAAACCGCTTAGGATAGCGATAAATAATAAAAACGCACCGGTTGACTATCACCAAAAAGAAACAATAACAAAAAATCAGCGTATATATATATATATATATATATATATATATATATATATATATATATATATATATATATATATATATATATATATGTATGTGTGTGTGTGTGTGTCACCACTTATTAAGGCTAAAAGCTACTCGAGGATAACGGTACTGAAACGAAATGATTCATCCGTTTAAACATTTTCTTTTTCATTCCGAATTCCAGATTCTTCTCCAAGAAAAAAATCCAGGAATTACTTACGAATACACCGTTCCGTTTAGACCTAACGACACAACGCATGACGTCACCAGATATAATTGGAAACACACGGAATGGACGGAATGTTCCAAATCTTGTGGAAAGGGTAATTATTTTATTGGATTTCGTCAAGAAATCTTAATTGGCCGGACTCCAAAAATGTTGATTATTTTCATATTCTTTTGGCCCTTACATAAGGTGAGCCCCCCAAATGGCACGATTGAATCACTAATAAAATTCATATCTGTTCTGTAATTCAATAATATATGATGCAAATAAATTAATTTTTTTGCCTGACTTGTCCACCAGGTTTCAGTCATGAATGCCCAACAAATAAACATGTCTCATGTCGTCTCCTCTCGCTTCATAGTTTTAATTAATTCTAACCGCTACCAATGCCCACCCCCTCTCTTTCCACAATTATTGTAATGTCTCTCCATCTACCTAATGATCTTATAACTCCAACCGCCACCATTGTCCACTGCCACCATCTAAATGTATCTCATAATTTATTTTTTTCATTAGCTTCTTTCTTCGTGCTGCCAGCCTATGGAACTCCCTCTCTGCCCCCTGTTTCCCATAACGCACCGACATGCTGAGGTTTAAAAACTAAAGACATGTCGCTACACAGCTCCCAACTTAAGATGACCCCCAAAACCTACACCCTAATTCTCAGAAACCTCTTATCTCTACAGTGGCGGCCTGCCTTGTTTGGGGTGAAAAATGTTAACACAAAAAGCTTACACCCGCCACCACTTATGTTTCAAACATTTTGGTACTTGTTTTTTTCTTTAGACAATCATCCTGAGAAAATCTTATAATAAAGACGAATCGTTGATGAATACATAAATAATATTTTTGGTTTTCCATTTTCAATTCATATATATATATATATATATATATATATATATATATATATATATATATATATATATATATATATATATATATATAATCCAATATATATATATATATATACATATATATATATGTGTGTGTGTATGTGTGTGTGTGTGTGTAAGAAAACTGAAGGCAATTCATTCGTTTCTTGACTAAAAATAATGAATTTCTTCAGATTTGACAAATAAAAAGTAGCCTCATAGAAAACATAAAAACATGTAAAATTATAGGTGTTACTTTAATATTAATATTTCGAGTGGTGCTCAGCTCTTTATCAAAAAAATTATTAAATCAATTAATGGAATTGAAACCCTTGAGAAAACTTTGTGCAGCGTTCATAATTTGTCTTAATGTGCAAATCAGTTCACGTGAAATATCTCTACCGCTTGGCAAAGAAAGCCTTTGTCTGTTTGAAAATGAACGTGTGCGCGTTCATCTCGTCATGAATTACTGTAAAGAGCAACTGATTCCTTTAGTCAAAAAGTTTTATTCCAAAATAAAAAAATAATTTACAGTCTATAAAATATTTATATATATTCAAGACTAACATTCGAGTTCATGCCTTTTTTTGTGTTCAGTTTTATAAGCCATTGTGTTTTTTTTTCACGCATATGTGGACGGGAATTTGATGTTTATTGAAATAAATCTGATGTTATAGAGTGTCTGGTGTGTTTTGTCTAGTTAGGACGGAGACAGTTTGTCTAATATATATATATATATATATATATATATATATATATATATATGTGTGTGTGTGTGTGTGTGTGTGTGTGTGTGTGTGTGTGTGTGTGTGTATAACTCCGTTACTTGAATAGTATCGACAAGTGAAAATTATGTAATCACATTGAAACATCAGATAAGCGATGCGAGATCTTTTTCAATAAATGAAAAAGTATTTGTTTGTAAGTCCGAGAGTAGCATACACGCTGGCATGTGGCAGTTTAGTAAATCCGTTAGGGCTACTTAAAAAGCATCGACAAGTGAAACTTATGCAATCATATTTAAAAACCAGATAAGCGATGCAAGATTTTTTTTTTCACTAAATGAAACATTTATTTTATTTTTTATTTAAACCAAATATTTCGACATAAACATGTCTTTTTCAGTTACATTAAATCGCATGACCGGTAGTGAATAGTCATATCTCTATGCTGATAAGTCCCGATTATTAAAGACGTACATAGATAATAAACAATAACAAATATTATATATATATATATATATATATATATATATATATATATATATATATATATATATAGTATGTTATTAAAAGGCTGTGGGCAATGCAAATTATGGGTAAGATGTAAGCTGGAAGGAACAAAAATAATAAATCAAATTCTTAAAAGCTTACATAACAGCAAGTGTGGTGTTAGCTGTTTGTGTGATGTCCGGATGATTATAAAAATCATTTATTTAATATTTCGGGAAAAGAAACTTCCCTTTGTCAAAAATAATAAACACCAGAGGAAAACTCCGTCTGTGTAAAGAATCCTCAATGCTTCAAGCAAACTACCATTCTCTCTCTCTCTCTCTCTCTCTCTCTCTCTCTCTCTCTATATATATATATATATATATATATATATATATATATATATATATATATATATATATATATATATATATATATGGAGGGAAAGAGAGAGGAAGAGAGGGAGAGAGAGGGGGTGTATCATTATAAAATGTACATTTATCACGAATTCTATCTTATGGATTCTTTTTTGTTTATTTTAATTATTTTGTAAAATGAAATACCTTTTCATTCTTTGTTCCAGGCCAGAGCGTGTCCACCCCAATTTGCCAGGTGGAAGAAGACGGTTCACCGGTCAACGAGGCTTTGTGTTCCCCACAACCGAAACCTGGACAATTGAATCGATGGTGTAATCGACAACCTTGCCCACAACAGTAAGATTCATTTGCAGTTCTTTTTTCTTTTCTTTTCTGAAGGGGTGTTCTTATTAATGCTCACTAGGATCGTATGACCCCCTACCCAATAAAATTAGGGGACAAATTAGGGGATCAATGAGATAAAAACTGAAACTAATTCTGAGATGCTGAGTAGCGTTTAAGGAAACCTAATAAAATTCGTCATCGAAAATGCATAAAAAAAACTGATTTTAGATTTTAATTAGAAATATTTTTTTAATTAAATTAAATTCATATGAAAGTAGTAGTAGTAGTAGTAGTAGTAGTAGTAGTAGTAGTAGTAGTAGTAGTAGGCCTCCGTTCAGTCCCCGAGAGACAATGGATACGTCCTGCAAGGGGAATCTATCACACCTCTCCTGAACCGTCATTGCTTGAGTCCAATAGCCATGAGAAGTTCAGGACGACTGAAAGCAATGTCGGGATCAGCAGAGAGCTCTCCCACATACAGCACCTCATATTGCTAAACGGTCACCCATTTATTATTGACCAGGCTCAACGTCGCTTAACTTCAGTGACCTAAAGGGAACTAATGTGTAAAGGTGAGTATGCCGTATTTAAGCGAAATAAGTAGGTTACACAAAATATAGGTTAGCGAATGTAATGTGTTGGATGAAAGTTGGTGGCACCTGGAATTCAAGGCTGGTCCATTTTGACAGGTTGTGATTTTAATAAATTACGTAGAAAAAATAAACATCTTTTGTTGTTTAAAAAGGAATGTGTAAACATTAAAAAAAAACAGAGTCTGATAAATACGGTGAGTTGATAAGAAAAATGGAGAGGCTTACTTGATTGCGCGATGCGAGGGCGTCCTGTGCTTTGCTCCCCCCCCCCCCCAGCGGGATCCATTATGTAGCTATCTGAACATAGAGAAATGGATGCTGCAGTAAGCAACCGAGTCTCCCTTGTGTTCTAATCTGCTGGGGCCAATGCTGCCCGAAATGTCATACCACTGAAACATACCAAGTAAGTTTAGATTGTCATGCTTTTTTACACGTTTAAGCTGCATTACAACGGATCTCCTCAACGCATATTATGGCCACGTGACACACATAACCATCATAAGCAATGTCACACATACAGATTTGGGGATTCATTTGGAATCCCATTAGGAAAGAAATAAAGGGACACTTTACATATATCGATGTGATGCCCTTAAAGATAAAATGAGGGGCTGCTACGTTGTAACATTATATGAATGTACACGCAACAAGATAGAGCAAAACGCCATGTTATGAAGGATACTGATGCTTGGCTCAAGGCTAATACTCTTGGCTTAATTGAACCAAACGAATGGTCCTAAAAATCTAGATCTGAATGTAATAGATTTTACCGTTTGGAGTTTATTTACATCAACTTCAATTACAAATCACAAACATAACATTCTTAAAACTCTTTTATTGAAAGCCTAGAACCAGTAGGAAGTTATCCTAAAGGCCACTGGAAGTTGTCTGGACCGTCTACGTCGAGATGAGTTTTTTTCTATTTTTTTTTGTACGAAAACTTTTGCTTTCTATTTATAACAATTACAAGTAATTTAATTGTTATTTTGAAAAGTCACACAATTTGAAGCGTTGGGATATTTTGAAAAGTATCCTTCCACGCCGACCACGTGACACTCAGCCATATCGACACTTTTTTCACTTCGTCAAAACACCTAGACGGATTTTCAACTTGGCCACGAGAATGTCTCAACCAAGAGAAAAAAAAGAAAAAAAAGAAAAAAAAGAAGAAATATTCTTCTGAAGATGGTAGATTTACCGAAAGTACTCAAGTTTATATAAAAAAATGTTTTTGAGATGAATAAATAATTTATTTTAAAAACAAATAATCTGCGTTGTGCAAGGTTTTCTAAATATTTTATTAAAAAAATATCTTTATTATTGCCACCCACCCAACGCTTCAAATTGTGTGACTTTTCAAAATATCCTTCCACGCCGACCACGTGACACTCAGTCATATCGACACTTTTTTCACTTCGTCAAAACACCTAGACGGATTTTCAACTTGGCCACGAGAATGTCTCAACCAAGACGAAAAAAAGAAAAAAAAGAAAAAAAAGAAGAAATATTCTTTTGAAGATGGTAGATTTACCGAAAGTACTCAAGTTTATAAAATAAAAAAAAAATGTTTTTGAGATGAATAAATAATTTATTTTAAAAACAAATAATCTGCGTTGTGCAAGGTTTTCTAAATATTTTATAAAAAAAATATCTTTATTATTAATTTAATTGTGTTTAGTTTCCTTTTTGGGAACACTGGAATTTAAAATAGAAAAGTATTTCCCTTACTTGAGTGTTTATAAAGTCAGAGACTAACATTTAGATTCTGCGTTTCCAGAGTTTGACGATTGGATCTATTGAAGTCATGTACACATTAATACCGAAATATTCTGACTCGAATGACAAGGGAGGTAAGGATTGTGTCATCTCCAATCTTTTATGACCTAGCATTCCTTGGGTCCAATGACAGCGAGACATCTAAGACAATCAGAGGCAATGCATGTATTATTTCAACAGTTTACCTACCAAGGCTTTAGTGTCGGGTTAGGGTTAGGGTTACCTTAACATCATCCATAGCTGGAGCGTTGGTGCAATACCTTGGGTATTCACAAATTGTCAATCAGCTAAGTACTGACCAGAATCAACGTTGCTTAACTTCTGTGATTTGTCACATGTCACAGCCGTAAACTTCCATAGATTTTTTTTAACATATTTCATCCCAAACAATGCAGACGTAAGAAACTACTGAGAATTAGGGTGAAAGTCCTGGGGGTTAGGGTAAGGTTTAGGGTTAGGGTTAGGGTTAGGGTTAGGTTACATGTTGAATGTATTTGAAGTTGTTTTAAAGTTTTTTTTTATCATAGTTCACCCCAAACAAGGCAGACCGCCACTGTAGACGTAAGGGGCTACTGGGAAAAAGGGGGAAAGTCCCGAGAGTCATCCTAAGTTGGGAGCTGTGCAGCGAGATGTCTGTTTACATTAGTTTTAAATTTCTGCATGTCGGTACAGTTAGGGAAACAGGGAGCAGTGGGGGAGTTTCAGAGGCCGGCAGCACGAAGAAAGAAGCTATTTGACTAGAAAGCTCTCCGGCATTTGGGGACCTCAACAGTGAATGGATGTGACTTGTCGGGTTGGTCGAGTGTATTTACACCGAGAGAGCATTAGAGCAGCAAGTTCATCGGAGCACATTCCATTAAAGTACTTGTAAAACAAGCATAAGAATACAACATTGCGGCGATGGGACAAGGGCTGGAGTTTGGTGGACAGTGAGGGACCTCATATTAGATTGGCGACTCTTTTTCAACCTTGTCTAAGAGGAAGAGACTAGTGGATGATGCACCAGCCCAGATGTGGCAACAATACTCCATGTATGGGCGGATGGTGACTTTGTAGAGATATAGGATACTGTTAGGTGTGCGAAGTTTACTAGCACGATAGAGGGTGCCAACCTTATTATAATATTTGTCAGCATGTGTATGTTATTTAAGTTTGCTACGATCTACTATGTTTTTTTTTCTGTGTGTTTTTGCATCCAGGTGGCTGACAGGTAATTGGTCAGCTTGCACGCAGACGTGCGGCCAGGGCGGAATCCGTCGGAGGACAGTGATGTGTGTCCAAGTGATTGATGACCACGAACGAGTGATCCTGGAGGAAAGAGATTGTATGGGGACCGGAGCAAAGCCGGGCATTGAAGAATCGTGCAACATTCACGCCTGTCCTACCATCTGGGTGGAGCTGGAATGGTCCGAGGTAAGGATAGGAAACACTCGGTCGAAGTGTCAAAATGCAAATTTAAATTACGGACACTGTTTTTAAATAAAAAATCCTATGTTGTACAATTTTTACAATTTTGTAAACTTTCTCATAAAATAAAATAAAGTTAATAGAAAGTCTCTACTACAGTGTCTGATACGTAACATATTCATATCTGCATCATATGATCTATAAAGCCTATTGATTTCTCAACCAAGTTTGTTTAAATAAAACGTTTGAATTACAAAGAGTATTTCCCTATTTTATTACGAGTCTTCATCGTACACTATAACCGGTTCTCTAAAATTCCTATAATCTATAAAGCCTATTGATTTCTCAACCAAGTTTGTTTAAATAAAACGTTTGAATTACAAAGAGTATTTCCCTATTTTATTACGAGTCTTCATCGTACACTATAACCGGTTCTCTAAAATTCCTATAATCTATAAAGCCTATTGATTTCTCAACCAAGTTTGTTTAAATAAAACGTTTGAATTACAAAGAGTATTTCCCTATTTTATTACGAGTCTTCATTGTACACTATAACCGGTTCTCTAAAATTCCTATAATCTATAAAGCCTATTGATTTCTCAACCAAGTTTATTTAAATAAAAGACACAGGAAATATTAACGTCGCCATTTTTATTGCTTTCTGCTGTGTTGTAGTGTGCGCCATCTTGTGGCAACCGACGCTTAAAAACCCGGAAAGTCTATTGTCTGGACAGCAACAGTCGTACTTATGTAGACGACGGACAATGCAACCCAACCACAAAACCACCCAGCCAAGCTTGGTGCAAAAGTACCAGCTGTGAAGGTGCAGATTGGGACACAGGGCCTTGGGGCGTGGTAAGTTTCAATGTTCCACTTCCAGAAATTTTTTTGCAACGGTTGTATATATATATATATATATATATATATATATATATATATATATATATATATATATATATATATATATATATATATATATATATATATAAAGATATAAAGATAGACGAAAGAAGAGGAATAAACATGTACGAATGGCAAATTTATTTCAACTTCGATTGTTTAATGCAAGGTGTACTCGGTAAAAATATGTGTATTATTCTTTCCTTAAGCCAAGGCTTTTCAAAGATTAAAATCTTATCATCAGAGAAATTACATAGATAGACAAGTTGGCAATGGAAAAGCCAAAATTCAAAATTTGAAAAAATATTAAGTAATGGAGAGTGAGAATGTGCGTGTAAAAAGATATGGGGTCTGTCCAGTTGGTAAATGTCCGTTGATGAGGTGTCCAGTGAAAGGAGATTTAAAGATTGAAAAGAAGGGTTTTCGTGAAGACAGCATAGAAAAAAGTTCCAGAATGAAGTAAATCCAATAGAGAGATGTTTAGTTCAATATATATATATATATATATATATATATCTATATATATATATATATATATGTGTGTGTGTGTGTGTGTGTGTGTGTGTGATCTCAGTTTTAAGTCGCGAATACCTCATGCCTGTTATGACATATGGGCAGTATATAATGCAGCGATAGAAAAGCTAAGCGTGGCACAATGTAAAATAGAAACTCATTATACTCGGCATCAGTTTACGTGATAGAAAAAGAAACACCTGGATCAGACAGCAAACTGGAGTAAATGACATCATCACTACCATACGAACTGCAAAACATAAATGGAACAGGTCACCTTTCGAGATGTACAGACAACTGGTGGGCATATAGAGCGACAGAATGGACCCCCGAGGCAATGAAAAAGACCTGGACGAAGGCCAAAAACCAGTTGGATGGACGACCTCGATAGTAAACTTGATCCTACTTGTCCACGCCTAGCCAGGGATAAAACAAGGTGGAAAGAAACCAGGGAAGGATTCTCCAAAAGAAGTGAAATAAAAAGACCATGATGATGAATAAATATATATATATATATATATATATATATATATATATATATATATATATATATATATTAGAAAGGGTATTTAGACATATTTTTAAACCATTGTTTCGTAATAGTATTATTTTTTTAAGTGTTAAAATAAATAAACTAAATAAATAAAATAAAATAAATTTTATTTATTTTAACACTACACATTTTCAAAAAAATAATATATATATATATATATATATATATATATATATATATATATATATATATATATATATATCACCATCACCATCACCATCAGGGTTTTTGATCACTCCTGGAAGAGGAACCCCTCCCTGGTTTCTGACACCGTATTCGTGACACTCATTCAGAAGGGTTTGCCATAGTCGCCACGCTAGGCACTGCGGGTCGGCGACGCTATTTGCTCATAGCTCGGTGTCCGCTTACAGCGCCTTATATTCCCAAATGGTCACCCATCTAGTACTGACCAGGCTTAACGTTGCTTATCGGTGATATAACGGGAACCATTTTGTCAACGTGATTATATATATATATATATATATATATATATATATATATATATATATATATATTCTCTCTCTCAATCGTTTTCTCCAACTGAAACAATTTTTCCCCTCATATCTCATTCGATTTTCTTAGTTTTTAATTTATCATTCTGACGTTTCCTCTTAGAGGGTCAGACGATAAGGCCTTAAGGAAAATTTTAGCAATTTTCTTTTTTTCTCTTCCCACCCGCCCATTTCGTTGATTAAAAAAAAGTTTCTCTCTGAAATGTATCCTACGATTTCGTTGTACGCGAAATTTACTTATATATATATATATATATATATATATATATATATATATATATATATATATATATATATATATAAAATCACGTTGACGAACTGGTTCCCGTTAGATCACCGAAGTTATATATATATATATATATATATATATATATATATATATATATATATATATATATAGAGAGAGAGAGAGAGAGAGAGAGAGAGAGAGAGAGAGAGAGAGAGAGAGGGAGAGAGAGAGAGTAATAATTCGTAATCTATAGTGATAAGTCGTAAGACTACACATCTAAAACAGTAATAGGTTAATAAATAAAAAAGGCCCCTAAAATTTATGCTAGAATTGTCCGCAAGGATCCGTGGTGCAACGGATAAAAGTGCTAAGTAGGGAGGTTGAAGGTTCAATCCTCAGTACGAGCGATACTAAGATTACAATTACGTAAAACTTCTACCGATCATGGCTGACGGAACGAGAACAGATTCCCGAATTTGACATAAAGATTCCCGAGTTCGATCGAAGATCGGAGGTTTCATCGGCCGAAACTCTGTGAGAATAACCTCTAAGATGAGAAAAGTAGTCCGGTTAATCAAATAATAAAGGAAGAATGAATAAATGTATGGATAATTGTTCAATAAATAATATGAATAAATAAATAATAAATGTATCGATAATTGTTTAAACAATAATATGAATAAATAAATAATAAATGTATGGATAATTGTTTAATAAATAATATGAATAAATAAATAATAAATGTATGGATAATTGTTTAATAAATAATATGAATAAATAAATAATAAATGTATGGATAATTGTTTAATAAATAATATGAATAAATAAATAATAAATGTATGGATAATTGTTTAATAAATAATATGAATAAATAAATAATAAATGTATGGATAATTGTTTAATAAATAATATGAATAAATAAATAATAAATGTATGGATAATTGTTTAATAAATAATATGAATAAATAAATAATAAATGTATGGATAATTGTTTAATAAATAATATGGATAAATAAATAATAAATGTATGGATAATTGTTTCATAAATAATATGAATAAATAAATAATAAATGTATGGATAATTGTTTAATAAATAATATGAATAAATATATAATAAATGTATAGATAATTGTTTAATAAATAATATGAATAAATAAATAATAAATGTATGGATAATTGTTTAATAAATAATATGAATAAATAAATAATAAATGTATGGATAATTGTTTAATAAATAATATGAATCAATAAATAATAAATGTATGGATAATTGTTCAATAAATAATGTGAATAAATAAATAATAAATGTATGGATAATTGTTTAATAAATAATATGAATAAATAAATAATAAATGTATGGATAATTGTTTAATAAATAATATGGATAAATAAATAATAAATGTATGGATAATTGTTTAACAAATAATATGAATAAATAAATAACAAATGTATGGATAATTGTTTAATAAATAATATAAAAAATAATTAATACATGTATAGATAATTGTTAAATAAATAATATGAATAAATAAATAATAAATGTATGGATAATTGTTTAATAAATAATATGAATAAATAAATAATAAATGTATCGATAATTGTTTAATAAATAATATGAATAAATAAATAATAAATGTATGGATAATTGTTTAATAAATAATATGGATAAATAAATAATAAATGTATGGATAATTGTTTAATAAATAATATGAATAAATAAATAATAAATGTATGGTTAATTGTTTAATAAATAATATGAATAAATAAATAATAAATGTATAGATAATTGTTTAATAAATAATATGAATAAATAAATAATAAATGTATTGATAATTGTTTAATAAATAATATGAATAAATAAATAATAAATGTATCGATAATTGTTTAATAAATAATATGAATAAATAAATTATAAATGTATGGATAATTGTTCAATAAATAATGTGAATAAATAAGTAATAAATGTATGGATAATTGTTTAATAAATAATATGAATAAATAAATAATAAATATATGGATAATTGTTTAATAAATAATATGGATAAATAAATAATAAATGTATCGATAATTGTTTAATAAATAATATAAATAAATAAATAATAAATGTATGGATAATTGTTTAATAAATAACATGAATGAATAAATAATAAATGTATGGATAATTGTTTAATAAAAAATAGTAATAACTAAATAATAAATGTATGGAAAATTGTTTAATAAATAATAGGAAAAATAAATAATTCATGTATAGATAATTATTTAATAAATAATATGAATAAATAAATAATAAATATATGGATAATTGTTTAATAAATAATATGAATAAATAAATAATAAATGTATAGATAATTGTTTAATAAATAATATGAATAAATAAATAATAAATGTATGGATAATGGTTTAATAAATAATATGAATAAATAAATAATAAATGCATGGATAATTGTTTAATAAATAATATGAGTAAATAAATAATAAATGTATGGATAATTGTTTAATAAATAATATGAATAAATAAATAATAAATGTATATATAATTGTTTAATAAATAATATGAATAAATAAATAATAAATGCATGGATAATTGTTTAATAAATAATATGAATAAATAAATAATAAATGTATGGATAATTGTTTAATAAATAATATGAATAAAAAAATAATAAATGTATAGATAATTGTTTAAAAAATAATATGGATAAATAAATAATAAATGTATGGATAATTGTTTAATAAATAATATGAATAAATAAATAATAAATGCATGGATAATTGTTTAATAAATAATATGAATAAATAAATAATAAATGTATCGATAATTGTTTAATAAATAATATGAATAAATAATAAATGTATATATAATTGTTTAATAAATAATATGAATGAATAAATAATAAATGTATGGATAATTGTTTAATAAATAATATGAATAAATAAATAATAAATGTATGGATAACTGTTTCATTAGTAATAGGAAAAATAAATAATAAATGTATAGATAATTATTTAATAAATAATATGAATAAATAAATAATAAATGTATGGATAATTGTTTAATAAATAATATTAATAAATCAATAATAAATGCATGGATAATTGTTTAATAAATAATATGAATAAATAATAAATGTATATATAATTGTTTAATAAATAATATGAATGAATAAATAATAAATGTATGGATAATTGTTTAATAAATAATATGAATAAATAAATAATAAATTTATCGATAATTGTTTAATAAATAATATGAATAAATAATAAATGTATATATAATTGTTTAATAAATAATATGAATAAATAAATAATAAATGTATAGATAATTGTTTAATACATAATATGAAATAATATATAATAAATGTATGGATAATTGTTTAATAAATAATAGGAATAAATAAATAATAAATGTATGTATAATTGTTTAATAAATAATATGCATGAATAAATAATATATGTATGGATAATTGTTTAATAAATAATATGAATAAATAAATAATAAATATACGGATAATTGTTTAATAAATAATATGAATAACTAAATAATAAATGTATGGATAATTGTTTAATAAATAATATGAATAAATAAATAATAAATGTATGGATAATTATTTAATAAATAATATGAATAAATATATAATAAATATATGGATAACTGTTCAATAAATAATATGAATAAATAAATAATAAATGTATGGATAATTGTTTAATAAATAATGTGAATAAATAAATAATAAATGTATAGATAATTGTTTAATAAATAATGTGAATAAATAAATAATAAATGTATGGATAATTGTTTAATAAATAATATGAATACATAAATAATAAATGTATGGATAATTGTTTAATAAATAATGTGAATAAATAAATAATAAATGTATGGATGATTGTTTAATAAATAATATGAATAAATAAATAATAAATGTATGGATAATTGTTTAATAAATAATGTGAATAAATAAATAATAAATGTATGGATAATTGTTTAATAAATAATATGAATAAATAAATAATAAATGTGTGGATAATTATTTAATAAATAATATGAATAAATATATAATAAATATATGGATAACTGTTCAATAAATAATATGAATAAATAAATAATAAATGTATGGATAATTGTTTAATAAATAATGTGAATAAATAAATAATAAATGTATGGATAATTGTTTAATAAATAATATGAATAAATAAATAATAAATGTATGGATAATTGTTTAATAAATGACATGAATGAATAAATAATAAATGTATGGATAATTGTTGAATAAAAAATAGTAATAACTAAATAATAAATGTATGGAAAATTGTTTAATAAATAATAGGAAAAATAAATAATACATGTATAGATAATTGTTTAATAAATAATATGAATAAATAAATTATAAATATATGGATAATTGTTTAATAAATAATATGAATAAATAAATAATAAATGTATAGATAATTGTTTAATAAATAATATGAATAAATAAATAATAAATGTATGGATAATGGTTTAATAAATAATATGAATAAATAAATAATAAATGCATGGATAATTGTTTAATAAATAATATGAATAAATAAATAATAAATGTATGGATAATTGTTTAATAAATAATATGAATAAATAAATAATAAATGTATGGATAACTGTTTAATTAATAATAGGAAAAATAAATAATAAATGTATAGATAATTATTTAATAAATAATATGAATAAATAAATAATAAATGTATGGATAATTGTTTAATAAATAATATTAATAAAAAAATAATAAATGCATGGATAATTGTTTAATAAATAATATGAATAAATAATAAATGTATATATAATTGTTTAATAAATAATATGAATGAATAAATAATAAATGTATGGATAATTGTTTAATAAATAATATGAATAAATAAATAATAAATGTATGGATAACTGTTTAATTAATAATAGGAAAAATAAATAATAAATGTATAGATAATTATTTAATAAATAATATGAATAAATAAATAATAAATGTATGGATAATTGTTTAATAAATAATATGAATAAATAAATAATAAATGCATGGATCATTGTTTAATAAATAATATGAATAAATAAACAATAAATTTATCGATAATTGTTTAATAAATAATATGAATAAATAATAAATGTATATATAATTGTTTAATTAATAATATGAATAAATAAATAATAAATGTATAGATAATTGTTTAATAAATAATATGAATAAATATATAATAAATGTATGGATAATTGTTTAATAAATAATAGGAATAAATAAATAATAAATGTATGTATAATTGTTTAATAAATAATATGCATAAATAAATAATAAATGTATGGATAATTGTTTAATAAATAATATGAATAAATAAATAATAAATATACGGATAATTGTTTAATAAATAATATGAATAAATAAATAATAAATGTATAGATAATTGTTTAATAAATAATATAAATAAATAAATAATAAATGTATGGATAATTATTTAATAAATAATATGAATAAATATATAATAAATATATGGATAACTGTTCATTAAATAATATGAATAAATAAATAATAAATGTATGGATAATTGTTGAATAAATAATGTGAATAAATAAATAATAAATGTATAGATAATTGTTTAATAAATAATGTGAATAAATAAATAATAAATGTATGGATAATTGTTTAATAAATAATGTGAATAAATAAATAATAAATGTATGGATAACTGTTCAATAAATAATATGAATAAATAAATAATAAATGTATGGATAATTGTTTAATAAATAATGTGAATAAATAAATAATAAATGTATAGATAATTGTTTAATAAATAATGTGAATAAATAAATAATAAATGTATGGATAATTGTTTAATAAATAATGTGAATAAATAAATAATAAATGTATGGATAACTGTTCAATAAATAATATGAATAAATAAATAATAAATGTATGGATAATTGTTTAATAAATAATGTGAATACATAAATAATAAATGTATGGATAATTGTTTAATAAATAATGTGAATAAATAAATAATAAATGTATGGATAATTGTTTAATAAATAATATGAATAAATAAATAATAAATGTATGGATAATTGTTTAATAAATAATGTGAATAAATAAATAATAAATGTATGGATAATTGTTTAATAAATAATATGAATAAATAAATAATAAATGTATGGATAATTGTTTAATAAATAATGTGAATAAATAAACAATAAATGTATGGATAATTGTTTTATAAATAATATGAATAAATAAATAATAAATGTATGGATAATTGTTTAATAAATAATGTGAATAAATAAATAATAAATGTATTGATAATTGTTTAATAAATAATATGAATAAATAAATAATACATGTATAGATAATTGTTCAATAAATAATGAGAATAAATAAATAATAAATGTATGGATAATTGTTTAATAAATAATGTGAATAAATAAATAATAAATGTATGGATAATTGTTTAATAAATAATATGAATAAATAAATAATAAATGTATGGATAATTGTTTAATAAATGACATGAATGAATAAATAATAAATGTATGGATAATTGTTGAATAAAAAATAGTAATAACTAAATAATAAATGTATGGAAAATTGTTTAATAAATAATAGGAAAAATAAATAATACATGTATAGATAATTGTTTAATAAATAATATGAATAAATAAATAATAAATATATGGATAATTGTTTAATAAATAATATGAATAAATAAATAATAAATGTATAGATAATTGTTTAATAAATAATATGAATAAATAAATAATAAATGTATGGATAATGGTTTAATAAATAATATGAATAAATAAATAATAAATGCATGGATAATTGTTTAATAAATAATATGAATAAATAAATAATAAATGTATGGATAATTGTTTAATAAATAATATGAATAAATAAATAATAAATGTATAGATAACTGTTTAATTAATAATAGGAAAAATAAATAATAAATGTATAGATAATTATTTAATAAATAATATGAATAAATAAATAATAAATATATGGATAATTGTTTAATAAATAATATTAATAAATAAATAATAAATGTATGGATAACTGTTTAATTAATAATAGGAAAAATAAATAATAAATGTATAGATAATTATTTAATAAATAATATGAATAAATAAATAATAAATGTATGGATAATTGTTTAATAAATAATATTAATAAATAAATAATAAATGCATGGATAATTGTTTAATAAATAATATGAATAAATAATAAATGTATATATAATTGTTTAATAAATAATATGAATGAATAAATAATAAATGTATGGATAATTGTTTAATAAATAATATGAATAAATAAATAATAAATGTATGGATAACTGTTTAATTAATAATAGGAAAAATAAATAATAAATGTATAGATAATTATTTAATAAATAATATGAATAAATAAATAATAAATGTATGGATAATTGTTTAATAAATAATATGAATAAATAAATAATAAATGCATGGATCATTGTTTAATAAATAATATGAATAAATAAATAATAAATTTATCGATAATTGTTTAATAAATAATATGAATAAATAATAAATGTATATATAATTGTTTAATTAATAATATGAATAAATAAATAATAAATGTATAGATAATTGTTTAATAAATAATATGAATAAATATATAATAAATGTATGGATAATTGTTTAATAAATAATAGGAATAAATAAATAATAAATGTATGTATAATGGTTTAATAAATAATATGCATAAATAAATAATAAATGTATGGATAATTGTTTAATAATTAATATGAATAAATAAATAATAAATATACGGATAATTGTTTAATAAATAATATGAATAAATAAATAATAAATGTATAGATAATTGTTTAATAAATAATATAAATAAATAAATAATAAATGTATGGATAATTATTTAATAAATAATATGAATAAATATATAATAAATATATGGATAACTGTTCAATAAATTATATGAATAAATAAATAATAAATGTATGGATAATTGTTTAATAAATAATGTGAATAAACAAATAATAAATGTATAGATAATTGTTTAATAAATAATGTGAATAAATAAATAATAAATGTATGGATAACTGTTCAATAAATAATATGAATAAATAAATCATAAATGTATGGATAATTGTTTAATGAATAATGTGAATAAATAAATAATAAATGTATAGATAATTGTTTAATAAATAATGTGAATAAATAAATAATAAATGTATGGATAATTGTTTAATAAATAATATGAATAAATAAATAATACATGTATAGATAATTGTTCAATAAATAATGAGAATAAATAAATAATAAATGTATGGATAATTGTTTAA
Source organism: Sepiola atlantica (assembly GCA_963556195.1). Taxonomy (NCBI): domain Eukaryota; kingdom Metazoa; phylum Mollusca; class Cephalopoda; order Sepiida; family Sepiolidae; genus Sepiola; species Sepiola atlantica. Next base: position 195,904,393 of record OY744522.1, read on the forward strand.
TAAATAATGTGAATAAATAAATAATAAATGTATGGATAATTGTTTAATAAATAATATGAATAAATAAATAATAAATGAATGGATAATTGTTTAATAAATGACATGAATAAATAAATAATAAATGCATGGATCATTGTTTAATAAATAATATGAATAAATAAATAATAAATTTATCGATAATTGTTTAATAAATAATATGAATAAATAATAAATGTATATATAATTGTTTAATTAATAATATGAATAAATAAATAATAAATGTATAGATAATTGTTTAATAAATAATATGAATAAATATATAATAAATGTATGGATAATTTTTTAATAAATAATAGGAATAAATAAATAATAAATGTATGTATAATGGTTTAATAAATAATATGCATAAATAAATAATAAATGTATGGATAATTGTTTAATAATTAATATGAATAAATAAATAATAAATATACGGATAATTGTTTAATAAATAATATGAATAAATAAATAATAAATGTATAGATAATTGTTTAATAAATAATATAAATAAATAAATAATAAATGTATGGATAATTATTTAATAAATAATATGAATAAATATATAATAAATATATGGATAACTGTTCAATAAATTATATGAATAAATAAATAATAAATGTATGGATAATTGTTTAATAAATAATGTGAATAAATAAATAATAAATGTATAGATAATTGTTTAATAAATAATGTGAATAAATAAATAATAAATGTATGGATAACTGTTCAATAAATAATATGAATAAATAAATAATAAATGTATGGATAATTGTTTAATAAATAATGTGAATAAATAAATAATAAATGTATAGATAATTGTTTAATAAATAATGTGAATAAATAAATAATAAATGTATGGATAATTGTTTAATAAATAATATGAATAAATAAATAATACATGTATAGATAATTGTTCAATAAATAATGAGAATAAATAAATAATAAATGTATGGATAATTGTTTAATAAATAATGTGAATAAATAAATAATAAATGTATGGATAATTGTTTAATAAATATTATGAATAAATAAATAATAAATGTATGGATAATTGTTTAATAAATGACATGAATGAATAAATAATAAATATATGGATAATTGTTGAATAAAAAATAGTAATAACTAAATAATAAATGTATGGATAATTGTTTAATAAATAATGTGAATAAATAAATAATAAATGTATGGATAACTGTTCAATAAATAATATGAATAAATAAATAATAAATGTATGGATAATTGTTTAATAAATAATGTGAATACATAAATAATAAATGTATGGATAATTGTTTAATAAATAATGTGAATAAATAAATAATAAATGTATGGATAATTGTTTAATAAATAATATGAATAAATAAATAATAAATGTATGGATAATTGTTTAATAAATAATGTGAATAAATAAATAATAAATGTATGGATAATTGTTTAATAAATAATATGAATAAATAAATAATAAATGTATGGATAATTGTTTAATAAATAATGTGAATAAATAAACAATAAATGTATGGATAATTGTTTTATAAATAATATGAATAAATAAATAATAAATGTATGGATAATTGTTTAATAAATAATGTGAATAAATAAATAATAAATGTATTGATAATTGTTTAATAAATAATATGAATAAATAAATAATACATGTATAGATAATTGTTCAATAAATAATGAGAATAAATAAATAATAAATGTATGGATAATTGTTTAATAAATAATGTGAATAAATAAATAATAAATGTATGGATAATTGTTTAATAAATAATATGAATAAATAAATAATAAATGTATGGATAATTGTTTAATAAATGACATGAATGAATAAATAATAAATGTATGGATAATTGTTGAATAAAAAATAGTAATAACTAAATAATAAATGTATGGAAAATTGTTTAATAAATAATAGGAAAAATAAATAATACATGTATAGATAATTGTTTAATAAATAATATGAATAAATAAATAATAAATATATGGATAATTGTTTAATAAATAATATGAATAAATAAATAATAAATGTATAGATAATTGTTTAATAAATAATATGAATAAATAAATAATAAATGTATGGATAATGGTTTAATAAATAATATGAATAAATAAATAATAAATGCATGGATAATTGTTTAATAAATAATATGAATAAATAAATAATAAATGTATGGATAATTGTTTAATAAATAATATGAATAAATAAATAATAAATGTATAGATAACTGTTTAATTAATAATAGGAAAAATAAATAGTAAATGTATAGATAATTATTTAATAAATAATATGAATAAATAAATAATAAATATATGGATAATTGTTTAATAAATAATATTAATAAATAAATAATAAATGTATGGATAACTGTTTAATTAATAATAGGAAAAATAAATAATAAATGTATAGATAATTATTTAATAAATAATATGAATAAATAAATAATAAATGTATGGATAATTGTTTAATAAATAATATTAATAAATAAATAATAAATGCATGGATAATTGTTTAATAAATAATATGAATAAATAATAAATGTATATATAATTGTTTAATAAATAATATGAATGAATAAATAATAAATGTATGGATAATTGTTTAATAAATAATATGAATAAATAAATAATAAATGTATGGATAACTGTTTAATTAATAATAGGAAAAATAAATAATAAATGTATAGATAATTGTTTAATAAATAATGTGAATAAATAAATAATAAATGTATGGATAATTGTTTAATAAATAATATGAATAAATAAATAATACATGTATAGATAATTGTTCAATAAATAATGAGAATAAATAAATAATAAATGTATGGATAATTATTTAATAAATAATGTGAATAAATAAATAATAAATGTATGGATAATTGTTTAATAAATAATATGAATAAATAAATAATAAATGAATGGATAATTGTTTAATAAATGACATGAATAAATAAATAATAAATGCATGGATCATTGTTTAATAAATAATATGAATAAATAAATAATAAATTTATCGATAATTGTTTAATAAATAATATGAATAAATAATAAATGTATATATAATTGTTTAATTAATAATATGAATAAATAAATAATAAATGTATAGATAATTGTTTAATAAATAATATGAATAAATATATAATAAATGTATGGATAATTGTTTAATAAATAATAGGAATAAACAAATAATAAATGTATGTATAATGGTTTAATAAATAATATGCATAAATAAATAATAAATGTATGGATAATTGTTTAATAATTAATATGAATAAATAAATAATAAATATACGGATAATTGTTTAATAAATAATATGAATAAATAAATAATAAATGTATAGATAATTGTTTAATAAATAATATAAATAAATAAATAATAAATGTATGGATAATTATTTAATAAATAATATGAATAAATATATAATAAATATATGGATAACTGTTCAATAAATTATATGAATAAATAAATAATAAATGTATGGATAATTGTTTAATAAATAATGTGAATAAATAAATAATAAATGTATAGATAATTGTTTAATAAATAATGTGAATAAATAAATAATAAATGTATGGATAACTGTTCAATAAATAATATGAATAAATAAATAATAAATGTATGGATAATTGTTTAATAAATAATGTGAATAAATAAATAATAAATGTATAGATAATTGTTTAATAAATAATGTGAATAAATAAATAATAAATGTATGGATAATTGTTTAATAAATAATGTGAATAAATAAACAATAAATGTATGGATAATTGTTTTATAAATAATATGAATAAATAAATAATAAATGTATGGATAATTGTTTAATAAATAATGTGAATAAATAAATAATAAATGTATTGATAATTGTTTAATAAATAATATGAATAAATAAATAATACATGTATAGATAATTGTTCAATAAATAATGAGAATAAATAAATAATAAATGTATGGATAATTGTTTAATAAATAATGTGAATAAATAAATAATAAATGTATGGATAATTGTTTAATAAATAATATGAATAAATAAATAATAAATGTATGGATAATTGTTTAATAAATGACATGAATGAATAAATAATAAATGTATGGATAATTGTTGAATAAAAAATAGTAATAACTAAATAATAAATGTATGGAAAATTGTTTAATAAATAATAGGAAAAATAAATAATACATGTATAGATAATTGTTTAATAAATAATATGAATAAATAAATAATAAATATATGGATAATTGTTTAATAAATAATATGAATAAATAAATAATAAATGTATAGATAATTGTTTAATAAATAATATGAATAAATAAATAATAAATGTATGGATAATGGTTTAATAAATAATATGAATAAATAAATAATAAATGCATGGATAATTGTTTAATAAATAATATGAATAAATAAATAATAAATGTATGGATAATTGTTTAATAAATAATATGAATAAATAAATAATAAATGTATAGATAACTGTTTAATTAATAATAGGAAAAATAAATAGTAAATGTATAGATAATTATTTAATAAATAATATGAATAAATAAATAATAAATATATGGATAATTGTTTAATAAATAATATTAATAAATAAATAATAAATGTATGGATAACTGTTTAATTAATAATAGGAAAAATAAATAATAAATGTATAGATAATTATTTAATAAATAATATGAATAAATAAATAATAAATGTATGGATAATTGTTTAATAAATAATATTAATAAATAAATAATAAATGCATGGATAATTGTTTAATAAATAATATGAATAAATAATAAATGTATATATAATTGTTTAATAAATAATATGAATGAATAAATAATAAATGTATGGATAATTGTTTAATAAATAATATGAATAAATAAATAATAAATGTATGGATAACTGTTTAATTAATAATAGGAAAAATAAATAATAAATGTATAGATAATTGTTTAATAAATAATGTGAATAAATAAATAATAAATGTATGGATAATTGTTTAATAAATAATATGAATAAATAAATAATACATGTATAGATAATTGTTCAATAAATAATGAGAATAAATAAATAATAAATGTATGGATAATTATTTAATAAATAATGTGAATAAATAAATAATAAATGTATGGATAATTGTTTAATAAATAATATGAATAAATAAATAATAAATGAATGGATAATTGTTTAATAAATGACATGAATAAATAAATAATAAATGCATGGATCATTGTTTAATAAATAATATGAATAAATAAATAATAAATTTATCGATAATTGTTTAATAAATAATATGAATAAATAATAAATGTATATATAATTGTTTAATTAATAATATGAATAAATAAATAATAAATGTATAGATAATTGTTTAATAAATAATATGAATAAATATATAATAAATGTATGGATAATTGTTTAATAAATAATAGGAATAAACAAATAATAAATGTATGTATAATGGTTTAATAAATAATATGCATAAATAAATAATAAATGTATGGATAATTGTTTAATAATTAATATGAATAAATAAATAATAAATATACGGATAATTGTTTAATAAATAATATGAATAAATAAATAATAAATGTATAGATAATTGTTTAATAAATAATATAAATAAATAAATAATAAATGTATGGATAATTATTTAATAAATAATATGAATAAATATATAATAAATATATGGATAACTGTTCAATAAATTATATGAATAAATAAATAATAAATGTATGGATAATTGTTTAATAAATAATGTGAATAAATAAATAATAAATGTATAGATAATTGTTTAATAAATAATGTGAATAAATAAATAATAAATGTATGGATAACTGTTCAATAAATAATATGAATAAATAAATAATAAATGTATGGATAATTGTTTAATAAATAATGTGAATAAATAAATAATAAATGTATAGATAATTGTTTAATAAATAATGTGAATAAATAAATAATAAATGTATGGATAATTGTTTAATAAATAATATGAATAAATAAATAATACATGTATAGATAATTGTTCAATAAATAATTAGAATAAATAAATAATAAATGTATGGATAATTGTTTAATAAATAATGTGAATAAATAAATAATAAATGTATGGATAATTGTTTAATAAATATTATGAATAAATAAATAATAAATGTATGGATAATTGTTTAATAAATGACATGAATGAATAAATAATAAATATATGGATAATTGTTGAATAAAAAATAGTAATAACTAAATAATAAATGTATGGAAAATTGTTTAATAAATAATAGGAAAAATAAATAATACATGTATAGATAATTGTTTAATAAATAATATGAATAAATAAATAATAAATATATGGATAATTGTTTAATAAATAATATGAATAAATAAATAATAAATGTATGGATAATGGTTTAATAAATAATATGAATAAATAAATAATAAATGCATGGATAATTGTTTAATAAATAATATGAATAAATAAATAATAAATGTATGGATAATTGTTTAATAAATAATATGAATAAATAAATAATAAATGTATGGATAACTGTTTAATTAATAATAGGAAAAATAAATAATAAATGTATAGATAATTATTTAATAAATAATATGAATAAATAAATAATAAATATATGGATAATTGTTTAATAAATAATATTAATAAATAAATAATAAATGTATGGATAACTGTTTAATAAATAATAGGAAAAATAAATAATAAATGTATAGATAATTATTTAATAAATAATATGAATAAATAAATAATAAATGCATTGATAATTGTTTAATAAATAATATGATTAAATAATAAATGTATATATAATTGTTTAATAAATAATATGAATGAATAAATAATAAATGTATGGATAATTGTTTAATAAATAATATGAATAAATAAATAATAAATGTATGGATAACTGTTTAATTAATAATAGGAAAAATAAATAATAAATGTATAGATAATTATTTAATAAATTATATGAATAAATAAATAATAAATGTATGGATAATTGTTTAATAAATAATATGAATAAATAAATAATAAATGCATGGATCATTGTTTAATAAATAATATGAATAAATAAATAATAAATTTATCGATAATTGTTTAATAAATAATATGAATAAATAATAAATGTATATATAATTGTTTAATTAATAATATGAATAAATAAATAATAAATGTATAGATAATTGTTTAATAAATAATATGAATAAATATATAATAAATGTATGGATAATTGTTTAATAAATAATAGGAATAAATAAATAATAAATGTATGTATAATTGTTTAATAAATAATATGCATAAATAAATAATAAATGTATGGATAATTGTTTAATAATTAATATGAATAAATAAATAATAAATATACGGATAATTGTTTAATAAATAATATGAATAAATAAATAATAAATGTATAGATAATTGTTTAATAAATAATATAAATAAATAAATAATAAATGTATGGATAATTATTTAATAAATAATATGAATAAATATATAATAAATATATGGATAACTATTCAATAAATAATATGAATAAATAAATAATAAATGTATGGATAATTGTTTAATAAATAATGTGAATAAATAAATAATAAATGTATAGATAATTGTTTAATAAATAATGTGAATAAATAAATAATAAATGTATGGATAACTGTTCAATAAATAATATGAATAAATAAATAATAAATGTATGGATAATTGTTTAATAAATAATGTGAATAAATAAATAATAAATGTATAGATAATTGTTTAATAAATAATGTGAATAAATAAATAATAAATGTATGGATAATTGTTTAATAAATAATGTGAATAAACAAATAATAAATGTATGGGTAACTGTTCAATATATAATATGAATAAATAAATAATAAATGTATGGATAATTGTTTAATAAATAATATGAATACATAAATAATAAATGTATGGATAATTGTTTAATAAATAATGTGAATAAATAAATAATAAATGTATGGATAATTGTTTAATAAATAATATGAATAAATAAATAAAAAATGTATGGATAATTGTTTAATAAATAATGTGAATAAATAAATAATAAATGTATGGATAATTGTTTAATAAATAATGTGAATAAATAAATAATAAATGTATGGATAATTGTTTAATAAATAATGTGAATAAATAAATAATAAATGTATGGATAATTGTTTTATAAATAATATGAATAAATAAATAATAAATGTATGGATAATTGTTTAATAAATAATGTGAATAAATAAATAATAAATGTATTGATAATTGTTTAATAAATAATATGAATAAATAAATAATACATGTATAGATAATTGTTCAATAAATAATGAGAATAAATAAGTAATAAATGTATGGATAATTGTTTAATAAATAATATGAATAAATAAATAATAAATATATGGATAATTGTTTAATAAATAATATGAATAAATAAATAATAAATGTATGGATAATTGTTTAATAAATAATATGAATAAATAAATAATAAATGTATTGATAATTTTTTAATAAATAATATGGATAAATAAATAATAAATGTATGGATAATTGTTTAATAAATAATATGAATAAATAAATAATAAATGTATTGATAATTGTTTAATAAATAATAGGAAAAATAATTAATACATGTATAGATAATTGTTAAATAAATAATATAAATAAATAAATAATAAATGTATGGATAATTGTTTAATAAATAATATGAATAAATAAATAATAAATGTATAGATAATTGTTTAATAAATAATGTGAATAAATAAATAATAAATGTATGGATAATTGTTTAATAAATAATATGAATAAATAAATAATAAATGTATGGATAATTGTTTAATAAATAATGTGAATAAATAAATAATAAATGTATGGTATATTGTTTAATAAATAATATCGATAAATAAATAATAAATGTATGAATAATTGTTTAATAAATAATGTGAATAAATAAATAATAAATGTATGGATAATTTTTTAATAAATAATATGAATAAATAAATAATAAATGTATGGATAACTGTTTAATTAATAATAGGAAAAATAAATAATAAATGTATAGATAATTATTTAATAAATAATATGGATAAATAAGTAATAAATGTATGGATAATTGTTTAATAAATAACATGAATAAATAAATAATAAATGTGTAGATAATTGTTTAATAAATAATATGAATAAATAAATAATAAATGTATGGATAATTGTTTAATAAATAATATGAATAAATAAATAATAAATGTATCGATAATTGTTTAATAAATAATATGAATAAATAAATAATAAATGTATGGATAATTGTTCAATAAATAATGTGAATAAATAAGTAATAAATGTATGGATAATTGTTTAATAAATAATATGAATAAATAAATAATAAATATATGGATAATTGTTTAATAAATAATATGGATAAATAAATAATAAATGTATCGATAATTGTTTAATAAATAATATATATAAATAAATAATAAATGTATGGATAATTGTTTAATAAATAACATGAATGAATAAATAATAAATGTATGGATAATTGTTGAATAAAAAATAGTAATAAATAAATAATAAATGCATGGATAATTGTTTAATAAATAATATGAATAAATAAATAATAAATGTATCGATAATTGTTTAATAAATAATATGAATAAATAATAAATGTATATATAATTGTTTAATAAATAATATGAATGAATAAATAATAAATGTATGGATAATTGTTTAATAAATAATATGAATAAATAAATAATAAATGTATGGATAACTGTTTAATTAATAATAGGAAAAATAAATAATAAATGTATAGATAATTATTAAATAAATAATATGAATAAATAAATAACAAATGTATGGATAATTGTTTAATAAATAATATGAATAAATAAATAATAAATGTATGGATCATTGTTTAATAAATAATATGAATAAATAAATAATAAATGTATCGATAATTGTTTAATAAATAATATGAATAAATAATAAATTTATATATAATTGTTTAATAAATAATATGAATAAATAAATAATAAATGTATAGATAATTGTTTAATAAATAATATGAATAAATATATAATAAATGTATGGATAATTGTTTAATAAATAATAGGAATAAATAAATAATAAATGTATGTATAATTGTTTAATAAATAATATGCATAAATAAATAATAAATGTATGGATAATTGTTTAATAAATAATATGAATAAATAAATAATAAATATATGGATAATTGTTTAATAAATAATATGAATAAATAAATAATAAATGTATGGATAATTGTTTAATAAATAATATGAATAAATAAATAATAAATGTATGGATAATTATTTAATAAATAATATGAATAAATATATAATAAATATATGGATAATTGTTCAATAAATAATATGAATAAATAAATAATAAATGTATGGATAATTGTTTAATAAATAATGTGAATAAATAAATAATAAATGTATAGATAATTGTTTAATAAATAATGTGAATAAATAAATAATAAATGTATGGATAATTGTTTTAATAAATAATATGAATAAATAAATAATAAATGTATAGATAATTGTTTAATAAATAATGTGAATAAATAAATAATAAATGTATAGATAATTGTTTAATAAATAATATGAATAAATAAATAATAAATGTATGGATAATTGTTTAATAAATAATGTGAATAAATAAATAAGAAATGTATGGATAATTGTTTAATAAATAATATGAATAAATAAATAATAAATGTATAGATAATTGTTTAATAAATAATATGAATAAATAAATAATAAATGTATGGATAATTATTTAATAAATAATATGAATAAATAAATAATAAATGTATGGATAATTGTTTAATAAATAATGTGAATAGATAAATAATAAATGTATGGATAATTGTTTAATAAATAATATGAATAAATAAATAATAAATGTATGGATAATTGTTTAATAAATAATGTGAATAAATACATAATAAATGTATGGATAATTGTTTAATAAACAATATGAATAAATAAATAATAAATGTATCGATAATTGTTTAATAAATAATGTAAATAAATAAGTAATAAATGTATGGATAATTGTTTAATAAATAATATGAATAAATAAATAATAAATGTATGGATAATTGTTCAATAAATAATGTGAATAAATAGGTAATAAATGTATGGATAATTGTTTAATAAATAATATGAATAAATAAATAATAAATATATAGATAATTGTTTAATAAATAATATGAATAAATAAATAATAAATGTATAGATAATTGTTTAATAAATAATATGAATAAATAAATAATAAATGTATGGATAATTGTTTAATAAATAATATGAATAAATAAATAATAAATGTATTGATAATTGTTTAATAAATAATATGAATAAATAAGTAATAAATGTATTGATAATTGTTTAATAAATAATGTGAATAAATAAATAATAAATATATGGATAATTGTTTAATAAATAATATGAATAAATAAGTAATAAATGTATGGATAATTGTTTAATAAATAATATGAATAAATAAGTAATAAATGTATTGATAATTGTTTAATAAATAATGTGAATAAATAAATAATAAATGTATAGATAATTGTTTAATAAATAATATGCATAAATAAATAATAAATGTATGGATAATTGTTTAATAAATAATATGAATAAATAAATAATAAATGTATTGACAATTGTATAATAAATAATATGAATAAATAAATAATAAATGTATGGATAATTGTTTAATAAATAATATGAATAAATAAATAATAAATGTATAGGTAATTATTTAATAAATAATATGAATAAATAAATAATAAATGTATGGATAATTGTTCAATAAATAATGTGAATAAATAAATAATAAATGTATGGATAATTGTTTGATGAATAATATGAATAAATAAATAATAAATGTATAGATAATTGTTTGATAAATAATATGAATAAATAAATAATAAATGTATGGATAATTGTTCAATAAATAATGTGAATAAATAAATAATAAATGTATTGATAATTGTTTGATAAATAATATGAATAAATAAATAATAAATGTATCGATAATTGTTTAATAAATAATATGAATAGATAAATAATAAATGTATGGATAATTGTTTAATAAATAATGTGAATAAATAAGTAATAAATGTATGGATAATTGTTTAATAAATAATAGGAATAAATAAATAATAAATATATGGATAATTGTTTAATAAATAATATGAATAAATAAATAATTAATGTATGGATAATTGTTTAATAAATAATATGAATAAATAAATAATAAATGTATGGATAATTGTTTAATAAATAATATGAATAAATAAATAATAAATGTATGGATAATTGTTTAATAAATAATATGGATAAATAAATAATAAATGTATGGATAATTGTTTAATAAATAATATGAATAAATAAATAATAAATGTATATATAATTGTTTAATAAATAATATGAATAAATAAATAATAAATGTATGGATAATTGTTTAATAAATAATATGAATAAATAAATAATAAATGTATCGATAATTGTTTAATAAATAATATGAATAAATAAATAATAAATGTATGGATAATTGTTTAATGAATAATATGAATAAATAAATAATAAATGTATGGATAATTGTGTAATAAATAATATGAATGAATAAATAATAAATGTATGGATAATTGTTTAATAAATAATATGAATAAATAAATAATAAATGTATGGATAACTGTTTAATTAATAATAGGAAAAATAAATAATAAATCTATAGATAATTATTTAATAAATAATATGAATAAATAAATAATAAATGTATGGATAATTGTTTAATAAATAATATGAATAAATAAATAATAAATGCATGGATAATTGTTTAATAAATAATATGAATAAATAAATAATAAATGTATCGATAATTGTTTAATAAATAATATGAATAAATAATAAATGTATATATAATTGTTTAATAAATAATATGAATAAATAAATAAATGTATAGATAATTGTTTAATAAATAATATGAATAAATATATAATAAATGTATGGATAATTGTTTAATAAATAATAGGAATAAATAAATAATAAATGTATGTATAATTGTTTAATAAATAATATGCATAAATAAATAATAAATGTATGGATAATTGTTTAATAAATAATATGAATAAATAAATAATAAATGTAAGGATAACTGTTTAAACAAAATATCAATAAAGTATTGTTAAAATTACTACAAATATTCTTGCAAGTCTCTAAGAATAACGTCCTTTTCGGTTGATGGTAGGATTTCTCTTCTTTTTTGTAGTGCACAGTTACGTGTGGAGTCGGGGAACAACACAGGAAGGTTCAGTGTAGAACATCGATCGGTGCTCTAAGTGATTTATGCCCACCGAATACAAAGCCCCCTTCTCGGCAGGAATGCGGGACAACATGTCCACAAGAAGAGCAAGAGAAAGTGGAACACGAAGAATATACAGAAGGTGAGGGAAACAGTTTAAAACTGGTAGAAAAACAAATATAAAAATAAGTGATTTCATAGGGAAACAAGAACGTAAATCAATCGTAAAACTGCATACGCCGCCTGACAAAGTTTTATCTGGGCCTTATTCCTCAATGTTGTGTGAAGTATACTCGAAGTATATCATCGTCATCAAATTTGGTTAAAGTATCGGGCATGGTCTAACTAAGAAATGATATTTAATTTTTGGATATCTAGGTCAAAGGTCAATGGTCATGGTCACATAAAAGATGAAAGTAAAACGGTACTGTTCCAGATGACGCGCCTAATTTCCGTGACTTCGCGTCGACAACGATCGGGCATGTCGCGGAAACGCCCGAGCGTTCACGGAATAATATCATTTTTTTCATTTCCTTTATCTTATAAAAACATTGACAAAATTTTACCCCCCTCCCCCTAAAAAAAACAAAAACATTATTTTCACAAAAAAAAAAAAGATTTTAATCTATGTATTTTTTCTTTGAATTTATTCGTCTTATATTACCGTCTGCCAGTCTCCCAGTTAGAGCTTGGCAGTTTGAATGCAAGGCTTGGCTATCGCTAAGAACGGGAGCCCTAACTGTAACCCATTTTTTATTTGTTTTATGTTAGCAAGAAGAAGAAAAAGAAAAACAGGGAAACAAATGAAAAAGAAAACATTAACAAAATCCATCCCCCCCCCCCCCCCAAATAAAAATATTTCTACACATTTGATTGAAAATGATTCATTTGACCCCCACCCTCTCACCATACAGTTCGGTTTTTATCTTTTTATCTATGTATTTTTTCGTCTTATATTATCGTCTGGAAGTCTTCCATTAACGTTTGCGTTTTCGTCCCGGCAACTCTCGGGCGCTGCCGCGACCTGCCCGATCGTTGTCGATGCAAAGTCACGGAAATTAGGCGCGTCATCTGGAACAATACCAGTAAAACTTATAGCGATATCTTTGGTTCTGGTCATAGTAGAGACTAGCTACTTGGCCCATATTGTAGCCAATGAAGTCCCACATCTTATCTGACATTGATATTTGATCTTAAAAACTTCAGTCATCATACGAAATTTTGACAGAATTTCAATTTCCGGTTTTTCAAAATCTGATGCTATTCGATAACATTAACCACCATGCAAAATGTCAGCCTGATCACATAAATAGTTTTTGAGCTATCAACGTTTCTATTGTATAACTTTGGGAATACTTCATACAATATGGAGAAGTAAGGCCTAGATAAAACTTTGGCGCATCCTTATGTTGTCAGGCAGAGGTATGGAGTCTCAGGACCGACTTATGGTGTTATTACATGCTAATATTACGCATATCGTCATATTGTTGTTATATGTATCAAACTACGGAAGCACAATACGATCACTAATTTGACATTTAATTGTTTCGTGAACCTTATTTGCAATGTTTCCTGCACATAAACTTCGAATATTGTAAGCGTTTTGTGCTGTTTTAGTCTAATATTAGTATTTTAAGTGAGATTTTAGTTTTTATTATTATTAATAACGCTTCATAGCCAAAAGGCGAAAAAAACAAACAGGCGTTTATATGAAACATGCAAAGAAGAGAAGAAAGTAATAATTAAACGGTTATTATCGAAAAATGTGTATTATTTATTTTCCCTGGTGGGTAGAGTAAGAGTACATCTGAATTAGTGAGTGAAAAGCCCTCCCAATTTTTTAAATTCATGACTGAAAAAATAAAATATTAATCAGGACTAAATATTAAAATCGATTATTTTGAGTTTTTTAACAAAACGGGCTGATATTTGCCCTATCTGACTAACGAAATAGGTTTTTTATCTATCTTTTGTTAATTAAACTATTGATTATGAATATAGATCGAAATCATATTTACTTTTTATTTTTTACGTTTTTTTTGTTTTTGTTTTTTCAGAATGTGTAGATAAATATCACGTAGCCTATTGTCCCCTAGTCGTCCAGTCTCGCTTTTGCAGTCGTAAGTATTTCCGGCGTTTGTGTTGTCGCACCTGTCAACTCGCCCAGGATGCCAACAATTGAGGTGTTGGTGGTGTTTTCAAACGATAGTTGCTGGTCAAGCCACTTCCAGGCAAAAGTGTCAAGTCCGGCAACCAAGGTGGCAGCGGCTCAGGGAAAAGAGAGGCGACGAAGACGGTTGAGACATGAACGAACCTAGGAACTCTGTAACTCACATATTTATATGTTTACTTGCAAATGAATCACGCACGCATCTACACACACATCTACACACACACACATCTACATACACACACACATCTACACACACATCTAAACACACACACATCTAAACACACACATCTACACGCACACACCTACACACACACATCTACACGCACACATTTACGTGCACACATCTACATACACACACACCTACACACACATCTACACACATCTAAACACACATCTAAACACACACATCTACACACACATCTACACGCCCATATCTACACGCACACATCTACACACACACACATCTACAAACACATCTACACACATCTAAACACACACATCTACACGCACATCTACGCGCACACATCTACACACACATATTTACACACATACATTTACACGCACACATCTACACACACACACACATCTACACACACACACATCTACACGCACACATCTACACACACATCTACACACACACACACGTAAGACTTGTTTCAACATGTTTAAAATGTTTGGCCACCTTGCCGTAAGTCACATAATTGAACGTAAATCAACTTGGCTTTAAGGCTTATAAGCGTCTAGACTTACAGGAGAGAGTTTAGTGTATTCATTTATACGTGTATTGAACGTCTATATCCATACAAGATTTGCTTCAACATGTTTAAACGTATCGTCACGTTATTGTATACCACGTGTGTAGACGTACACCCATTTTGCCTTAATTCTTACGTATAAATTTACAAATCCTTGTAGACATTTGAGAACATAACAAGTTGTATATTACGTTCATTTAAGATTTACATAATACCTTCAGACCTATATAAGCGTTGCTTCAACATCTTAACGCATATATACCTAACTTTAAGTAATGACGGTTATAAGATAAATCCTCGTATGTTTTTTGTTGTAATTCAAATATTGTTTCTAGACTAAAATTAATGAATTTATTCACATTTGATAAATAAAAAATAGTCTGATGGAAAACAGAAAAGCATGTAAACTTATAGATGTTATAACTGAAAGTTTAATATTTCGAGCGGTCCATCGCTCCTTATCAAAAGATTTGTTATTTGATAAAAAAATATCTTAATACTCTAAGTAATATATTTAGGTTTTAATGTATTTGACTGTAGAGCTTACATCTAAACGTATAGACCTCTTTATTTATAGTGTAAATGTTGGGATATAAGACATTTTTAACATGTTTAAATATAAGCGAGCTATATATCTAGATTCACACCCTTTTTTATAGGAATGCATACATTTAGACTTCACATATGTTCCGCGACATAGTAGACGGTTTAGGATATAACAAAACTATAGAACATTCATCTAAACATGATTATATATATATATATATATATATATATATATATATATATATATATATATATATATATATATATATATATATAACTTCTTTGTAATATAGCAAGAAAAATCCCAGCAGAGTGCTCGATTAATTCAGAATTAAAGTTAAAAATTAAAAATTAAGAGCGTAATATTTATTTATTTTGGTACAGAAAAATTAGTACAACATTCGTACCGTCGGTTTCAAGCACAGAAGGACTTAGCCATCCGGCTCTCTTCAGCTTCTGTTGTCATCTGTTTCAGAAATGTGAAGTCACGTGTCACTCTCGTTTGGACGCGTTATTTGCTTAGAGTGTTATTTATTTTTGTTTAACTTTAGGGTAAGGAAGGTTTAAATCTTAACTGTTACTTTTCACCCGTACCCTTTTTTTAAAACCTTATTAAACCTTCGTTACACTAAATTTAAACAACGCGTCCAAACGAGAGTGACACGTGACTTCACATTTCCGAAACAGATGACAACAGAAGAGAGCCGGATGACTAAGTCCTTCTGTGCTTGAAACCGATGGTACGAATGGTGTACTAATTTTTCTGTACCAATATATATATATATATATATATATATATATATATATATATATATATTAACTTATATATAAACTTATACGAGTGTTTCTTCAAATTTGTTAAATGTACGGCCACCTTAAGTCATGCATTTAGACGTACAACCAATTGACCCGTGAAACCATTATAGTAAAACGTTTAGGAAATTACATTCGTTTAGATTTAAATTTCAGCCATCAATCAATACTAAAGTATCTTCAACGTATAGCCATTTCTCCATACGTCACATATTCAGGCGTTTACCCATTTGATATTAAGACATATATCTCGACCTATCAGCATCTCGACTTATAGTATACATTTTGACTTATATTATCCATCTAAATCTCGACTTATAGTATACATTTTGACTTATATTATACCTCTTAATCTCGACTTATAGTATACATTTTGACTTATATTATACCTCTTAATCTCAACTTATAGTATAGATTTTCACTTATATTATACCTCAAAATGTCGACTTAGAGTATACATTTTGACTTATATTATCCATCTAAATCTCGACTTATAGTATACAGTTTGACTTATATTATACCTCTAAATCTCGACTTATAGTATACATTTTGACTTATATTATACCTCTTAATCTCGACTTATAGTATACATTTTGACTTATATTATACCTCTTAATCTCAACTTATAGTATACATTTTGACTTATATTATACCTCTTAATCTCAACTTATAGTATAGATTTTCACTTATATTATACCTCAAAATGTCGACTTAGAGTATACATTTTGACTTATATTATCCATCTAAATCTCGACTTATAGTATACATTTTGACTTATATTATACCTCTAAATCTCGACTTATAGTATACATTTTGACTTATATTATACCTCTTAATCTCGACTTATAGTATACATTTTGACTTATATTATACCTCAAAATCTCGACTTATAGTATACATTTTGACTTATATTATCCATCTAAATCTCGACTTATAGTATACAGTTTGACTTATATTATACCTCAAAATCTCGACTTAGAGTATACATTTTGACTTATATTATCCATCTAAATCTCGACTTATAGTATACATTTTGACTTATATTATACCTCAAAATCTTTACTTATAGTATACATTTTGACTTATATTATACCTCGACTTATCGTATAGATTTTGACTTATATTATACCTCTAAATCTCGACTTATAGTATACCTTTTGACTTATATTATACCTCTACACCTATACACTAATTATTTCAGCATATTATATTTAACTCAAATGTACATTCACCTTAACTTAAGGCAATTAAACGTACACCCATCATTCTATCTTAACAACGTATTCCTTTGACCATTTGAAATATAACAAACATTTAGTTTTGACAATTATATATACTCCTCCTTAACGCGCACATTTAAGACTGTGTCTATTTGTTTAGAGTCCACTTGTTGGAAGTGTACACACTTATATATAAATGAAGGTATATAATCACATTTCTTTAATCCCTAAATTAAAAGATATACCAAACCTTTCTTAAAATATCTAAACGCATATAAGACCTGGCCTTAACGTCTACATAAAAATATAGCAAATCCTCCTGAACACACACACACAGACGCACACACACACACACATCTAAACGCTTGTAAGAACATGCCTTAATTTCCACGTAGCAATATAGTAAATGAGCCTCAACCATGGCGTTGCCTAAACGCATACACACCTAAACACATACATACCTAAACACATAGAAGCTTGCCTATATACGTACATTTACAAAATAGTTGAAGCGCACTTCTATAATCTCCAAACCCTTAAATTTCATCATAGAATTTTACTAAACAAATCATTCAACTTTCTCGTTAATAGCTAGAGTATCTATCTTCGGACTTGTTCATAATACAGGGATCCTATTTGATTCATTAAAAAGTGCAACGGGGCGGTAGCCTCTAAATATCCCCTATTTGTTTCCGTAACAAAAACTATATTTAACTTGTAGATAAAAATAGAATATGTTCCAGTGCATTTCACTTGGACTTCGAATACATTTTTTACGCTAAATGATTTAGAATAAATAATATGTTTCCGCCATCTTTAATTGTCTGCACTTCTGGGCAATCACTCCGCCATGAAAATATAGGTCTCATCATTATTATTATTATTATTATTATTATTTTGTTTTTAAATAAGCCGACATTTGAGAATAGTAATACAATAACAACAGACATTTAAAATCCCGCTGCATTTATATTACAAGTTGTGTTTTTAAAAAAATTATTTAAATGTTATTTATTACATTATAAAATTACGGATGTCGCCATTTTGTCTGGCTCTAGGTAATACTACGGTAGCACGCATTTTCGACAATTGGGTATTTTGTGAACTTTAATTTCTATGCTTCCTGCGTCTAAACGTCCAAATAGTTGATTGCGTTGTGTTGCCGTAGTTTATTAGATTGATAGATAACATAGCGACAATCGGAATCGTATCATGTAGCATTTTTAATGATGAAAACCAAAACTTTCTTTATTGCACAAATTTCTGAAGATTTTGACACACTTTCTGGATACACAATCCTTCCATTTCGTTCAGTGTTTTGCTTATCTTTCCACCGTTAACAAAGGAAGATTTACATCATTGCGGATCTGATCAGTCCAGCGCTCTGGAGGCCTGCCACAAAGTTTTCTGCCGGGAAATTCTTTATTGAATGCTCGGAAATACATTTCTTTCAAGACCCTTTTTTTTTTTTACGACATGGCCAAGCCAGTTCGTTCTTCTTCTCTTGCTAATCTTGATTTCATTTCAAAATTAAAGAGTTTCTTTTTAATTTTCACAGCGATCCAGGCGAATTTTACCGCCATGGTTCTCAGTCATTTTCGAATACGGAGAGTCTGCCTAACAAAACCCACTGATTTATTATCGAAATGTAGCGATATTCGAACATGTTGTGACTATTGGATTATCAACTTTATACCCTTTCAACGTAAATACACCCGACCAACCCGACTATCAGCAAAATCCCACCCCTTCACTTTAAACGCCCCTAAACATCGGGAAACTTTGTACTGTAATAGCTCTTGCTTCGGCACGCTTACATTTGGAATTCCCTTCTTGCTCCCTGTTTTCCCGACTGTGCCAAACATGATGAAAATTTAAATGTAATGTGAACAAATATCTTGCTGCACAACTCCCCACTTATGATGCCCCCTATAAATCTGGCCCCTGGTCACAGAAGCCGCAGTGGCAATATGCCTTGTTCGAGGTAAAAAGTTAAAAAAATAAAAATAAATAAATAAATAAATAAATAAATAATAATAATAATAATAATAATAATAATAATAATAATAATAATAATAATAATAATAATAATAATAATAATAATAATAATAATTAATAGCGGGGTGATAGTAAAGATGCATTCTCTTTTCCCTTTTTTTATTTCGATTTTCAATTTCTCATCGTCTCTCGCTCTTCCCATTTGCCTCCGCCTTCAACATGTCTGCCGCTGTTGTATTCATTCACTGTGTACCATCTAGGCAACCCTTTTTAAATAAATAAAAAATCGGTACTTGTACATAGAAGCGTGCGTATTAAATTATCAATACTACAAAAAAAAACAGTATAATATACTTAAGATTTAAATAAGTATTGTCACCAAAAAGTAGGAAAAATTATCGAGTAGAATTTAATTATAAGCAAAATCCATTTTTCAAGAACAGTCAATTAACATGTTCGGAGGCCGCCATCTTAAATTAATCGGAGACAAAATCAGGGGACGTAAGCGTGTTTGGCATAATTGTTTCCGGTTAGGGTTAAGATGGCGGCCTTCGAATATGTCAATTGACTGTTCTGGAAAAATGGATTTTGCTTATAAATAAATTCTACTCGATCATTTTTCCTACTTTTTGGTGACGATACTTATTTAAATCTGCTGCGTAAGTATATTATACTGTTTTTTGTGGTATTGATAATTTAATACGGACGCTTCTCTGTACAAGCACCGAAAAATCCGATTCCTTTTCCAACAATTTCCATTCAGCAAACTCGATGTATCCCCGCCCCACTCCCCACTCTCGTTTGTTCTTTTTCCCTTTCCGTAGAAAACTCTTTATTTAATTTGATTCTGTGTCTTCTTTTCTTTTCTTTTTTTTACATAACCTACGAAAGGGTTTTTTCATCACATCAAATTAAAGATATTTCAACAATCATATTCTACGCCTTATTGTTTTTTTTTGTTTTGTTTTTTTGTTTTTTTTGTTGTTGTTATTTCATAAACAGTCTTATTTATTTGATTTTGAAATTCTTATAGAACAACATTAGTTTATTTATCAAATAAGAAAAAAATATATTACACTGATCCATTGGGTGAAAAAGTAAACTATAAGATTAATAATTCAATAAATAATTAATAAATCCCTTATTCGTCACTTGGACATTGTTTAGTTCAATATCGAGAAATCCTGATTCCTTATATATTGTAGTATCAAAGGTAATTGATGCCCGTCTCACCCCTTTGATTAATGATGGAATGTTCTACATTCGTGTATATATTAAGAATGAATATTGAATACTTTTTGTGGCAGTAAGCAACGAATAGTTAAATAAAACTTATTCTTAAGTTATGTTCGGCTTCCAGTTTTTATTACATATATAATTGTATCACGGTCAATAGTTTTCTTCGAATGTCCGGCTGGCTTGGCAGGCAGAGAGCAGACTCAAGGCGTGTCCACGAATAATGGCGATAGATAGGCGCTCGTAAAGCCAAGACAATTCGCGATTGTCTCCGGTGTTGTGTGTCATTAATAGACCAAGGCTGCCGAGGAAGTCCGTGTGACAAAGCCTATTTATTTGATGCAAGATATACAATACCGATCGTTGGATATCCTATGTTCATTTCGAGCAAGCAACCCAAAGATGAATAAGGACCCCTAGGGTACCCGTTCTCTGAGATTTTTATAATTTATATAATTTTTAATTTTCAAGTTACAAATGAAATAAAATAATTTTTTCCGGGGAAATAACTCCAAAATTATTGATAGAGTTAGTTCCCTTGATGTCTTTAATTCAAAAGAACATATGGCGCTGATGCAGTCGGTGTCGCAAATGCAGGGGGGGGGGGGGTATAATTAGATTTGACTAAGAAAATAAGCATCAAAAACGAATTTAGGACGCTGAAATAATCAATCGAACAATGAAACAATGTTATGTAAAAACTGTAACATTATTATTATTTTTTTTAAATACGTGAATTATTTTAAGAAAAAAATTATGTCACATATTGATCGCTGTAACCAATATTTAACAATTAGCCTAATTACCTAATTGGGGGGGGGGGGCTACTTTATATATATATATATATATATATATATATATATATATATATATATATATATATATATATATATATATTTAATTAACTAAAATAAGAAAAAAAAACAAATTTCTTATTTTTAAATGAAGGTTTTAGGGGCCAGAACTGAGATGTTCCACCTTCATCTCATGGAGTTTCTTTGGCGGAAAAGAGAAAAGAGAAAAGAGAGAAGTATTTCCGCGTATAATTCTTGCAATAAGAGAGCAATATGTGATATAATTTCCTTTTTCGTTAAATAACAACGTACGTTAATTAACCAGTTTATTTAATTTTTGTATTTGGTTAATTAACATTGTTTTATGGTTGTTTATTTTGTGTACTACGTTAATTAACAAACTTTATTGTTACAGTTTATGTTTTGTCTACGTTACTTAACATTGTTTTATTTTTAGTTCTTTAATTAACTTGTATCGTTTTTCGATTGATCAATTAATTATCACTTAATTCCTAATTTGAAATTGCGTGCGTTTTCAGCGTCCTAAATTATGTGTTCATTGTATGCTTACTGTCACAGTCAAACCAAGTATATCGACTACATCAGCGCTCATAATATTTCTAATCTGGTTCCTGGTAACCGCAACTGAATGAATATTACAGTAATATTTCTGAACCCTTAAATCTGCCTAAATGTGGTATAATCGTAGCCTGGCGATGCATCCCGTGTCGTTTTAGTTTGCGGCACCATTGTGAACATGCGCTGTGTGCATTCACTGTACAGACCATGATCGTCCGCACGTTGTGCCAGTTCAAAATTGTTGTTCGATTCGCACTGTCAATCATGTGGCCTCAGTCAGTGCGAAAACAAAAGAATTGTCCCTCTAAATAAAACCACAACTCCAGTTTAAAACAAGGAACGTGTTTATTTGTTTATTTCATGGTACTCATTTCTTCCTATACTGAATAATAAACTTGCCAATGAAAATTCTTAACACATCAAAATATAAGTTCAACCTAGCACAAATAGACCATCTGTTTCCGAGGTCCACCGAAAACCAACTGACTGTCAGAGGGCCGAGTCTAACTGACCTCCCCTGCCCATCTACTGCACTTAGATGCCCGGTTTTTTCTCAGCCATCCCCATTCGTCCACCCAGATAGCCACTTGAGATAACGGCTCGGCAGTATCCACTTACAAAAGGCCTATCTGCAGACAATCTAAGAACATTGTTTTTTTAGAGTCTTCATCTATCAGCATGGATCCCTGTTTAAGTAAACACATTTTTTCAAAGAGAAATAAAATTCTGGGTGGCCAAATATAAAATCAGAGACATTTTCAATTTCTTCTGTGCCTCCACCCCTTCTCTTGGCCGAACACCTCTCACCTATAACAAGTTTGCTATTCGCAAACATGTAACTCACTGCCGTCTAGTACATGTTTATACAATTATTGTGGCGATATGCGTCGTCTGGGGCCATGAGGGTCGCATTCGCTCTCACCAAATCTTTGTCGATAGATTTCTGCCCACGCTGTGAAATTAGATCCAGAAAACTCTGATATTGACGTTACTGTTCCGAACGAGGGTTACGAGTGGTACGTTTCTGTGGTCTTAGAGAAAAATGTTGTTTTGAGTTCAGAGACAAGGAAGAAAATTGCTGGTCTTAAAAGATTAATTTATTTTTTAAAGTTCTGGCCAAGTGTTTATATATGCATTACATTCTACGGGCTAGCAGTTCGAGGCACGCGTCTTTCTATCTCTGTGTTGGGTTGCAGACTGTCTAAACAAGAATTTATCTAACAATAATTTATACAAATTATATAAAACTCACAAATTCCACCAAGAATGAAGCAGAAGAAAATATTAAACTGCCTGAAGTTGTTTACTTTATTTTCTTCTTCTTGGGTTGACGGTGTTTTCGTTTATTTTCTTCTGTTATTAATGCAGTGTGGAGATCGTTTCGGGTCGGTGCTTTTTTTTATTTCAGATAATTGTGGTTTGGCTGTTCTGTGTATGATATCCAGGATCAACTCTGCATCATAAGGGTCGATTGTAATACTATCGTGTTGCGTTCGTGGGTGTTCTTCATTGTCGTATCCTGGTCAGGGCACCAATGTGGTTCTATCGTGCTCCGGTTTGCACGACTCGTGTCGAATCTTAGTTTGAGGCACCATTCTGACAAGATACTGATCACGGCACCATTGTGAAACCCTTATAACCCTAATACGTTAGGGGATCCCAAAGTAAGAATGGTGACTCAAACTGATTTGACACGGAAGATACAACCTCAGCCAAGATAACACTACATTATAACACTGCACCC
The DNA here is from genome assembly GCA_963556195.1 of Sepiola atlantica. Lineage (NCBI taxonomy): Eukaryota > Metazoa > Mollusca > Cephalopoda > Sepiida > Sepiolidae > Sepiola > Sepiola atlantica. The sequence continues at coordinate 195,929,586 of OY744522.1, forward strand.
AATCAACTGGTATACGGCATCAACTCACAAGTAGAATATGTGTA
>OY744522.1:195937129-195972129 GCA_963556195.1 Sepiola atlantica
GATTGTTGGGCAGATTATTATACAGATGATTGTTGGGCAGATGATTATACAGATGATTGTTAGGCAGATGATTATCCAGATGATTGTTGGGCAGATGATTATCCAGATGATTGTTAGGCAGATGATTATCCAGATGATTGTCAGGCAGATGATTATCTAGATGATTGTCAGGCAGATGATTATCCAGATGATTGTTGGGCAGATGATTATCCAGATGATTGTTAGGCAGATGATTATCCAGATGATTGTTAGGCAGATGATTATCCAGATGATTGTTAGGCAGATGATTATCCAGATGATTGTTAGGCAGATGATTATCCACATGATTGTTTGGCAGATGATTATCCAGATGATTGTTGGGCAGATGATTATCCAGATGATTGTTGGGCAGATGATTATCCAGATGATTGTTAGGCAGATGATTATCCAGATGATTGTTGGGCAGATGATTATCCAGATGATTGTTAGGCGGATGATTTTCCAGATGATTGTAAGGCAGATGATTATCCAGATGATTGTAAGGCAGATGATTATCCAGATGATTGTTAGGCAGATGATTATCCACATGATTGTTAGGCAGATGATTATCCAGATGATTGTTGGGCAGATGATTATCCAGATGATTGTTGGGCAGATGATTATCCAGATGATTGTTAGGCAGATGATTATCCAGATGATTGTTGGGCAAATGATTATCCAGATGATTGTTAGGCAGATGATTATCCAGATGATTGTTAGGCAGATGATTATCCAGATGATTGTTTGGCAGATGATTATCCAGATGAGTGTTAGGCAGATGATTATCCAGATGAGTGTTAGGCAGATGATTATCCAGATGATTGTTAGGCAGATGATTATCCAGATGATTGTTGGGCAGATGATTATCCAGATGATTGTTGGGCAGATGATTATCCAGATGATTGTTAGGCAGATGATTATCCAGATGATTGTTAGGCAGATGATTATCCAGATGATTGTTGGGCAGATGATTATCCAGATGATTTTTAGGCAGATGATTATCCAGATGATTGTTAGGCAGATGATTATCCAGATGATTGTTAGGCAGATGATTATCCAGATGAGTGTTAGGCAGATGATTATCCAGATGATTGTTAGGCAGATGATTATCCAGATGATTGTTAGGCAGATGATTATCCAGATGATTGTTTGGCAGATGATTATCCAGATGATTGTTGGGCAGATGATTATCCAGATGATTGTTAGGCAGATGATTATCCAGATGATTTTTAGGCAGATGATTATCCAGATGATTGTTGGGCAGATGATTATCCAGATGATTGTTAGGCAGATGATTATCTAGATGATTTTTAGGCAGATGATTATCCAGATGATTGTTAGGCAGATGATTATCTAGATGATTTTTAGGCAGATGATTATCCAGATGATTGTTAGGCAGATGATTATCCAGATGAGTGTTAGGCAGATGATTATCCAGATGATTGTTAGGCAGATGATTATCCAGATGATTGTTAGGCAGATGATTATCCAGATGATTGTTGGGCAGATGATTATCCAGATGATTGTTGGGCAGATGATTATCCAGATGAGTGTTAGGCAGATGATTATCCAGATGATTGTTAGGCAGATGATTATGCAGATGATTGTTAGGCAGATGATTATGCAGATGAGTGTTAGGCCGATGATTACCAAGATGAGTGTTAGGCAGATTGTTAGGCAGATGATTGTTAGGCAGATGATTATCCAGATGAGTGTTAGCCAAATGATTATCCAGATGATTGTTAGGCAGATGATTATCCAGATGAGTGTTAGGCAGATGATTATCCAGATGATTGTTAGGCAGATGATTATCCAGATGAGTGTTAGGCAGATGATTATCCAGATGATTGTTGGGCAGATGATTATCCAGATGATTGTTAGGCAGATGATTATCTAGATGATTTTTAGGCAGATGATTATCCAGATGATTGTTAGGCAGATGATTATCCAGATGAGTGTTAGGCAGATGATTATCCAGATGATTGTTAGGCAGATGATTATCCAGATGATTGTTAGGCAGATGATTATCCAGATGATTGTTGGGCAGATGATTATCCAGATGATTGTTGGACAGATGATTATCCAGATGAGTGTTAGGCAGATGATTATCCAGATGAGTGTTAGGCAGATGATTATCCAGATGATTGTTAGGCAGATGATTATGCAGATGAGTGTTAGGCCGATGATTACCAAGATGAGTGTTAGGCAGATTGTTAGGCAGATGATTGTTAGGCTCTGCTGTAATTTTGGGTGCCGTGTTTTTGTGCTCTTTCTTTACAGGGGATTTTCAGTCTCTTTCACACAGCTTCGGCTTTCTTCCAGAATTTTGTTTAGCGGTGGATGGTTTCCCTTCTTTTTCATAGGCTGGCATCACCTTCGAGGCAGTTTCTCTCGGTACGGCTATCATCTCAACCACTTCCGTTACAGTAGCACATGCCATACAGGCACCAACAATCTACCCTCTTTGGAAATCTGATAGATCTGTTATTTAAATGTTTCTTACTAATATGCACTATCTGAAATTTAAAAAAAAATTAGATTTAACCAATTAATTCAGAACAAAAAATAACCATAATTAAAAAAAAATTAAACTAACATTTTGGTAATTTTTTCAATTTTTTTAGATGTTTGAAAATGGATGCAATATACACAAGGTGTTTCCAGTATTTTGGTCCAACCCTTGTATACTACACTTTCCTCCTAAAAGGAGGAAGTAATGCCTGGGAGGAGGATAACATAACAACAGAACAGATACTACATTACTCACCCCCGAAATTGACCATTGAAAGAGAGTACGTTAGTCTAAAATAGTACAATAAACTGAATTGAGCATTACAATATAGTTAAATGGTATTAATAGAAGTAATAGTGTAGTTTCGGTTTCAGACAGACATATACCAAATCTTCATTAAAATTATTAGTTGAGCAACTAAATAGTTGCTCAGTAAAAAATGTGTTTGGTTTTGGTTTACAAAAAAAAAAGAAAGAAAATCAACCCATCCTTTATTTTAATAAATAAAACACGGAATAGTAAAAACATAGTTTTCAAACAAAATTTACCCTTTACGGCGTAAAATGTAAAACAAAAATTCGAGGAAAATATTTTAAATACATCTGGAAATCTTAGAAAAACAATCATGAGTGTATATTTGCGAATATTAATTTATTAGAAGCTTTAAAACAAATAAATTATGTACATTTGAAAAACGCGTCATGTTTGGGGAAGTTTTGGAATGGGTATATATAGGAGCTGATAAGTAGACATAAAAAGAAAGCGATAAAAACTAATAATATAGTTTAGTACAATTAATAGAAGTAATTGTATAGTTTTGTGCTTCCGACAGATATCAAATCTCCATTAGTAATAGAAGTACAATAGTACAATTAATAGAAGTAATAATATAGTTCCGGCTTCAGACAGACAGATATCAAATCTCCATTAGTAATAGAAGTACAATAGTACAATTAATAGAAGTAATAATATAGTTCCGGCTTCAGACAGACAGATACCAAATCTCCATTAGTAATAGAAGTACAACAGTACAATTAATAGAAGTAATAATATAGTTCCGGCTTCAGACAGACAGATACCAAATCTCCATTAGTAATAGAAGTACAACAGTACAATTAATAGAAGTAATAATATAGTTCCGGCTTCAGACAGACAGATACCAAATCTCCATTAGTAATAGAAGTACAATAGTACAATTAATAGAAGTAATAATATAGTTCCGGCTTCAGACAGACAGATACCAAATCTCCATTAGTAATAGAAGTACAATAGTACAATTAATAGAAGTAATAATATAGTTCCGGCTTCAGACAGACAGATACGAAATCTCCATTAGTAATAGAAGTACAACAGTACAATTAATAGAAGTAATAATATAGTTCCGGCTTCAGACAGACAGATACCAAATCTCCATTAGTAATAGAAGTACAATAGTACAATTAATAGAAGTAATAATATAGTTCCGGCTTCAGACAGACAGATACCAAATCTCCATTAGTAATAGAAGTACAATAGTACAATTAATAGAAGTAATAATATAGTTCCGGCTTCAGACAGACAGATACGAAATCTCCATTAGTAATAGAAGTACAACAGTACAATTAATAGAAGTAATAATATAGTTCCGGCTTCAGACAGACAGATATCAAATCTCCATTAGTAATAGAAGTACAATAGTACAATTAATAGAAGTAATAATATAGTTCCGGCTTCAGACAGACAGATACCAAATCTCCATTAGTAATAGAAGTACAACAGTACAATTAATAGAAGTAATAATATAGTTCCGGCTTCAGACAGACAGATACCAAATCTCCATTAGTAATAGAAGTACAACAGTACAATTAATAGAAGTAATAATATAGTTCCGGCTTCAGACAGACAGATACCAAATCTCCATTAGTAATAGAAGTACAATAGTACAATTAATAGAAGTAATAATATAGTTCCGGCTTCAGACAGACAGATACCAAATCTCCATTAGTAATAGAAGTACAATAGTACAATTAATAGAAGTAATAATATAGTTCCGGCTTCAGACAGACAGATACGAAATCTCCATTAGTAATAGAAGTACAACAGTACAATTAATAGAAGTAATAATATAGTTCCGGCTTCAGACAGACAGATACCAAATCTCCATTAGTAATAGAAGTACAATAGTACAATTAATAGAAGTAATAATATAGTTCCGGCTTCAGACAGACAGATACCAAATCTCCATTAGTAATAGAAGTACAATAGTACAATTAATAGAAGTAATAATATAGTTCCGGCTTCAGACAGACAGATACCAAATCTCCATTAGTAATAGAAGTACAATAGTACAATTAATAGAAGTAATAATATAGTTCCGGCTTCAGACAGACAGATACCAAATCTCCATTAGTAATAGAAGTACAATAGTACAATTAATAGAAGTAATAATATAGTTTCGGCTTCAGACAGACAGATACCAAATCTCCATTAGTAATAGAAGTACAACAGTACAATTAATAGAAGTAATAATATAGTTCCGGCTTCAGACAGACAGATACCAAATCTCCATTAGTAATAGAAGTACAACAGTACAATTAATAGAAGTAATAATATAGTTCCGGCTTCAGACAGACAGATATCAAATCTCCATTAGTAATAGAAGTACAATAGTACAATTAATAGAAGTAATAATATAGTTCCGGCTTCAGACAGACAGATACCAAATCTCCATTAGTAATAGAAGTACAACAGTACAATTAATAGAAGTAATAATATAGTTCCGGCTTCAGACAGACAGATACCAAATCTCCATTAGTAATAGAAGTACAACAGTACAATTAATAGAAGTAATAATATAGTTCCGGCTTCAGACAGACAGATACCAAATCTCCATTAGTAATAGAAGTACAACAGTACAATTAATAGAAGTAATAATATAGTTCCGGCTTCAGACAGACAGATATCAAATCTCCATTAGTAATAGAAGTACAATAGTACAATTAATAGAAGTAATAATATAGTTCCGGCTTCAGACAGACAGATACCAAATCTCCATTAGTAATAGAAGTACAACAGTACAATTAATAGAAGTAATAATATAGTTCCGGCTTCAGACAGACAGATACCAAATCTCCATTAGTAATAGAAGTACAACAGTACAATTAATAGAAGTAATAATATAGTTCCGGCTTCAGACAGACAGATACCAAATCTCCATTAGTAATAGAAGTACAACAGTACAATTAATAGAAGTAATAATATAGTTCCGGCTTCAGACAGACAGATACCAAATCTCCATTAGTAATAGAAGTACAACAGTACAATTAATAGAAGTAATAATATAGTTCCGGCTTCAGACAGACAGATACCAAATCTCCATTAGTAATAGAAGTACAACAGTACAATTAATAGAAGTAATAATATAGTTCCGGCTTCAGACAGACAGATACCAAATCTCCATTAGTAATAGAAGTACAACAGTACAATTAATAGAAGTAATAATATAGTTCCGGCTTCAGACAGACAGATACCAAATCTCCATTAGTAATAGAAGTACAACAGTACAATTAATAGAAGTAATAATATAGTTCCGGCTTCAGACAGACAGATACCAAATCTCCATTAGTAATAGAAGTACAACAGTACAATTAATAGAAGTAATAATATAGTTCCGGCTTCAGACAGACAGATACCAAATCTCCATTAGTAATAGAAGTACAACAGTACAATTAATAGAAGTAATAATATAGTTCCGGCTTCAGACAGACAGATACCAAATCTCCATTAGTAATAGAAGTACAACAGTACAATTAATAGAAGTAATAATATAGTTCCGGCTTCAGACAGACAGATACCAAATCTCCATTAGTAATAGAAGTACAACAGTACAATTAATAGAAGTAATAATATAGTTCCGGCTTCAGACAGACAGATATCAAATCTCCATTAGTAATAGAAGTACAATAGTACAATTAATAGAAGTAATAATATAGTTCCGGCTTCAGACAGACAGATACCAAATCTCCATTAGTAATAGAAGTACAACAGTACAATTAATAGAAGTAATAATATAGTTCCGGCTTCAGACAGACAGATACCAAATCTCCATTAGTAATAGAAGTACAACAGTACAATTAATAGAAGTAATAATATAGTTCCGGCTTCAGACAGACAGATACCAAATCTCCATTAGTAATAGAAGTACAACAGTACAATTAATAGAAGTAATAATATAGTTCCGGCTTCAGACAGACAGATACCAAATCTCCATTAGTAATAGAAGTACAACAGTACAATTAATAGAAGTAATAATATAGTTCCGGCTTCAGACAGACAGATACCAAATCTCCATTAGTAATAGAAGTACAACAGTACAATTAATAGAAGTAATAATATAGTTCCGGCTTCAGACAGACAGATACCAAATCTCCATTAGTAATAGAAGTACAACAGTACAATTAATAGAAGTAATAATATAGTTCCGGCTTCAGACAGACAGATACCAAATCTCCATTAGTAATAGAAGTACAACAGTACAATTAATAGAAGTAATAATATAGTTCCGGCTTCAGACAGACAGATATCAAATCTCCATTAGTAATAGAAGTACAACAGTACAATTAATAGAAGTAATAATATAGTTCCGGCTTCAGACAGACAGATACCAAATCTCCATTAGTAATAGAAGTACAACAGTACAATTAATAGAAGTAATAATATAGTTCCGGCTTCAGACAGACAGATATCAAATCTCCATTAGTAATAGAAGTACAACAGTACAATTAATAGAAGTAATAATATAGTTCCGGCTTCAGACAGACAGATACCAAATCTCCATTAGTAATAGAAGTACAACAGTACAATTAATAGAAGTAATAATATAGTTCCGGCTTCAGACAGACAGATACCAAATCTCCATTAGTAATAGAAGTACAACAGTACAATTAATAGAAGTAATAATATAGTTCCGGCTTCAGACAGACAGATACCAAATCTCCATTAGTAATAGAAGTACAACAGTACAATTAATAGAAGTAATAATATAGTTCCGGCTTCAGACAGACAGATACCAAATCTCCATTAGTAATAGAAGTACAACAGTACAATTAATAGAAGTAATAATATAGTTCCGGCTTCAGACAGACAGATACCAAATCTCCATTAGTAATAGAAGTACAACAGTACAATTAATAGAAGTAATAATATAGTTCCGGCTTCAGACAGACAGATACCAAATCTCCATTAGTAATAGAAGTACAACAGTACAATTAATAGAAGTAATAATATAGTTCCGGCTTCAGACAGACAGATACCAAATCTCCATTAGTAATAGAAGTACAACAGTACAATTAATAGAAGTAATAATATAGTTCCGGCTTCAGACAGACAGATACCAAATCTCCATTAGTAATAGAAGTACAACAGTACAATTAATAGAAGTAATAATATAGTTCCGGCTTCAGACAGACAGATACCAAATCTCCATTAGTAATAGAAGTACAATAGTACAATTAATAGAAGTAATAATATAGTTCCGGCTTCAGACAGACAGATACCAAATCTCCATTAGTAATAGAAGTACAACAGTACAATTAATAGAAGTAATAATATAGTTCCGGCTTCAGACAGACAGATACCAAATCTCCATTAGTAATAGAAGTACAACAGTACAATTAATAGAAGTAATAATATAGTTCCGGCTTCAGACAGACAGATACCAAATCTCCATTAGTAATAGAAGTACAACAGTACAATTAATAGAAGTAATAATATAGTTCCGGCTTCAGACAGACAGATACCAAATCTCCATTAGTAATAGAAGTACAACAGTACAATTAATAGAAGTAATGATATAGTTCCGGCTTCAGACAGACAGATACCAAATCTCCATTAGTAATAGAAGTACAATAGTACAATTAATAGAAGTAATAGTATAGTTTCGGCTTCAGACAGACAGATATCAAATCTCCATTAGTAATAGAAGTACAATAGTACAATTAATAGAAGTAATAATATAGTTCCGGCTTCAGACAGACAGATACCAAATCTCCATTAGTAATAGAAGTACAACAGTACAATTAATAGAAGTAATAATATAGTTCCGGCTTCAGACAGACAGATACCAAATCTCCATTAGTAATAGAAGTACAATAGTACAATTAATAGAAGTAATAATATAGTTCCGGCTTCATACAGACAGATACCAAATCTCCATTAGTAATAGAAGTACAACAGTACAATTAATAGAAGTAATAATATAGTTCCGGCTTCAGACAGACAGATACCAAATCTCCATTAGTAATAGAAGTACAACAGTACAATTAATAGAAGTAATAATATAGTTCCGGCTTCAGACAGACAGATACCAAATCTCCATTAGTAATAGAAGTACAACAGTACAATTAATAGAAGTAATAATATAGTTCCGGCTTCAGACAGACAGATACCAAATCTCCATTAGTAATAGAAGTACAACAGTACAATTAATAGAAGTAATGATATAGTTCCGGCTTCAGACAGACAGATACCAAATCTCCATTAGTAATAGAAGTACAATAGTACAATTAATAGAAGTAATAGTATAGTTTCGGCTTCAGACAGACAGATATCAAATCTCCATTAGTAATAGAAGTACAATAGTACAATTAATAGAAGTAATAATATAGTTCCGGCTTCAGACAGACAGATATCAAATCTCCATTAGTAATAGAAGTACAATAGTACAATTAATAGAAGTAATAATATAGTTCCGGCTTCAGACAGACAGATACCAAATCTCCATTAGTAATAGAAGTACAACAGTACAATTAATAGAAGTAATAATATAGTTCCGGCTTCAGACAGACAGATACCAAATCTCCATTAGTAATAGAAGTACAATAGTACAATTAATAGAAGTAATAATATAGTTCCGGCTTCAGACAGACAGATACCAAATCTCCATTAGTAATAGAAGTACAACAGTACAATTAATAGAAGTAATAATATAGTTCCGGCTTCAGACAGACAGATACCAAATCTCCATTAGTAATAGAAGTACAACAGTACAATTAATAGAAGTAATAATATAGTTCCGGCTTCAGACAGACAGATACCAAATCTCCATTAGTAATAGAAGTACAATAGTACAATTAATAGAAGTAATAATATAGTTCCGGCTTCAGACAGACAGATACCAAATCTCCATTAGTAATAGAAGTACAATAGTACAATTAATAGAAGTAATAATATAGTTCCGGCTTCAGACAGACAGATACGAAATCTCCATTAGTAATAGAAGTACAACAGTACAATTAATAGAAGTAATAATATAGTTCCGGCTTCAGACAGACAGATATCAAATCTCCATTAGTAATAGAAGTACAATAGTACAATTAATAGAAGTAATAATATAGTTCCGGCTTCAGACAGACAGATACCAAATCTCCATTAGTAATAGAAGTACAACAGTACAATTAATAGAAGTAATAATATAGTTCCGGCTTCAGACAGACAGATACCAAATCTCCATTAGTAATAGAAGTACAACAGTACAATTAATAGAAGTAATAATATAGTTCCGGCTTCAGACAGACAGATACCAAATCTCCATTAGTAATAGAAGTACAATAGTACAATTAATAGAAGTAATAATATAGTTCCGGCTTCAGACAGACAGATACCAAATCTCCATTAGTAATAGAAGTACAACAGTACAATTAATAGAAGTAATAATATAGTTCCGGCTTCAGACAGACAGATACCAAATCTCCATTAGTAATAGAAGTACAACAGTACAATTAATAGAAGTAATAATATAGTTCCGGCTTCAGACAGACAGATACCAAATCTCCATTAGTAATAGAAGTACAACAGTACAATTAATAGAAGTAATAATATAGTTCCGGCTTCAGACAGACAGATATCAAATCTCCATTAGTAATAGAAGTACAATAGTACAATTAATAGAAGTAATAATATAGTTCCGGCTTCAGACAGACAGATACCAAATCTCCATTAGTAATAGAAGTACAATAGTACAATTAATAGAAGTAATAATATAGTTCCGGCTTCAGACAGACAGATACCAAATCTCCATTAGTAATAGAAGTACAACAGTACAATTAATAGAAGTAATAATATAGTTCCGGCTTCAGACAGACAGATACCAAATCTCCATTAGTAATAGAAGTACAACAGTACAATTAATAGAAGTAATAATATAGTTCCGGCTTCAGACAGACAGATACCAAATCTCCATTAGTAATAGAAGTACAACAGTACAATTAATAGAAGTAATAATATAGTTCCGGCTTCAGACAGACAGATACCAAATCTCCATTAGTAATAGAAGTACAACAGTACAATTAATAGAAGTAATAATATAGTTCCGGCTTCAGACAGACAGATATCAAATCTCCATTAGTAATAGAAGTACAATAGTACAATTAATAGAAGTAATAATATAGTTCCGGCTTCAGACAGACAGATATCAAATCTCGATTAGTAATAGAAGTACAATAGTACAATTAATAGAAATAATAATATAGTTCCGGCTTCAGACAGACAGATATCAAATCTCCATTAGTAATAGAAGTACAATAGTACAATTAATAGAAGTAATAATATAGTTCCGGCTTCAGACAGACAGATATCAAATCTCGATTAGTAATAGAAGTACAATAGTACAATTAATAGAAGTAATAATATAGTTCCGGCTTCAGACAGACAGATATCAAATCTCGATTAGTAATAGAAGTACAATAGTACAATTAATAGAAATAATAATATAGTTCCGGCTTCAGACAGACAGATATCAAATCTCCATTAGTAATAGAAGTACAATAGTACAATTAATAGAAGTAATAATATAGTTCCGGCTTCAGACAGACAGATATCAAATCTCCATTAGTAATAGAAGTACAATAGTACAATTAATAGAAGTAATAATATAGTTCCGGCTTCAGACAGACAAATACCAAAACTAGAAGAGATAGATATTAATGACGCCATTCGTACAAATTAAAAAAGAAATATATATTTTTTTACAAAACATCATAATATAATCTCATATAGGATTTAAAGGTTCGTACGATAGATTTGAGTTCAGAATATTTCGGGTGAAATAAACTCAGCAAGTGTCAGGCTTCTGCTGATCGTCTGAGTTTGATGCTTTCAGCTTGTGTGTATTCCTCCCCCACAAGTTGTTCTAAGTAGTGCTTATTTGACACCTGCTTTATTTGTTGGGAATTTATTATTTATTATTAATGCAATGTTTTCCATTTCTAAAAGTAGTTACGATATCTGATATAAGAAATTTTTTACGTTTAAAAAAATTGTGACTAAATTCCGCAATGTATGTCTTAACATTTAAAAAAGTTGTGAATGATGGACGGACGGACAGACGGACAGACGGACAGACGGACAGACGGACAGACGGACAAAATCTGTATGTATTTAAGAAACTTTATTTATAATTGAAACCTCTGAGTCGGAGATCTTTTACTATAATAGCCGAACAATTCCTGCAAGTGTCTTCTGGTGAGGTAGGAGGTGGCTGTGTTTGGAATGTCAACGAATTTAAGGGTGGTGGTAATCACGTTGGGGGTGGGGGTAATGTTGATAATGAGGGGAGAAGGGAAAGGTCGACTTGGATAAAAGTGATTGTCGGGACATGAGAGGCAGCAGCGAGGTGGTTACAGCAGAGCTTTCCTGTCTACTGTTTTTTTTTTTTGCTTGTTTTTTTTTTTGTGTCACCAGTTCGTTCGTCGTAAGTCCTCATTTCACATTATCTATTCGCGCATTTGATTGTGTTGTTTGCGACTGTTCTTCTTGTGAGGAATATATGACGTCACTGAGATTTGAAATTTGAAAGAAAAGGTTTTCAAAAGAAAGAAAGAAAAAAAGAAAGAAAGAAGTAAGAAAATAGATATTTTTTAAACCAGATACTTACAATAATTTATTGAAGTTTTTTGTTAGCAAAGAAACGCGTTAGCTAAGAGAAGACGTTTCCAAAGGTAAACAAATTGATGAAAAGTAAAATAATAAATAGGATTCACACTTTTAAAATGGAGTAGTTGTACCCACTCACACTTACACTCAACGTCGTCATCACCATCATCATCATCATCATCATCATCATCATGGTTTAACATCTTCTTTGCTTGAACGGTTTCAAACAATCTGCCCGGCGTGTTCGTTTCAGAGATAACTATTGATCCCGGTTCCAGACTTTCGGATCATCCCTGATCATCTTTTCCCAGGTCTTACGTGAGCGCCCCCGTCTCCATCGACGCAATCTCGGAAACATCGCCGAAACCATTTCTACGGTTCACGCGTCCAAACCGCCACAATCCTGCAAACGGAGTCGATTCCTTGTAGAAATTATTTAAAAAAAAAACAAAAAAACATCTCACACAAACAATAAACAATAAATATAATAATTTAAAAAAAACGAAAACAAAAAGCAAAACATCTGGGGTTTTTTTCTGATTTGTCCAGGTTGTCACTTTTACGGTAAACCAATACTTTTGGGTCATTTGATGTCGAAATACAAAACGATTTATTGCATACGATTAATTGAAGGCAAGTTGCTGTAGGGCAATTGCAAATAACTACTTTTTTCACAGCGCGTTAACGACGGACTGGTTCAGACAACTTGGAATTGATCTGTGGAACGAAACAAATGGAGAGATGTATTGCATTTATTGCATGTTCGACTTTGTTAGAAGAACTATTAAAAAAGAAGATAAAACGAGAAAATAAGAAATAAGAGCAACACATCACCACCATCATCATCATCATCATCATCATCATCATCATCATCACCATCATCATCACCACCAGCAACAACAACAACAACAAACAAACTAACACATTGTCTGCCACACGGATTAAGAATTTCGTCGTCTTCATCTTTTCTTGGATTTTACTTGACAGATCCGGATCTTCACATTTAAAAAATAATTCTTTCATGTAAGTACGAAGTCGAAAATGTTTCCATTTTACGATGGATAAATAACTTGAAAAATAGCTAATGAGATTTGTTTGGCCGTTGTTTGTGTTTTGTGACTTTTTGTTTGTGTTTTGTGACTTTTTGTTTGTGTTTTGTGACTTTTTGATGGGTGTGTGTTGGGGGGGGGATCATTTTAATATTTTTTGTGCCTTTTTGATTTTTTGTGACTGATTTTTCTGTGATTTTTGTACCTGATTCATTGTTAGTGACTTTTTAAAGTCTTGTAGTTTGAACTTTTTTGTTGTTGCGACTTTCGAGTGAATATTTGTATGACTTTTATTTTTTGTTGTTTCGACTTTCGAGTGAATATTTGTATGACTTTTATTTTTTGTTGTTGCGACTTTCGAGTGAATATTTGTATGACTTTTATTCTTTATTGTTGCGACTTTCGAGTGAATATTTGTATGACTTTTATTCTTTATTGTTGCGACTTTCGAGTGAATATTTGTATGACTTTTATTCTTTGTTGTTGCGACTTTCAAGTGAATATTTGTATGACTTTTATTCTGTGTTGTCGCGACTTTCGAGTGAATATTTGTATACCTTTAATTATTTGTTGTTGCGACTTTCGAGTGAATATTTGTATGACTTTTATTTTTTGTTGTTGCACCTTTCGAGTGAATATTTGTATGACTTTTATTTGTTATTGTTGCAACTTTCGAGTGAATATTTGTATGACTTTTATTTTTTGTTGTTGCGACTTTCGAGTGAATATTTGTATGACTTTTATTCTTTGTTGTTGCGACTTTCGAGTGAATATTTGTATGACTTTTAATTTTTGTTGTTGCGACTTTCGAGTGAATATTTGTATGACTTTTATTCTTTGTTGTTGCGACTTTCGAGTGAATATTTGTATGACTTTTATTCTTTGTTGTTGCGACTTTCGAGTGAATATTTGTATGACTTTTATTCTTTGTTGTCGCGACTTTCGAGTGAATATTTGTATACCTTTAATTATTTGTTGTTGCGACTTTCGAGTGAATATTTGTATGACTTTTATTTTTTGTTGTTGCACCTTTCGAGTGAATATTTGTATGACTTTTATTCTTTGTTGTTGCGACTTTCGAGTGAATATTTGTATGACTTTTATTCTTTGTTGTTGCGACTTTCGAGTGAATATTTGTATGACTTTTATACTTTGTTGTTGCGACTTTCGAGTGAATATTTGTATGACTTTTATTCTTTGTTGTCGCGACTTTCGAGTGAATATTTGTATACCTTTAATTATTTGTTGTTGCGACTTTCGAGTGAATATTTGTATGACTTTTATTTTTTGTTGTTGCACCTTTCGAGTGAATATTTGTATGACTTTTATTTGTTATTGTTGCGACTGTCGAGTGAATATTTGTATGACTTTTATTTTTTGTTGTTGCGACTTTCGAGTGAATATTTGTATGAATTTTATTTTTTGTTGTTGCGACTTTCGAGTGAATATTTGTATGACTTTTAATTTTTGTTGTTGCACCTTTCGAGTGAATATTTGTATGACTTTTATTCTTTGTTGTTGCGACTTTCGAGTGAATATTTGTATGACTTTTATTCTTTGTTGTTGCGACTTTCGAGTGAATATTTGTATGACTTTTATACTTTGTTGTCGCGACTTTCGAGTGAATATTTGTATACCTTTAATTATTTGTTGTTGCGACTTTCGAGTGAATATTTGTATGACTTTTATTTTTTGTTGTTGCACCTTTCGAGTGAATATTTGTATGACTTTTATTCGTTGTTGTTGCGACTTTCGAGTGAATATTTGTATGACTTTTATTCTTTGTTGTTGCGACTTTCGAGTGAATATTTGTATGACTTTTATTTTTTGTTGTTGCGACTTTCGAGTGAATATTTGTATGAATTTTATTTTTTGTTGTTGCGACTTTCGAGTGAATATTTGTATGACTTTTATTTTTTGTTGTTGCGACTTTCGAGTGAATATTTGTATGACTTTTATTCTTTGTTGTTGCGACTTTCGAGTGAATATTTGTATGACTTTTATTCTTTGTTGTTGCGACTTTCGAGTGAATATTTGTATGACTTTTATACTTTGTTGTTGCGACTTTCGAGTAAATATTTGTATGACTTTTATTCTTTGTTGTTGCACCTTTCGAGTGAATATTTGTATGACTTTTATTCTTTGTTGTTGCGACTTTCGAGTGAATATTTGTATGACTTTTATTCTTTGTTGTTGCGACTTTCGAGTGAATATTTGTATGACTTTTATTTTTTGTTGTTGCGACTTCGAGTAAATATTTGTATGACTTTTAATTTTTGTTGTTGCACCTTTCGAGTGAATATTTGTATGACTTTTATTCTTTGTTGTTGCGACTTTCGAGTGAATATTTGTATGACTTTTATTCTTTGTTGTTGCGACTTTCGAGTGAATATTTGTATGACTTTCATACTTTGTTGTCGCGACTTTCGAGTGAATATTTGTATACCTTTAATTATTTGTTGTTGCGACTTTCGAGTGAATATTTAGATGACTTTTATTTTTTGTTGTTGCACCTTTCGAGTGAATATTTGTATGACTTTTATTTGTTATTGTTGCGACTTTCGAGTGAATATTTGTATGACTTTTATTCTTTGTTGTTGCGACTTTCGAGTGAATATTTGTATGACTTTTATACTTTGTTGTCGCGACTTTCGAGTGAATATTTGTATACCTTTAATTATTTGTTGTTGCGACTTTCGAGTGAATATTTGTATGACTTTTATTTTTTGTTGTTGCACCTTTCGAGTGAATATTTGTATGACTTTTATTTGTTATTGTTGCGACTGTCGAGTGAATATTTGTATGACTTTTATTTTTTGTTGTTGCGACTTTCGAGTGAATATTTGTATGACTTTTATTTTTTGTTGTTTCGACTTTCGAGTGAATATTTGTATGACTTTTATTTTTTGTTGTTGCGACTTTCGAGTGAATATTTGTATGACTTTTATTCTTTATTGTTGCGACTTTCGAGTGAATATTTGTATGACTTTTATTCTTTATTGTTGCGACTTTCGAGTGAATATTTGTATGACTTTTATTCTTTGTTGTTGCGACTTTCAAGTGAATATTTGTATGACTTTTATTCTGTGTTGTCGCGACTTTCGAGTGAATATTTGTATACCTTTAATTATTTGTTGTTGCGACTTTCGAGTGAATATTTGTATGACTTTTATTTTTTGTTGTTGCACCTTTCGAGTGAATATTTGTATGACTTTTATTTGTTATTGTTGCAACTTTCGAGTGAATATTTGTATGACTTTTATTTTTTGTTGTTGCGACTTTCGAGTGAATATTTGTATGACTTTTATTCTTTGTTGTTGCGACTTTCGAGTGAATATTTGTATGACTTTTAATTTTTGTTGTTGCGACTTTCGAGTGAATATTTGTATGACTTTTATTCTTTGTTGTTGCGACTTTCGAGTGAATATTTGTATGACTTTTATTCTTTGTTGTTGCGACTTTCGAGTGAATATTTGTATGACTTTTATTCTTTGTTGTCGCGACTTTCGAGTGAATATTTGTATACCTTTAATTATTTGTTGTTGCGACTTTCGAGTGAATATTTGTATGACTTTTATTTTTTGTTGTTGCACCTTTCGAGTGAATATTTGTATGACTTTTATTCTTTGTTGTTGCGACTTTCGAGTGAATATTTGTATGACTTTTATTCTTTGTTGTTGCGACTTTCGAGTGAATATTTGTATGACTTTTATACTTTGTTGTTGCGACTTTCGAGTGAATATTTGTATGACTTTTATTCTTTGTTGTCGCGACTTTCGAGTGAATATTTGTATACCTTTAATTATTTGTTGTTGCGACTTTCGAGTGAATATTTGTATGACTTTTATTTTTTGTTGTTGCACCTTTCGAGTGAATATTTGTATGACTTTTATTTGTTATTGTTGCGACTGTCGAGTGAATATTTGTATGACTTTTATTTTTTGTTGTTGCGACTTTCGAGTGAATATTTGTATGAATTTTATTTTTTGTTGTTGCGACTTTCGAGTGAATATTTGTATGACTTTTAATTTTTGTTGTTGCACCTTTCGAGTGAATATTTGTATGACTTTTATTCTTTGTTGTTGCGACTTTCGAGTGAATATTTGTATGACTTTTATTCTTTGTTGTTGCGACTTTCGAGTGAATATTTGTATGACTTTTATACTTTGTTGTCGCGACTTTCGAGTGAATATTTGTATACCTTTAATTATTTGTTGTTGCGACTTTCGAGTGAATATTTGTATGACTTTTATTTTTTGTTGTTGCACCTTTCGAGTGAATATTTGTATGACTTTTATTCGTTGTTGTTGCGACTTTCGAGTGAATATTTGTATGACTTTTATTCTTTGTTGTTGCGACTTTCGAGTGAATATTTGTATGACTTTTATTTTTTGTTGTTGCGACTTTCGAGTGAATATTTGTATGAATTTTATTTTTTGTTGTTGCGACTTTCGAGTGAATATTTGTATGACTTTTATTTTTTGTTGTTGCGACTTTCGAGTGAATATTTGTATGACTTTTATTCTTTGTTGTTGCGACTTTCGAGTGAATATTTGTATGACTTTTATTCTTTGTTGTTGCGACTTTCGAGTGAATATTTGTATGACTTTTATACTTTGTTGTTGCGACTTTCGAGTAAATATTTGTATGACTTTTATTCTTTGTTGTTGCACCTTTCGAGTGAATATTTGTATGACTTTTATTCTTTGTTGTTGCGACTTTCGAGTGAATATTTGTATGACTTTTATTCTTTGTTGTTGCGACTTTCGAGTGAATATTTGTATGACTTTTATTTTTTGTTGTTGCGACTTCGAGTAAATATTTGTATGACTTTTAATTTTTGTTGTTGCACCTTTCGAGTGAATATTTGTATGACTTTTATTCTTTGTTGTTGCGACTTTCGAGTGAATATTTGTATGACTTTTATTCTTTGTTGTTGCGACTTTCGAGTGAATATTTGTATGACTTTCATACTTTGTTGTCGCGACTTTCGAGTGAATATTTGTATACCTTTAATTATTTGTTGTTGCGACTTTCGAGTGAATATTTAGATGACTTTTATTTTTTGTTGTTGCACCTTTCGAGTGAATATTTGTATGACTTTTATTTGTTATTGTTGCGACTTTCGAGTGAATATTTGTATGACTTTTATTCTTTGTTGTTGCGACTTTCGAGTGAATATTTGTATGACTTTTATACTTTGTTGTCGCGACTTTCGAGTGAATATTTGTATACCTTTAATTATTTGTTGTTGCGACTTTCGAGTGAATATTTGTATGACTTTTATTTTTTGTTGTTGCACCTTTCGAGTGAATATTTGTATGACTTTTATTCTTTGTTGTTGCGACTTTCGAGTGAATATTTGTATGAATTTTATTTTTTGTTGTTGCCACTTTCGAGTGAATATTTGTATGACTTTTATTCTTTGTTGTTGCGACTTTCGAGTGACTATTTGTATGACTTTTATTCTTTGTTGTTGCGACTTTCGAGTGAATATTTGTATGACTTTTATTCTTTGTTGTTGCGACTTTCGAGTGAATATTTGTATGACTTTTATACTTTGTTGTTGCGACTTTCGAGTAAATATTTGTATGACTTTTATTATTTGTTGTTGCAACTTTCGAGTGAATATTTGTATGACTTTTATTTGTTATTGTTGCGACTTTCGAGTGACTATTTGTATGATTTTTATTTTTTGTTGTTGCGACTTTCGAGTGAATATTTGTATGAATTTTATTTTTTGTTGTTGCGACTTTCGAGTGAATATTTGTATGACTTTTATTCTTTGTTGTTGCGACTTTCGAGTGAATATTTGTATGACTTTTATTTTTTGTCGTTGCGACTTTCGAGTGAATATTTGTATGACTTTTATTCTTTGTTGTTGCGACTTTCGAGTGAATATTTGTATGACTTTTATTTTTTGTTGTTGCGATTTTCGAGTGACTATTTGTATGACTTTTATTTTTTGTTGTTGCGACTTTCGAGTGACTATTTGTATGAGTTTTATTTTTTGTTGTTGCGACTTTCGAGTGAATATTTGTATTACTTTTATTTTTTGTTGTTGCTACTTTCGAATGAATATTTGTATGACTTTTATTTGTTATTGTTGCGACTTTCGAGTGACTATTTGTATGATTTTTATTTTTTGTTGTTGCGACTTTCGAGTGAATATTTGTATGAATTTTATTTTTTGTTGTTGCGACTTTCGAGTGAATATTTGTATGACTTTTATTCTTTGTTGTTGCGACTTTCGAGTGAATATTTGTATGACTTTTATTCTTTGTTGTTGCGACTTTCGAGTGAATATTTGTATGACTTTTATTCTTTGTTGTTGCGACTTTCGAGTGAATATTTGTATGACTTTTATTCTTTGTTGTTGCGACTTTCGAGAGACTATTTGTATGACTTTTATTTTTTGTTGTTGCGACTTTCGAGTGACTATTTGTATGAGTTTTATTTTTTGTTGTTGCGACTTTCGAGTGAATATTTGTATTACTTTTATTTTTTGTTGTTGCGACTTTCGAGTGAATATTTGTATGACTTTTATTTATTGTTGTTGCAACTTTACAGTGAATATTTGTATGACTTTTATTCTTTGTTGTTGCACCTTTCGAGTGAATATTTGTATGACTTTTATTCTTTGTTGTTGCGACTTTCGAGTGAATATTTGTATGACTTTTATTCTTTGTTGTTGCGACTTTCGAGTGAATATTTGTATGACTTTTATTTTTTGTTGTTGCGACTTCGAGTAAATATTTGTATGACTTTTAATTTTTATTGTTGCACCTTTCGAGTGAATATTTGTATGACTTTTATTCTTTGTTGTTGCGACTTTCGAGTGAATATTTGTATGACTTTTATTCTTTGTTGTTGCGACTTTCGAGTGAATATTTGTATGACTTTCATACTTTGTTGTCGCGACTTTCGAGTGAATATTTGTATACCTTTAATTATTTGTTGTTGCGACTTTCGAGTGAATATTTGGATGACTTTTATTTTTTGTTGTTGCACCTTTCGAGTGAATATTTGTATGACTTTTATTTGTTATTGTTGCGACTTTCGAGTGAATATTTGTATGACTTTTATTCTTTGTTGTTGCGACTTTCGAGTGAATATTTGTATGACTTTTATACTTTGTTGTCGCGACTTTCGAGTGAATATTTGTATACCTTTAATTATTTGTTGTTGCGACTTTCGAGTGAATATTTGTATGACTTTTATTTTTTGTTGTTGCACCTTTCGAGTGAATATTTGTATGACTTTTATTCTTTGTTGTTGCGACTTTCGAGTGAATATTTGTATGAATTTTATTTTTTGTTGTTGCGACTTTCGGGTGAATATTTGTATGACTTTTATTCTTTGTTGTTGCGACTTTCGAGTGACTATTTGTATGACTTTTATTCTTTGTTGTTGCGACTTTCGAGTGAATATTTGTATGACTTTTATTCTTTGTTGTTGCGACTTTCGAGTGAATATTTGTATGACTTTTATACTTTGTTGTTGCGACTTTCGAGTAAATATTTGTATGACTTTTATTATTTGTTGTTGCAACTTTCGAGTGAATATTTGTATGACTTTTATTTGTTATTGTTGCGACTTTCGAGTGACTATTTGTATGATTTTTATTTTTTGTTGTTGCGACTTTCGAGTGAATATTTGTATGAATTTTATTTTTTGTTGTTGCGACTTTCGAGTGAATATTTGTATGACTTTTATTCTTTGTTGTTGCGACTTTCGAGTGAATATTTGTATGACTTTTATTTTTTGTCGTTGCGACTTTCGAGTGAATATTTGTATGACTTTTATTCTTTGTTGTTGCGACTTTCGAGTGAATATTTGTATGACTTTTATTCTTTGTTGTTGCGACTTTCGAGTGAATATTTGTATGACTTTTATACTTTGTTGTCGCGACTTTCGAGTGAATATTTGTATACCTTTAATTATTTGTTGTTGCGACTTTCGAGTGAATATTTGTATGACTTTTATTTTTTGTTGTTGCACCTTTCGAGTGAATATTTGTATGACTTTTATTCGTTGTTGTTGCGACTTTCGAGTGAATATTTGTATGACTTTTATTCTTTGTTGTTGCGACTTTCGAGTGAATATTTGTATGACTTTTATTTTTTGTTGTTGCGACTTTCGAGTGAATATTTGTATGAATTTTATTTTTTGTTGTTGCGACTTTCGAGTGAATATTTGTATGACTTTTATTTTTTGTTGTTGCGACTTTCGAGTGAATATTTGTATGACTTTTATTCTTTGTTGTTGCGACTTTCGAGTGAATATTTGTATGACTTTTATTCTTTGTTGTTGCGACTTTCGAGTGAATATTTGTATGACTTTTATACTTTGTTGTTGCGACTTTCGAGTAAATATTTGTATGACTTTTATTCTTTGTTGTTGCACCTTTCGAGTGAATATTTGTATGACTTTTATTCTTTGTTGTTGCGACTTTCGAGTGAATATTTGTATGACTTTTATTCTTTGTTGTTGCGACTTTCGAGTGAATATTTGTATGACTTTTATTTTTTGTTGTTGCGACTTCGAGTAAATATTTGTATGACTTTTAATTTTTGTTGTTGCACCTTTCGAGTGAATATTTGTATGACTTTTATTCTTTGTTGTTGCGACTTTCGAGTGAATATTTGTATGACTTTTATTCTTTGTTGTTGCGACTTTCGAGTGAATATTTGTATGACTTTCATACTTTGTTGTCGCGACTTTCGAGTGAATATTTGTATACCTTTAATTATTTGTTGTTGCGACTTTCGAGTGAATATTTAGATGACTTTTATTTTTTGTTGTTGCACCTTTCGAGTGAATATTTGTATGACTTTTATTTGTTATTGTTGCGACTTTCGAGTGAATATTTGTATGACTTTTATTCTTTGTTGTTGCGACTTTCGAGTGAATATTTGTATGACTTTTATACTTTGTTGTCGCGACTTTCGAGTGAATATTTGTATACCTTTAATTATTTGTTGTTGCGACTTTCGAGTGAATATTTGTATGACTTTTATTTTTTGTTGTTGCACCTTTCGAGTGAATATTTGTATGACTTTTATTCTTTGTTGTTGCGACTTTCGAGTGAATATTTGTATGAATTTTATTTTTTGTTGTTGCGACTTTCGAGTGAATATTTGTATGACTTTTATTCTTTGTTGTTGCGACTTTCGAGTGACTATTTGTATGACTTTTATTCTTTGTTGTTGCGACTTTCGAGTGAATATTTGTATGACTTTTATTCTTTGTTGTTGCGACTTTCGAGTGAATATTTGTATGACTTTTATACTTTGTTGTTGCGACTTTCGAGTAAATATTTGTATGACTTTTATTATTTGTTGTTGCAACTTTCGAGTGAATATTTGTATGACTTTTATTTGTTATTGTTGCGACTTTCGAGTGACTATTTGTATGATTTTTATTTTTTGTTGTTGCGACTTTCGAGTGAATATTTGTATGAATTTTATTTTTTGTTGTTGCGACTTTCGAGTGAATATTTGTATGACTTTTATTCTTTGTTGTTGCGACTTTCGAGTGAATATTTGTATGACTTTTATTTTTTGTCGTTGCGACTTTCGAGTGAATATTTGTATGACTTTTATTCTTTGTTGTTGCGACTTTCGAGTGAATATTTGTATGACTTTTATTTTTTGTTGTTGCGATTTTCGAGTGACTATTTGTATGACTTTTATTTTTTGTTGTTGCGACTTTCGAGTGACTATTTGTATGAGTTTTATTTTTTGTTGTTGCGACTTTCGAGTGAATATTTGTATTACTTTTATTTTTTGTTGTTGCTACTTTCGAATGAATATTTGTATGACTTTTATTTGTTATTGTTGCGACTTTCGAGTGACTATTTGTATGATTTTTATTTTTTGTTGTTGCGACTTTCGAGTGAATATTTGTATGAATTTTATTTTTTGTTGTTGCGACTTTCGAGTGAATATTTGTATGACTTTTATTCTTTGTTGTTGCGACTTTCGAGTGAATATTTGTATGACTTTTATTCTTTGTTGTTGCGACTTTCGAGTGAATATTTGTATGACTTTTATTCTTTGTTGTTGCGACTTTCGAGTGAATATTTGTATGACTTTTATTCTTTGTTGTTGCGACTTTCGAGAGACTATTTGTATGACTTTTATTTTTTGTTGTTGCGACTTTCGAGTGACTATTTGTATGAGTTTTATTTTTTGTTGTTGCGACTTTCGAGTGAATATTTGTATTACTTTTATTTTTTGTTGTTGCGACTTTCGAGTGAATATTTGTATGACTTTTATTTATTGTTGTTGCAACTTTACAGTGAATATTTGTATGACTTTTATTCTTTGTTGTTGCACCTTTCGAGTGAATATTTGTATGACTTTTATTCTTTGTTGTTGCGACTTTCGAGTGAATATTTGTATGACTTTTATTCTTTGTTGTTGCGACTTTCGAGTGAATATTTGTATGACTTTTATTTTTTGTTGTTGCGACTTCGAGTAAATATTTGTATGACTTTTAATTTTTATTGTTGCACCTTTCGAGTGAATATTTGTATGACTTTTATTCTTTGTTGTTGCGACTTTCGAGTGAATATTTGTATGACTTTTATTCTTTGTTGTTGCGACTTTCGAGTGAATATTTGTATGACTTTCATACTTTGTTGTCGCGACTTTCGAGTGAATATTTGTATACCTTTAATTATTTGTTGTTGCGACTTTCGAGTGAATATTTGGATGACTTTTATTTTTTGTTGTTGCACCTTTCGAGTGAATATTTGTATGACTTTTATTTGTTATTGTTGCGACTTTCGAGTGAATATTTGTATGACTTTTATTCTTTGTTGTTGCGACTTTCGAGTGAATATTTGTATGACTTTTATACTTTGTTGTCGCGACTTTCGAGTGAATATTTGTATACCTTTAATTATTTGTTGTTGCGACTTTCGAGTGAATATTTGTATGACTTTTATTTTTTGTTGTTGCACCTTTCGAGTGAATATTTGTATGACTTTTATTCTTTGTTGTTGCGACTTTCGAGTGAATATTTGTATGAATTTTATTTTTTGTTGTTGCGACTTTCGAGTGAATATTTGTATGACTTTTATTCTTTGTTGTTGCGACTTTCGAGTGACTATTTGTATGACTTTTATTCTTTGTTGTTGCGACTTTCGAGTGAATATTTGTATGACTTTTATTCTTTGTTGTTGCGACTTTCGAGTGAATATTTGTATGACTTTTATACTTTGTTGTTGCGACTTTCGAGTAAATATTTGTATGACTTTTATTATTTGTTGTTGCAACTTTCGAGTGAATATTTGTATGACTTTTATTTGTTATTGTTGCGACTTTCGAGTGACTATTTGTATGATTTTTATTTTTTGTTGTTGCGACTTTCGAGTGAATATTTGTATGAATTTTATTTTTTGTTGTTGCGACTTTCGAGTGAATATTTGTATGACTTTTATTCTTTGTTGTTGCGACTTTCGAGTGAATATTTGTATGACTTTTATTTTTTGTCGTTGCGACTTTCGAGTGAATATTTGTATGACTTTTATTCTTTGTTGTTGCGACTTTCGAGTGAATATTTGTATGACTTTTATTTTTTGTTGTTGCGATTTTCGAGTGACTATTTGTATGACTTTTATTTTTTGTTGTTGCGACTTTCGAGTGACTATTTGTATGAGTTTTATTTTTTGTTGTTGCGACTTTCGAGTGAATATTTGTATTACTTTTATTTTTTGTTGTTGCTACTTTCGAATGAATATTTGTATGACTTTTATTTGTTATTGTTGCGACTTTCGAGTGACTATTTGTATGATTTTTATTTTTTGTTGTTGCGACTTTCGAGTGAATATTTGTATGAATTTTATTTTTTGTTGTTGCGACTTTCGAGTGAATATTTGTATGACTTTTATTCTTTGTTGTTGCGACTTTCGAGTGAATATTTGTATGACTTTTATTCTTTGTTGTTGCGACTTTCGAGTGAATATTTGTATGACTTTTATTCTTTGTTGTTGCGACTTTCGAGTGAATATTTGTATGACTTTTATTCTTTGTTGTTGCGACTTTCGAGAGACTATTTGTATGACTTTTATTTTTTGTTGTTGCGACTTTCGAGTGACTATTTGTATGAGTTTTATTTTTTGTTGTTGCGACTTTCGAGTGAATATTTGTATTACTTTTATTTTTTGTTGTTGCGACTTTCGAGTGAATATTTGTATGACTTTTATTTATTGTTGTTGCAACTTTACAGTGAATATTTGTATGACTTTTATTTGTTATTGTTGCGACTTTCGAGTGACTATTTGTATGACTTTTATTTTTTGTTGTTGCGACTTTCGAGTGAATATTTGTATGAATTTTATTTTTTGTTGTTGCGACTTTCGAGTGAATATTTGTATGACTTTTATTCTTTGTTGTTGCGACTTTCGAGTGAATATTTGTATGACTTTTATTCTTTGTTGTTGCGACTTTCGAGTGAATATTTGTATGACTTTTATTCTTTGTTGTTGCGACTTTCGAGTGAATATTTGTATGACTTTTATTTACTGACGTGATTTCTTTCTGATAAGATTAACGATCAAACAATGTTTGGTTTTCTAACTACTTGTTACCTCAGTCAAAGAGGTTATGTTTTCCGTGGTTTTTCGTTGATTCTTTTCATGTGTACAACCAGGCGTCAACATCGCTTGACCAATCGTCACCAAACTTGGTCAAATTACTGATTTAGTCAAAGGTCAAAGGTCACGAGTAAAATGAAAGTCACACTTCTTGCGATAAATTTGGTTCTGTTCATCGTAGAGACTCACTAGTTGGTGCATATTGTAGCCAATGAAGTCCCGCATCTTATATAACCTTGATATCAATGATCACAAATTAATACCTTTTTTGTGTCTTCAGTGTGGTCAGCTTTATTTTCACACAGTTCTCAACATAGGAGTAAATGTGCTTTTGATTGCACTGAAGCATTTGGGGTTCATAAACTTTTGAGTTTTTCAAAAGGGCGTTTGATGAGTATGGTTCACCCAGTGTTTTATTTGTGATTTTAAGGACATTGAAACACAAAGTTATATCCATTCCAAAGATTTGTCCAAATTTTGTTCATGACTTTAACCATCTTAACTCATTGAAATTTCTTAAATCCATAACTTCAGTAATGTAATCTCTATTTTTTTTTAAAAACATTTTTTGAGTAATTTTAAACTAGACATGATGTCGATTTTCAATGTGTGGTACAATCCAAAGATTTTTTTGTGCAAGCTCCCCACTATTAAAATGAGTTTTGCAAATAAAATTGCCAAGCCAGCCATGCGCAGTGCGCGCACACAACCATGGCCTACTTTTATGAGTCCTCTCTAGATGTGCGTCGGGTTAGGGTTAGGGTTAAAGTTAGGTTATGGTTATGGTTAAGTTCGGATTACGGTTAGGGTCAATATCTTCCTGTCGAGATCGATGAGACTCTTTTTTACACCCTGTCCAAAGGGAGAGGCTAGTGGTTGGTGCACTAGCCCAAATGTGACAACAATACTCCATGAATGGACGAATGGTGGTTTTATAGAGATATAGGATACTGGCAAGTGTGAGAAGTTTTTCTAGCTCGGTAGAGGGAGCCTACTTTCTTTGCAGCAGACTTGGCAGTATCTTCTATGTATTTGTTCCAATTCATATTACTCGTGAGTGTTAGGCCGAGGAGTTTGAATGATTTCTTACTCTTCTAAAATGCAAAATAAACGCCACTGTGGAACGCATCGCGAAATCGTGGACATCTATCTGAGTGAGTTTATGTGGAGGCAGAAATATAAGGGAGATGATCATTTTATGCAAATATTTAATAAAATCAATGGATTTCATCTTAAATAATAAAACGATTTTTTTCTACAACGTTTTTTAGGAAACGGGACTATTCTACGAAATATCCAAATCAAGTTCCAAGAAAAGTGTCCATCTGGATAAAAATTGCTTCAATTTAGAAACAGTACCGCTTGGTTGCTTCCCAGCTGACTACAACATGGTCCTTTTTAAGTCCAATGAAAAAAATTCTTGTCGAATCGCACACTTTAATAATCAAATTCTGACCATTTCACCGATCGTTTCCAAACCCTCTCAAAGGTGTTGTTCATTGACAATCTTATTAAGCCTTATCTTCGAGTGGCTTTCGGCCTTTGATAAGCGGTGACTCATTAGTATGAAAAACAGAACAGATACTACACCTTGATCTTAGCCCGAGGGTAGGAATTGAAATTTAAGTTAATAAAGGTCTTAATTACGTTTCATTATTATGAACCGGTCCGTACGACAGAGTATTAAAAACAAGGTCAACCTGCACTTTTAAACGTAAAACCTAAACAATCGCTAAACCAATCATTTTGAAGAGAAAATTCCCCAAAGTATTTACTACTTAGCTATTCAAATCTCACCCGATACAAATAAAAACATGCAGTCTCGTTTTTTAAAGGAAGTAAAAAATACTTTGGCACTTCTGCAAAATAGGGACGAGCTGAAATTTATTTGTTTCCATTTTAGAAGAGCTCCAACAGTGTAAGGGGCCGACAACTCTCTTTTTAGTACATAATTTCTAATTTCTTCGAAAATGTAATGTGAATGCGCGATTTATTTCTGAATTCTATCCCGTTTAAAAAAAAAAAAAAAAAAACAAGAGAAAAAAATAAGAGAAAAAATAATTTATAAAACTGTAAAAAAAAAAAAAATCAGAAACCCTAAACCAAACACGATGACTGTTCGTTTTGAAATGAAAATAATACTGTTGATTTTCCCAAATTTTTTTTTCTTCAATTAGTTATTAATCTATTAATTAATGGAATTTGCATTAGTTCTTATTTAAAACATCCACATTTTCCATTTTCGTGTAAATTACGTACTTAAAAGTGAAAAAAAAGAGTTGTCGGTCTCTTACACTATTGGAGCTCTTCTAAAATGAAAACAAGTAAATACTTTAAACGTCAATTAGAGGTCTCAAAGCGATTACTACTACTACTACTACTACTGCTACTACAACAATAACAACCACTACTACTCCTACTACTACTGCTACTACTATTATTATTACTACTACTACTACTACTACTACTACTACTATTATTACTACTAATACTACTGCTACTACAACAACCACTACTACTGCTACTGCTACTGCTACTATTATTATTACTACTACTACCACTACAACTACTACTGCTACTACTGCTACTACAACAACAACTACTACTACTACTGCTACTACTACTATTATTACTACTACTACAACTACTACTACTTCTAATACTACTACTGCTACTAATGCTGCTACTGCTATACTACTACTACAACTACTACTACTACTTCTACTACTGCTAATGCTACTACTGCAAAGAAAACGAAAAATGAGTGCAGGAAAACTAAAGGCATATAATCAAAGAACACTCACCTACTTCAGGTAAGTTAAAAAAAATAACAACTACTAACAGGAAAAGTAGATGTTTGAAAAATCACCCGGCGTTGTCAGTAAGTAAAGAGGATCTTCGTGTCTTTTTCTTCTTTATTTACATCATTCATTTATTTGCACCATCCTCTTACTCTCATTCGTGCGTTGCTGCTACTACTACTACTTTTGCATTTTCTTTTTCTTCTTCATTTACGTTATTTATTTATCTATGTCATCCAAACTCTTATTCTCTTACGTTGCTGCTACTACCACCTCTTCTATTACTTTCCTCCTACCACTTCTCCATCCTCTGTTCCTCTCCTCCCACGACTTCTCGTTTCATTAGCTTTCCTTCCCATCATCATTTTTTTTTTTTTGAAAACGTTCAACATGCAAACAACCAAGCATAAAAGAGTTTTAATATTATACGAGATTAGGACGAAACCAAAGGAGCTGTAACCACAAAGTCTGGCGATATTTAAGAAAAAGACTATAGTTTGACTCCCCCCTCCAAATAATAATACAGGGTTTCCCATAAGTAACTAAGTTTTATTTAAAAAAATTAACAAAACTTACGCACCTCTTTCATTATATACACGCGCGCACACGCATATATATATATATATATATATATATATATATATATATATATATATATATATGTGTGTGTGTGTGTGTGTGTGTGTGTGTGTGTGTGTGAAAAGATGACAGACGGAAAACAAGTCAAAATGCAGGAGAAAAACAAAAACAAGAGATTTTTTTGACCAGTTTCGTTTGTGGGGAACGTCTTCAGAAAATGAAGAATACAGAAAATAATTTTATTTTATATTGAAGGCACACACATGGGATGAGGGGGAAAATGATCTGCTTGGATCATGTGAGGAGACATTAAGTGATGTTGGGACATGATAAGTGGGTGATACATTCTTCAAAGGTGGTGGGGGAGGAAGGCGGCAGAGAAACTAGCTACGGTGAACATAAAGGGTGGGGATGAAATTGACACATTGGAAAGTTAGCACCTAAAGATTAATAAGAAATAAACAGGGATAGGTCAAGCTAATTTGTCAACAATAGGTTTTTAAAGAGCAATTCATGAAAATGAAAAGCTGAGGTGGGAAAAATATGTGAAAAAAGAAGATAAAAAGGAAAGACAAAAATATAAATGGTTTAAAAATAGAAAAATAAGAGAGATGTATTAAAAAAGGTTAGATTGTAAATGAGAGCTTGCAATAATCACAAAAATATATAAAAATATATAAACACACACACACACACGCACATGTGTAAATGTAAACATATACACACATATGTGTGTATATATCCATACACATACATACATACAAAACAACATTTTCCAAAATGTATATGCATATATATATATATGCATATATATATATATATATATATATATATATATATATATATATATATATATATATATATAAATATAGATACTTATATATATGCAAACATTGTTAAAAAATTACAGAATTCGTCTGTTTAATTATACCTTTTTTTATTTTTTCAATTTTTCTGATGACTTTTTTGTATTAAAATTTAAAAAAAATAATAAATGTTCCATAGGTTTCACAGTTTTCACGAATCGAATCATCCCCAGGTGTCAAAAGCAAATGAACTTTTTTGCTGGAGAAAGAAGATAATCTTTTAAAAGACGGCGGAGAAACGCGCATAGAACGTTTTTTGCATTGTTCCACGAAGTTGTCGACGATTTAAATTCAGCAACGTTGGATGGCATCACGGAACAAAATTGCATTACGTTAAGCATTTTAAAATGTTACCACTGGTTTCTCTCTCTCTCTCTCTCTCTCTCTCTCTCTCTCTCTCTCTCTCTCTCTATCTATCTCTCTTTCAGTCTCTCCTTTTCTCTTTCTCACTATCTCTTTCTCTCTTTCTCTCCATCTCTCTCTCTCTCTTCCCCCTCTCTCTCTCTCGCTTACTGCATGTTTTTGATTCCCCGTTCTATCTATCACTTAAACAGGGTTGATATGCCATCAAACAAATGTAAGTGTCATGCATGTTTATTTATATGATGAAAAAAATGCGAATGTGACATTGAGTTAGAAAGGAGGTCATGACCTTTTTGATAATACTAGACATATCTTCCCCATTACCGATTGGAATTTCAGCATTTAAATTCCACGTTGCCAGAAATGACAGAATTTTCTCTGTAGAAACAAACAGTTTTGCAAAAAGACCATTTTTGGGGGGGAATTATAAACATTTTTATTGACGGAATAGTTTCGTAAATAAGCAATTTTGTGGCAACGTGTTTCACAGATGTGAAGTTCGTGAAAAGAAACACTGTTCGTGGAAAGAAACACTGTTCGTGAAAATTCCGTTCGATGTTTTAAGTACACGCAGGGAAAAGGGAAAGTTCTTTGTAGGGATGAAAGCTAGATGAGTTGGGTATCTTTCAGAATGATCAGTACAGTCGCGGACGGGGTCCAAAAAACTAACGAGAACGGGGTTATAAAAATAAATATGCAACAAGTGAGTTTAACCTACGTCGAGAAGAGATATTTGTCTACTTACCTATGATATTTGTTTGTATTTTTACGTACTATAAATGGGGTTTTATTAGCTGTAAAAAAAATTTCTTGTTCATTTTTTACTCGTTTTTTTTAGACAAAAAAATGGCGCTTGCTCGTAAGACGCCATGTCTTACGAGCAAGCGCCATTTTTTTTTTTTGCAAGTCGCGAACATGCAAAAAAAAAAAAAAATGGCGCTTGCTCGTAAGACATGGCGTCTTACGAGCAAGCGCCATTTTTTTGTCTAAAAAAAACGAGTAAAAAATGAACAAGAAACTATTGATAATGATAAAACTATTGATTTCTACTAAATAGCAGTTGGAACGGTTTAAAAATACAAACAAATATCACAGGTCAGTTTTAAATTAACTTTTATCGACGACAGTTACTTTTATTTGTTGTATATTTGTTTTTTTGAGCGTTTTCAGCGTACTGATCATTCTGAAAGATACCCGATGAGTTCTTGGTGTGAATGTTTTACAACGAGTAACCAGAGATTGGAGCACAGTCGGGCACTTTCTATGGAAATGACGAGTAGAAAGAGACTACCAACGTCTCTTTTGTGAAACGAGTCACCAGAGATTGGAGCTCAGTCGGCTATTTTTAATGGAAATAACGATGGAGTAGAGAAAGACTAGCAACGTCTCATTTGTGAAAAGGGGGGGGGGTGTAGAAGAGATCATCTCTCACTAGATTGCGAAGTTTATTTTTAACTCTGTCAAGGCCCGAAAGGTTGCAGCAGAACTCTATCTTTGGATTGATCTGTCTTTTATATCAGTCAATGGTTGCATCCAGGGTCAGATACTTTCTGTATTGGTAGAATCATGTGGGATGATATTGTTTTCTGGGCAT
Source organism: Sepiola atlantica (assembly GCA_963556195.1). NCBI lineage: Eukaryota > Metazoa > Mollusca > Cephalopoda > Sepiida > Sepiolidae > Sepiola > Sepiola atlantica. Next base: position 195,969,425 of record OY744522.1, read on the forward strand.
TTGGTAATATTGCTATTATTAACTATCTGACAGTTATACTAAAACATTACACTTCTTCATTTTCTTTATCTTTGCTTTTGTTTACTGATATTGTCTTCTGAATATGTAATAATATTGATATTATTTAATTATTATTTTATAATAATTATAATAATTATTCAATTAAATTTTGACATTTTCTGCGTTCCTACTTCCAATTGTCTGCTGCGGTGTTTCATTGGTTTGACACCGGTTTTTTCCCCGTTTTTCCGACCCTCTCGGTCTTCTATTGTTGTCTTTTGAAAATGAAAGTTTTTCTTTCGAAAATTTAAGATTACCTTTTGCCGAACTTTTTTTTATTTACCAGACAGTATTTACTATTCTGGTATTTAATCAGTTTTTCGTGAAATTATGAATAAATCGTTTTGAGTTTCACTTTCTCTCATCGTTTATTTCTGTTCACTTTTTCCATCTTCCGGCAACTACATCGCATTGCTACAGCTTCAGACTACTAATCTGCACTAATATTGGTATGATCAGTTGTATGACAGCGTCTTTCTTGTTTTTTGTTGTTTTTGGTTTTTACTAACGAGTCACGACTTATCAAGGTCCAAAGGCCACTCGAGGATAAAGGTTCAAAAGCCACTCAAGGATAAGGGTTTCTGAGTTTGTCAGGTAGACGGTGAGACCTCCGAGGGGATTTGTAACGACGGTTGTGATTGGTCAGAAATTGATTATTTAAGAGGACGGTCCAATAAGAATTTGTTTACATTGGACTTGAAAACGATGATGTTGTAGTCAGTCGAGAAGCAGCCACATGGTAATGTGTTCAATAGACTGGCAGTTCTAGGAAAGAAACTTTGTTCATGGAAGCTCCGTTTAGTTTTAGGTACACAGAGGGGGAAAGGTGAATTATTGACAGTGGTTGTAGCTAGACGAGTATTTGTTGTAAATCTTTTACAAGGGGGGCCATAGATTGAAGCTCAGTCGAGCACCTACCATGAAAATAACGATAGAGCAGAGAAAGACTAGCAACGTCTCTTCGGTGAGAAAGAGACTGTAGGGAAGAGTATGAACATGTTTGTATGCGTGTTTGTTCGTGCGTTTACTGCACCGGCCGTAATCGTCCGACACGTTGTGCCGGTCCAACGATGTTGTGCGATCTCGTCTCAGTGCTGCACCAAAGACTCTCATCCCAAGTAAAACGATGAGTCCAGTTTATCAATGAGTAACAAAACTTTATTTGCTGAATTGTTATAAAAGATACTCGTGTTTCCGAGTTAAATCACCCAGGCACTGACCACTTGAGATATCTCCGGAGATAAATGTTGGATAGAGAATTATCATGGCAGCAATCGGTGAACATCTCAGCATGAGGTCCGCCTTTTACGAGATACTCAATCCATTTAAAAGAGAAATAATCTCTTGGGTGGACCAAACAAAACCAAAGATATTTTTGTTTTATTTTGTGCCCCCCCCCTCTTTCCTCTAGCAGAACATCTAACACTTGTAACGTCCGCCACTCATATACATCACTTTAAATAATGCAACGAACTGGACTTTTACAAGAGGACATCGCCGAATAGACTTCGAAGTCGGTTCTGTACTCTGTCAAGGCAGGAAAGGCTGCGCTGTGCAGCACCTTTGCCTTTCTTTCAGTTTTGGTTAGTGATATTATTTTTTTAAAGGTTTCGTAATATTAGTATTGTTATTCATTTGAATTAGCAAGTCTTCTCCGTTAACCTTACCGTTGTCTTGTTTTATTTATGTTCAGTAATATTGTCTTTTGGGGCATTTTATAATACTGCTGTTGTCATTTATTTATCAACACGTATACCCGTCGTATAATGGTGTACTTACTGTCCTTATCGATTCTAGAGCCGTACTTCGATTTCTTATTGTCTGGTCGTGATGTTGCCCGTTGTTGGTTGTCGAGTTGTGATGGGTCTGGACCGACTGCCGGAGAAGCTGAAACAGAAGCAAAACTATTTCTAAAATGAATAAGATCATCTTGATTATTTTATTGTTGAATAGATGGTCGTCACATCGATGGGGTGGTGAAAAGAACGAGGGTAACCTTAAAGTCTTGCTTTATTTTTGTTTTGAAGTTTGTTTTTTGGGGCTTTGTTTTGGGGGTGATATTGTTATCTAAAAATGTAATATTTCCTTGGGTATTTATCTGAATTTGTTATGACTATCTTATGACTATCTTATGACTATCATCTTATGATTATCTTATGACTATCTTATGACTATCATCTTATGACTATCATCTTATGACTATCATCTTATGACTATCTTATGACTATCTTATGACTATCATCTTATGACTATCATCTTATGACTATCTTATGACTATTAGTTATCGTTATTTTTCTTGCTTTTTTGCTTCTGTATATTTTCTGATTATATCGGATTCTATGTTCATTTATGAAATGTACAGAATACCATAAAGATACGACACCTTGTGAGCATCGTACCTATTCCAGTTAAATTGATGTGAAATAAAAGTAAACGCGTCTTTTGAAAAAAGATAATTGAAGTGACATGAAAGGTCAGCAACTTTTTTTCAATTTGGTTTTTCATTTTACCAAGTAATTCCCGTCTTTTTTATTGTCATCTTTTTTAATTTTTATTTTTGTCTTTTTTATTGTCATTTTTTAATTTTTATTTTTGTCTTTTTTATTGTCATTTTTTTAATTTTTATTTTTGTCTTTTTTATTGTC
>OY744522.1:195977129-195992129 GCA_963556195.1 Sepiola atlantica
TCTAATCAGTCTACAAAACTGACAAAACGGCTGCCTTGTAGTTTTACTCATTGGATTGAGAAAGGCACACAATTCCTCGAATGTCCCTGAGCCAGTTTCCAGGTAGACGCTAAAAAAAAGATTCATATAAAATAAATATATCAAAATTATCATAAGAATAATACTGAGCCTTATAAAGTAATCAAAAAGAAAAATAATTCACTCGTTATAGAGTTTAAATTCAAAAATATATAAATTAAAAAAATAATAATTAAGAAAAAATAAATTTATAAATTAAAAAAGTATAATCCTACAAGGACATAAACAAATAGATGATAAATGAATTAATGAATAAATATTTTATTTTAATATAACTTAGCCCCCTTTATATAATAGCCATCTTGGGACGTTTCTTCTCTGTAAATTGAATGAACTTTAGTTTTTTGAGAAGGAGAGCATTTCTCCCGAAATATCAAAATATTTTCACCATCCCGGATTCTATAAACAGTAAATGAAATATTTACTTGTCAGTAAGTTTTAGAAGAAAAGTCTCGCATATATAGTTTTTGTTCATCCCTCTTTCACCATTCCGGTTTTCTCCGCATTGCATACAGCCTTATTAAAGACTTATATAATTATAATAATTTATTTTTTGCCCTTGTTTTTGCTGGAGCATCCTACCAGATGGCAGGCATTCACTCGCTATTTCAGAGACTCAAACAGATATCTTTTTAGGATTCTAACCGTCCAATGTGCAATATTTTTGTATCTCTCTTGCACTTGGTTCACTGAGTATATTCGCCAGGTAGATTTTAAAGTTCATTCTTATTCTTCTATGATTACTGGAATTATTGAGATCTTCCTATAAGTCCACTTTCTTTGCATGTCGTACAGGAGATCTTGGTATTTCGTTATCTTCTTCCTCTCAGCTGTATTTAAGCCAGCATCATTAGGAACACTGACTTCAACTAAGGTTGCTACTTTCTCCCTTTTGTCCCATATAACTCTGTTAGATTTAACAGCTCCGTTTTCTAAGTATGTAGCTGTAAGAATTGGATAGTCATAATGGATGGTGTATGACTTATTTCCAACAGTTTTTCTGGTGTATGTTCCCATGACTTGCTGCTACACTGGATTTTCGATTGTTTTCGCTCGACATATCCGTGTGAATCCCGAAGCCGCTATTCTATTTTATTCTTTTGCGTCGCTCTCATGAGAGATGTTGTCTCAGTTCTTTTTCTCTTAGAGTTTACATATCTGAAGAAGCTATAAAAATTGCCGATACATCATTTGGACTGTATTAAGCTCGCTAGCAGGAGAGATAATGGTTTCCGCTTAGCGAAAACGATTGTTTTGCTTAAATAGAATAGAGTTATTTCGGTACCAAGTAATGTAAACAAATACAAAAACATAATTCTCTTACTTTCTTGGTGAGTAAGATGGCAGAGGGGAAAATTGCGAACTACTACTATACAGTAAAATTATTTAAAATAATGAAATGACTACAGTACAAGGGGTTGGGTTTCACATATCATCTAGAAACATTCACTATGTTCAGCCGCACTGAGGAGAAAAAGTTGTCTGTCGATGTCTCTCTCTCTCTCTCTCTTTATATATATATATATATATATATATATATATATATATATATATATATATATTTATATGTAATAAAATAAAATAAAATATGAAACTAAAAGTATACTTTTAAAGGATAGAACCTATAGTGAAATGGTGTAAGCTCAATATACAATTATAAAGATAAATGACTGAAGAGAGATAAAGATGTACGAATGACAAATCTATTTCAACTTCAATTGTTCAATGCAAGGTGTACTCGGTAAAAACATGTTTATTTTTCTTTCCTTAAGCTAAGGGTTTTCAAAGATTAAAATCTTATCATCAGAGGAATTACATAAATGGATAAGTTGGCAGTGGAAAAACCAAAATTCAAAATTTGAAAAAAATATAAAGTAATGGAGAGTAAGAGTGGGCGTGTAAAAAATATGGAGTCTGTCCAGTTGGTGAATGTCCGTAGATAAGGTGTCCGGTGAAAGGAGATTTAAAGATGGAAAAAAGGTGTTTCGTGAAGGCAGCGTTGAAAATGTTCAAAAATGAAGTAAATCGAATAGAAAGATGTTTAGTTCAATCGTATATGGAACGCACTTATTCGGATGTAATTTTGAGAATTAGGGCCATTTTAAAATACTTCCGTGGACCGAGAATAAAAGTAGTTTTTCAGAAGTTGAGATTGAACTGTGTATATTAAACGCAGGTAGTCGGGAATTTAAGTAATGACTTCGATCGAGTCTAAGAAAAGCGGCAGCTCTGGTTGGAGACAAAGCCAAGTAAAGAAGTGGAAGAAGGGTAAAGATAAAAGATAAAGAAGGTGGGTGATAAGGTTAGTTAAATCAACTATGACTGATGCTGGGAGAAGAGAAGGGAGGGGGTTTGTTTGGTTACTGTTGATTGCTAGTAAAAAATAAACCGGTGCGAGTTGGGGTGGGGTTATCATAAGCTAAAAACATAAGTGAATTCAGGTAAGTAAGTAAATAGTTCTGAAAGGGGAGTGGCGTAATTAAAACGGATGTTTATACAAACTTATAAATAATTCAGAAAATTTAAAAGGGTTCCAATTGGGAAATTAGGGTTCAGGTGAATGGAAATCTGGTATTTACGTGTTTAATATGTATCAATTCGGACAGATAGGAGTCACCAGGGAGCGTAGTTTAAAAGTGAGAGTAATGGAATCTATGAGAAAATATTGTCGGTAGAGGGAAGCTTATACAGAGTCGATGGATCAAATACAAGGGAGATAAAAAAAAAAAAGCAATGGATAAGTGTGTCCGAGAGTTGGCCAATAATTGAAAAAAAGGGTTAATAGAGTTATTAAGTGCACAGGGGATGATACGCTATGTTATTGGGATGGTTATTTGTAAGGTTGGAAAAGTTTAGAGTTAAAAAATACCCAACTTATAGAATTTAAGAATTAGTCTGATGTTAGAGAGGGGGTTGTTGGTTGGGAGGTGGGGTGTCAGATGGAGTAATGAAATTCATGCATTTAAATTTTCGCTTGTGCCTGCAATTTGAGATAAGTTCATTTTTAGAGTTAATAATATTTTTGCTTTTAGCTGCTGTAACTATCATAAATGTTTCTAATGTACATAGTTGACGGAAAGTGGATCGTGGAGTGTAGGAATTAGACCTTTTTAATATTGGCCAATGTAGGGAGTAGGGAGCGTTTTTACAGTTAAAACTTTTTATTAGATTGGATAGAGAGGTGGCAGTGGCATTGTTATTATTGTGTTTGAAAGAGTAGATATGGTTTGAGATTCCTTGAACAATCGAAGTTGAAATAGATTTGTCATTCGTACATATTTATTCCTGTTCTTTCATTTATCTATCTATCACCCTATCTATCTATCTATCTGTCTATCTCTCTATCTATCTATCACCCTATCTATCTATCTATCTATCTATCTATCTCTCTATCTATCTATCACCCTATCTATCTATCTATATATATATATATATATATATATATATATATATATATATATATATATATATTTGTAGGTACAAAGTTTTAATAAACAGTGAAATAATGTTAGACACACTGCCATTATTATCTATAATGATGTTTTTTTTAATGATTTATATTATAAAAGAGGAAAAAAGAAATATGAGAAGAGGAACAAAGATGTTTCTTTTTTCCTCTTTTATAATATTAATCATAAAAAATCCTCATTATAGATAATAATGGCAGTGTGTCTAACATTATTTCACTGTTTATATATATATATATATATATATATATATATATATATATAATGTTATTACTATATCGTGTATATACACCTATAAAATAATATATTACGCCTATATATTTTTCAGTATTCACTCTCACGATAAAATAAATGAGTAGAGCTTAGTAGTAGTATGGAAATATACTTATGGCAGATAATCTAGATAGAAACGTTTGTGTTTCATTCTCGATAAAAATCATCAAGCTAATTGCATAGATTTACATTTTAGGATTGTTTTTATAGTCAATTAGTGTCTAATCTAGCTTCTAACCAATCAGAGTCCTTCGGGTTATTACCTTCTCACTACCTATTTTTCCTTCAGCAAATAAGTATAAACTCCCTTTGTTTGAAAGTGGTTTTTGGCGTTCCCCCTTGTGTTTCAACTCTTTTTTGCCTACATAAGCTTGGTTGAGGTTAGGGTTGATGACAATCGTGTCAAGAATATTGAGATGAAGATTCGGTCTAGCCCGACAAAAAATGGAGAACAGATCATCGGAGTAGTTGCTTGTAGCAAGCGAATGGTCACCTATGGCAGATTCATGCATCGGATGTATTCGAAACCTTGTGCGTTTGGGGCAGATATATTGAACTCACTGGTATATCATCGACAAGTAATAGTCACTGCTAGCAGCAGCAACAACAGCAGCAGCAGCAGCAGTAGTAGTAGTAGTAGTAGTAGTAGTAGTAAAGTTTTTTTTTACCATAGTTCACCTCAAACAAGGCAGGCCGCCACTGTAAACGTAAAGGGCTACTGAGAAAAAAGGGTGGGGGGTAAATCTAAATTAGGAGCTGCGCAGCGAGATGTCTGTTTACATTAGTTTTAAATTTCTGCATGTCAGTAACGTCAGGAAAACAGGGAGCAGGGAGGGAGTTTCAGAGTCCAGCAGCACAAGGAAAGAAGCTTTTTGAGTAGAAAGCTCTTCGGCATCTGGGGACCTTCACAGTGAATGGATAGAATTTGGCAGATTGTCGGGTTGGTCTAGTGAATGTATGTCGTGGGGGTACTAGTTCAGCAAGTTCATCGGAGCGCAATCCATTAGAAGTGCTTGTAAAACAAGCACAAGGAAGCAAGATTGCGGCGATGGGACAGGGGCTGGAGCTTGGTGGATAGTGAGGGACCTATCAAGTTGGCGACTCTTTTTGGACCTTGTCAACGAGGGAGAAACTAGTAGATGATGCACCAGCCCAGATGTGGCAACAATACTCCATGCATGGGTGGATGGTTGCTTTGTAGAGATGTAGGATAATGTCAGGTGTGAGAAGTTTACTAGCACGGTAGAGGGAGCCCACTTTCTTTGCAGCAGCCTTGGCAATGTCTTCAAAGTTATACTAATAAAATAATAACACTAACGGTAGCAATACCGACAAAATACAAAAAATAGGAAACAAGAAAGGCGACAGAAAAGAAAGAAAAACGAAAGAAAAAAGAAACTAGTGTGAAAACAAAAGATATTTAAAAAACAAACAAACAGGAAAACAAAGTAAGAAGGTTGAAGGTTCAATCCTCAGTGCGGGCGATACGAAGAATTTCGAATTACTGAAGACTTCTTCCCAGTCATGGCAGATGGAACGAGAGCATGCTACCCCCGTGGATTTAATAAAGGGTTCCATTCGAAATTACCAAATTCTACAAATTATCAACCGTCATCTTAAAAATTCCGAAATATAAAGAAAAAAAAAGAAAAAAGAAAAACTTAGAGTAATAATAAAACAATTAAATAGGGCACAAAAAAATGGAATCCAAATGGTCATGTGACCATGATGTTAAATAACAACAAATCAAAAGTAAAAAAAACAACATCAACAGAAACATTTTAAAAACTGGAATGAAATAACAAACGAAACATCCGAAAAAAGAAACAAGCTACAAATATCATTTTTTTATGTAACTAAAACTCACTTTTTTTTTCATTAAAATTTTTTTTATGTTCTGATGTGAAAACGACCTTCGACGCCCGCGCCAAGTTTCTGACCTTTGAATGTCATGGTTGCCTCAGCGTCATTTAAAAGGACTTACTCATTTTTTTTATTGAAAGAGCAATTTCGTTTTTTACAGGAAAAAAGAGATGAAAAGCCGGAAGAAGGCAAAGTATTTACATCGACTTCACATAACAATTGACTCTGTTACGATTCGTCCTACAAATAGTTGCTATAATAATAATAATAATAATAATAATAATAATAATAATAATAATAATAATAATAATGATGATGATGATGATGATGATGATGATGATGATGATGATGATGATGATGATGATGATGATGATGATGATGATGATGGGAATAAGTTAGACTATGGAAATGTAAAGAAGTAAAGGTGATTCCCGTTGTAATTGGAACGCTTGGAACTATAACGAAAAGCCACCATAAATGGTTTAACCAAATTGACGAGACAATTTCGTTTCCAATTCTGCAAAAAGCTTGCCTGTTGGGAACAGCGAAAGTGTTAAGGTACAGCTTGAGTGTCTAAAGTCAAGGGAATTGACTTGATGTTCAAAAAAAAATCCAACTAAAAACATCCAAAAGTTGAGACTACTATGATATAATAATAATAATAATAATAATAATAATAATAATAATAATAATAAAAATCACGACCCTACATTAAAGGCTAGCGCAGAAACTGAGAGGATGTATCCACAAAACAGACATACCAGAGTGGGTGACTAAAGGAAGGGCAACGCTAATACGAAAAGATGCCAAAAAGGGAACAACCCCAAGCAACTACAGACCAATAACCTGTTTACTAACAATATTGAAAATCCTGACGGCACAACTGAGAGAAAAAATCTACCATTCCTTGAACAATCGTGGACTACAAAAAGGATGCCGGAAAGGGAAAAGAGGACGCATGATCTGCAATACATCGATCAAAAGATCTTGAAGGAGGTAAGAAGCATGGATTAACTACAAAAACGCTTACGACAGAATCCCTCAAGCATGGATAATTGAATGTTTAAAAATATACAAAATACCCGACTTATTAAGAAAACAATGGAAACATGGAGACTAGAACTGACAGCCGGAGGACAACACCTGACTGAGATAAAGATACAGAGAGGCATTTTCCAAGGAGACGCCCTATCACCACTACTGTTTATAATAGCCATGATACTCAGAAAATGTGATGCCGGATACAAGTTTACAGACACAGAACAAAGAAAACACCACCTGATGTACATGGATTGTCAGAAACTATTTGCAAAAAGCAAAAAGAAACTGAAAAATCTACAGAAATGAGAGAGAAGATTGAAAAAGAATATTCACGAAGAACAAGAAAACTCTTAGAAACGAAATTATATAGCAGGAATTTAGTAAATGGAATTAACACCTGGGCAGTATCACTGATAAGCAACTCGGGAAGCATCGAAACCAGAAACAAAAACACAAGAAAAGAAAAGTGAGAAGATAAACAACTACATGGACGCTTCAGAAGACTAATAAGAAAAGAAACCCACGAAAATAGTTGGGCATAGCTAAGAAAAGGACACTTGAACAGAGAAACGGAATCTTTACTGATAGCTGCACAGAACAATGCGATAAGCGAAAACTACATTAAAACTAAAATAGATAAAACCCAGGAAAACAGTAAATACAGACTGTGTGGACAAACAGACGGAACAGTAAATCATATAATAAGTGAATGCAGCAAACTATCCCCAAAAGAATACAAGCACATGCATGACTGCTTAGGGAAAACAGTACACTGGGAACTGTGCAAACGATTGAATTTCGAATACGCAGACAAATGGTACAAACATAAACCAGAGACAGTACTGAAAAACGAAAGTCACAAAATCATCTAGGATATGAATATGCAAACAGACAAACAAGCAAGGAGACCGGATGTTATAATAATCAACAAGAAGGAAAAATCTTGCCAAATCGTAGACTTCGCCGTTTCAGCAGACAACAGAGTGAAGATCAAAGAGACGGAAAAACGAAGCTAATACATGGAACTTGCCAGAGAACTGAAAGGAATATGGAGCATGAAGAAAGTTAGTATAATACCAATAATCGTAGGGGCACTTAAGAACAGTCTCAAAAGACCTCGAGAGCAGACTGAGAGAAATTGGAATCAAAGGGATCACTGAGACCATACAAAGGACGGCAATTATCAAAACAGCTGCTATCTTAAGGATAATCCTCGAATGCGGAAACTAACCTACATAAGCTACGAATGGTAACCAGTCACATGGAATTACAAGAAGAAAACAAAACCACAGGAAAAAACACCACCGCATGAACAGAAACTGCAGGAAACATCATAACCTCCCCTCCTCCAAATAAAATGGCGCTGACCTAGGATGACACCACACAAAATATTTGTAGAGGGTCAAGGAGGATGAGAAGACTTCCACTGGAAGAGTGCAGAGAATGCTGGGGCCTTTGGGAGACTTATTGTCATCCAAATCCCAGAGAAAACCAGTGGTTCTTACCAGCGAGAAATTAATGGTAGGCGGCTGTTGCAATATCGCAAGGTCATTTACGATGGTTTTCGAAAATATGTGGAGAGTACTGAAAATATGGGGAGGCTTGTTCCCATTTAGACTCCAAGGAACACCACCGGTTGTTGTCGGTGAGCAATCACTGACGATGAACTCCTAGTGAATACAAATAATGATAATAATAATAATAATAATAATAATAATAATATTGAAGAAGAAGAAGAAGAAGAAACTACCCTCTCCCCCTAAAATCTGATATTCCATCCTATATTGACACCTTAGGATGATTCGACGAAGAATCGAAAACGTTCGTGAAACCTATGAGACATTTATTAATCTTATTTGATTTTAATACAAAAACGACCATCTGAAAAATTGCAAAACCAAAAAAGGTGTAATTAAACAGACGAATTCTGTTATTTTTTACATTATTTGCATAAATATATTTTCATGTATACACATATATTATAAAGTGATATCATATATTGTGTATAGATTTTCAGTATTTACTTCAAGAGTTTCTCATTTGCATCAAACGTCTCCACGTCAACACCCTTTCCCAGAATATTGAAAAGAATGTGATTTTTTGTCTTCCATTGAATCAAGTTTGACCTCTTCGATCCATGGCCCTTCTCTCAAGTATCGATCAAGTTTATCGTTCACTCCTTTTATTGTTGTTAGTTTAATGTCTCTTCCAAATGCTCTTTGCCAGTGAGCCAGCAGACACAGAGAAATTGATGGAGATGCTCTTTCTATTTTGTAAATCCATAAGTTGGAGCATGATGAACTATGGCCAAACGCACTCATGTACAGTTGGGAGGTTTTCAAGCAAAGTGAAATTCCAATCATCGTACTGGTACTTTGTTCCACTCATCCTATCTTCTCAACTAAACTGAACTGAACTGAAAACAAAAGAAAATAATTGTTATTAAACTGCTTGAATATAATACAATGCAATGGTTTCAACTATCTACACCCATTCATAACCATTGTAGACTCTTGGGAACCAATTAGGTTGCTTAAAGGAGGATTTTGGCTAATTTGGGCTATTTTTCACTAGTTTTTGGCAATTTTACATTCATGAAAACCCTTTTACACCCTAGAAATGGTCCTAAATTACAGTAATATATCAGATTTAACCATCTATATCCATTCATAGCTTTTGAGGATGTTTTAGGACCTGCAATGTCGCATGAAACCACTTTTTCACCGAAAAATGATGGATTTTGAGTCCCATGGAGCCCTAACGGCTATTTTTGGCCTGCACCTTCTGAATTTTGCAAAATTTTCCAAATGTTTGATTGTTTAGTGTTATTTATGTATAAATGAACACAAAAAATACTACTCGCATGAATCTGAAATTTTCACCCATTACGTCCCACCCCTATTATTAAGGGGGATAGATTGTAGAAGCCATTTCGTTGTCTGATGGTGTTGGAGGCTGTGATTAGTGCTGTTTCAAGTAGTTTTCGCCGAGCTTTGTTATGAATATGTTTGATGATTTTGGCCTGTTCAAACTTGAAAGCATGATCGTGCTCTAATACATGGGAAAAAGTGCACTGAGAGAGTTATTGTTTTTTATGTCCCTTTTGTGTTCGCTCAATCTTTTTTTTCAATTCACGTTGCGTTTCCCCCACGTTTCTTAAAATTATCATCCTGAAGAAGTCTTACAATAAAGACGAAACGTTGATGAATATATAAAAGAAAATATCTCTAGGTTTTTCCTTTTTCATTTCCCATTACGTCGGATTACTCTCATCCTTCCTTTCTCATATATATATATATATATATATATATATATATATATATATATATATATATATATCCTTATAATATTTTATGTGGATACATGAAGTACTAATATATATATATATATATATATATATATATATATATATATATATATATATATATATATATATATATATATATAAGGTGTTTAATTATTGATATATACTGTCTTATTGCCTGTCTATTGATTTCTCACTGAAGAAATTCTTGAAATCCCACGCTGGCTGACTAATTATTTCATTAATCTAGTTGTTTCTAACGTATCAATACTAATAGACGAGGCAGGCAAATGATTTCTTTCTCTATTTCAAAACATATATCCCAAACCACTCTAGTTACTCGGCCAACGATATGCGAACAATAAAATTTTTAAAAGTCGTCCTATCTATAGCAAGGAAAAAAGTGTCTTCGAACTGCTTGAAAAAAGATACCCCCCCCCTCCCGTCAAATTCCTTCCTCAAAAAGGTGACTCTCCTCCCTCTGCAGTCATTCGAGGCCAGGCGCCGGGCCTGACCCGATATTTCCCAATGTAATCCGACGAAAAGATAAGCACTTTTTATTTTATTTTTTATTCCCATACACTTTGGCCACTCATATACTAGTTTTTCCAAATTCTAATGTGTACTATATGAATAATTTATTTTCCTAATCGATAGGAATATATATATATATATATATATATATATATATATATATATATATATATATATATATATATATATATATATATATATATATATATATATATACATATATATATATATATATATATATATATATATATATATATATATATATATATATATATATATATATACATATATATATATATATATATATATATATATATATATATATATATATATTACATCATTTTTACATTTATTCAATTGGGACTGAATTTATGTTACTGTTATTTTTTAATGCATTTTCGAAGAATTAAAACTATATTTTATAAAGTCTTTAGTTATTGTCGATTCTTTCAAGGGAAATATTAGAAAACAAATCAAAGTTTTAGTAAAAATTGTTTAAATCATATAACTATAATTCTGAATTTTAAATCATATAACTATAATTCTAAATTTTAAATCATATAACTATAATTCTAAATTTTAAATCATATAACTATAATTCTAAATTTTAAATCATATAACTATAATTCTGAATTTTAAATCATATAACTATAATTCTAAATTTTAAATCATATAACTATAATTCTGAATTTTAAATCATATAACTATAATTCTAAATTTTAAATCTTATAACTATAATTCTAAATTTTAAATCATATAACTATAATTCTAAATTTTAAATCATATAACAATAATTCTGAATTTTAAATCATATAACTATAATTCTGAATTTTAAATCATATAACTATAATTCTAAATTTTAAATCATATAACTATAATTCTAAATTTTAAATCATATAACTATAATTCTGAATTTTAAATCATATAACTATAATTCTGAATTTTAAATCATATAACTATAATTCTAAATTTTAAATCATATAACTATAATTCTGAATTTTAAATCATATAACTATAATTCTAAATTTTAAATCATATAACTATAATTCTGAATTTTAAATCATATAACTATAATTCTAAATTTTAAATCATATAACTATAATTCTGAATTTTAAATCATATAACTATAATTCTAAATTTTAAATCATATAACTATAATTCTAAATTTTAAATCATATAACTATAATTCTGAATTTTAAATCATATAACTATAATTCTAAATTTTAAATCATATAACTATAATTCTAAATTTTAAATCATATAACTATAATTCTAAATTTTAAATCATATAACTATAATTCTGAATTTTAAATCATATAACTATAATTCTGAATTTTAAATCATATAACTATAATCCTAAATTTTAAATCATATAACTATAATTCTTAATTTTAAATCATATAACTATAATTCTAAATTTTAAATCATATAACTATAATTCTGAATTTTAAATCATATAACTATAATTCTAAATTTTAAATCATATAACTATAATTCTAAATTTTAAATCATATAACTATAATTCTGAATTTTAAATCATATAACTATAATTCTAAATTGACAGATAACATTTAAACGTAAGTATTATTTCATAACTACGAAACAGAAACGTACTTTATAGGGGCGCGGAAAAAAATTGGGAGGGGGGTAAGTAATTGTGTCTATACACAAACGCTGGAAGGAAGGTAATATTTGATATGAATGGAATACAAGTAAAGGCCATTCATTAAAACTATCACTAACCCTAAATTCGGGAAGAAAGACGAAAAACGACGCACGGGTTCGCCAGCATCTGGCGTAATTGAACCGTTAACAGTCAATTCCGCTCACAAATATCGTGATCGATCCCGTCGGCACTCCCCATTGGATGAGAGCCCATCAGACGACAGGCAGTAAATGTACTCGCCTATCGAAATTAGTTGGTAATGCTTGTGAGGATGACCTCCCGTTACCTTGGCATGAATTCTAAATAACATAAAAGCGTTTTTAGAAAAATTAAAATGTAAATTTGACAAACCACAAAATATAAAAGACAAAATCACATCCGGAAAAAAACAGGAATAGACAAACATTGCGTTAACAGAAACTTCGTAAATGTTTTATAAATATTGTAATTTAGGGTTCAGGACTGGGAGCAGAAGTACACAGGCGTGGGTAGACCTTCTAGCTGTTTTTTTTAATTTCATATTTATCATCCACGTTTTTATTAAAAGAGAGAATTAATTTAATTGTTTAAGTTAGAATCTGTTCTGTTTATTGCGTTTGACGGAAGTTTATTAACATCGCTTTTAAAATTTATAATTTCATCTTTTTCTTTCATTTAAGGTATATTTGCTGATTCGGACGTGAAATCATCAACCATTTTATGCATCCGCGACATCGAGACAACATAAAAGCAATGATTAGGATTTCAACCAATAAACGTCGACGTCACATCCGGTGAATTATTGCGCAATCACACCGGAAACAGAAAGATATGTCGGCACACGAGACTGTAAAAAATCTCTAAAAATGATCATCTTATACATTTTTATATATGAAAACGACTTGATAAACATATGACATAACTACTCTGCTTACATTCATTACCTTATAGATTTTTATATATGAAAACGACTTACCTACTCTCCTTATATTCGTTAAATGAAGTGTTAAACAATGCGTTCCATTTTTTATAAACCTACAATAAAGAAACAAACAACGCAGAAAGACCGAACACCAATAGTTAACACTCAAAATTCTAATTATTCCCAAATTTATTTTAGCTTGATTGAAAATTTTAAAAATAAAAATGGAATCTAAGTAACTTATTCAAAACTATTTTGCGAGCGATTTCTTCCTTTTCACTCTCATTTTTATCCGTTCAAAATAACCGTAATTATAACAAAGAAAGTCTTTTGAGCCAGAAAACATTCAAAATTGACTAAAAAATTAGTTTTTAAAAGATCGACATCTTGCTAAGTTTTCATGATCATTAATTATAATTCTAAATTGTCAAGAGACAGACAAAACATCAAGATAAAACATAGCAGTTTACAATTATTTTTTTATTATAAAAGTACTTGAACCCCAATACAAAAAAAAATGATAAAATGAACCACAGTAAACATAGATATTCTAATCTAGATACAATAGACACGAAATATCTCACTATATAGGGAAAGAAAAACGAATTACGCATTTGTAAAACATAAAAACTTTGATTAAAAACAATTTAAAACTAATTTTATAAATTAACCGTAATTCTTTGTTAAATATTTCAATGATTTGTCTATAACATATTTTGGGTTATTTAGATGACTATGAGATATTACAACATATAATTTATAATAAAATCAATAAAAAAGGGTAAATCAATATTTATATACAAACTGCACTTACCCACAGGTTTCAAGATGGCTACTGATATTCATAAAGTATAAATATATATTTTAAATAAAACGATCAATAAGTTGTGTATACCATGGAATCCTCACGATTCTCTCAGATCGTTTCAATCACTCTCGTCTATTTTGTAGCAAGCTGTAAGGTATTTGGTGAACGTTTGACTGTTCTTGAGTACCCGTGCGCCGATAAGGGCGCGTGCGAATGTTCCGAGGGCATCTATACCCCGATTTACACGGGCATAATCACGATCGACTGTCGACACCGAAATCTCACCCGTGTACCGGCTCTAATCGGCATCCCGAATTTCAAATACTATCGATTCATTCTCAGAGACAATTACATCACACTGATTGAATCTCGAGACTTCCGGTACAATATGTTCATCGACATTGACCTCGGCGGAAGCAACGGATTAATCCGCGTCGCCGACAAAGCGTTCGTTGCCACCAACCGTTATTTAAAACGGCTCTCATTAAACGTGAATCATTTGAACATATATAAACTGCGATTCTTGCATGGTGTCCCGAAACTATTAGAATTGACACTGGAAAGCGATGGTAAAGGAAAACACACCACACTTCCAAGTCGCCTTTTCCCAGGGTATAAGCTAAAAGCTATGTCCAAACTCACCCTGACTGGCTTTGGTATCACAAAAATTGCGTGGGACGCCTTTCTCGGTGTTAGTAATTTGAAAATACTTCGCTTGACGCATAATAATTTGACTGTTGTGCCTAGTGTGGCTTTAAGAGGTCTGCGATATCTTACCGAGTTGGATCTTAGTCACAACCGATTCCGGACATTACAAAAGAATCCATTTGGGCAACTTTACAAACTACGAAAGCTAGATTTGAGCCACAATTTATTCGACAGCCACGGGGCAATCGCACCAGATGCGTTTACAGATTTGAAAAGATGTTTGAAAACCCTCGTCATCGTCAACTCTTCGCTTATTACAATTCCGTCGCAATCGTTGCGGAACCTTAAAGAACTTTCACATTTAAATATAAGTGATAACCGAATCGAAAACCTTGCCAACAATTCGGATCCGTTTAA
>OY744522.1:195994629-196139629 GCA_963556195.1 Sepiola atlantica
GAGTTCCTGAATTAAAGGGTATAAGGAAAAACAAGGAAAGTAAGAATGTAGAGATCTAGATGGGTTAGGTAGATAGGTGGTAGAGATCATTGGGATCGAGTAGAGACAAATGAGCAAGGAGTATAAAGCAAGGCTCAAGGTTAGTAGAGTTGAAATGATCTAGGAAGAGGAGTGGTTTTAAAGAATGAAGGGGGGACAAAGCTCGGATCTGCTATTTAAAGAGGGTCTATGTTTAGAGATAAGAATTGCTTCCGATATTCTAACTGGGGCAAGGATTTGGACATCGATAATGCGTTGTGTGTTGCCACATGATAAGATGTGTTTATAGAAAGAAGAAATACGGATGTATAAGTGTTCCTTGATGCGTTGGTGCAGAGGCCTACAAGTGCTACCGATGTAGTAATTCTGGCACTTAACACATTGTAGTCTACCCAAATACTATCAATAATGCTTGGTCCCAAATTTGTATTAGACGGAATCTACCCAAAAATCACAGGCTCAACTTCACCACTAAGAACAGCAAACTCCGCATCTTTTATCACCTTATCAAAACACACAAAACTAGCAACCACACACAGATCAAACCCATAGTCTCCAGTACTGAGGGACTCCTGGATCCTCTCTCAATTACTCAGACCCCTACTCCCTATCTTTCCTGTACATGTCAGCAGCTCTGACCAAGTGTTAAATAGATTGAACTTACTTCAACCCCAACAGCTACGCCTCAACAATTACATTTTTAGCCTTGACGTTGTCTCTCTTTACACTTCCATACCCGCACACCCTGCTATCAACCTCATAACCGACCATATCTCCTTTAATAACCTCGACTGTTTCGGGATTACCCACCCAACTCCTACATATAATCGTCAACAATACCTATTTCACATTCCAGCAAAACACATACAAACAAGTCTCTGGCTTACCCATGGGCTCCAGTCTTTCTCGTCTCCTAGCCATTTCTTACATGGACAGACTTGAACAACAAGTTCTAAGCACCTGCCACTCCTACATATTCTTCACGAGATACATTGACGATATTCTTATCCGCACATGATCTCGTGATGAAGTCACCACTATCTCACCTCAGGCTCACTCTCACTCTTAGATGTCAATCTTAGTATCTCTGAGGATGGATCAATACACACTACCTTTTACTGAAAACGCGCCTGCAGAAAACTCTTCATCCACTTTAAATCCGCCTTACCCCTTAAAGCAAAATTACGTTATGCGCACGCAGAGATCGCTCGTATACAAAGTAAATGCTCCTCTACTACTGATAAAACTACACACGCTAAGGCCTTCCACCAGACACTTTTAACCAACGGATTCGCCAATTCTACCATAGCCAGCCTCAGTAACACCAAAAACGCAGACACAACCCACTTACCAACATCTGCTTCCTCAAACTTCCTTTCTTTAGCGATAGCATTGCATCCACACAGGCACTACACTTCGACAACACCTAACTAAAAAACACAGTAACCACACCTCTTACCCCTGCTCCCTAGCCAATTTCCAACTCTGGGATCTGCTTTCGCACTCACACAGTTTACAGACTACAATGTGTTAAGTGCCAGAATTTCTACATCGGTAGCACTTTTAGGCCTTTGCACCAACGCATCAAGGAACACTTATACACCGGCATTTCTTCTTTCTATAAACACATCTTATCATGTGGCAACACACAACGCATTATCGACGTCCGTATCCTTGCCTCAGTAAGAAACATCAGTAATCTTACGATATCGAAAGCTATTCTTATCTCTTAACATAGACCCTTTAATATAAATAAAAATAAAAATAAATAAATAAGAATTGAAAACAAATAATTATAATATAATAAAAGAAAAAGTAAATAATAAATTAAAAATTAATATAATAATAATAAAAATAATATTAAAAACTACAACAACAACAAAATAAATTAAATCCAAATATTTTTATTTAAGATTAACTAAATTGATCGGGCTTAGTAATTTATTACATATCTCAACTATTGCCTTTTCTGTCTTTTTTTTCCTTTTTTTTCTGCGAATCTCATATTCCTATTTTTGAATAGCAGCGTCCACTTGGCTTTTTTCAACTTACACAGCAAGTCCAACTTTTGTTTTCTTTTCAAAAAAAGAGAGGTTGTTACTCTCGAAATGAGAAAAGTCTCAACCATCCCGTACCTTTAAATATTTAACAGTAAGCCCATTTTACAATTTACTGTCTTTATATTAAAATTTTGAAATATAAATGAAGTGATCTGAGATTTACCGTCTCTTGTCATTTATTTTTATTTTTGTTTATTCCACCTTCCGGTTTTTTAACATAGCATTGCTCCTGCCTCGGTATTCTCACCTTCATATTTATATATATATATATATATATATATATATATATATATATATATATATATATATATATATATATATATATATATATATATATATGTATATATTTATATTTATATATATATATATTTATAAATATATAATATATATATATATTCATATATATATATATATATATATTTACCTATATACATATTTATATATATATATGAAAAAAAGAAAAAGAAAATATATTATTTATGTATATATATATATATATATATATATATATATATATATATATATATATTCATGTATATATATATAGTAATATATATATATTTATATATATATATATTTATATATATATACATATTTATATATATATGAAAAAAAGGAAAAGAAAAAATATTATTTATGTATATATATTATTTACATATATATATATATATATATATATATATATATATATATATATATATATATATATATATACATATATATATAAATATATATATATATAATTGTTGGATATATAATTTTTTTATATATGAAAAAAAATTTTATACAACACATTTGCAGCCATATTTCGGTCAGAGCCATCATTTTGTCTAAAATATGTAGCCAAAAACAGTCTGTATAAATAAAAAATGTTATACATAATAAACAGCTTTATTTATTGTGGAGCAATTTTATATAAACACAGTAAGTATTCTTCGGATGTTTACCTTGTAGATATAAACTTACCTTGAATATATATATATATATATATATATATATATTATTTGTTATTCATTTTTTATTACTTTAATTTTAATTTCTATATTTTTCCTATAGGCATTCGCCCAAATAAATAAATAAATAAATTATGATTGTGCAGTGGTCAACCAATATATATGCTCTAAAGCCAGAAAATTCATTGAAAATTTCAGAAAATGACAGAAAATGACAGAAAATTCATTGAAAGTTTCAGAAAATGACAAAAAATTCCAGAAAATTCCAGAAAATTCATTTAAAATTCATTTTAAATTCATTTGAAAGAATTGGATGGTATTATAAGAGATATATACCTTAAAAATATATATATTTTACATAAACTCAAATATATATATACATATATATATATGTATATATGTATATATGTATATATGTATATATATATATATATATATATATATATATATATATATATATATATTTAAGTTTATGTATAATATATATATATATATATATATATATATATATATATATATATATATATATATATAAATGTTTTGAGGTACAAAATTTATAGATAACTTTAAAAAAAATACGCGGAAATCTCTCTAAGGCCTTAGAGAGATTTCCGCGTATTTTTTTTAAAGTTATCTATATATATATATATATATATATATCATAATATAAAATGAAATAATAAAATATGGTGCCAATCAAATTTTATTATAATTCAAAGTTCAAGCAAAGTATCTTAACGTCGTTAACTCATGAGTTTTCAAAGATAATTCTTCTCCTCAGACGACCATTACCGCAGTGACATTACTGCATGTAATAAAATTACACATTGAAAATATATAAAAAATATAAACAAAAATACATAAAAGTATATAACAACCCAAAATCATACTTTTTTGTTTAATCTATACAATTCATCCAAGTCATACAATTTAAAAACATATTGAGGAAAGATATCCAGGAGGTTGACTGAAGATTGATCCAGGTAATGAGTGACAGTCCAAAAATGAAAAATTGAAAAACTTGAAAAAATTGAAAAAGTGATCCAGTCGTGAGATGCGTCCGCAATCGATGCAGTGAAAAATGCATCCAATGTTTATGTTAATTATTACAACGATAAATAAACCAAATCAAATAAAAAGTTCAGTAAACTCACTATGTGTAGAAATCATACTGTTCAAAATTTAGGGTTCCAATTTGGTTTATTTATCGTTATATATATATATATATATATATATATATATATATATATATATATATATATATATATATAGGAAGCATTTTCTCTTGCAGGCAAGTATTGTTGAATATAAGAGACAACTCATGTCTAGATATCCTTTGGTAGATCTTTACAATAGTCAGAATTAGGATCTTAGTTTCGGAGGGGAATTAGTTGATGCAATAGTTTGGATTTGTATCCCAAATACTTTCGGACCCATCTGGGTCCATATTCAGGGGAATGAGGTTAATCAGGTATAGACCATGTGTTAGTATTATAGAAAGTTTGTGGCGGGAATTATGTACAAAGTACGAAACTATTTGGAGCTATAAACATTTTAGAATATTATTACTGATATTAAAGTTAATTCTATTAATTAGGGTTTTTTTTTTGTTTTTATATATAGGGCTTCTAATATATGGAGTTTTTGTTTGTTAGTACTATATTCTAAGATTTTGGTATTTTCTACTAAGAGTTTTTTGAATTCCGATCGGGGGCAGGGGTGGTCGTTAGTTAAGTGTTGGGCTATGGCGCTAGTATCAGACAAATGCATCGTCAATCTTCTCGACAAAGTCGTGGTAGTCAAACCTACGTATATGTTTTTTCTTGATTGTCGGAGACACAGTCTCCCAAATGACATTTAAACTCATAAACAAGGTTTGTCTTATCCAAAACTCTAATCGAGGGGAAGAATTATTTGTGATAATAAGGTTAGTAGTTTTTACTTTATTGTAGAAAATGATCAGTTTTACTTTTTTATTTGGGTCAGTAGGGAATACGTTCTTATTAATAATATTTCTTAGAACTTGTTCATCTATTTTATAGTTCTTATGGAACTGGTTACGATGAAATAGTTTAATAGTTATATGGAGAATTGGATTTATTATTATTATTATTATTATTATTATTATTATTATTATTATTATTATTATTATTATTGTGGAAATTATCGTGGGAATTATTTTTAAACAGTCAAATTTGTTGGTCGATTACGTAGTTTGGGAAGCCATTATTAACTAGAGTTTTATATATATACACACATATATATATATATATATATAGAGAGAGAGAGAGAGAGAGAGAGAGAGAAAGAAAGAAAGAGAGAGAGAGAAAGAGCGAAAAGAGAGAGAGAGTAGATGGTAGTGCAGTATTTGTAAATGGAATTAATATCTGAGGAGAGCCTAGATGCTTGAAACGCTTTATAAAATTATAAAATTACAAAAAAACAATTTTTGAAAAAAGTCTCTTTAAATATATATATATATATATATATATATATATATACAAAGATCATTCAATAAATATGGTGACTATTTAAAAAAAGCAAATACATATTTTTCAGAATTTCTTTCAATAAATCAAAACTTTTTTTTTCGTCATTCGTTTACAGATAAATCTTTTTTTTTATCTTGCATTAATGTTTGTTTTGAGGATATTCAAAATGGCGGAAAATTAAACAGTGCTCCAGGATAGAACATATGTAGGTATGATGTGCACAAAGAAAGAAAAATGTTTTCGAAAGAAAAATGTTTATAAATGAGTTAAATTATTAAAAGAATGGCAAAATAGTTTCCAAGCGATGGTGAAAAATCAGATCACCGTGAAGAGCAAATGGCTAAAAGCCTAGTCTAAAAATTGCGAACTTGTTTTTTTGGTGGGGGTTTTAACGAAGGGAGACTATATTGCAGAATAAAACAAAAATGTTTTTACTTTGTGAAATGTGTGTTGTTTTTATTGTAATATTAACTATATTCACATAATAGTTGGCTTTGCCGGCTCGCTATCGTTTCGCCAAGTTTACGACTTGAAATACTTGAAACAATGATTTAAAATGATAAACATTTTATTCATAACTTTGTTGTAAACACGAAACCAACTCTTTTATTATATTTTGTTTTAATCAAATCCTTCTTTTACTTTCAACAGTTTATCGTGGATCAAACTGATATGCATTTTTTGTAGAGGTAGACATTTTTGGGGTGCAAATATCCTCGTTTGATGTTTCTGGATTTTTTATTATCGAGGTAGGGTGACTCCACACTTTCCAAATATCTAAAATGGAGGAACCACCACCACCAAGTGCACTTTATGGCTCATAAGAATCATGATTATAGGTAATTCAAACACAGCAAATGACCACTTGGATGTCAAGGAAAAAGATTTAAGGACACTGACATCACTCCTATCATCGGAGAATAGGAATAGATAACACGGAGAAAGACTAATTGCGATAGTGTTAGAGAGTATATGAAGAATAGATGGTGTTAGAGAGTATATGAAGAATAGATGGTGTTAGAGAGTATATGAAGAATAGATGGTGTTAGAGAGTATATGAAGAATAGATGGTGTTAGAGAGTAAATGAAGCCAATTGTGCTGCTGAAGCCGAAATGCAAACACTCAAACAAGACTAGATGCCATTCGTTGTCCATAAAACTTCCATTCTGGTGGTAGATTTTTTAGAACAAGAATAATCTACCCCGTGGATTAAATAAAGGGGTCAGTTCGAAATTCTAAATACGAGGGGCGTTCAATAAGTAATGCCCCTGACCCATTTCCCATAGCAGTAGATTAATGAACCTTGGCACAGTTATTAGTCTTTCTCTACATAGGAACCACCCAGAGTTATGCATTTCTCCCATTGTTTGATGAAGCTCTGGACACCGTTTTTGTAGAACACCCCAGGTTGGTACTCCAACCACGTTATAACTTCAGAAATCAGGGCTGCATCATCTGGGAAACGCTTTCCTTTCAAAAACAACTTAATGGCTGGGAAGAGATAAAAGTCAGATGGTGCAAGGTCAGGAGAGTTAGGGGACGGGGGAGTGTTTCATAGCCACACGCCCATGTTTCTGATCTGGCGACATGCGAGTTGTGGACCAGAGCGTTATCCTGCAGAAGGAGGATACCTTTGCTGATCTTGCCCCGCCTCTTGCTTTTGATAGCTTCTCTTAATTTCATCAAAAGTGAAGCGTAATATACTCCTGTAATTGGTCGGAGGTTATATTGACCGAAACGTTGTGATAATATAACAAACAAGATGAGAATAGTAGTCCGAATAATCCAAATAATATAGAAAACTATTAGTAAAATATACTGGAGTTTAAACATCTAATCTTTTGAAAACTTCATCAATTGCTTAAGATTCTTATTTTTTATCATTCTTTCCATATTTCTAACAAATTTACGTAAGCCAGACTACGATAAATACAACCCCCCCCCCCCCCAAAGACATCTTGTTGATTTGAACTTTATTTATTCTTGCAGCCTTTCACTAACCTTAATTCATCTTCCAAAGAAATTGTAAACATATTCATATATAAACTACATAACACTTTTATATTTATGTTTTGTTTCTTCTCTCGGGGTTATTTACATTCAGGGACACAAGTGCAGTAAGTTTTCTGAACCAATCCCCTAGGCTGCCATTGAAGTAGACTTCACTGCTAGCTTTGTCGTAGAGGTTCTTTATGACTGTGATCAGGTTGTCACTGATGTTATACAGTCTTATAGTCGGCCACAAAACTTCGTGCCACACCCGATCAAATGCTTTCTTGAAATCCACGAAAACGTGATAGGCGTCTGGTTGTTGTTGTTAAAGTTACCTGTCGCACAGTCAACTAAGATTGAAGATCTGCTCCGTGACGCTACGTCCTTATCTGAAGCCTGTTTGCTTTTCAGCGATGATCTTTTCTGGCTGAGACTTCAGTCTGACAGCGCCAACGATTCAATCTATTCGGCTAAAACGTTGGCATTACCAGTGTTAGCAAAAAGAAAAACACATAAATATATTTGATCTACTAATAGCAATTTTAGTATTCAGCAATATTAGATCGGGTATTGAATAATAACTCTGAATTTATCTCGACTGAACTTCAATCTATTTACACCAAATACTCTTTTAGCGACAACCAATGTCAACAATTTCCCCTTTTCCCTCTCTGTGCCTAAGACTAAACGAAACTTCCATGAACAAAGTTTCTTTCCTTGAATTACCCGTCTGTGGAACTCAGTACTGCAGGGTTGCTTCCCAGCTGCCTACAACATTGTCGTTTTCAAGTGGAATCTAAACAAATTCTTATTCAGCCGTCATCCTAGATAATCAAATTCTGTCCAATTTCCACCATCATTATCAATCATCTAGGTGTTGTCTCACCATCCACCTGACACTCATTAACCCTTATCCTCGAGTGATCCTTGGGCCTTGATAAGTGGTGAATCTTTAGTGTTTGGGATCAAATAGATTTGAGGCACCCCAGAATGAGCAACGATCGAAGAAACACGTTTTGCTAAAAACACCGATTGTTTTTATTTACAATACGCACATTTATAACTTTGTCATCGCAGATTTTTTTATTTAAATGTGTTTTTATACTTTTGCTTTCATTTCTTTATACAACCACCAAAAGAACACATTGTTTTTTAACAATATGTGAACGGTAACATTTAATGCTGCTAAGACAAAGCTCCTGTGTTTCAACAATTATAAGAAACTTTTTCAACCACCGATTGCCATAGATAATAGCACCCTACCCAAGAGTCGATCATTCAAACTCCTCGGCCTAACATTCACAGATAACATGTCTTGGAACAAATACATAGAAGACATTGTCAATACTGCTGCAAAGAAGGTGGGCTCCCTCTACCGAGCTAGAAAACTTATCACACATGCCGGTATCCTATATCTCTACAAAGCCACCATTCGCCCATACATGGAGTATTGTTGTCACATCTGGGCTGTTGCACAAAACGCTAGCCTCTCTCTCTTAGACAAGGTTAAAAAAGAGTCTCTAATGTAATAGGCCCTTCACTATCAAGCATGCTCCATCCTCTGTCCCATCGCCGCAATGTTGCATCCCTCTGCTTATTTTACAAGTACTTTAATGGAATGTGCTCTAATGTGCTGCACTGGTGCCCTCTCTACGTAACTAACCATCCAATCAAACCGCCAGTCGGCAAGATCCCACTTCTTCACTGTTGAGGTCACCAAATGCCGGAGAACTTTCTACTCTAATAGCTTCTTTCCTTGTACTGCTAGCTTTTGGAATTCCCTTCCTGCTTCTTGTTTCTCTGACCGTACTAACATATAGACATCTAAATGCAATGTGAACAAGCAGTTCGTTGCAAAACTCCCCATACAGCATTTCCCTGATTCACAGTAGCCCCCTACGCCTCAGTTGCATTGTGCCTTGTTTGGGGTGAACTTAAGTTGAAAAAGAAACACCGATTGTTTTTACTTACGGTAAAATTGTAAACAAAACTTAGAGTATACTTCACTTTCAGTTATGCAACAATTCGGGAGATGAGGGAGAGTTCAGAGATAATAATTACACTCAGCTTCAAATAGCATACAAAGAACATATAAAGGGAGACAGTAGGAGAAATAAAAACCGTCAATAGTACAGGTATAGAATAAAACAAAAGAATTGTTTTACAATTTAAAAATGTTTTACAAAAGAGAAATAATAAATCGCAGATTTTTTTATTTAAATGTTTTTATATTTTTTGTTTCATTTGTTTATACGCTTTGCTTCAATAAAATGTTTTGTAATTAAAACTATGTATTTTTTTAGTATTTTTTACAAACAAAGTTTTTGTAAATAAAACTATTTTTTTATTGAATGTGTGCGCATAACAAAACGTGCTTGTAAATAAAACTATGCATTTTGGTGCTATTAATAAAGAAAATTATGTAAATCAACTCTGTTTTAATAGTAATATATTTTGTAAATAACCCCTTTTTAATAGTATTATTTTTGTAGTTAAACCCTTTTTAATAGTAAAACTTTTTGTAAATAAATATTTTTTAATAGTAAAACTTTTTTGTAAATAAACCCTTTTTTAATAGTAAAACTTTTTTGTAAATAAACCATTTTTTAAACGAAACACTTTTTGTAAATAAACAATTTTTTAATAGTAAAACTTTTTTGTAAATAAACCATTTTCAATTATAAAACTTTTTTGTAAATAAACCATTTTTAATAGTAAAACCTTTGGTAAATAAACCATTTTTTAAAAGAAACACTTTTTGGAAATAAACCATTTTTAATAGTAATACTTTTTGTAAATAAACCTTTTTATAATAGTAACACTTTTTGTAAATAAACCATTTTTTAATAGTTAAACGTTTTGTAAATAAACCCTTTTTTAATAGTAAAACTTTTTGTAAATAAACCATTTTTTTAAAGAAACACTTTTTTTGTAAATAAACCCATTTTAAATAGTAAAACTTTTTGTAAATAAACCATTTTTTAATAGTAAAACTTTTTTGTAAATAAACCATTTTTTAAAAGAAACACTTTTTGTAAATAAACCATTTTTTAATGGTAATACTTTTTTGTAAATAAACCCTTTTCAATTATAAAACTTTTTTGTAAATAAACCATTTTTAATAGTAATACTTTTTGTAAATAAATATTTTCAATAGTAAAACTTTTTTGTGAATAAACCCTTTTTTAAAAGAAACACTTTTTGGAAATAAACCATTTTTAATAGTAATACTTTTTATAAATAAACCTTTTTTTAATAGTAAAACTTTTTGTAAATAAACCATTTTTTAATAGTTAAACGTTTTGTAAATAAACCATTTTTTAATAGTAATACTTTTTTGTAAATAAATCTTTTTTTAATAGTAAAACTTTTTGTAAATAAACCATTTTTTTAAAGAAACACTTTTTTGTAAATAAACAATTTTTTAATAGTAAAACTTTTTGTAAATAAACCATTTTTTAATAGTAAAACCTTTTTGTAAATAAACCTTTTTTAATAGTAATACTTTTTGTAAATAAACCATTTTTTAATAGTAAAACCTTTTGTAAATAAACAACTTTTTAATAGTAAAACTTTTTGTAAACAAACCATTTTTTATAAGAAACGCTTTTTGTAAATAAACCCTTTTCAATAGCAAAACTTTTTTGTAAATAAACCCTTTTTTAATAGTAATACCTTTTGTAAATTAACCTTTTTTTAATAGTAAAACTTTTTGTAAATAAACCCTGTTTTTATAGTAACACTTTTTGTAAATAAACCATATTTTAATAGTAAAATATTTTGTAAATAAACCCGTTTTTAATAGTAAAACTTTTTGTAAATAAACCTTTTTTTAATAATAAAACTTTTTGTAAATAAACCCTTTTTTAATAGTAACACTTTTTGTAAATAAACCCTTTTTTAATAGTAACACTTTTTGTAAATAAACCCTTTTTTAATAGTAAATGTTTTTGTAAATATACTCTTTTTTAATAGTAAAACCTTTTTGTAAATAAACCAATTTTTAAAAGAAACACTTTTTGTAAATAAGCCCTTTTTTAATAGTAAAACCTTTTTGTAAATAAACCATTTTTTAAAAGAAACACTTTTTGTAAATAAACCCTTTTTTAATAGTAATTTTTTTGTAAATATACCCTTTTTTTAAAAGAAACACTTTTTGTAAATACACCCTTTTTTAAATAGGAAAACTTTTTGTAAATTAACTTTTTTTTAATAGTAAAATCTTTTAAAAATAACCTCTATTTAATAATGTTTTCCTTTGTAAATAAACCCATCTTTTTACTGAAACGTTTGCGAATGCAAAGTTTTGCAATATGATTCATCCGGAAGTTAAATTTTTTTAAATCGGTGTTCAAGCAAAATATATCCTTTCGACTGTGCTGGGGTGCTTCAAGTTCATTTGATCTAGATCTTTTGTCATTTGTGAACAATACGAAACAAATCAACTCAAACAAAACACGGAATGACAGAATAGTCTCCCCTAATGCGACAGACACACATCGTATACTAGAACGTCCACCCGGTATTGTCCAGTAATGAATAAATACGCTGTGCATTTCTCTTTCCCGCCTTGATTATTTTTTTCTCATTTTTATTTAATTTTTATAATTTTTATAATTTTTATAATTTTAAGGAATATCCGTTGCGTTACAAGCGACGTAGTTAGCTGTAATCTTTTTCAAAAATATCAATCGAGCATTGAAAGCATAAGTAACATTTTCATATGAAAATAACGGCGATTTAGTCGTTTTGAAGCCAAAATGGCGGACAATGAATCGTCTGCTAATTCCCGAATTCACAAATAAATTGTTTAGGACTAATGTCAAATTTACCTTAAATTATTTTAAAGGAAATACAGTTGTGAAATTAGTTCAAAACAATTTATTTGGGTTTACTTACTCATTTGTTAGGTCGGAAAAAAATCAGAAATTAGCAGACGGTTCATTGTCCGCCATTTTGGCTGCGAAATTACCGAACCAACATCTTACGGATTCTACCTTCTACTAGCGATAAACATGTCGCTATGAAAAAAAAACTGACGAGGACGTATTACGTCGAAAATTGGGGACTACTTTTAAATAAATTAATTTTTATTTTAAAAAAATGCACTGTTAGTTTTCAAACCGCTTTCTTATATATTTTATAACTTGAGAACCGGAAATTAAGTAACATTTTCTTCAATTCACACAACCTCGTCGAAGTAGGTTGTCGCGAACGAGATCAATTGTGGATGGAAATAAATTCCCGACTCAAATTAAATAAACACATTTTTGAAATGTCAAAAAACTGACTGTTTTCGTGGCTGTGTGTACCACACGCACACACACACACACACACACGCACACGCACACACACACATCTATACAAATAATAGCGTGGAGATTGGATATCAAGGCTTGTAAAGATTACTACATTTGTTTTTCTCCTTCTTTTGTCCTTACTCTCTCCTTTCCTCCTTTCTTTTTTTTTCTTTCTTTTCTTTCTTTCTTTTCTTCATTTGATTTTCCTTGCAACACCTAAAAAGGAAACAATGGAAAAGTACTAAATCGGTTAAGTGCAGTTCGACTAGAATTCAAATTCAAATATTTGAGTTTCGATTTGTGCACCAATCAGACGACGACGACCACATCTGAGAAATGAACAGCTGTTGTTTTCAGGAGCCGGTCACCCGATGAACAAGTCTATAAAAGCAGCGTCGATCGACGGACAAACAGAAGAACCGCGACGGACAAATGACTGCGGTTGTTTTGATTGAACTCGTCATCACTATCATCATAATGTCTACAGAGCCAGCTCAGCCACCAAAATCAAAGAAACAACCACAGTAACCTAAACTGTCTAGCAAGCTCCAGCCTCTGTCTCATCGCCGCAATGTTGCCCTCTCTGCGCTTGTTTTACAAGTACTTCCAAGAAATGTGCTCCGACGAACTTCCTGCACTTGTATCGCCCTCAACGTAAATACCCCTGACTAACCCGACTAACAGCAAAATCCCACCCCTTAACTGTAGAGGTCCCCAGATGCCGAAAACGTTTTTTACTTTAATAGATTTCAACGGACCCCTTGCCTTTGGAATTCCCTTCCTGCTCCCTGACCCCTACCAACATGCAGAAATTTAAATGTAATGTGAACAAACATCTTGCTGCACAACTCCTCACTTAAGATGCCCCCTATAAATCTGGCCCCTCATCGCAATAGCCCCTTGCCACTCAGTGGCTCCTTATGTCTTATTTCGGGTGAATAAAAGTTTTTAAAAAGCACCTAACCCTAACCCTAACCTTAATCCCAGCATCGTAGTAATGAGTATCGTTTCCTCAATAGACGCTATCGAATTAATTTCTCACCCAGCTTGCAACACAATCGGAGATCAGTGGAACATGTGCCAACAAGCTACCCATAAAATAACAACTCCTTTATGGAAGTCTTACTAGCAACATCAGCGCAGAAATCTAAACTTATGCTATAAAACCAAAATTAATAAATGCGAAAGTTGGACCCAATTTTCGCACTAACCGTAGAGTACAAAACGCCCTATTTCAAGTAAATTCAACTTTACACAATATACGCACCATTTTTTTTATATACTGCTTATGTATATACGATTTCGGTCGCAAGGTTAACTAATTTGCATATTGGTTTTGAAAAAGAACATTTTATTAATTAACTATTATTTGTTATTGTTTTTTAATTAAATGATTGTTTTGACTTTTATATAACAAAAAATTCTGTTTCGCAATAATGTTTTATTTCCGAGACAAATATTTAGTATCTGTGTTCAAATGTTCCTTTCTCTAAAGGGTCCGACTTCATTTTCAACAAATTGCGATCAATTTCTAAATCGCAAACAGACGGACAAATTGTTGTTTTCTTCCTTTTTCTATTCTGTGCGGTCACATTTAACAAATAAATATATTTGTATCGAAATTACAAACATGTTAATGTTTATCTATCAATATTAATAAATGAGAAAGATTTAGTATCGTCTTTACAACAAAGTGATGAATGAAATGTTTATTATTTTAATTAATGTTTCAAGTATTTTAAGTAGCAAATTTTTCGAAATGATAGCGAACCAGCAAAGCTAGCTAGTAATATTATAAAAACTCAATAAATGTTAATTTTCTAATACCCATTTTAAAAATATTTATAAATTGTTAAAAATATTTATAAATTGTTAAAAATATTTATACATTACTTTATTTATTTTTGATAAATAATATAATAATTTCTATTCAATATAAACAATATAAATTTCGATTTAATAATTATGAACAATAATTATTAAATGTGCCGTTTTTTTTTTCAAGTAATAAATATCAAATATTACTTGTGTCTCTGAAAATGAAATAATTACTATTTTCTTAATTAATTCTGATATTAATTTTTAAAATAATTATTACTCCTTTTTTTACATATTAAAATACGAATTTCTTGCCTACGACCTCAAAATCAAATAAAAAAATAGGATGACTTCAAATTCTTTTATATTTATTTATCCTTTGGATATTAACTTCAATAATTAACTTCAATAAATCTTTTAAATAATTTAGTCGTCTTAACTAAATATAAAATTTTCAGGATTCTTGCGTCCGATATTTTAAACAAATCCTTTAAAACAATTAGTCTTTCTTGACTAAACAGAAAATATAATGGGGCCTTGCACCCAAATATTCTCAAGCAAATTTCGGCTAACATCTGGCCTTTATTTTCCAAACATTACATTTTAATTACTGACATTTTGTCATGAATTTCTTTTCACAATAGTTGATATTGGGATTTTCAACCGCAACTTCAACCAGTCATAAATATATTTTAATTCTCGGAATTTTCCAAGAAAAATAACTTGAAATCTATTCCAAAGAATAAAAGTTTGCAGTCCAAAATTGACACTTTCGTTCAATAAATTCTCATTGAAAACTAAGAGAACAACTTCTCAATGTCTAGTACACTATATTTTAAAATTATTATTTAAATTTAATATTAGACATCATAATATCGATTTTACATGTAAAAGAGTAAATTTAACGTAAACACATAGCGTATCCACGGAGATCAAAAATCAAGATGTTTGCGATTCAACATGCAGATTCCATCTGACGAAATAATCTCAGAATAATTTTATCGTCAATTTTGTCGTTTGCGTTAGTTTACTTTTTAAAAACTGTCGCGTCACTCAAATTGACCAATCAGATGATGACCCGCAGTTTACTACTGAAATGGATGACCAATTTCTCGTCTACCGAAAACATTTTAGGCGCAGTTCTATAATAAATTTGAAACCATTAAAACAAAACGAATCTTACAAACATTTATTTTCACTGAGCGTTTTTAATTAAAATGAGATATGGCCATTTTCAAAATAAATTCCGAAAACTTAGTTGCCCTTTGTGCATCTAGTGTACTATATCAGTTAAACCACATTAGAATTATCGAGGGGGGTTAAGTTGGACGTTTGTGACTTGAGGATCGAATGTGTCGTTGACGATGATGTGTTGGCATATTTTGTATCTAGGTTTGTTGGCTGTTTTGTTGTCTGTATATATATATATATATATATATATATATATATATATATATATATATATATAGAGAGAGAGAGAGAGAGAGAGAGAGAGAGAGAGAGAGAGAGAGAGAGATAGATATAGAGTGTCAGGTTGTATATGAAAAGAAATCAAATAAAGTGCTCGATCATATAAGAGAGCTAATATAATTTATTTAGATACTGTATATTACATATTTCAGCAATGTACCGCGGTTTCATCCAAAAGGGCAGATTTAGACATATTTAGTAAATCTTGTTGACGCCATTCCCTGTCAGGCGTGCCTGCAATCCTTTCAGCTTGCCGATGATTCCACTGGGCACGAAGATTTACTAAAGATATCTAAATCTTCCCTTTTGGATGAAACCGCGGTACATTGCTGAAATATGTAATATACAGTATCTAAATAAATTATATATATATATATATATATATATATATATATATATATATATATATATATATATATATATATGTTACATAGCTGTCCCGGAATGGGCGGTGGCAGTTCTCGCTTTGTGGGCCCGTTCCGGAATGGGCCGTGGCAGTTATCACTTAAACAACTGGTCATTTTTAACACCAAAAATGTATATGTTGCATACCTTCTAATTTCTCGTACCTTCTCTCTTTCCTCGTCGCGTGGAGGGGGGTCGTCTTGATGTCGTCTAGTGGTTGGATTGTTTCTTCGTTTCTGTACTGTCGTGAACATCGCCGCTACAACAAAAAGCTTCATGACCGTCTCAGGAAACAAACAATCTTTTAAACTTTCAATTCTGTTTTATTTCAGGCGTCAGATTTCCGTCACTTGGAGATGCCTTACCAACGTTAAGAGAGAGTGAGACCAAATTACTACTCTGTCATAGTTAATTCCTATGTTAGTCCTTAGCCATTCAAGGAGTGGGGGAAGAAATCCCATGCCTGTATTCTCTTAGGGAATTTAATTCCCCTAATCATGTTGAAGACTACATGGAGAAATCGTCCGTTTGGCCCGCTTCCAAAACCCAGACTGTCAAAACTCTGCTTCCCACACAAAAGCCCGTGACGTCACAGATACCCTATGCACAGGTGCACCTTGACCCTTGATCTGAGGTCTTGTCAACGTGGTGATCCTGTCAACGTCTGTGAGCTCCGACTGTGAGAACCAGTTTATTTTGCACTCGACTGAACGGGTACACCCGCACTAAATCGCGCAAGCCAAACCAAACGATCTTGCACATACGCCCACTTCAACATGCGTCCGCCTCACAGGATCATTATCCGACATATAGTCTAAAGAAGCTTTGAGTCATTTTAAACAAAGAAAGAAAATACAGTTTAAATTCCCAGGGATACCAACTAAATCCAAGATATCGCAGACTTAGCACTTGTATAAGACGACTTAACGCTGGAAAATTCATAAATAAAAAAGGGGATTCAAGTATATAACAGTGAAACAAAAACAAGGAACCTTAACGGAGATCATCAGCTGTTTACCATGTAACTGTTTCGGATATTTAAAAACAAGACAATTATAAAATTCATGCCACAAATGGTCACTTCTCCAATAATCAAATGTAGAAATATTTCAGCTTTAATATATACATAAATAATAATAATAATAATAATAATAATAATAATAATAATAATAAAATACATTACCCTTAAGACTACAGTGTGATATAGTAATTTGCATATCAAATAATACTAATTATAACAATAATAATAATAATAACAATAATAATAATAATAATAATAATAATAATAATAATAATAATACCATCTAAACACTACACCCAATAACCATTCTGCAATATGTTAGCTAGCAATAAAATTATATAAGAATAAAAGTTGCATTAAAAAAAAGCTTAAGTACCTTTGGTATATATATATATATATATATATATATATATATATATATATATATATATATATATATATATATATATATATATATATATATGTGTGTGTGTGTGTGTGTGTGGAAAATGAAAAAGGAAAGCCAAAAACTATATTATTTATGTATTCATCAACATTCCGTCTTTATTGTAGACTTCTTCAGGATGAAGAAAAACGCAGAAAAATCATACAGTCATTAATTTTTATTTGACTAAAAACGTTCGAGTTTCGGCATGGCTGTGAATGAACTATCGGCCACGCTCGGTTTTGACACAAAGACCCAGACACTATCTCTTTCCTTAAGCTAAAAATAGAAATAATTATTATTCCCACCTGTCAACCCATTTCCTCTTTCCCTTCAACTGTGTAAACTGCTGCTGATAGCGGATTAACCAAAATCGCCTGTTTTTCATTTTTACCATTTTCATGCACAGCCATGCTGAAACTCGAACATTTTCAGGCAAATCAAAATTAATGACTATGATTTTTCTGCATTTTTCTTCATCCTGAGGAAGTTTACAATAAAGACGAAACGTTAATAAATAATATAGTTTTTGGCTTTTCTTTTTTACTTTCCATTACGTCGGATCATTATATCTCCATTTTTATTCATATATATATATATATATATATATATATATATATATATATATATATATATATATATATATACATGTTTGATTAAACAACATGGACAATTCCTGTTTGTTTCTTTTTGTATCCATCTGTTCAAGTTGACGGACTAATGATCTAATATTCTGTTCGAGTGTGAACAGTCAGATTCATATCATATTCCAATAACCATGTTTTTATTTTATTATTTTTACTTTTGTTTTTTCAAATTTTCAAAAATCATAAAATTTCTGTGAGATATATTTTTTACGGTCCGTTTCATTTGTCTTGTGGCAAACAACATTTTTATGTCAATATCGTCTTTGCAACATTACAAAATCATCAGAAAAATTCACAAAGAATAAAAAGTTATTGGGGTAAAGTGTCTTGAAAAAACCTACACTATCAGGACCGGCGGGACAGTTATAAAAGTGGAGGGGCTTCCCTAAAAAGTGTGTGGGGGGCGGTTAAACACATGCATATATAACTTCATTATTAATGACCGTAAAGTGGGGCGGGGGGCAAGTAAAAAAGTGTGGGGGGGGGAGCTTGAGCCTCCCCCCTATCTCCCCGATGCCGCCGTTCATGAATATAATGGTTCATTTTTGGGTGAAACCAAACAAAAAACAAAGAAAAGATCAAACTCACACGTGACGTATTAGTGGGTTCCCCCACGTGTGAGTTTGCTTATTATTTTTTTACTTATTAATATATATATATATATATATATATATACATATATATATATATATATATATATAGAGAGAGAGAGAGAGAGAGAGAGAGAGAGAGAGATTTTTCACTTATAAAATAGATCATTCAGTGAAGACCGGGGTTGTTCCAATAAAAAACAAGCTCGATGATACTCGATTACAGTGTACAGAGCATTTATATGTGATTTTATGAAGGCTTACCAAAGCATTCCTTTCAGGACACCAATGATCACCATTAAAGATATTTTTTCTTACAAATACTATTTATTCAAATTAAATGTTTTTTCCTACACGTGTTTCACTACCAAGCAGTTACTTGCTTGGCAGATTATCAGGGAAATTAAATGTCTGGAATACTGGTTTCAACTGCCGACAATACACAATGTGGCGTTGCAATAGTTGAGGTCACTTAAGAAGAGAAGAGGAAAAAAAATAAAAATAAAAGTCAAAATTAAAAAGCAAGGAAGAACAACGATAATATATATATATATATATATATATATATATATATATATATATATATATAATATTTGTTGTTTGTTTATAATCTATGTACGTATACGTTTCGTCCTTTTTAATAGATATAACTATTCACGGCGAGTATTTTACAACTCAAATCGCGACACGTAGAACCTTGGCCACCACTGGAACCTTAGCTAAATAAACAGTGATAATTTTAACACTTATTTCGGCTTGACGTCATAAGAGCGTTCAACTTAATGAAAGGAACGATGCATTTATAGCTAGTTAATACTACACTCACAGTGCCCATCTAGAGGGTTTTCTAGGGGCTACGAATAATAAATATTTGTTTTTGTTTATTATCTATGTACGTATACGTTTCGTCCTTTTTAATCGGGACTCATCAGCATAGAGATATGACTATTCACTACTGATCGCGTGATTCAAAACCCCGGGCTACGAGTATTTTACAACTCAAATTCCGACACCTAGAACCACTCGGCCACCACTGGATAAATAAGCAGTGATAATTTTAACACTTATTTTGGCGGCTTGGCGTCATAAGAGCGTTCAACTTTATGAAAGGAACGAGAAAAGATATGTTATTATATATTATATTATTATATATATATTAAAATGGAGAGAGGGAGGAAAAGTGTCACAAAGAATATACGTGTTAATGGATGCATGAATATAGCTTACAATTCATAATTTATGATATAATAACGGATCTCTTCTTGCTCTTCTCTCTCCGTTTTATTGGTTGACGTCATCTTATTGTGACGTCATCTAGAATACACTGTATTGATTTACTCTTCTCCAGGAGTTAGGCACAAGGCCAGTTTTTATCTTACTCCCACAAGTAAGATGTGACCCAAGGTCGGGTCGGGAAAGTGGGATTTAAAAATTGCCTGGGCATTCCCCGGTAGAGGCGCCTCAGGCAGTAAGCAATAAACTTACTCCTCCCCAAAGAGAGGAGGCAAAGCCTGGGAAGGTGGACCTCCCAGAACTGCACAGGACAGACCCATTGACCGGCGTAAATCAAGACCCGAAGGCCAAGACAACACCAGTATGGGGTGCAGTATCCATCGGAACAGATACTACACTTTGATCTTAGCCAAAACACTGTAAGTAAGATCCAAAGTTGCATAAATATACCAGCCCCTTAGGGTCTAGACGCTTTGTCTAGTATGTATATACAGCCACAGAAACTACCCGTGGCCCTTTGGGTCACGGGTCGTCTACGTTTTAAAGGATAACGTCAGTAGACAGATTGAATTCAATATAAACAGATTTTGAACATATTTGTTACCCAGGCAATGCTCGGTAAATCTACTACTTTTTAAAATAATCCCAAATTGAAACAAATGGCGCTCCCCCCTCCCCCAGCTTAATAAATAAACAACTCGAGTCCAACACATTCGTAATTATTTATTTCTGAGTGTCAGGAGATTATGTTTTTGCCGACAAACAATGGCGAGTGAGGTACAGAATTTGATTGGGTTTTCGGCACCTTTTTTTATCGTTTTGCGGTACTCTTATAGCTGACGCACCATGTTTCCGTGACTTTGTGTCGTCAACGTTCGGGCAGGTCTCGGAAGAGCCCGAGAGTTGACTAAACTATTAACCAAACCGGTTACAGCAGGCATTAGACAATCAGGCTACAGCAAGCTGCCGATAACTTTTGGAAGAAATTAATCGCGTTCAATAAAAAAAATGAATTTCTATAATCTGTGTCAGCTCGTTGAATCTCCCGAAGGACTAATTAAAATTTTGAGACACATGTAAAAAAAACAACAAAAAACGAAAAAAACAAAAACATTTGCCTAACAAATCAAACAAAATCATCTTTTAAAACTTTCCGGTCCACAAAAAAACACCATTTTATTTGAGTACCAATGGTCCATTTGACAAAAAAAACGGTTGTTTAGCTATGGTTTATTTGTTCTTTATTTTTTTAGTTTGATTTTCTTCGTCGTAATTTATCGGCTGCCAATCTTCAATTTAGCGTTTGGCAGTTTTCGCCTCGTCAACTCTCATGCGCTTCTGTAACCTACCCGAACGTTGACGACGCGAAGTCACGGAACCGTTTTGCAAATTCTTCTCTCCCTATTTCTGTAAGATAATGAAGAGTGGCAAAAATGAATCGTGGACGAGTCCATTGTGGGTGGGACGTCGAGAAATAAATAAAGGCGACTTGATAACTGTTAAAAATGAGAAGGTTCCGCAGTGCAAAAGGAACTTGAACAACGACGGTTTCAAAAACGCGAAGAGCCAAAACGCTTTGTGATGGGAGTATCGATGTACCGGAAGAATGCGAGTTTACCGATATTTATGGCACCGATGAAGCTTTATTGGCTATGGTACCCAAGCCCGTCTTGCTGTTAGACTTTTGTGTCCGCTGACTAAACATGCGACTGATAAGCAAGTGTGTACTATGAAGGAATCCTCTGACTTGTACGTCATCAAAGTGCTTGTAGAACAATTTCTTCAGTTCACACTCGGATAGACAATGCAGGGCAAATTGCTTTCCAATCGGATGTATATACGAACGAGTTTCTAGCGTAAACCAAGTCTGTGACCTCAGCAAGAAAAAGGCTTTCATGAGACAAAAGTATGTGTGCGTAGCCGGCGTAAAACATCCAGTAATGGCAAACAAAGAAAACCAAAGTTTGTTCATATATGTTCTGTTCTTTGTCATTATTGTTAGACCTTACCGGGTACCCTGAAAGAACGGGTAATGCAACATTTCCACCAATTTATCTCGAAAACTGTAAATGCCTAACATATTTTTCAAATGTTGTGAAATAAAAAAACAATCGTTCGTCGTTTGACTTGAGCATCCGACTGAGATTTTGTCGGTTATTTTGTTGTGAAAACATTTAATGGCGTCGTTGACATCATCACAATTAGATCTTCGGCTGAGCTGAATATATTAACTCTTATTCTTCCGAACAAAATGTCAGACGTTTTCAAAATGGACGATAATGTTCAGCTTATTTGGAAGTTTACACTTTAGGGTACAAAATAAAACTATCTAAAATCACTTGTGTGCAGATGACTCAGCGCAGACTTTCGGTTGGTTAATAAATGCAGACGTATATTTTTGAGCCAATCAGAAACTTTTCTGTGAAATTATCAAGTTATTATTTGAGAGCTAACTCAGAGACTCTCGCACGTATATAAAGGCGAAAATTGAATTGATCTTCAGTTGAGTGGGGAAGATTTTGGTCACGACTGTTCTGTCCTGTGAATATTTAATAGCATTTAATTATCGACTAAACCTTCCTCACTATCTCAGCTAATTTCCTCCTTTCTTTATTGTCTTTCTTGTATTTGAGTTCTTTTTTATAAAGTTCACACCTGCTTGAAAATTTGAACACGTGTAGCGACCAAGTTTACCCTTCGGTGCCCGAAATGAAAATGCTTTAACTCGTTTCTGCGCATACGACTCGACGCATGCACTCGCCTGAATTAATAAAAACAAAGAAAAACATTTAAGCCAATCATGTGCATTTCTCTAAATTTATCAAAGTTTCTGGTTTGATCCACCCACCAGAGTAAATAAAAAGAC
The DNA here is from genome assembly GCA_963556195.1 of Sepiola atlantica. Taxonomy (NCBI): domain Eukaryota; kingdom Metazoa; phylum Mollusca; class Cephalopoda; order Sepiida; family Sepiolidae; genus Sepiola; species Sepiola atlantica. Next base: position 196,017,941 of record OY744522.1, read on the forward strand.
AGATTTTTCCTTCAACAATGATTTTGAGCCCAAATCTACGATAGAGCTAACATTGACCTTTCTACAGCCCCCTTGTCCCTCTGTCGGACAATGTGAAGGCTAAAAATGCATTTCTCCACTCACGCACACATAGCCACTCTGACACTAATGCACACACATACACAATGCATTAACCCTTTCACTTTATCGTCTGTTGATTGAAAACAAATGTACAAACTTAACCACTTTAAAACTGCTAACATTCCCCAATGAACATTCTACAATGAAAACAAATAAACATTGACTTTATTAATAATTTTTAATCAGATGAACATTTTATAATTGAGTGGGGAAGTTTTGATTACGATTTTTCAGACCAGTGGATAATTCACGGCCCTTAAATTATCAACTCAGGCTTCCTCGATATCTCAACTAATGAATCCCCCTTGTTCTGCAAGGACTCTCAAAATATGAACAACCATTCTATGTTTTACTATCTATGTAGACTTCCATTTAAACATATATAAAATATCTCTTTTGTGAACTTGTGCCTTTGTACTCATTATTTCGTTTGATTTTATCATATAACATTTCTCTCGCTCTCTCACATTTGAGTATTACCTAAAACTGTTTTCCTTAAAAATGTCTCTCTAAAATCGGCTCAACCCCAAAAGGGTCCTCCAAAAACATGGTCCGATTTATACTGAAACAATGTTATTTAATATTAATTAAAAATACAACAAGAATTAATTTTTAAAAAAATCGGCTCTCCCCAAAGATCAACCACAAAAGGGTCCTCCAAAAACACGGTCCGATTTATACTGAAACAATGTTATTTAATATTAATTAAAAATACAACAAGAATTAATTAAAAAAGAATACCTAAGTTGTGTGTTATTGCTGCCTTAACATAAATAAGCATCACATTGTTTCACGGATTTTACAGGCTCAGATTCGTTTATTATTTTGATTGTGAACAATTTGAAAACAATTTTATCTTTATTTTATTAAAATCAAAACATGCAACGTCATGCAATGACGACTATCCTTTTTTTTAAGTTGCAATATCAACCTATTTGTTGTGTATTAAATATTGGTGGTATGAAGTGACATTCTCTCGTGTGGGTGGTCAATTTACGATAAACTTCCAGAGCGAACTGAACTCATTCCGTGACAACTTCTAAAAATTAAACAGGTTTTTCAAACAAAAATGTTCATAATCTTAAAAGTTGTTGTTGAATCGATAGTACCGTAAAACAACATGAAATATGTGCACCTATGTAATGTCAATAGATGATTTTCACCATAAGATTTTTGAAAGAAAGTGTCTATCCATACAAAATTCGACCATAAATATTTCAATTAGTTACGAACTTATGATTACATTTTCAAACAAGGCAGGCCGCCATTGTAGACATAAGAAATAGTGTGTAGGTTTTGGGGGTCATCCTAAGTTGAAAGCTGTGCAGCGAGATGTCTGTTTACAGTAGTATCAAATTTCTGCATGTCAGTACAGTCGGGGAAACAGAGAGCAGGGAGGTATTTCCAGAGGACGGCAGAACGACGAAAGAAGCTTTTGAAATAGAAGGCTCACCGGCATCTGGGGACCTCCACAGTGAATGGATGGATTTAGCTGATTATCAGGTTTGTCTAGTGAATTTACGTTAAGGGAGCACTAGAGCAGCAAGTTCATCAGAGCACAATTCATTGAAGTACTTGTGAAACAGGCACAAGGATGCAACATTGCGGCGACGAGACAGGGGCTGGAGCTTGGTGGATAGTGAGGGACCTATTAAGTTGACGACTCTTTTTTGGACCTTGTCTAAGAGGGAGACACTAGTGGATTATGCACCAGTCCAGATGTGGCAACAACACTCCATGCATGGGCGAATGGTGGCTTTGTAGAGATATAGGATAACGTCAGGTGTGAGAAGTTTACTAGCATGGTAGAGGGAGTCCACCTTCTTTGCAGCAGCCTTGGCAATGTCTTCAATGTATTTGTTCCAATTCATGTTATCTGTGAAAGTTAGGCCGAGGAGTTTGAATGTTGAACTCTCAGGTAGGGTGTTATTTGCCATGACAATCGGTGGTTGAAGAGGTTTCTTGTAGTTGTTGAAGGAAAGGAGCTTTGTCTTAGCGGCATTAGTGTAAAAGTTCAATTTAATTTTATGAGACATACATTTCAATATTTTCTTACAAAGTATGGCACCGGATGTGGGCTTTATGTGTCCTTAATGTGGGCACCGGATGTGTGCTTTATGTGTCCTTAATGTGGGCACCGGATGTGGGGTTTATGTGTGGGCACCACATCACCTCTACAAGTTGTTTGTTCGAAATGAAAATCTAAGATGTATTTTTTGTAATCCTCAAAGAGAAAAGAAAGAAGAAAAAAGACATCACGAGTTATCCCACTCACTACCAAGGGAAGGGTGTATAGCATCTGTGATGCTGTATTAAGGTTAGTGCTTGGCTCCCACTCAACCTAACTTGCCCATCTTGGCCTTTTGGCTAAGATCAAAGTGTAGTATCTGTTCCGATGGATACTGCACGCCTGTCCTGTGCAGTTCTAGGAGGTCCACCCTCCCAGGCTTTGCCTCCCCTCTTTGGGGAGGAGTAAGTTTATTGCTTACTGTCTGAGGCGCCCCTACCGGGGAATGCCGACGGGGCTGCCCAGGCAATTTTTAAATGGCCAGAGTGCTCACCTCTCGAGCGCTGGCTTTTCAAACCCCACTTTCTCGACCCGATCTTGGGTCACATCTTACTTGTGGGAGTAAGATAAAACTGGCCTTGTGCCTAACTCCTGGGGAGGAGTAAATAAAACCTAACTCACCCATCTGCGGCTTAATGACAGAACAATGATCAGATGGATATGCAATGTCAAATCAAAGCAAACCTTGTATATCAGCTCTGATATTTTCTTGGCGAGGCTGAATATACCAAAACTTGATGAACTCCTGACGATCAATCAGCTACATTATTCGAACCAAATCAAGGAAGTGTATGCAGTCTGTTGATGTATGGAAGTAAAATTTGGCCAATAAGGGTTGAGTACATGTGTTGCATGGATAGAAATGATATGAAAATGAAACGATGGATGTGTAATGTGAGTCTTAAAGACAGTCTTGGTTATGATGACCTCAGAGGAAGATTAAATCTGAACAGTTTAATGAGAGTTCGATGGCATGGCCACATTGAAAGATAGGATGAGAGTTCTTGGGTTAGTAGATGTAGAACAGTTGAGGTAGCAGGTTCATTCACAGGCGAAAAAATAGACTTGAGAGAAAGAGGTATGAATAAAGAGACAGTTTTCTGTCCATTTTTCTTTCTTGTCGCTTTACAGTATTTTCCTTTGGAAAATAAGTTAATTCTTAGTTACTTCCCTTTAAAAAAAATATTTTTTTTAAAAAAGGTTCAGTTCGACTATTTTCAATTGTTTATGAAAAAATTCAAATAACATTTTGTCAACTAACGACGAACTAATGCAAATCTGCTTTGTTTTTAAAAAATAAATAAATCTTTAGTTGCCTCACAATTTTCAATCAATTACAAGAAAACATTTGAGAAAAAAATAGTTAGAAACATCTACTCATGTAATGTACTCCTCCCAAGTGTATTTTTACGTTTGCGAAAATATATGTGGACATTACACGTGTTTTACAGTAATTCCAAAAGTAAAAAAAGGAACAAATCTATAATTAAATATTTAGAAATTAAAAAAGAATCGGATTCGGTAATTGTATCGGAATCAGAAAAATATCCCTCACCCATCACTAATTTAGACTAATAAAAAGCTTTAAAATCTATACATATCATGATCATAGACCACTCTCCGGATTTTAAGGGATAAATGAATTCATGTCCACTGTCACTTAATCAGTTGATAACTTGAAAACAGGGCTAGTGATTTGAAAAGCATGATAAATTACCTTTTAGAAAATACTATTATTTGGTTTGTGGACTACAGTTGTTTCAGAGATATTTAGCGCTAAATATGATTTTTGTAGGCAAAAATAGGCATTTTTGTTTAAATTGTAACAATTTTGTCTTCAGAAAGCCTAAAAACAGTATGAAAACTAAGAAACTGATAATGACTTACAAAAATATGCACAAATCAAGTCAACCGGCACAAAAATAATTTTTGAGATGTTTTTGAATAAATGCAAATTTTATCAAATTTCCAGGTAAATATACCAGATTTTGAAAACTTGATGAATTTCTGTAAATTCGAATTCCCATAATTTTTTAATGTGTACAGATATTGACCTGATATTTTATTGCAAAATACCGGTGAATTTTATCTAGTTCTTCAATATCTTAATGGATTTTCCAGTTGAATAACTTCATTTTTCACCAAAGGACACCCCATGTTACATAGCTACTCCTGCTTGGACCGCGGCAGTACGCGTTTCGTATACTCGTCGTGTAGCGGGTTGGTCGTGTCGTCCAGTGGATGAATTCTTTCTTCTAAAACCGTGCCGTCTGTTGTCTGCAATAAAAGCCAAGTGGTGCATTCCGAAGACAAACTCTCCTTTTGAATTTAATTCTTTTTATTACAAGCGTTGTTATTTCAACTGGGAGTCATTCACCGCGTCGGGAGAGAGGGAGAGAGCAAATCCTACTTTATCGTAGTGAGCTATTAATGTTTTCTTAACTATTCATAGAGAGGGGGGGGGGGCAAGTATTCTCGCGCTTGTCTTCCCTGAAGGGAAATATTCCTTATATTTACATTGTGAATCGCACGTCCTCTCAGTTCGCTTTCCAAATAAGACTGACTACAAACTCGCTTCTCACGAGAACGAGTGACGTCACAGATCCCTTTGTTTCCCACGCAAGGCCCGCAAAGTGACAGAGCCTCTCGCAGGTGTAGACTGACCCTTGATCTGGGATCTCGTCACATGTAACCTTGTCAAGTCTGCCAGCTCTGTGAGAACAAGCCCTGTTCTGCACTCGACTGCCCCGCGTTAATTCGCCTAAGTCAAATCAACGATTCCCAACAGATACGTCCATTCCCATAGGGCCATTATCTAACATCCATAGCTCTCTGTGCAATGATCATTGAATTTTATTGAATGAATATTTTGAAAAATTAACTAGATCATGTCTCTTCTGCTAACATTCATATCTGTTGTGACTTTAATGTTTACATTGTAGAATGGCTAATCTATTCCAACAAGATTGATGAAGAAGGAAGATTTTACAGTTAGGGTTAGGGTTTTGTCATGGCTTTTCCGTTGCTTATGAGCTGACTCAAATTGTTGACAAACTCACTCGTGTACCTTATGATGACGGACATTTTGTAAGTCTTCATCATCTTTTTTTGACAACTTGCGCTAAACAATACACATCTATTTTTCATCTCCTTCCAGATCTTCTGATCACTCAATTGTTTCAAGTCTAAGTTCAGGGGAAAGTCCAGATGTACCTCTCCATTGCAGAGGGCATCAATACTTAAAGGCTGATTGAGATAACTTCAGATCTCTGAAATTCCTGTGCATTTCATTTTCAGTGAGAATGTATCCTGTGTCACCTCCGATATAGCTGATTGGTTAATCGCTGGTAGTGAGAGTTTTATACCCTCTAAAAAGTTCCAAACAGCCAGCTATGGAACATTCCTGAGTGTTGCTGCCATTGTTCAGAGAAACCCCTACTTCAATTGCTATCCACCGAATAGACGTCCTGAAACCAAAGGTACCTCCAAAACTGTCCACAACCACTGCAAATTAGTTATAGGATATGGAAAAGAAGTTTGTGTTCAATTTGTTAAATCCGGAGTTGCTGAGCAGGTGCTTAGTTTTTGAGTTTGGGAGGGAACTGAACAGATATAAAACCTCTATTTCAACTATCATTAATGGCCCTGGGGTGATTTCCTTAGCACCTAGAGAGTTTTCGGGGGGAGGCTTGTCACATGGACTTAAGGTAGATTCAACGTCCCCTTCTTTACGGTTCTTGAGTTTCCAGGGGAGGCTTGCCACATGGACTTAAGGTAGATTCAATGTCCCCTTCTTTACGGTTCTTGAGTTTTTGAGGCAGGCTTGCCACATGGACTTAAGATAGATTCAACGTCCCCTTCTTTACGGTTCTTGAGTTTTTGGGGGAGGCTTGCCACATGGACTTAAGGTAGATTCAACGTCCCCTTCTTTACGGTTCTTGAGTTTTGGGGGGAGGCTTGCCAAATGGACTTAAGGTAGATTCAACGTCCCCTTCTTTACGGTTCTTGAGTTTTGGGGGGAGGCTTGCCACATGGACTTAAGGTAGATTAAACGTCCCCTTCTTTACGGTTCTTGAGTTTTTGGGGGAGGCTTGCCACATGGACTTAAGGTAGATTCAACGTCCCCTTCTTTACGGTTCTTGAGTTTTCAGGGGGAGGCTTGCCACATTGACTTAAGGTAGATTCAACATCCCGTTCTTTACGGTTCTTGAGTTTTCAGGGGGGAGGCTTGCCACATTGACTTAAGGTAGATTCAACATCCCCTTTTTTACGATTCTTGAGTTTTATGGGGAGGCTTGCCACATGGACTTAGGGTAGATTTAACGTCCCCTACTTTACAGTTCTTGAGTTTTCCGGGGAGGCTTGCCACATGGACTTAAGATAGATTCAACGTCCCCTTCTTTACGGTTCTTGAGTTTTTGGGGGAGGCTTGCCACATGGACTTAAGATAGATTCAACGTCCCCTTTTTTACAGTTCTTGAGTTTTCAGGGGGTAGGCTTGCCACATGGAATTAAGGTAGATTCAACGTCCCCTTCTTTACGGTTCTTGAGTTTTCGGGGGAGGCTTGCCACATGGACTTAAGGTAGATTCAACATCTCCTTCTTTACGGTTCTTAAGTTTATGAAGGAACTGAACAGATATAAATGGTGTATTGCTACAATTGCTCACAGAAACATTTACTTGCTATCCACGGAATAGATGTCCTGAAACGAAAACTGCCTTTAAAACGGCTCGAAACTGCTGCAAATGATTGATAGGAAATTGCATACAACGTTATTTATGTGGCAGTTTCCTTCCAGTGGGCACTCATTTGTAACTATACAATTACAGTTTTTGATGTTGTTTGTGTTTTTGGTTATTTCTGTTTTTTCAGTCATTTTCGGTTGTGTGTGTTTATTATACTACGTATGTTCTTAGTTCAGAAGTAGCTTATCTTCACTATTTTTCTATTAAATATTTTGTGTAGTGGATTGTTAATGTTTATCTATTAGTTTTAAAAAGACGCGTCTGATGTTGATGTTAGGTAATTGGCAACATGAGGAGTTAAAACAGATTATTTTTATCTTTTTATTGTGTTCAATTTGTTGAATCCGAAGTTGCTGAGCAGGTGCTTGGTTTGCCACGGTCATAAACATAGACCTATTTTCTCCCTCCGGAAAATGTCCCCATTGAGTAAGCTGGTCACACACTGACCAATCAGCCTGTAGGGCGCATGGATTCCTTCTGTCTGCTGAAGAACTACTTCAGCCCCTTTGAGAGAGATTCCTGCAAGCAACGAGGAAACCCTTCTACTTTCTCTCTCTCCCATGCCTCCCTGTCCACTGGACGTTCCAGCAACTACTATCTTCGCCTGGAGATAACTGCTCAGACTTTCGACTGTCCTAAGAACTTCTTATTTTCCTCTTCCTCACTCGGACACTGTCCAACTTTCTTCCACCGATACCAAACGGTATAGGTAACTTTATAGAATAAACCCTTTTCGTTGTTTGTAGAATTTGGTGTATTCGGACTACTGTTCTCATCTTGGGTTTTTTTATCAGAACGTTTCAGCCGGTGTACCTTGCCGAACTCGGGAATCTGGACGGAATTTCGAACGGAATACTTTATTAAATCCAGTGGATATAGTACTAAGTAAAATTCAGTTCTAAGTGACAGTCATCTGAAGGTTGAAGGTTCAATCCTCAGTGCAGGCGATACAAAGAATTGCGAATTACTGAAGACTTCTTCCCAATCATGGCAGATGGAACGAGAGCATGTTACCCCCGTGGATTTAATAAAAGGTTCCGTTCGAAATTCCGTCCAGATTCCCGAGTTTGACAGAAAGATTCCTGAGTTAGACAAGGTACACCTGAAGAAGGTTGGAGGTTACATCGGCCGAAACGTTGTAATAAAAACACCCAAGATGAGAACAGTAGTCTGAATATACCAAATTCTACAAATTATCAACCCTCATCTCAAAAATTCCGAAACTTTTCGTTGTTGTTATAAAGAGGTTTTGTTATTTCATTTCGTGACTTAAACATAAGATAGGTACAACATCCCCTTCTTTACAGGTTTTTGAGTTTGGAGGGAACTGAACAGATTATAAAACTGCTATTCCAACTATCATTAATGGTCCTGAGGGGATTTCCTTAGCACCTAGAGAGTTTTTTGGGGGAGGCTTGCCACATGGACTTAAGGTTAGTAGTAGAGTAAAGGGAGTTTTGAGGGGAGGAGGAAGCTTGTCACTGAAATATTAGGGTTAGTGGTAAGGTTAAGAGATTATGGGGGGGCTTGCCACTTGCACTTAGGGTTAAGGGAGTTTTTGGGGGCGGGGGGCACTCGGACTTAGGGATAGTGGTAGAGTTGTTTTTTCTTAGAACTTGTGAAATTTGCCATTTCTTAGAAATTAGTCATGTGCAAGACTTCATTTTTTTGGGGGGGGGGTACTTAGGATTTCATTGCGCTTGCCTTTAATATTGGTATCACTTTTTTAGAAATGTTGCTTTCATTGAACCATGATATCTTCACAAACCTATTTTTTCCATTATTTCAGTGCAATTATTTGCGTCTTGGTGAATGCCCTAAAAAGCTAGAATGGCGCGGGAATCAGAGATAATTTTTCGTTCAATTATACATGTGAAACTGATCACCCATCGCTAAATTCTAAAATAATTGTTCTTGTTTTTTGTTTTTCTTCTTTACGCCAAGTTTTCACAAGTAATCGCCTAAAAAAGTAGAATTTCATTTTCTGGTGAGAAGGACTTATTTAGCGGAGGGTGTTCATCTACAAATTTATCATAAATTTATTTATTAGTAAAACAGAAAAAATAAGTTTTTTTGGTGCTTTTTCACATTGGGACCCACGCTAACTTTGACCCCCGTCGTTAGGGTTATGGTCAAATGTGGGGGTTAGGGTGAGAAGTAGAGTTAGGGTTAGGGTTTAGGGTCAGGGTTAGGGTCATGGTCAAAGTTAGTGCGGGTCCCAATGTAAAAAAGTATCATTTTTTGTATTATTTTCAAATAAATGCTCCAAAAATTGACAACTCAAAATGTTTTTACTAATTGTCCTTATGGGCTTCCGTACAAAAAAAAACTATCTGAAGATTAACGATGGTCGACATTGAAAACACACAAACGCACTCAACTTATTTTTTTATTTTTCATCTTTTTTTTGCGGGGAGTGGGTATATTGTATTCGATTAGTTTTATTTTTGATAGTTTTCGCAACTTCAGGAGTACATCGCTCCAGACAAGGCATGAAGCCACTTGACGTAAGGAGCTAAAAAAAACTACTCCAAGGTCAAAAGCTAGCCAACGATAAGTGTTAGGTGGATAGATTCCGACCCAGAAAACAGCAATTCTTCCCCCTTTGCCAGAAACATCGCTCATGGACTAAAGGACAAAATAAGGGAAGCGAGAGTTAGGAGGCTGCCGAAAGTAAACCCAATATCCACTTTCTATTCTCCTACTTCTTCTCAGGCATTACCTCCCCCTTTCATGGCCTGTCGTTTCGGGCGCTTTCATCCGTGAAAGAACGCCTATGGAACGAACCAGATTATTTTCATACAGTTTTAGGAGATGATGGATTGTCAACATTAAAAACTATGTTTATCTGGTGACTTTTTACATTAGGACCCGCGCTAAGATGCCTCGGTGTTGCTACTGTTATATCTACATATTTTGCCCCATAAGGCATAAAAAGGGGAGCAGGGGACTTGTCGGCACATGTTCCCCTACGCATACAGAAAGGGGATACAGACGTTTGTCAAAAATGGGTCAACAGGATGCTTGACAGATGGGCTTGCATGAGTCAGCCCATGCTTTTGCGTGGGCGGAAGACTCAACCAATCAATGAGAGAATGCTGTTGCTATACAGAGAGAGCGGGAAAAGTCGAAGCGAGAGGTAAACACGAGAGGTCGGTCTTCGGTAAGCGTTAAGAGAGGACGTCACTCAAAGGAAGTAAAAAGACGATGCGAATCTCAAGGGATGATACAAGCCGTCAGACGAAGCGTGGATCTCAGTACAATATAGCAACAAATTAGCGAGTTATGCCGATAGTCGCTATTAAATCGAAATTAAACAAATCAACCGACAGTTTAAAGGCTTTAAAATCATTTTCAAACGAAAAACGGAAAAATGAAAGCTCCCTGCGTTGAAACACCTCTAGCTACATTAACGCTAAATATTCCAGCTTTTAATCCCACCAATATAAAGACGTGGTTTATCCAGATCCAGGCCCTTTTCGACGCAAAACGGATTACGTCTCAGCGAACCAAGTATTGTTATTTGGTTGAAAAACTCCCGGCAGACGTCGTCGAGGAAGTGACTGATTTATTGGAGAACGTACCAGAAAATAATCCATACGATGAACTTAAGGAGGCTATTTTGAGACGGACTGGCTTATCAAACGAGACAATGTTACGCAATCTCTTCACCCAAGTAGAATTGGGAGATCGCACACCGTCGCAACTTTTACGATACATGCGATCATTGCTAGGGGACAACAAAATGTCCGAAACTATAATGAGAAGTTTGTGGCTGGATAAACTCCCAGACACAACAGTACAAATTCTGGCACCCACAACGGAAGAGACAAGCACTGTAAAGCTCGCCGACATGGCAGACCGAATTCATGAAAATCTGAGGAGCCGCAAAGTAAACTCAGCACAAGCACAGCCAAAATAGACGGGAGACGACGAAGTGGCCGGACTAAAAACTACGGTCGAAAATCTCACTCGTAAATTGCAGGAATTAATGCAAATAAACCGTCGTTACTCATTTAATAATCGACCTAACTACCGAAAACGAAGTTTTAGTAGAGGTCGAAGCAACACACGCGAACGAGCGAACAAAATCTGTTTTTACCACAAAAAATTCGGCACAGAAGCGAGGCGTTGCACTTATCCTTGTACTTTTGAAAACAAGAATCAGGGAAACGATCATTCCAGCCAGTAGTGACGACAACTGTTGCTGGATTTTCCACGAAAGGTCGTCTATTTTTCATTCGTGACAGTAATCACGGATATAACTTCTTAATAGACACCGGAGCCGCAATAAGCGTGATACCAGCGCTAAGTAAACAGAAAGCTACTCCACAGCCTTACCACCTCCAGGCAGCTAATGGCACACAAATACCGACATACGGTGAAAAGTACTTAAGCGTCAATCTCGGCTTGCGTCGCACATTTTTGTGGATTTTTACCATAGCCAACGTGACGACACCAATATTAGGAGCAGATTTCCTAGCACGATTTAATCTATCAGTAGACATGACTAATCGCACACTGACTGATAACCAAACAAAAGTCGTAATTAAAGGTATCACCACAAGATACCAGTCTATTGGGATTAGTTCTGCCTTTCCTGAAGAGATGTACATTCGTCGGCTGTGTCAAAAATACCCACAACTTACTCAGCCATTCACAGTCGCGGGTGATATTAAACATAATGCAAGACATTATATTAAAACGAGTAGACAACCCGTCTACGCCACCCCCAGACGTTTGAAGCCGGATAAGTACAAGATCGCAAAGGACGAATTCCAACGCATGTTACAACAAGGAATTGTTCGAACTTCCAAAAGTGCGTGGTCATCTCCTCTACATATGGTACAGAAATCAGACGCGACAACATGCCGTCCTTGCGGCGATTTCAGGAGATTAAATGCACAAACTGTACCGGATAGATACCCTATCCCACACATTCACGATTTCGCAATCGGACTGCAAAACGCCACGGTATTTTCCAAACTGGATTTAGTGAAAGCATATCACCAAATACCGGTGGCGGAAGAAGATATCCATAAAACAGCACTGACCACGCCATTTGGACTTTACGAATTCGTCAGAATGCCATTCGGACTTAGGAACGCCTGTCAAACCTTCCAAAGGTTAATAGACGAGGTTTTTAGGGACCTTCCATTCGTATTCGCATACGTGGACGATGTCCTAATTTCTAGTAGAAACCTCGACGAACATAAACAACACTTGGAACAAGTTTTCCAAAGACTGTCCCATTACGGTTTAAAAATAAACTTGGACAAATGTATTTTCGGTCAGCAAGAAGTAAATTTCCTCGGACATTCAATTGATAAGGATGGAATATCACCATTACCCGAAAAAGTAAGTGCCATTACGAATTTTCCACAACCTACGTCTGTTAGACAAATTCGTCGCTTCATAGGTGTAATTAATTATTACAGACGATTTTACCCAACTGTTCCACAATCCTTGCACCGTTAACATCATTATTGAAGAACAAAACGAAAAACCAACAAATAAAACTGGAAGGATCAGCTTTAAAAGCTTTCCATCAAGCTAAAACTGCCTTAGTCAATTTCACAAAATTGAATAATATTAAGGACAGTGAGGAATCGAAACTTACACTTACAACAGACGCATCAGACATAGCTGTAGGAGCAGTTATACACCAACTGACAGGGAATACAATGACCCCTATTTCGTTTTTTTCAGCCAAACTGAGAAAGACACAGACAAAGTACAGTACCTTTTCAAGGGAACTATTAGCAATTTATTTGTCAATTAAACATTTTAGACATCTGTTAGAAGGAAGAAACTTTTGTATTTACACTGACCATAAGCCGTTAACATATGCACTGCATACACATGTAGATAAATATGGCCCAAGAGAAATCAGACATCTTGTTTATATTGCTCAATATTCTACAGACATCAGATACGTCAAGGGACAAGAAAACATCGTGGTGGACGCATTATCACGAGCTGCAATAACTTCGATAAATTCCAGTTCGCTGAGTATGGAATTAATTGCACAAGAACAAAAGACGGACGAGACACTCACTGACGTACAACAGAAAACGTCTTTGCAAATTAAGGAAATGCCTGTACCTTTTAGTACAACAACATTTTATTGTGATACAGCAAAAAAACAACCACATCCATACATACCGCCAAGCATCAGACGACATGTTTTTCAACATTTCCACAATTTATCTCATCCAGGCAAACGAGTCACGGTAAGAATAATAGCAGACCGTTTCGTTTGGCCGAAAATGAATACAGATATTCGAAATTGGACCAAGACGTGTGTATCCTGTCAAAAGAATAAAATACACAGGCATACAAAGTCACCACTGGGCACTTTCAGTACGCCAGATGCTAGGTTTACCAATATCCATGTTGACTTGGTGGGGCCATTACCCCCCTCGAAAGGACACACCCACATTCTCACCATAGTCGACAGGTTCAGCAGATGGCCAACAGCCATACCCGTGAAGGACACATCGGCGGCGACAGTAGCTGGAGCAATATTAAAAGACTGGATAGCGATTTTTGGAGTACCGTCAGTACTCACAACGGACAGAGGCTCGCAATTTCAATCGAAACTCTTCGCAGAGTTCAACCAATTGTTGGGAACAACCCACATAAAGACAACGGTTTATCACCCTTGCTCGAACGGCCTCGTCGAACGCTTCCACAGACAGCTAAAAACTTCTTTGGCTACGAGTTATAACAACGCAGACTGGTCAGATAATTTACCATTAATCCTATTAATGATCCGAAACACGATAAAAGCGGATTTACAAAGCACGCCAGCGGAGGTAGTTTTTGGATCAGCAGTCACACTACCTGGACAATATTTTGATGCATACGCAGACATTTCACCCACAAATACATTTGTGACGGAATTAAAGAACAAAATGTCTTCTCTCAAATTTACACCCACCAGGAGGGCTGACAAACAAACACATATGCCAAATGACCTTCACACATGCAAATATGTATTTATTAGGAATGATACAGTCAAAAAGCCATTTTGTCCAAATTACACAGGACCATACCAAGTTTTGGACAGAAGTGAAAAATATTTCACTGTCCAAAGGAAAAACAGGAAAGACAACATCGCGATCGACCGAATTAAACCAGCATACATTGAGGAACACCCTCAGACAATTTCCCCACCAGAACAAATTCCCTTAGAACATGGGAGTCCAGCAGAAAATGACGGGAACATCAAACCTACGACAAAAACAGGTAGGAAAGTCCACTGGCCGAAACATTTCAAGGAATACATTACATATTAAAAAAAAAAAAAAAAAAAAAAAATTTTCCCCTTTTTTTCAATCTGGGGGGAGTATTGTGCCAGTTGACACGGTTAAGATTCGGATAAAAATTGTTGTTTGGGATAAATACAATTTAGGCGCGCAGTGTGAATATAATTGTATTGGCGCGTGAAAAATAAAAAATAACGCCCACGCAAATTCCGGCGTGGCCTTATATATTAAATCAACTCAAAACGAGCGGACGTAGTAGGGAGCACACCACGTGATATTTTTGTCCAATGGGATTTCTCCAAAGACATTTTTCTAAACTTTTCTCCTTAAGCTCGCTGGAGCCTATCCAAATAGTATTTAAGCACACACAAACATCAAACCCTCTCTCTCAACTGACTCTTCATTCGGAGGTTACACGCGTCTTACTATCACTCTTCCATTTCACCTTTCGCGCGCTTCATACAATTTCACAGGCGAACATTACCTATTGCCTCTCTTAACATTTTATAACATATGAGCATTTCAACAAAACAAAAGACATTCTCCTTTTTACTTACCCTGAAACTAAAGAAAGGACTTCTGAACTCATTACAAAGAGAAATATGTTCTATTTGTTAATGGTTTATTTCAGTGAATAAACTTCCGTTGGTTTTGCATGTAAGTCTTCTTATTATTATTTTTATTTGTGGAGGAAGTTATCACCAAAAAAAGGCATGACGACCACCACAAGAGCGAACGTCTGGAGAAGACAGCTCACACCGCTGTCCTATCAAAGAATTTATCCCCGCACAGAAGAAGGTCCCGGACCAGCGTGAAGAGCGGACGCCTCTGAAAATCGACCGCCCACCCCGCCGTCATATTCAGATAATTTATCCCCACACACAAAATCAAAAAATAGGAAAAGAAGAATTTGAAAATTAACGCTTAAGAAGTACAGCGACATTTAATACGGCGGTCTACCGGTCACCTAAGGAAAACCCTGGTCCAACAAAATTGATTACGGCAGACCAGTCAATCAACAGACCTCTCCAACGTCGAGATTACGTATATTTCAGGACCCTAAAAACAGCTTGTTAAGAACGGACCACAGAATCTAAAATTCTATAAAATATCCTTCTCTCCACCGTCAAAACAAAAAAGATATGTGTTTACGACATAAGGATAACAAAAAAACAAAAAAAGAAATACTATATTAATTCGTCCTAAATCAAACTTTCATATTGTTTACATTGTGTCTTCTCATTTGTTTTCCTCGAATTTCATAAGGAAAAAAACTTTCCTATTTTCATAAAGCCTTCTTAATTGATATGTTTGAACTAGTTACGGTCTCTTCACAAAAGAGCAACGTACCCATGCAGGAACGCGTGAAAATAAGTTTAACAATTATAACATTTGGTTTTCGACACAATTATAACATTGGTGTCAGAAAAAAGAACTTTCCTATTTTCATTTTCATTTGATTGCTATATGTGAACTTTTAATTCTGATCAACTTTCTCGGAAGAACAAAAACCGGACACCGTCCAACTCTCTCTTCTACCTATACCAAACGGTATAGGTATCCTTGAGTCAATAAAACCCCTCTTTTTTGTTGCCTGTTACTCAGTTGTTCATTCAATTCATTTCGTGCGATAAATGTAAGGAAGAGACAAACTATCCCTTCCATTACAAGATAACTCCGTTTGGGCGGAGAATATTAGTTGATCTTGTGAAAAAAAAAAAATAATACTAAATAAATAAATACTTGTTATGTAATGTTAATTTTGTCTTGGTTGTTTATACGATATATGTTTATAATTTGTGATAGGATGTGTTATTCATTTTTTATGGAGTACAGGTTGATTTCCTTTCATCGGGTTTTCAACCTTAGCACATTTTACATTCGTTGCTGAACTACATGTAGGTAACGCTCAGAGTCTTACTACCACAATTGTAACAGTACTTTCCGGATGCTTACGTAGACCGCCGGACAGTGCCGAATGAAAAATCCGTTGAAAAAAGCACAAACGAGGCAGAAAAAACATGCAAAAAATTACAGCAAAAAATTTCGTATGAAATAAATATTTATTTTTTAATGAAGAAATAAGTGTTTTAACGAAGAAATAACAGCACTTCAAATAAGTGTTTAAATTAAAAAGTAAGTGTCGTTTTTTTAATTTTACGAAAATTATTATTATTCTCTTTCTTTTTTTTTTTTACTGATTGTTGTTTTCGTTGGGGTTTGGGGTTAGGATCAGAGCAGGGTTAGGAATTAGAGTTAGAATAGCTCGTTTGCAGTCGTCAAAAATTCAGTTATCAAGTTTAGATGTCGTCTGCTTATTCATTTCAATCAGTTTTTCATTTTCTCGCAGTTTCATTGACTAACCGCTTCGGCGCTTTCCGACGTTTTACGTAAAACGCCGGAAAGCACCGACGGCGATGAACCCAATCTAACAAAGTACCGTTTATCTTCGACCTCGTGTGAAGACAAGTAAAATAAAAACAAAAACCGTAAAATTGATAAAGAAACAAGGGCAGATAATCCGTTGCAAACTGAAGCCAGAGTTATCTCCCTTGGTGATTGTCTTCATTCCAATTGAACGCCGACCACGGTCTTTTCTCTCTGCTATTTCCATTTTCTGTTGTTCCGACGGAAAAGAATATTTCTTTGGGCAAAGCTACTTCATTTTTATTTCAAAAGAAGAACATCATAAAAGTAAGTTTTAATTCCTTTTTATTTTCAGTTTTTTTACGATCGGATAAAAAAATAGCTGAACGCAACTCTCTCTCCCTTTCTCAAGCAACCATAACATTAACGACTATGTTATGTTGCTGGAAATAAGAAACATTTTTATTAAGAATGTTGATTTCTTTTCAAATCAATTTACTTTTTAAATGTTATTTTTACATGCAAAATTGATGGTTTTGTTTGCTTGTAATAAACATCGACTTTCAGCGAACGTCTGTTTTGAAATGAAATTAAACATGGCGACTTTGGGATTTCTCGTTTCAAAATGACGTCATTCGATTTGTCAATTGTTTTGAACATTTTTCAAAAACCACATTTTTGGGGAAATCTTTTATTTATCGCGTTAATTTTTTATTTTGTTTTTAAATAAACTAGCAAATATATGCCCCCCCCCCTCCTCCGGTCGCATATTTTTGCTAGGCTGGAATGGCGAGTTTTCATTTTTTTTTTTTTTTTTTTTTCATTCATTAAAAAATATCTAGTCACAAAATAATAATTTTTTGTTATTGCTCCTTGGCCTTTTGGCTAGGATCAGAATGTAATATCTGTTCCGATTGATGCTACATTCTGTAGACCGGTATCGTCTTGGCCTTCGGGCTTTGATTGTCCTAGGGGGTCCAGGCTTTGCCTTCTCACCTTTTGAGAAGGGGTTAGTTTGGTACAGTTTCGGGAAATACGACCAAAAATTTACAGGCGTGACGGAAGCATGACAACCAATGCTACGGAAATAGACGAAAGAAAGTACGCCATTCCGAATGTTCCCGACCCTGTAAAAACTTTTTCTTTTTTTTTTGTGTTCATGTCAAGTTAAATTAGTTACCATGCAACGGTAGCATCGGAAGAGTTCTCATTGGAAACGTTTGCACCTCATGCCTGTATTATTTTCTTGTTCCACGTGCTTGTACCCGGTTGCAGAAAAAATAAACAATCTTTTCTTCAGCTAAATCTCATCCTTTTAATTTAAAATTTTTTTTTTTTTTAACATAGTTCACCCCAGACAAAGCAGGCCGCCACTGTAGACGTAAGGGGCTACTGAGAAGAAATAAAAGGGAGATGGTTGGGGGGGGGGGGGGCAACCTAAATTGGGTTCTGCGCAGCGAGATGTCTGTTTACATTAGTTTTAAATTTCTGCATGTCAGTAACGTCCGGGAACAGGGGGCAGGGAGGGAGTTCCAGAGGCCAGCAGCACGAGGAAAGAAACTATTTGAGTAGAAAGCTCTCCAGCATCTGGGGACCTCCACAGTGAATGGATGGGATTTAGTCGATTGTCGAGTTGGTCAAGTGAACTTATGACGAGGGGGCACCAGAGCAGCCAATTCATCGGAGCATAATCCATTGAAGTATTTGTAAAACAAACATAAGGATGCTACATTGCGGCGATGGGACAGGGACTGGAGCTTGGTTGACAGTGACGGACCTATTAGGTTGGTGACTCTTTTTTGGACCTTGTCAATGAGGAAGAGACTAGTAGATGATGCACCAGCCCAAATGTGACAACAATACTCCATGCAGGATAATGTCAGGTGTGAGGAGTTTACTAGCACAGTAGAGGGAGCCAACCTTCTTTGCGGCAGCCTTGGCAATGTCTTCAATGTATTTGTTCCAATTCATGTTACCTGTGAAGGTTAGGCCGAGGAGTTTGAATGATGAACTCTCAGGTAGGGTGTTATTTGCCATGACAATCAGTGGTTGGAGCGGTTTCTTGTAGTTATTGAAGGAAAGGAGCTTTGTCTTTGCGGCATTAAAAGTTACCAACCATTTCTGACCCCAATCCACTACTTTTCTAAGGATTCAGCCATTGCCTCGGATATGATCGTGTCTGTTTTGCCAACATGGCGAGAGTAAAGCATGATGTCGTCAGCAAATAAACCAATCTCAGACTCTACGTCATCAGGGAGATCGTTTATATAGATCAGGAACAATAAAGGTTCAAGGATAGATCCCTGGGGTACACAAGCATTTATGTCATGTTGCTCAACCTGGATTTTTCTTTTGGTTAGGAAGGATCTAATTATAATTGCCCAGTAATACCGTATGAGCATATTTTCAGTAGAAGCCCTTTGTGCCATACCTTGTCAAACTCCTTGGATATATCAAGCGTTACTGCCCTAGCTTCACCTGCCTTGTCGAGTGTATGATACATGTGCTCAGAGACGACCGTTAGGATGTCTGCAGTAGATTGTGCTTGTCTAAATCCATACTGGCGATCAGAAAGAAGTTTAGTATTAACTAAGTGCTGTACTATCGCTAGATTGATTAAGGATTCAAAGATTTTAGCAAAGATCGGCAGTAGGCTGATTGGGGCGGTAGTTCAGAGGATCAGTTCTATTCCCAGAATTCTTGTAGACTGGTACCACAGAGGCAACTTTCCAGCTATCGGGGAAGCAAGATTCAGCTAGGCATTTATTGGAGAGGACAGGGGCCAGTTCAGCAGAGCATTTCTTTATTACTATTACAGGTATAAGATCAGGCCCACAAGCTTTGGAGGTGTCAAGGTTTTTTATGATGTGTCTGACCTAGGATGGGGTGATGACCAGGTTATCAAGTTTGGCTTCGGTTCGCAATGGGAATTTGGGGAGGGGGTGGTTTTCTGAGTCCAAGGTGGAGTTAGAAGCGAAACGCTGGGCAAGTAGTTCAGCCTTATCAGTGGCCGTGCAAACAACATCATTGTGGTTTGATAGTGGGAGAATCGTTGATTGACCATTATTCACTACACTATTGTAGATTTTCCAGAAATCACGAGTACCTAGTTTCTGTGACTGAATGCTTCGCCTATCACGGCCTTGCAATTATTTCTTGATTCTATAAATTTATGTCTATTAATAGCTGACTTATGACGGCCGAATTTACGGAATGCTTGTTGCCTCTCAGCAATGGCAGCTGCACATTCTGAGGTGAACCATTGGGGAGAGTTAGGCTTGCTAAAGAATTTTCTCATGGGGACATAGGCTTCAATGCCTGCTTTGACCCATTCAGTTAATTCGTTTGCACACTGGTCGACAGGGAGTGAGAAGGTTCTTTGCCTTCTTCTAATATTTCGTGAATATGTCTTCTCTCAATTTCAGCTTTTACAGAAGAAAAATTGTATTCAAAAAAACAAAAAAACTTTGGATCTACTTCCCCCCCAAAAAAACTAATTCCAACCTTAGCCCTAAAAATCCCTAACCCTAATTCCCTAACACTACTAACCCTACAACTCGGACCATCCTCCAACAAAAATATATCCTTAACCCTAATTCCAACCCTAACCCTAAATCCCTAATACTAACCGTACAACTCGCCCCCCTCCCACAAAAAAACATAACCCTAATTCCAACCCTAAAACTCGGACCCCCCCCCCCACATACACAAAAAAAAAATTCCCTAACCCTAAAAAACAGACACAGTAAAAAAAAATTTAATTTCTTGTATTCCAAAAATAAAATAAAATTGCTCTTTTTTTTGTTATACGTCGTCTGCTTAAAAAAGAAGATAAGTTAAAAATGTTATTTCATTAAAGTCGTCTGCTTCAAAAAAAAAAACAATAGAACTGCCTTCTTTCGTTCTAATTGTGTGGAAAGGCCGTCATTTTTAGTGTTAGTTTACGATTTGATATTGAAGTCGTCTGGTTCTAAAAAAAATAGACGAGTTTCAGAAGTCGTTCTTAACATGGAGAGGGAGATGAAAACTTCGGAACGGCATACCTTCTTTCGTCTAGTTCCGTCTGTTTTACATATGTCACGCCTTTTAGTCGTATTTCCTGAAACAGTGCCGTTACTTTATTGCCTGAGGCGCCCCTACCGGGGAATGCCTATGGGGCTGCCCAGGCATTTTTTGTAGACCAGAGTACTCTTCCTCTCGGACACTGGCTTTTCAATCCCACTTTCCTGACATTGTGTCACACCTTACCCTTCTAAGTAAGACTGAAAAGTTTTACTAAAATTCCCTCCTTGGCCTTTTGGCTAAGATCAGAGTGTAGTATTTGGTCCGATGGATGCTACACTCTGTAGACCGGTACCATCTTGATCTTCGGGCCTTGGTTCCGACGATCTGAGGTATTGTCTTGTGCAGTTTTAAGAGGTCCACCCTCCCAGGCTTTGCCTTTTCACCCTTTGAGAAGGGGTTATTGCTAATCGCCTGAGACGGCCCTATTAGGGAATGCCGGCAGAGCTTCCCAGGCATATTTTGTAGACCAGAGTGCTCTTCTTCTTCCTCTAGGGCGTTGGCTTTTCAATCCCACTTTCACGACCTTGTGTTACATCTTACTACAGTGGGAGGTAAATTAATATCAAGTTTAAAAGTCTTTAAAAATTCCTACTTTTGGCTAAGATCAGAGTGTAGTATCTGTTCCGATGGATGCTACACTCTGTAGAAAAGTACTCTCTTGGGCCGGTCTGAGGTATTGTCTGGTGCAGTTTTAGGAGGCTCACCCTCTCAGGCCTTGTCTCCCCTTCTTGGGGTGGAGTAAGTTTATTGCTTACTGCCTGAGGCGCCCCAACCGGGGAATGCCGACAGGGCTTCCCAGCCAAATTTTAATAGGCCAGAGTTCCCTTCTTTAGGAGTGCTGGCTTGACTCTCCCTACTTCCGGTCTTGTGCCACATCTTCGGGCGGTGGAAATGAAATAAATATCAAAACTTAAAGATTCAAGTTTATCTACTTAGGAAAGATTTGCATTTATTCATATTTAGCTTAGACGGATATCATATTACTAGTCCAGTTCTTTTTGCTGCTTAAAAGATCAAGCACAAAGTGTAGTATCTGTTCTGATATTACACTTCATCTTTTCGGTCTTCGGTCAGTGAAGGAGAAATCCTTCTAGATTGAGGCAATTGTAATTTTTGTCCCAATCCAGAGTTCCCCTTTTTGTGGAGCTGGATTTGGCACTAGTGCAGTTTAGTGATTTGAGCTAATTTATTTGTTTTCATTTTTTTAAAATTTCATTTGTGACAAGGGCAGAAATGGGTGATGATTTTATGTAATATTTATGTAGTAATGTGAACCTGTTATTCTAAAATATTTTTTATTTTTTCCAAGTATTTCTGCGGTATTAACATGTAATCTCATTAAAAATAAAATTTCGGTTTTTACTTTCATCAATTTCTGTTTTGTTTTTTTTAATTTCTTCATACAAATGAATTAACTTTTTCAAGCAAATGAATTAACTTTTTCATGCAAATGAATTAATTATTTCATGCAAATGAATTAACTTTTTCAAGCAAATGAATTAACTTTTTCATGCAAATGAATTAATTTTTTCATGCAAATGAATTAACTTTTTCATGCAAACGAATTTTTATTATAATACAATGAAATTCAGAGAATGACAGTTTGCAGGTCCTATTTACTTGCCTCCCCATAAGGGCAGAGTGAGACATAAGGCCAGTTTTAAATTTGGGAAGTGGCTTTCTGGATTGGGACAAAAATTAAAATTGCCTCAGTCTAGAATGATTTCGCCTTCACTAGCCAAAGACAGAAAAGATAAAGTTTAGTATCCACACAGATACTACACTTTGCGCCTAGCCAAATTCAATCACATCATGAACATTTTGTCGATCTACAAAAAGATCTCCACCTGGAGCAAGTTCTCCACGCTTACCTACAAAGCATGGCTCCAAAGACTAAATTTGTTCTCACTTTTGCAGTGGAGGATGCAAAGAGACTTGATTCTGACATACATCATCATCAACGGGAGGTTAAATCTATCTTTCGAGCAGTTTTTCACCCCATCACTAAGTCGTAGTCTCTGCGGGCATCCACAAAAAATGTACAACCCTCGCTTTCGTCTCAACAGAAGAAGGGCAGTATTCTCTGTCCATGTTTTTTACTCCTTGGAGTAGCCTGTCAGAGGAGGTTGTTACGATGACTAACATATCCAAGTTTAAAGTAATCTGGAACAAACATTCAGACTGTATGTGGATGTAAATATCTTCTACCTGTCTCTTTACATGGCTTGTTGCACTTTGCTATTTGGGGCCAAATAAATTTGATCTGATGCTTGTTTTTTTACCCCTAATAAATATGTTAAATAAATGTTTTTATTTACCCTTATAAAAATGTTATTTACCCCTGATAAATGTTATTTACCGCCTGATAGATGTTGTTATTTACCCCTAAAAAATGTTATTTACTCCCTGATAAAAATGTAAAATAAATGTGTTTATTTACCATAATAAAAATGTTTAAAAAAATGTTATTTACCCCTGATAAAAATGTTATTTACCCACTGATAAAAATGTAAAATAAATGTGTTTATTTACCATAATAAAAATGTTTAAAAAAATGTTATTTACACTAATATAAATGTTTAAAATGTTATTTACCCCCGATAAAAATGTTATTTACCCCTAATAAAATATAAATAAATGTTATTTACCCCTAATAAAAATGTAAAATAAATGTTATTTACCCTAATAAAAATGTAAAATAAATGTTTTTATTTACCCTAATAAAAATGTAAAATAAATGTTTTTATTTACCCTTATAAAAAATGTAAAATAAATGTTTTTATTACCCTAATAAAAAATGTTAATTACCCCCGATTAAAATGTTGTTGATTACCCCCCAATTAAAATGTTAAATTCAAACATCTGTTTTTATTGAACACTGTTTTGTATATAAATGTTTTGTTTTATATATATCACTTCTCAAATCCCCTTTTTTGTTTGTTTATTTCAGTCACTGAAATTAATATCCTACACAAGTTATTCCGTTTGGAGAACAAAAAGATATGATGGCTGGTCGACCAAAAGGTCGTTCAACAATTGTCGATGACCTTCAGGATGACAAACTTGTTCCTACCGAAATGTTTACATTTAGACAATTAACAATGAGCACTACGGAGAACATCTTTGCGATTGAGTGGCTCGCAAAGCGACGCCTTGTAAAGAATTCTGTCGATTGTGAAATCTGTCATCATCCATGCACGCTGAGCAAATACGCGCATGGAATTGACGGATGGAGATG
Source organism: Sepiola atlantica (assembly GCA_963556195.1). NCBI lineage: Eukaryota > Metazoa > Mollusca > Cephalopoda > Sepiida > Sepiolidae > Sepiola > Sepiola atlantica. The sequence continues at coordinate 196,041,817 of OY744522.1, forward strand.
GAAGTGCGGGAGACACAATTTTGTTCGATCCGTAAGGGAAAATTCTTTCTTTAGTGGAAGCCATTTACAACTTTACAAGATAATCTTTTTAATTTATATGTGGTGTAATAATTATCCACAGAGTATCATGTCTTGGGAGGCTGACGTCAACAAAGGGACAGTAGTTGATTGGTGCAATTTTCTACGTGGAATTAGCTCACGGTTCCGAGAGGAAAACCCGCAGCAATGGCAAGAAAGATTCCAAGAAAATAAATTTGGTTGGATGCTACGTATCCTCGGAGTTTATTGTAATTAAAAAAAAAAAATTTTTTTTATATAAAATTTTTTATGAAAAAAATGTAAAAAAAGAAATAATTTATACCCCAAAAAAGTTTTTTTTTTTTTTTTAAGTAAAAAACAAAAAACAAACTCAATTTAATTTTAATAAATTGTTATTTTCTTCCAGATTGTCAAGGTTATCTGGTGTTGCTCAGGAGCATGGATAGCAAAAAAGCAGTTAAAAATGTGTACGACAGTTTTTTGTTTAAATTTCTCTCTTTCTCTCTAAATATCCTCAGTCAAGTCACTTTTTGAGATTCTCCCTCCATGATTCTCTCTGGCAACTAGTTTAATAAGAAGAAAGTCTGCAGTAGCTCACTGTTTGACTTAGTTTCAGTGTTGTTTTTATAACAACTACCGATAAGAATGAAAGTATTTTTATTTTTACCATAACCAGGTCGGGGTCATACCAAATCAGATGATGTAAGCTTTGTTTAGATTCTGACTTTTAGCTTGACATACAAGGGAAAATATTTAATTAAAAATATCTATTGAAATCTTTTGTTGACATTTGTAACAAACACTGAACAAATACTTTTTTTTAATGGAAATCGCTCCAGACAAGGCATGAAGCCACTAGATGTGCTAAAAAAATACTATTTTAAGGTCACAAACTAGCCAACAATAAGTGTTAGATGGATAGGTTCCGACCTAGAAAACAGCAATTCTTCCCCCTTTGTCAGAAACATCGCTCATGGAATGTGAGAACTAAAGGACAAAATAAGGGAAGCGAGAGTTACGAGGCTGCCAAAAGTAAACTCGAGGTCCCCTTTCTACACTCCTTAATACACTGCGACCAGCGATAATAGCTTTCTAACAAAAATAGTTATTTCTCAAATTTCTCTGACTCAATTTTGGACTTTTTTTCGCACGTAATCTAGCACTCTGTTATAAAAATATTGCTAAAAAGATATAATAAAAAAACTCATATTTAGTATTTGCAAAATAAAATGTTTGCCAAACAAGGGCAATAGCTTTTCAATCAAAAGCACCAAGGGCAATAGCTTTTCAATCAAAAGCACCAAGGGCAATAGCTTTTCAATCAAAAGCACCAAGGGCAATAGCTTTTCAATCAAAAGCACCAAGGGCAATAGCTTTTCAATCAAAAGCACCAAGGGCAATAGCTTTTCAATCAAAAGCACCAAGGGCAATAGCTTTTCAATCAAAAGCACCAAGGGCAATAGCTTTTCAATCAAAAGCACCAAGGGCAATAGCTTTTCAATCAAAAGCACCAAGGGCAATAGCTTTTCAATCAAAAGCACCAAGGGCAATAGCTTTTCAATCAAAAGCACCAAGGGCAATAGCTTTTCAATCAAAAGCACCAAGGGCAATAGCTTTTCAATCAAAAGCACCAAGGGCAATAGCTTTTCAATCAAAAGCACCAAGGGCAATAGCTTTTCAATCAAAAGCACCAAGGGCAATAGCTTTTCAATCAAAAGCACCAAGGGCAATAGCTTTTCAATCAAAAGCACCAAGGGCAATAGCTTTTCAATCAAAAGCACCAAGGGCAATAGCTTTTCAATCAAAAGCACCAAGGGCAATAGCTTTTCAATCAAAAGCACCAAGGGCAATAGCTTTTCAATCAAAAGCACCAAGGGCAATAGCTTTTCAATCAAAAGCACCAAGGGCAATAGCTTTTCAATTAAAACCACCAAAATTAACGTTTATTAGTGAAAATAATTAATGAATAAATATCGCTGGTCTCAGTGTACAAACGTCTGCTCTGATGAGATGAAAATTGTAAAATGCTCCAAAATTCACTATAAATCGTCGATAAGATCGGAGCTTTTTGCGAGATAAGCTTTTGTCGTTGTGCGAATCACCTAGAGATGGTGTCTCGATAAAAATACTGATCCATCATCACCACACTGGGTTGGCATCAGCTTTGTGATTCACGTCTGCTGATTACCCCTCTTTCCCCTTCCTCCAAGAAGGGAAGGTCATCCTAAACCTCATCCTAACCCTAACTCAGAATAGAGGTACGGAAAATTCCTTCATTATCTCCATGTTTAATTTATTCTGCCAACATTCTTAAAACATTAACTTTAGGGGAATCCTTAAAAAATGCTGTTTGGCACAATTTCAGAGCAACTTATTGGATTAAAATTATATTTATGTGTCGTCGGCATCATCACCACCAGCAGCATCATCAACAACAACAATCATCACCATCATAATCAGCAGCAAGGTGAACAAGAAAGAAAAAGGCTATAAAAGAAACACGTGAAGAGAACGGGTTCCAATTTGTCTCTGTAACTTTTTGAAAATATCTTCCGCCACCAAATGGGGTGGCCGCGATTATTATTATTTTTTTTTTAACATCTATTTTACATGTTGGCATTTATTGGACAGGTTTTAGAAATTGACTATCTCTGACCAGGTCTTTATTTATCCCTCTTTCTCGCAAGTCCATTCTTATCACTTCCTCCCATGTTTTCCTTTGCCTTCTCCTGTGAACTGAACCTGCTACCTCAACTGTTCTACATCTACTCAACATTCTTTAAATGTAATCATATCAATGAAGTCTCCTGTTCAGTACACATCTCCCTATACTTTCCAGATTTAATCTTCCTCTGAGGTCATTACACATCCATTGTATCACTCATATCGTTTCTCTCCATGCAATGCATGTCCTCCACCCTCGCTGGTCAGCTTTCACTTTCAAGTAAATAGCAAAGTTTTTTTATTTCATAAGAAATAAGTTATAAAAAGATTTGTAAATAAAATTATGTATTTTTAAATGTTATTTCGTTTGTTTATACTTTTTGTAAATAAAATTATGTATTTTAAAATGTTATTTCGTTTGTTTATACTTTTTGTAAATAAAATTATGTATTTTTTAAATGTTATTTCGTTTGTTTATACTTTTTGTAAATAAAATGATGTATTTGTTAAATGTTATTTCGTTTGTTTATACTTTTTGTAAATAAAATTATGTATTTGTTAAATTTTAGTTCCTTTCTTTATACATTTTGCTTACAGAAAAAATTTGTAAACTGTTTTATTTATTCTGTAAAGTTTACAAAATTTAAACGAATGATTTTAATTTAAAAAAAAAAAGACTCACCCTACATTAAAAACCGACCTTGTACCTAACTTCACCCTCGTGGGGAGACAAGTAAATAGGTACACATTCTCTGCACAGAAAATACCTTTTTCAAAACTGTCCTTTACCGATCGTTTAGTGAAAGAGAAATCCTTCTAGACTGAGGCAGTTTAAATTTTCATCCCGATCCAAAGGAGCTGTATTTTCCCTACATTTGTGTCTAATCTGCCCTAGTGGGGAGGCAAAAAGTTTGTAACTTTTTCTTTTTTTTTTTAAATGTATTTTTTTTAATAAATTTCTACGGTCGGATTTTAATCTAACCCCCCCCCCCCCTCCCCCGGAAAAAGGGGACACTTTGGATTAGGACAAAAATAAAAAATTGCGGCAGTCTAGAAATAGAAAGATTTCTCCTGCTTTCTTCAAATAAATACGAAAAATTAACGACGCAAAAAAGTTTTTCATATTATCATCTGCTTACAAGTTAAATGGCAAAGTTACAAATACATACGTTTATTTACAAGCATTTTTTGTTATACGCACATTTTTAATTAAAATAACTTTTTCTAAATAAAAACCTTTTTTTTTTTCTCTTTGATAAAAATCTGTGACGGAAAAGTTATGAGAGTGTGTATTGTTCTGTTTCTGATTCAACCGGAAGTAAAAGTTAAAAAAATTCGGTGTTGCTGAAAGAAAGGGGCCTTTTGGTCGGTGCTCATTTTTGGGTGCTTCAAATCCATATGATCCGATATCAATTTTATTATTAAATTAGATAACACATAGATTTTGACTCAAAAAAAAGCAGTAAATATGATGGTTTTATACAATAAAGTATTTTGAACGCATTTTAACGATTCACTTAAAGTTAATGTTAACCTTAAAATTTATCCGTTTAAATTAATCACAATTTGAAAGACAATCCTTGTAAAAAAAAAAATGTTTACTTTTTTCTGAAAAAAAAAAATTTATATTAAACTAACCAACTTTACTTTTGAAAATTAAAAAGCAGTCCATTCTTAAGTATGCCATCCAAGCAATAAATCCCTATTTCAGAAAGAATCGTACACTTGGAGCATGTGCAACAGTTTGCGACGAGGATGCTGACGATTTTATACGCTTTGCTTAGTTGTAAGGCCGATCATCGGTCCCTGCAACATTTTTTTTTTTTTTTTTTTTTTTTTTTTAATTGCTCCAGACCAGGCATGAAGCCATTTGATGTGAGAAGCTAACAAAAACAAATATGATTATCGCAAAGACAGGAGATGCCTATTGGCCTTAGTCTTGAAAAGGCCAAGATTATAGGTAGCAGGAAAACAGTCAGCAGGAAGAGAGTTCCACAAGCCTGCGGTTCTTGGAAAGTAGCTACTGGAATAGGAAGTTGTATGAGGTATAAAAACTGAATTGATGGAGACCACTGGATTAACGAGTCAAACAAGCTGGAACAAAAGAAGAGGGGACTAGATCACATAGTTCTGAAAAACACATCCCATAATAGTATTTATAGAAAAGACAGACTAGCAACATCACGTGTGTGAGAGAGAGGGTGCAGAGAAGAAGAAATGGTTGGGCCAATCAAATTACAGATACGTTTCTACACTTTATCAAGAACCCTTAAATGGGGCAGGGATTCACCAGTCCAAATATGACAACAGTACTCCATAAATGGTCTGATATTAGATTTGTAGAGATAGAAAATAGCCTCAGGTGTGAGAAAGTGTTTGGAGCGATAGAGAGAACCGACTTTACGAGAAGCAGAAAGAGCAATGGATCTAATGTATGAACTCCAAGAAAGATTTGATGAGAGAGAAAGACCAAGAAGTTTCAGAATCGATTTCTCCTCAAGAGCAGAGCCATCCATGAGAATCTCAGGAAGAAAAGGGACACGCCTACGATTGAAAGACACGAGCCGAGTTTTAACAGGATTAAATGAAACAAACCATTACGTACCCCAATCCACAACTGAACTCAGGTCAACTTCTAGATCAGCTGCATATTTCGACTGATCTGGGGGAGATGAGTGAGAAACAACACCAGAATACAGAGTGGTATCATCAGCATAGATGTTCATTTTCTGACCAATATTCTCTCGAAGATCATTTATATAGAGAAGAAACAGTGTTGGGCCTAGAATAGAGGCCTGAGGAAGACCAGCATTGGTAGGAAAAGAGAATGAAGAGACAATGTCCAAAGTTACTCGCAAGCTTCGATCAGTCTTCCAGAGAAAAACGATACATTGAAACTGAGCGCAGTACCTTCTATGGAAATAATAAAATAGAATGCCAAAAGACATCTGTGAGTTTGAAGAGCCCATCATTTCACACATTACCTGTTTCTTTTAGAGAGAGAGATAGTTATTGTCTGTCGCCTCAGGCGCTTTCATCCCCGAAGCAATACCTATGGAACTAACCAGGTTATTCATGCATCTACTCCAAAGTGCCGCATTCTAGGAGATCTGGATTCTCCATATTAAACTGACGTAAATGTGAAGTTTAGATGACAGATAATTCTTTCCAATAGACAATATGCGATAGCTAAAAAAGTGTATATATTTTAAACATTATGACATGCTGAATGTATTTGAGTTATTTTTTTAGTTTTTTTTATTTTTTATCATAGTTCACCCCAAACAAGGCAGGCCGCTACTATAGACGTAAGGGGCTACTGAGAGTTAGGGTGTAAGTTTTGGGGGTAATCCTAAATTGAGAGCTGTGCAGCGATATGTTTGTTTACATTAGTTTTAAATTTCTGCATGTTGGTACAGTCGGGGAAACAGGGAGCAGGGGGAGTTCTAGAGGCCGGCAGCACGGCAAAAGAAGCTATTGGAGTAGAAGGTTCCTCGGCATCTGGGGACCTCCACAGTAAACGAATGGTTGATTGTCGGGTTGGTTGAGCATATTTACGTCGAGGAGATCACTAGAACAGCAAGTTCATCGGAGCACAATCCATTGAAGTACTTGTAAAACAGGCCCAAGGATGCTACATTGCGGCGACGAGACAGGGGCTGGAGCTTGGTGGATAGTGAAGGACCTATTTAGTTAGCAACTCTTTTTTGAATCTTGTCTAAGAGGGAGAAACTAGTGGATGGTGCACCAGCCCAGATGTGGCAACAATACTCCATGCGTGGGCGAATAGTGGCCTTGTAGAGATATATGATAATATCAGGTGTGAGAAGTTTACTAGCACGGTAGAGGGGTGCCACCTTCTTTGCAGCAGTTAAAATCAATTTAGTATCACGTATGAAATTGGATAGATGATAGTTGCTAAAAACGGGAATCGGAACTAGGTCTAATGAAAACAAGTCATGTTTTTTTTATTGACTTATATAAAAATAATTTATTTAAAACAATTAAAATATTTATAAAAATATTTGTTTCAAAATATAATTCTTGATTTCTCTTATAACTCACTGAAAAACTTGGCTTCTTTTCGTGGCATATAGTTTCCATTCCCCTTTTTTATCGATCATGGCGCCATATTGGAAATAAGCCAAGATACTAATTTAAAGTGTTTTTTATTTCTCATATTAATACGTAATGCTAAATTAATTTAAACGCCAATGTCGTTCAGCATGTCATAATCTTTTAAAAGATATATAAAACATTTGACTTATTGCCTTTCTGAAAAAATGTATCTATCACCTAAACTTTACATTTACCTAAATTAAGAGTCTGTCTAAGTTTATCTATATGGGAGGCAGGTAAATAACCACGTGGGGGGGGGCATTTTCTCTACATTACAAACTGTGTTTAACTTTGCCCTCATGAGGAGACAGTAAAGAAAACGAAAGGCCAATAAACAAACAAGGGCAGATAATCCGTTGCAAACCGAAGATTAGGTTATCTCCCCTTGGGATTTCCGAACGCTAAATGAACATTTTTATTTTTCTAGTTTTCTAGTATTGTTTAGACTTTAAGAAATATTCCTTTAACAAACAATTCTTCTTTTTTCAATTACGCAGAAGAAAATTAAAGAAGTAAGTTTTTTGTTCTTTTTTTCTTTTCCGTTTTTGACACTTTTTTATTTTCTAGAAATAAAAAAAAATAGCTTAGAAACACAATTCTTTCTCAATTAAATTATCCGAGCCAAATTAAATTAACCAAAGTAAAGAATTTTCGGCATTGTTGAAGATCGATCGACTCTAAGCGAAGTTGCTTCAAACCGGAAACGGTGTCCGTTCAAAATTTTGGTGCTGATATCGATCCTGAACCAGTTTTCGTGAGGTTCGACTCGGAAGCGTTCGGTTTCCTACGCAAACGCCCGAGAGTTGACGAGCCGATTTGTACCAGACGACAATTTTGATACGGTGCTGCGTCCTATGATAATAATGTTTTGCTTGTTTTGTTTTTGTTGTTGTTAGAGTTTAGGGTTAAAAATATTTATTTGATAACAGTAATTTCGCTCTGTTTTGCTTGTTTTATTTGTTTTGTTGTTTAAAAAAATTCTTGCAAATATAACTAAAAATTATAGGACGCAGCAACGTATCAAAATAACAAAAAATATTTATTTGATAACAGTAACTTCGCTATGTTTTTGTTGTTGTTGTTTATTTGTTGTTGTTTTTTTCAGAAAATTTCTTGAAAATATAACTTACAATCACAGGACGCAGCACCGTATCAAAATTGTCGTCTGGTACCATTCGGCTCGTCAACACTCGGGCGTTTGCGTAGGACAGCCGAACGCTTCCGAGTCGAACCTTACGAAAACTAGTTCAGGATCGATATCAGTAACTAAACTTCTTTTTTTTTCCATTTGTGTCCATTAATAACACCTCCAGTATCGTACAAGACGTACTAACCGCAGCTGAATGTCGGTAGTGCACAAACGACATTCAGGTGTGGTTAGTACGATACTGTTCATTATTATATAGAGAAACTACAGAATACCGGAAGTTGTTATCTACGAAGTTTAATATCGGGTACGGATCGTGGCCTGACACCGTAGCAGCGCATCAGAAACTTCGCTCCATCTTCAACATTGCCGAATTTTCAAACCAATGAAATTTTTTTATAAAATGTTTCCTATTTATGACAACAACAAATAAATAAAACAGTAACATTCTATAATCACGGTCCGGGTATATGTTACGACGCTCAGCAGAGGCGCGAACGGGGTCCAAAAAAAGAACGAGAAAGGGTTTAAAAACATAAATTTGCAACAAGTGAAGTTGACCTACGACGAGAATAGATATTTTTCTACTTACCTATGTAATTTGTTTTTATTTTTACGGGGTATCTTTCAGAATGATCAGTACAGTCGCGGACGGGGTCCAAAAAACTAACGAGAACGGGGTTATAAAAATAAATATGCAACAAGTGAGTTTAACCTACGTCGAGAAGAGATATTTGTCTACTTACCTATGATATTTGTTTGTATTTTTACGTACTATAAATGGGTTTTTATTAGATGTAAAAAAAAATTCTTGTTCATTTTCAACTAGTACTTTTTTCTATACAAGATGGCGTCTTCTACTCACTCTCTTACGAGCAAGCGCCATTTTGTATTTGCAAGTTTGTGTTACAAAACTATTGATTTCTACTAAATAGCAGTTGGAACGGTTTAAAAATACAAACAAATATCACAGGTCAGTTTTAAATTAACTTTTATCGACGACAGTTACTTTTATTTGTTGTATATTTGTTTTTTTGAGCGTTTTCAGCGTACTGATCATTCTGAAAGATACCCTTTTCACGTATTATAAATAGGTTTTCATTAGATGTAAAAAAAAAATGGTAAATTTTTACTATCCATTCCCAGCGCAGTTTACACCTTAAAAAAGTTCAAATTCTACTTTTTTTGTGCAAATACATTTAAACAGCCTAAAAAATATCCGCAAAGAAGAAATTAAAAAAAAAAATTAAATATTTAAGATTTTAGAGTGGGGGTTCACTTTCCTTTATAAATGTAACGTAAAATGAGCACCCATTTTCTGGCCAGTTAGCGTCAAACGAGACATTTAACCGACTTGAGTTTTTAATAAAAATACGTACAAATTTAGCGATTTTCGTGTTTGTTTTGGAGGGGGGTGGGCAAACTTTGACTTGAGTTCTCCCCCCCCCCCTAAAAACCCAGAAAACTAAATTGGCTAAATTTCTACGTGTTTTTCTTAAATAAATAAATACCCCCCACCCCAAATAGGCTAAATTTCTACGTGTTTATTTAATAAAAAAAACCCACCCTAACTCCAGCCCTAACCCTAACTCTAACTCCAGCCCTAACCCTAACTCTAACCCCAGCCCTAACCCTAACTCTAACCCCAGCCCTAACTCTAACCCCAGTCCTAACTCTAACCCCAGTCCTAACCCTAACTCTAACTCCAGCCCTAACCCTAAACCCAGCCCTAACCCTAACCCCAGCCCTGATCGTAAAAAAAACAAAAACGTCGCTTTGATTATGAGTCCCGGTAAAAAAAAAAACAGACACACTTGACAACGAGAACCCGAAACGAGGCTAACAAAACAAGACTGTCGACGCCATGTTTTTGCTGTAAAAATCCGTGCCCAGAATTTTTTTTTTTCATGAAAAACCGTAAAAATAAAAACAAATGGAATAGCTAACTAGGAAAATCTCCAGTCTCGAAGTAGAAACTCAAGTCGGTTACATGTCTCGTTTAATGTTAAGTGGCCAGGAAATGGGTGCTCATTTTACGTTAAATTTATAAAGGAAAGTGATCCCCCACGCTAAAATCTTAAATATTTAATTTTTTTTTAATTCCTTCTTTGCGGATGTTTTTTTAGGCTGTTTAAATGTATTTGCACAAAAAAAGTAGGATTTGAACTTTTTTAAGTGGTAAACTTCGCTGGGAATGGATAGTAAAAAAATACCAAAAAAATTCTTGTTTTTTTCCCCACCGTTTTCACAAAATTCAATATGGCCGCTCCAGGTGCATTCGTTAGTAAACCCCCCCAAATCGGCCATTTTTTTTCCAAAGTTGCGGTGACAAAACTATTGATTTCTAATAAATAGCGGTTGTAACGGTCTAAAAATAAAAACAAATGCCACAGGCAAGTTAGAAAATAACTTTTACAGCCTACAGTTACTTTTATATATTGTATATTTGTTTTTTTAGCGTTTTTACTCTGCTGAGCGTCGTAAAAGATTCCCCACGGTCCTTTCGAGCACGCACAGTTTCTTTCATTTTAAAAAACATTTTGAAGAAAAAAAAATTGGTGCTTGTACAGAGAAGCGTCCGTATTAAATTATCAATACCACAAAAAAACATTATTATATACTTATACAGCAGATTTAAATAAGTATCCTCACCAAAAACTAGGAAAAATGATCAAGTAGAATTTTAATTAAAAATAAAAATCAGTTTCATCGTATTTTGGTGAATACAATTAATTTATTACTTGTTACTATGACAGACTGGGTTATCTCCCCCCTGAATTTCCTGGTTTTTGCTCGAATTAATGGCTGACCCGATTAAACGATATAACACATTTTTATTTTTTATTAAAATTCTACTCGATAGTTTTTACTGTCGGGGTTCAACACATCGCGACGTGGTGTGTTTACTTTTGAAAAAGACGCCTCTTGAGTAACAGCAGCAGCAGGAGTCGCTATTCTTTTCGCCATGACTTTTGAGAAAACCAGCAGCAGCTTTAATCGCCATTTTGTTTACAATGACTCAGCGAAAATCCGGCGAGCGAATATCTTCCTTATTTTTCCTTTAAGGAATACAAATGTGTTTCGCCGACTATGCTGATAACCTCATTAATACATTCAAGGCACCTGTAAACCATGTTGTACGGCGAGAGATCTCTTCGGAATTTATTTATCAAAATTAATCCTTCTCACAGGACCCGCCTAATAAACCGGTATTTTCTGGGCCTTCGGGTCTCGATTTACCCCGGTCTATTGGTTGTCTGTTCTGTGCAGTTCTAGGAGGTGCACCCTCCCAGGCTTTGCATTCTCACCCTTTGAGAGGGGGTTAGTTTATTGCTAATCGCCTGAGGCGCCCCTACCGGGGAATGCCGACGGGACTGCCCAGGCAATTTTTAAACAGCGCTGGTTTTTTCCCGACCTTGTGTCACATCTTACCTTGTGGGAGGAAGATAAATCAGCCCAGTTCAGCCGGGGGTTCAGGAGGCCCCCACGTCTGACTAGATAGACCAGTCGTCGAGCCAGGAGGTGGACAGACAAACAGCCCTTCTCAGGGCTACTAATGCGATTTACTCTCTTTGCTACTTGCCTGAAGTCGACACTTGCCTCAGCCTGCATCTCCAGTTCCTGCTCCTCTCCTGCACCTGCACCAGCACCCTGCAGTCCGAACTCCTGCATCAGCAGTCCTGAGTTCCTGCACCCTGCAGTCCGAACTCGTGCACCTGCAATCCTGAGTTCCTGCACCCTGCAGTTTTGAGCTCCTGCACCAGCACTCTCCTGAGCTCCTGCACCAGCAGTCTCCTGCTCCAACTGCACAAGCACCCTGCAGCTCTGACTCCTGCACCAGCGGCTCCAACTCCTTCCCCATTTTTTTTCAACAGCCCTTATCAGGGCTACTACTCAAACTACTGCAATATTTTTTTCCAACAGTCCTTATCAGGGCTACTACTCACTCAAACTCCTGTCGTTCCAGTTTGCTGTCACCGTCTTTCCAGTCTCTCCTGTTCCAGTGATGTCATCACAAAACCCATCACTCATTGTTATTACCACCATATGGTAAATAAACATACCTTTTCTTGAACTTATCACCTGTGTTTGTTCTCTCTTCTTTGCCATTGCCGTAACTTGCCCGTTTCTACTTTCTTAGTTGTGAGGCCGATCAACCCCAACGGTCGGTCCCGCAACATTGCTAATATTTGGTGTACAAACCTATTTTTACTTGATACATAAGTATTTCAAAGAGTTTTCTGGTTTTCATATGTACGCTAATCTGTACAAGCACTAAAAAATTAAATAAGTTTAGAACTAGTATTTTTTTAGATTTTTATTTTCGTATTTTCACCTCAGGGGTAGCGTTGGGGTTAATAAAATTGAAAAAAACTTCCTCGAAAGAAAAGAGAAGAGAGGTAGCTTTCAAATCTTGAACTGCTTCGACCAATTCCGGGACTGACTCGGAGTTCTCCGTCGATAGTCGGGGCTGTCCTCGGAATACCCATTCCTTACAAGTACCATGGATTATTCACCTGGACTGAACTCTGGTAGCAGCACGGTACCAAATTGAAAGGTGAATTTGGGACGCTAAAACCTACACAATTGAAAAAATAGTCTCAAATCCACGGTCTGCCTTTTCTTTCTTCATGTACATTAATTATTAATTGGTCCCCCGATTTATAAAATCGGAAGACCTATGTTTTGGGGCATTTCCGTCCGTGTGTCCGTCCGTCCGGATTTTTCTCCGCAACCATCCATTGAATTTCTCTGAAATTTTGCATGGTCAGGTTAGAAAGTGACATTCTCCGATTTTTGAACAAAAATCTGGTTAGGCCCCCCAGGGGGTCAAAAGGCCCTGAAATGGCAAAAAATGACATTTTTTGCCCCATAACTTTTCATCCATCCATTCAATTTTTCTGAAACTTGGCCAAAATGTGGAGGCAATTGTTCTTAATAGAAAATAAGTATCGCTGACCTTGGAAAAAATCTGGTTCGCGCCGCCAGGGGGTCAAAAGCCCCCTAAAATGGCAAAAAATTACCCTTTCCTCCCATAACGTTTGATCCATGCATTCAATTTTTCTGAAACTTGCCCAAAATGTAGAGGCAATTGTTCTGGATATAAAATGAGCATCCTTGACCTCAGAAAAATTCTGGTTCGCGCCCCCAGGGGGTCAAAAATGCCCCAAATTGCCCAAATTTACTGCATTTTACACTCGCCACATCGAGTCACATACAGAGGGGGACCACGCATGTGCGGCTTGTTTATTTTATTTTTTTACAGTTTAAAAAATTAATTATTCTCTTGTTTTTTTTTCTCTTGTTTTTGTTATTTAAACAGAATACAATCAGAATTTTGTTAAAAAAAACTCTGCAATGAGGTTAGTGGGGGGAAAAAGAGAGTTGTCGGCCCCTTACACTATTGGAGCTCTTCTAAAATAAAAATAAAAAACAAATAAATTTCGGGCCGTCCCTAATCTGCAGAAGTGCCAAATATATTTGTAAAAACAATATTATAAACTATTTTCATTAAAACAACAAACATTTTATTGTTTACAAACAAAAAACGTTACTAATAACATTTGTAATAAAAAATTGGGCGATTTAGTCGATTCGCAGCAAACCGAACTCACAAATGAGTAAGTAAACCCAAATAAACTGTTTTGGATTAATTTAAAATTTACCTTAAGTTATTTAAAAAGGAAATATAGTTGGGAAATTATTCCCAAACAATTTATTTGGGTTTACTTACACATTTGTGAGGTCGGAAAAATGTCAGAAATTAGCAGACGGCTTAGAAGTCCGCCATTTTGGCTGCGAATCGACTAAATTGCCAAAATTTGCAATGCCAAAACATTTTCTGATTTTCTTGTGTTGACCGAAGATTTCAGCAGTTCAGCCAGATTGTGACCCTCACTCGTACCGATCGTCGTCGTGGCAATAAAAAAAATATAGATCCAAATTCCTCTAGGCCGGGATGGTGACGATGATGATGACGTCGCTGATCTTGTCGTCTCGTCCAGTTACAAACACACTCCCACGTTGAAACTGTTTATATCAGCAAGCGATCACTGGGCGAACAGCAACCGGTTGGCTCTGAAGATCATTCAAAGCAGAATAAAAGGAAAAGAACAATGTTCAACAACTCGGTCGAGGTTTTTTGTATAGAAGAGTAATTATTAATGAAATAAAAGAATTGATTTTACATTGGATTAACGTCTACCGTACTCGTAAATGTCTTTAGCAAAAGTTGTGTTTTCTCTAAGTTATTTCGCTAGTTCTCTGTATGCGTGAATTCTTTACACAAGTAGTTGTTTAGTCACAAGTCAACAGGTGAAGGCGATGGCAGGAATCTCGACGGGTTGTTTTCTTCGACGCACGCCACCTTGGCACACGCCCGGGCATCCGTCTCCCGACAATTCAACTCTAACTGCCTCTCTGCTCTTCTCGTCGTGCGTGAAAAACGCACATTCTTTTATTGAAGATGTCTATCGTTGTACACCCCCTTCTCCGCCATCTTTCTTCCATCATGTCTTCCTATTTCAAGGAGGGTGGGGATGGGCGCCTCACTCCCCCCTTCCCTAAAATAAAAGGAATTTTCTTTCTATCCCATTGTTATCGCCAAAACAAACGCTTTCTCATTCTGTCACACAACTGGAGGCGATCTGTGACCGGGCTCGTAATTAACGATGACAGGCCCAAATAAATCTCTGCCTTTCTAGAATCGTGATTACAAAATGCGCCATTCACCCCAAACAATAATATCGCTTTATTGACACTTTAGAATTAAATTTAAGATTATGGAATTTCATAATCTCTAACTCCCATTTGGCAACTGTCTCCTTGCCTTTGGAGGCAATGGATTCTGACTATCAAACACGACCCACTGAGACAAACTGGCACCTCGTTCTGTCGTCTGAATAAGTTCGTTTCTACGTCAATATATACTAGTTTTATATCTCAGTTCGTCTCAACGCAGGGCATAGTATCACCACCAAGATGCATACTAGCGTGTCACCAGGGTACCCGATCCCCATGGGGCCCCGGATACTTTATCACACTAAAAATTCCTAAGTTTGACATAAAAAGGCACCTTAAGAAGGTTGGCGGTTATATCGGCCGAAACGTTGTGAAAATAACATCTAAGATGGGGATAGTAGTCTGAATAATACAAATTATCGATCCTCAAAAAGATTCCGAAGCATAAAACATATTAGTTCATTTTTCGGTAAAGTTGCAGTATAGTTAACAGCCGAGAAATTGAAGAAAAAAATGAATTCTGGCGATCACAACTAGAGGACAGGTGCACACCAGCTGTGTGAGGAGTGTTATACTTTATGGCTCTGAAACATGGGCTGCATCGCGAGCACTCTCAAGAGACTGCATCGCAACGAAAGAGCCATGATTAGATGGATCTGTCATGTTAGACCAGAAGACGACACTCTCTTAGCTTAGTATATGGGAAATAACTGGGCAGAATGAGATGGGTTGGCCATGTCGAGCGAAGCTCCAGCTGGATCTCCCAAGTCAGAAACATGTTAGTCGCATCAAGTCGGCAGGCTTTCTTGGGATGAGCTGTGTAAACGTGACCGTGCAACTCTTGGGATTACAAACTTAGATCCTCGCGACCGCCGAGCCTGGAGTGGAAGATTTCGATCAAGACTGACAGGCAGGGGCACCCTCTAATAGAGGACTAATTAAAGGCCTGTTCAAAAATAAATCGGATGAAGAAGAAGAAGAAGAAGAAGAAGAAGAAGAAGAAGAAAAAGAAGAAGAAGAAACAAGGACTTTCTCTGAGGATTGATATGCTATTGTCCGAAATTAATAAGAAAAAAAGTCATGATAAAAATTTAAATCGGTTTTAATAAAAATATTTACATCTTAAACGTGGTTTACAAAGGCATTTTGTTTGTTTTTTATCAAAGTTTAAAACTATATGCAAATAACTTTTACCAAACGTATTAAAATTTAATTTTCTACCTATCTGTATGAAACAGTTTTCAAGTTTGTTCTTTTTTAAATTTCAAAATAACATTTCGTTCAAAGCTCTCTTTTTCAACACACGAGAAATAAAATGACGGCTTGGCCTTCTGTTGTAGGTGGGGATTAAAATTATTTTTTAAAATAGTAACAAAAATGACTTACCCTACCACTAACCCCAAGTTCGTGTGGCGAGCGAACTTACGGTTGGTAGTCATTTTTTCTTTTTACTATCTTTTCAGCCTGAAGTTATCTGAACCTAAGCAGCCATCTCCAAAAAATCAACGCCATGTTTGGTAACGATAACAAATTCAGAGATAATGAATCTTACAATAAGTTTCAGCACTTTAAAATTATACGGGTCGGTAGAAAATTAAATTTCAATGCGTTTGCTGAAAGTTATTGTAATGTTTGTTTTTTTTATTTTAGATTTCCCGACTGTTAACTATACTACAAGATTACCAATTTTTCTTTGATTGAAACGCACTCTTTTAGTTTGTCAGTAATCATTTTGAATATGTGTGCGACAATCTACGGGAAAAATAAAGGAAACGGTGCACTTCGAGGGCGGGGTAGTATAGATTTTTACGAATAAAATCTATTTTTCATCAGCCTGTATATTCTTCAAAACAAGAAAAAGAAGGAAATAAAAAACAATTTTTAAAAATGTTTCAGAATTTTTTAGATGAGGATTGAAAATTTGTATCATTCGAATTATTCGCACTACGATTCTCATCTTTGATGTTATTCTCACGTTTCTGGATAAACCGTTGCAGAAGCATGGATGTCTTGCATCGCAGGAAGGTTGACCGGCCAAGGAAAACTTGGAAGCAAGTGATTAGATAAGACTGTACGTAATGGAATCTGGAGACAGTTGACGCGCTGAACCGTGAGGACTGGAGCTTGTATATCTGAAAAAATCTGACCTCTGAAAAAGAGAAAAGTGACATTAAATTAATAGAAAGAGGCCATTATTCTGAGAAAGATAGTTTGCAGTCACATCAGTTTCTGCTTGTTGAAAAGTATCTGTTAAATTAAAAAAAAAAAAAATTACTTTTAACTCCCAGAAAAAAACGTGCTATGGTTGGCTGCCAGATCAAATTGACTTTTGTTTAACAGTGTTATTTCATTTATATATTGTTGTAATTGTCTAGCAGGGCTCTACCCCCCCCCCTCTCCCTCTCCCGTTGTCCAGCGCGAAACCTGTGAATTTCGGGGTTTTTGGAAAGAAATTTTTTAAAATTGAACTTTTAAGATGGGGGATCAGTTTTCAATGTAAATTTAACATAGACTGATCCCCCTCTTTTTGACCATCTCAAATTTTAAAAATTATTCTTCTGTTTACAATTACCTATCATGTCGCGAGAGAATTCCGGGGATTTTGGAAATAAATTTTTAAAAATTGAGATTTTAAGACGTACAAAGTTGTGAAAAACGGACTATGGTAAAAGACGAACAAGAGCGATCCTCCGTCTTAAAATCTCAATTTTTTTTAATTTCTTTCCAAAACCCCCGGAATTCTCTACTGACATGATAGGTAATTGTACACCGAAAAAGGTTTTTTTTTAAATTGAGATGGTCAAAAAGAGGGTGATCAGTCTACGTTGAATTAACATTAGAAACTGATTCCCCCTCCTAAAATGTAAAATATTTGAATTTTTTTCCAAAAAAAACAGAATTCTCTAGCAGCCTGATAGATAAGTGTACACCGAAAAAAGAAAAAAAAATGGTCAGTAAAAAGTTGTGAAAAACGGACAGTGGACAAAGACGAACATGTGCCAATCCAGCTCCTCCAAAAAGGAATCTGGATTGAGATAATTAAAAATGCTTCAGTCTAGAAGGATTTCTCCTTTGGCCAAGACCCGAACAGGTAATACACGAAGGCCGAAGGAATGTTTGCTTTACAAGATCTTAAAAAAAACTTTCTGAAAGTTGTGTCCCTTGATCTATGCAAGGGGAATAACCGAATACAATCTAATAAAAAATGTTATTTTTAATTTCATGATTAAAGGACGTTGATCTTTAATCCTAGATTGAAATCACATTTCTATAAGTCGTTCTGCCGTTAATACTATTTTATTCTCTGCGTTGGGATTTCTCTCAAATTAGTTTAAACTCTAAATATCAAACCTACGTATGGTTCCTTGTTTTCAAAATATTACTATAAAATTATTGGTTATCTCCCCTTAATTTTTTTACGACTCGCGCCTGCCCCCCCCCCCCCCCCCCCACACACACACTTCTTCATTCATGGGTACCCTTGTAGAGACGACGTTTACCCTTCGGTCTCAAAATGAAAATGCTTAAACTCGTCTCTGCGCAATCGAGTCGACGCACGCGTTTGCTTGAATTAATAAAAAAAAATTAAAAAAAAACAAATAAAAAGATTTTAAGCCAATCAGATGCATTTCTTTGGATTTATAAAATTTTGCTGTTCTGATGCACCAGGAATGCATCCTTAGCCCAAATCCACGACAAAGCTAACATCGACGTTTCTCCATCCTCCATCATCCCTCTGTCGGGCCTTGGGAAAGCTGAGAACGCATTTTCTAAACTCACGCACATATAGCCACACTGACACCAACGCACACGCATACACAATGCATTGACTCTTTCACTGTCTTACTCACACACACACTAAAGGTGACACACACACACTGCTTGAATCCCCTTCCAATGTCGTCTGCTGATTGAAAACGAACTTATAAACTTGTACATTTTTCACTGAACTTTCTAATATGAAAACAAATGATGATTGACTCATCTGGGCTGGTGCATCATCTACTAGTCTCTCCCTCCTTGACAAGGTCCAAAAAAGAGTCGCCAACCTAATAGGTCCCTCACTGTCAACCAAGCTCCAGTCCCTGTCCCATCGCCACAATGTAGCATCGTTGTGCTTGTTTTACAAATACTTCAATGGATTATGCTCCGATGAATTGGCTACTCTGGTGCCCCCTCGACGTAAATTCACTAGATCAACTCGACATTCTACTAAATCCCATCCATTCACTGTGGAGGTCCCCAGATGCCAAAGAGCCTTCTACTCAAATAGCTTCTTTCCTCGTGCTGCTGGCCTCTGGAACTCCCTCCCTGCCCCTTTTTCCCCGACAGTACTGACATGCAGAAATTTAAAACTAATGTAAACAGACATCTCGCTGCGCAGATCCCAATTTAAGTTGCCCCCTTAACTATGTTAAAAAAAAAAAAAATTTTTTATTTATGTAATTGAGTGAGGAATTTTGATTACGATTTTTCAGACCCGTGGATAATTCACAGCCCTTTAATTATCAATACAGGCTTCCTCGATATCTTGACTAATGAATCCCCCTCAAATATGAACAATTATTCTGTTTTCCTATCGTTGTAGACTTCCATTTTAAACATATATAAAATATCTCTTTTGTGAACTTTTGCTTTTGTACTCATTATTTTGTTTGTTGATCATATAACATTTCTCTCGCTCTCTCACACATTTAAAAAAAAAATGTTTTTATAAAACTGGAACTTTAAAAAATGTTTCCAAACCCTTCCAGATGATGGGTGCTCTATTCGTCTTGACAGCACCGGCGCGTTTTACAGTGCCTTCGCGCCTTTTGCAATTTTGTAAGCACTCTTTTGCAATTATTTTTAAATTGAAGTTACATTTGCAACAAAAAACATAGGCAACAAATAAATGTTACCAACCAAAGGCAAAAGAAATTATTCTTTTACCTACCTGTATAAGTTTATTTTTTTTATTTTATTATTTATTTTTTATAAATGATTTTTTTTTATTGATTACACAAATGAAGAATTTGTCATTTTTTTTTTTATTATCGTATTAAGGTGTTTAAATTTAAGGATTCCTTTTTCTTTATTTTTTTCGTAGCCTTTGCTTTTAGGTAAAATAATTACTTTTTAAAAATTTATATTTTTAAGATGAGGATTGATAATTTGCAACAAATAATACAGATTGTGAATCTGTATGACCTGCGCAGTGTGTAGGAAAACACGGTACTTTTGTCGTCATTTTGCGATCGTTAACAAAATCCGACTTTAGAGTAACAAAAATGATAGAAAGATGATAGAAACAGAATAAAGGAATAAATAACAAGAGGAAAAATGAGCAAATAATGGTTTAGGGTTTAAGGGTTAGGGTTTTGGGTTTAGAGTTAGGGTTTAAGGTTTAGGGTTTAAGGTTTAGGGTTAGGGTTTTGGGTTTAGGGTTTTGGGTTTAGGGTTTAAGAGTTAAGGGTTTTGGGTTTAAGGTTTAGGATTAGGGTTTAAGGTTTAGGGTTGGGGTTAAGTTTAGTGTTAGGGTTTAGTGTTAGGATTTAGAGTTAGGATTTAGGGTTAGGGTTTTAGGTTTAGGGTTAGTGTTAGAGTTAGGGTTTAGGGGTTGGGGTTAGGGGTTAGGGTTTAGGGTTAGTTCGGTAGGGATTCAATCCAACTAGCTGCTTTCATTTTCCAATGAAACTATGCAAAGTAACAATAATCAAATTGTAAAAAAAACATACAAGGAGTCACAAAAAGTTAACAAAAAGTCACAAAAAGTTAACTTTATAAAATAATATCGTTAGACACAGAAAATGGTTACTATTTTTTACAAAAAGGTAAAAGTTCTTGGATTGTACACCAACCAAGAATAAGCGCAGGGGTGTTTTCAGGAAAACAAACAAAATGATCGAAAAAGAGTCATACAACAAAAAAAAAATACATACAATTCAAAAAACCTTTTTGAATATTAGGTTGACAAAGGCCTCTGGACCAAAGGTTTTTTTTCGAAAATCTTCATTTCAAATTGTTCCCATTTGTTTTTCTTTCTCAAAACCTATCTTGGTTTTCGACCCTTTTTTTTTAAGGGATTCGTCCTTGAGAGTCTTTCTCTCTTATTCTCTTTGACCTCTTCTGGTTAAACCCTAACCCTCTTCTGGTTAAACCCTAACCCTCTTCTGGTTAAACCCTAACCCTAACCCTCTTCTGATTAAACCCTAACCCTCTTCTCGTTAAACCAATTTAAATATTTTATGGTCTTCTTCCCCTAATATTCTTTTTTCATAAACCTCTGATTCCTAAATTTCCTATGCGAGAACGTCGCTCCACAAACGACGGGATCTGACTAAAAAGTCCTTTTTCTTAGGACAGTCTCTCAGGAAATCTTCTTTCCTTTTTAGAGCCCTTTTGCTTTTTACTTAAAAGGAGGTGATAAATTTACGCTGACTTATCAACGGAGCACAAAACACGCCTTCTCTTTCAGGACAGCCTTCTGGTACTGAGGTTGAAATTGTCGCCAGTCGCAGAGATTGACCGATAAAGGGACAACTTTGATTGCATGGGATTTCCGAGGTCTCTTAGTACGCCATCGCCAACACCGACTGCTAACAGCCGACCCAGCATAAGAAACAACAAAAAAAGCACAAAGACGATCATGACGATCAATAATAGGGGAAAGGACAGGCAAGTCGACACATCAACAAGAAACGTTGACCCCCCCACCACCACCACCACCACCACCACCTACTACTTAATGGCAGAAAAAATAAATCGCCCAATAAATCGTTTTTTTTATTTTGTTCTGTGTTTAATTATTTTTCCTTTCTGTCTTTTTTTATACATCTTGTCTCCAAGGCATTTCATTCTATGATATATTGTGTATTTTATCCTCACATTATATATATATATATATATATATATATATATTAAATACATTCAATACATTGTCAATTTCCTTACTTAAAAAGCGCCAATCTGCGCATAACATCGACAGGACTACACTTATCCTAACATCTTTTAGAAATTAACGTCTCTTTCTGCTCATATCGTGATTCGACTCCTCGGGGTTAATACCATGAAAATGAGGAAGAAGAAAAGAAGAAAAAAAAACTATAAGACAGTCTCGCCTGACAAAGTTGTTCTACAACGAAAGCTTGCAAAAAAAAAAAAATTAAATAAATGAATTTTTCATTTAAATTGCACGATTGTTGATTTTCAAAATATTTTACTTAAATACATTCTCATGCGTGCTTTAAAGATGTTGTCAATTTCCTTACTTATATATATATATATATATATATGACGATAAAATACACAATATATCATAAATTTAAGGCTTACTCATTCAAGCTAACAAACCTACCATCAACCAAGCTTGATATGAGGGGGGAGAGGGTATACCAAAAAAAATTTTTAAATTGTTTTAATCGACTTTCTTGAAAAATTCACAAATTTTGATTTGCATAACTCCTCACGTGTCTGATGAAGACTCATGGGAGTCGAAAACGTTTGCAGTTTTGACGAGTTCCTGTTCACATTTGAACACGAACATTAGATCGTTGGTCCGCCAACTTGAAAAGATGGATAAAAAAGAACAGTAATCGTCACTGTTGTTTAATCAAACATGCATCAACGAAGAAATATATATATATAATATATATATATATATATATATATAGTGTGTGTGTGTATTTAGGATGCATTTACATATACATATGTATATATAATGTGTGTGCATGTATTTAGGATGCATTTTCTTCATTCATGAACATTTGTCAATGAGAAAGCTGTGTTCAAAGCTGGGTGTCGCATTTGCTCACAGTCGATCAAAACCAACAGCATGTCAACGATTCAGAGTGTTTCAATGAGTTTTTGTGTCAATATGTGACAATGGATGAAACATGGATCTACCACTTTACTCTGGAGTTAAATCAGCAGTCAGCTGAGTGGACAGTAGCAGGCGAAAGCCGTCCAAAGTGATGACCAAAGATATAAACATCGGCTACTGTATTTTCGAATGTGAAAGGTATTTTGCTTTGAGAAATGAAGAACCATGAATAGCGAATAGCATTAGTGACGCGTTTGAAGGTAAAAATTGCCAAAAAACAACCATAAATGAAGAAAAAGAAAGTGCTCTCACCAAGACAATGCACCGTATCATGAGTCGATTGCAACAGCAGCAAAACTACATGAATTACACTTCGAATTGCTTCCGCAGTCACCTGATTCTCCAGATAGGGCTCCCAGTGACTACTGGCTGTTTGCAGACCTCAAAAGAAACTGAAGCATATTTTGTAGTCAATAGCAAATAGTTCTACAAAAAAAAAGCATCGAATTGCTAGAGAAGCGTTTATCATCCGAGAAGGAGACTATGTTGATGAATAAAGTCTACCTTAAAGTTGTTGTTTTATTAGCTGTGCTCGAGACTTATTGAGTGATTTGTTAGATTGATAGAAAGACTTGACACAGCATAAACCAACGAAATGATGATGATGATGATGATAATGATGACGACGAGGATGATGATGACGACGACGACAATGATGATGGTGATGATGGTTATGATGATGATGGCGACGACGATGAGAAGGAGGATGATGATGATGATGACGACGACGACGACGAGGAGGAGGAGAAGGAGGATAATAATGATGATGATGGTGATGATGATCATAATGATGATGACGACGATGAGGAGGAGGATTATGATGATGATGATGATGATGATGATGAAGACGACAATGACGATGATGAGGACGAGGATGATGGTGATGATGATGATGACGATGACAATGACGATGATGATGATGATAATACTGATGATGGTGATAATGATAATGACGATGATGATGATGAGGAGGATGATTACGACGACGACAATGATGGTGATGATGGTTATGATGATGATGACGACGACGATGAGAAGGAGGATGATGATGATGACGACAGCGATGATGATGAGGAGGATGATGATGCTGATGACGACGACGATGATGCTGATGACGATGATGCTGACGATGCTGACGATGATGATGATGATGATGATGATTTTATTCCAAGCAATTGGGATGTTTTCCGTATCTTCCCCCCCACATAACTATCATATCCCAAACGAAACAAAGATGTTTTTGGCTTCTGCATTCAGTTGTCCCTGTTATTGTTGGCACATGTCATGCTCAATCCCACTCACCCAAATCTTCCCGCTGCCAACCTCTCCAGACAATCAGAAACTTCTTACCTGTTCCGTTTCCCGCCGACTTTTACCTGTTTGCCTCCATCGGCTCACGTCTACTTAACAGTGTGTACAGGAGCCTGACGGTTGGAGGATGAATAACTGGAAAGACTTCAAAGCTATTTAGGTTGCCCCAAATCTATGCCTCACGAAAGCAAAAGTGAATCAAAGAGGAGGGACACTAAGGGGAGGGGGGAGTGGCAGGGCGGAGTGGCAGGGCGGAGTGGCAGGGCGGAGTGGCAGGGCGGAGTCCATATATGAATGTAATAGATATGGCTGAATTGGAACGCAGTTTGCCGTTTCCATAGTCAGAGTCAGTTCATCCATTTTAAGTGCAAAACATTAGATGGGTCTAATGTATATGGTCGCAGACTGTGGAATCAGCTATGCTGCGTTCAAATCCAGTTGGATCAATATTTACGCATTAATACTGTTGCCAAAGGTATGAACCCACAGCTTTCACCCCAAGGGATCAAATAGTGTTGGGATATGAGATTATTTTACCTCACAGCTCTGTATTTAGCTTAGGTTCAAAACATAACTATGAACGGCGCGCCACAAAAACATTTAACTCTGAGTCAGCATGCCGCTATTCCGAATTCACAACAGCAAGCCGCAATCAATAATGGATAATTAAAACTTGCTGAAAGGAAAACTTTTGTATTTTTATTTTAAATAATTTCTTTTTAAAAAATAAGTAATAAGTGTTCTTTTTTCAAAACATTGAAATATGAATTTTTCTACCAATCATAGAACTGATATTAAAAAAAACATCCATTTTCAGTTAGAAAACATTTACCAACAAGTTTTAATTATAAAGTTTTACATGAAAAAGATTTTGAATTTAAAACAATTATGACTGGAAATACAGTCTATTGATTGCGGCTTGCTGTTGTGAATTCAGAATAGCGACACATTGACTGAGAGTCAAATGTTTTTCTGGAGTGCCCTATGAACAGAACGAACAATAGTGGAAATTAAAACCAAGTACAAATAAACTTTATTTACAGGCAACAACATATAAAAACCGTAAACGTAACATCATACAAAACCTTAGTTTCTACTCACAAGTAGTGATGGGACGATTACAATATTTTTTCCGATTTCGATATAATTATCGATTCTGATTCCGATTCTAAAATCACCTAATTGTTTAAAAAGTAGATTTTAATTGTTTTGCGGTGGGCGTGAGTGTTATTTACCGGAGAGTTCTCATTTACTTTTAATTTAGATATAATTTTGTTTTTCGTAAAATTCGGTATATTCGGACTACTGTTCTCATCTTGAATGTTTTTATCACAACGTTTCGGCCGATGTAACCTCCGACCTTCTTCAGGTGTACTTTGTTGAACTCGGGAATCTGGACGGAATTTCGAACGGAACCATTTATTTAATCCATGGGGGTAGCATGCTCTCGTTCCATCTGCCATGACTAGGAAGAAGTCTTCAGTAATTTGCAATTCTTTGTATCGCCCGCTCTGAGGATTGAACCTTCAACCTTCAGATAACTGTCACTTAGTTCGACAGAAAGATTCCCGAGTTCGACAAAGTACACCTGAAGAAGGTCGGA
This sequence comes from Sepiola atlantica, assembly GCA_963556195.1. Classification (NCBI taxonomy): domain Eukaryota; kingdom Metazoa; phylum Mollusca; class Cephalopoda; order Sepiida; family Sepiolidae; genus Sepiola; species Sepiola atlantica. Next base: position 196,067,302 of record OY744522.1, read on the forward strand.
GGTTACATCGGCCGAAACGTTGTGATAAAAACACCGGATATGAGAACAGTAGTCTGAATATACCAAATTCTACGAATTATCAAAAATTCCGAAGAACAATTTTCTTTTTAATTTGACAAACTGAATGTTTCCCCTTTACCTACTGCATCCAAGATTTTTATAAACTCATTGTGAAATGTGCATCCATATTTTTTATTTGTGCCATTTTTGTCTATATATCCACTTGTGCCATTTTTAACATGACATTTTTTTTCGGTGCCATTTTTGGCTTTTTTCATCTATAAATTTTAATTTTACTGATAGTTTAAAATCAATAAATATTTATCAGTTTATCATTCATACGAGAAAAATTAAGGTTTAAACAAGTAAGTAAATAAAAAAATCGTTTCTGGATTTGGAAATTTTCCCAATTTACCGATTCTGATACCCAAAAAAGTTCCAATTTTTCTGATTAATCGTCCGAAAACTACTCATGAGTAGCCGCAGTTCTCTACCTTAAAAGATAGGTTAAGGATATCCGGGCAGGACAGATATTTTTTGTTCGCTTGCGGAAAAAATCTTACGATAAAACATTAACTTTCAAAAATAAAAATAAATTTTTTTAAATTTTGTTTTCGGATTATTCGGATTATTAAGTTCATACTAAATTGTGAGCAGTTCAACTGAATACTTTTAGAGGCTCTAAGTGGTTGTTGTTGTTTGTTGTTGTTGGTGGTGGTGTTGTTGTTATTATTATCACTATTATTAGTTGTATTATTATTATTATTATTATCATTATCATTATTATTAATATTATTATTATTTGTACTCACTGTAATGACTAACGAGAACAGACGTAACTTGGGAAAGCTTTATTCAGCACACAATGTCGGTACAGTATTAGTGCTACTATTTATAGTGGTTAGTAGAAGCAGGAGAGTTCTCCAAAGGGGAGATAAGTCAGAGTAAGGAAAGTTACTCGTAATTATTCATTACATTCACCCCCTTTCTATTTTAATCATAAGGGAATAAAGTCGTTCCGTCGACCGGGCTTTTGCTGGTTCTGTTGGAACACCTCGGTAGTCTGGTATCAGGAGTAGAATCAGGACTCTGGGTTTCTGAGTCTGACGATACGCAGGGGTCGATTTTCACTCTCCGTCCTGAATGAGTATAAATCCTTCTCTTTCTGGGTGTGGGTGGTTGTGATTCTGAAAACGGGTTCTGAATCGGTTCGGGGATGAGCTCGTTTTGGAGCAAGTGGATGATCGTTCACCTCTGGCTCGTTCTGAGCACCTTGACTTTCTACAGATGTTATGGACTCCGTATCTGATGGTTGTACTGAGTCCGTAGATGAGTCATATGGTGCAGCTTGACCTTCAGCCAAGGTGGAAGGGTCTTGAGATGTAGGCGTCTCCCCGGGGGTTATATTGAGTGTAGGTATATCCCCTGCAGGTGCAAGGTCTCTAAGGGAAACAGTCGATTCTTTTCCATCAGAATGTCGTATCAATGCATAATGTGGATTCGCCTCAATCAGTTCTACTTGGTTCGTTAATGGGCCATTCTTACTATGACGGACGAAACGTCTCAGAAGAACCGTTCCAGGTTTCGAGAGCCATGATGGAAGCGAAGTTCCCGCCGAGCTTCTTCGTTGGAATGGAAGAAACCTCTCGTGAGGCGTGGCATTTGTGGCTGTACATAAGAGCGTTCTAATGGCGTACAGAGATTCTGGGAGAAGATCTTCCCAGTGGGTAATTGGGCATTTGCGGTTTGCAGCCGCTAGTTGTATGCTTTTCCATATTATACCGTTATAGCGCTCACATTGGGCGTTTCCCTGAGGGTGGTACGGCATCGTCAGGCTTGTGGTTACTCCTCGTTCGTGAAGAAATTGTTTGAGTTGTTCAGACATAAAAGAGGCTCCATGATCTGAATGGATGTAGGCTCGAACACCAAAAATGGCAAATAAAGAGCACAAGCACCGTATCACTGATTTCGCTGATATGTCTGGACAAGGAAATGCGAATGGGAATCGTGAATATTCGTCGATGACGGTTAGAATGTAACGATTCCCATTATTAGATGGTAGTGGACCCTTAAAATCGATGTTTATTCTCTCGAACGGTTGTGTCGCTTTTATCAGTGTCCCGGTTTAGGCCTGAAGAATTGTGGTTTATGTTCAGCACATATTGTACACGATTTTATCATTTTCTTTACGTCATCCGAAGAATATGGTAGATTTCTGGTTCGTACAACGTGTGTCATTCGTGTTATTCCTGGGTGGCACAGTTCATTGTGTAAGGTCCGAAGCTCATCCGTGTTGGCTATTTTATCATTTTTGATTTTGCTTGTTGTCCTGGTGTTAAACATAAATGCGACGGATTTTTGATCAGTAATCAGTCTAAAATGTCGTCCGATCAAACAGTGTCTCCACTTTCTGAGTGCTTCCAATATAGCATAAACCTCTTTTTCGATTGCTGAGTGTCGCTGTTCTGAACGCGACAAGGTCCTTGAAAAAAAAGCAACCGGACGCCCGGATTGTCTTAGAGAGGCAGCAATTGCATAATCAGATGCATCTGTCTCCACCACCAGAGGAATAGTTGGGTCTATAGCCGTAATTGCTGCATTGGCTATATCCTTTTTGATATTCTTAAAGGCCTCCATTGCTGTGTGCAAGAGAGGGAAAGTGTCCGTTTGTACCAATGGGTGAATTTTGCTTGTAAAAGAAGCAATCCACTGTGAGTAATGTGCAAACATACCAAGGGCTCATTTTAGGGCACGCATATTATTAGGTATTGGCAGTTTTAGCAGCGGCTTCAATCGTTCTGGGTCTGGTGACATAGATCCTTTGCTTACGGTATATCCTAGTAAATTAATGGTGTCTACGCTAAAAGTACATTTATCATTATTTAGTGTGAGGTTGTATTTTTTTATCGTCGCCATAAATCGTTTCAGATTATGATTATGGTCTGCATAGTTGTGTCCACATATTGTTACATTATCAATGTAGGCAAAAGTGCCCTCCAATTTTTCATCGCTAATTATTTTATCCATAATTCGCTGAAATCTGACAACACCATTCGTTACTCCAAATGGTATTCTTTTAAACTGGTAGAGGCGGCCATTTGCCTCAAAAGCCGTGTAGGGTCGATCGACTGGTTTGATAGCAACTTGGTGATAGGCACTTCTAAGGTCTAGTGTGCTATACAGTTTATATTTAGCAATTTTGCTTATAATTTCATCTATCCGTGGTAGTGGGTACGCATCCAGTAGAGTAAACCTATTTATTGGTTGAGAGTAATCAATTACTAGTCTTTTTTTTGTTTTGTTTTCGGAAGATGTTATTACTACTTGTGCCCTCCATGGAGACTCACTCATTTCAATGATTCCTTCACCAAGCATTCTCGTAATCTCGGTTTTTCTGAACTGTTTATCCTCAAGTGAGTAGCGTCTAGATTTCATTGCTACAGGTTTGCAGTCTTGAGATAAATTATTAAAGAGAGATTGGTACTGAACATTGACTGCTGTTAAACCACAAATGCTAAGACCTGGTTTGGGTCCTCCGAAGGGAATCTCAATACGAGAATGATGCTGAAGAAAATCGTGCCCCAGTATCACGTCACTGCAAAGGTTTTTCATTATCAAAAGTTTGATATTTTTGTATGAAATATTTTTTAAAAGTAAATTAACCAGACAATATCCAATTACTTGAGATGATAAAGAAGCATTCGCCATAGACACACGAGTAGAACAAGAAAATATTTTCCAGTTATTAGCTGTTACAATATTAAAATTAATATAATTACTAGAACTGCCGGTGTTAATTAATGCATCAGTAGAAACGCCATTAATTTTAACCCGCATTATACTTTTCGAGAGGGAGTCTGGAGACGCAGCTGTTATAGTAGCTACCATGAGAGAGGCGATAGAATTTTTAGAAACATTATTTTTGGTAGACCTACACACCTTAGAAAAATGTCCCAATTTCCCACACTTGTGACACCTAGCATCTCTGGCCGGACAAGAAAAACGAGGGTGTGTACTTAACCCACAAAAGTGGCATTTACGACCTGTGGAAGCAGCGGTGATAGGCAACTCTGAAAGGTTTGCAGTGCCCGGAATTTCCTGGTTAGGGAAAGAAGTCACAGAGGAGGGGTCCGGAGAAGAATGCACACAAGAGGGGGCCGAATAACAAGAGTGTGTGTTGTTCAAAGCAGCACTGACCGTATCCGACTGCAGGTAGAACACCGACTGTTTTGGGGCAATTTCGAACGTATAAGCCTGTTCGTAAGCTGTTCTGAGGTCCAGACATTTGTTTTCGAGCAGTCTTTGTCTTACCTGCACATTTTGGAGTCTGTTAATAAAAGCATCCATAATGTGCTCGTCTCGAATGTCTTCGGCAGACATTACCCGGAAATTACAGTCCTTGCTAAGAGTTCGTAATTCCTTTAAAAACTGCTCCAAAGATTCGTCATTTTGTTGTCGCCGTGTAGCAAGTAAATATCGCGAAAATATTAAATTTTTGGGCTTTCGGTAAGTGGTGTGTAATGTTTCTATAGCCTCTTCATAAGTGCTGCAGTCCATAATAATTTCGTGTATCGTGTGAGATACATAGTTAGTAGTCCGAATTTGTTTATCGGTCATAGTGGATTTTCTGCATGCAACGTTTGCAAAAAGTTTTCAAATGTCTTTCTCCAATGAGTCCAACGTTGTTCAGAGTTAGAAGTGTCAGGTTCCACGACGAACCGTTGTGGGCACATTAATTGTTCCATGTTGATTGTGTGCTGAATAAATTGTAATGACTAACGAGAACAGACGTAACTTGGGAAAGCTTTATTCAGCACACAATGTCGGTACAGTATTAGTGCTACTATTTATAGTGGTTAGTAGAAGCAGGAGAGTTCTCCAAAGGGGAGATAAGTCAGAGTAAGGAAAGTTACTCGTAATTATTCATTACACTCACTAGGAGTTCTCACACAGATCATCGTCAGTGATTGCTCACCGACAACAACCAGTGGTATTTCCTGGAGTCTGAGTGACAACAAGCATCCTCAGATTTCCAGTATTCTTCACCTCTTTTCGATAACCATCGCAAATAACCTTGCGGTATCGCAACAGCCTCTTACATTTGATTTCTCACTGATAAGAACCATTGGTCTTCTCTTGGATTTTGGTGGCAATAAGTCTCTTCAAGGTCCCAGCATTCTTCGCACTCTTCCAGTGGAGGTCTGGTTTGTGCTGTCCCTCCTCAGTCTTCTCATCCTCCTCAACCCTATACAAATATTTTGTCTGGTGTCAGCCTAGGCCGGCACCATTTTTTTTTTTTGGGGGGGGGGGGGGATGGGGGAGAGCTTATAGTGTTTCTTGTAATTTCTGTTCCTTGGTTCATTTTTGTGTGGTGATAGCTGAGGCCGGTGTAATTTATTGGGGGGGGGGGGGGAGATTATGAAATGATGTTTCTTGCAGTTTCTGTTCCTTGGTTCGTGGTGTGGTGTTTCTCGTGTGGTTTTGTTGTCTTCCTGTTGTAAATTCCATGTGACTGGTTAGCCTTTGTAGATTATGCGGGTTGGTTTCTGCATTTAAGGATTTTCCTTAAGATTGCAGCTGTTTTGATCATTACCGTCCTTTGTATGGTTTCGATTGTCCCTTTGATTCCAATTTCTCCCAGTATTTTCTCCAGATTTTTTTGGATTGTTCCTAGTGCTCCTACGATTATTGGTATTATACTAACTTTCTTCATGATCCATATTCCTTTCAGTTCTCTGGCTAGTTCTGTGTATTTGCTTCGTTTTTATGTGTCTTTGATCTTCACTCTGTGGTCTGCTGGAACGGCGAAGTCTACTATTATTATTATTATTATTATTATTATTATTATTATTATTATTTTATAGTAGTCTCAACTTTTCAATGTTTTTAGTTGGAGTTTTCTTTTTTGAACATCAAGTCAATTCCCTTGACCTTAGACATTCAAGCTATACTTTTGCTGTTCCTAACAGGCAAGCCTTTTGCAGAATTGTCTCATCAATCTGTTTAAGCCATTTATGGTGGCTTTTCGTTATGGTTCCAAGCGTTCCAATTACAACGAGAATCACCTTTACTTCTTTACATTTCCATAGTCTAACTATTATTATTATTATCATAAGTAGTAGTAGTAGTAGTAGTATTTTGATTCTCTATGAGACAGTCTGAATCCTCATGCTAAATGTGCTGTAATTTTTCCCAGTAGTTTTAGAGTCTATATGTGTTTATTGCTGTAGTAGTAGGAGTCGTAGTAGTAGTCATAGTAGTAGTAGTAATATTTTCACGACCGTCTGTGGCAGCTCAAGGGTGCTTCACACCGAATCTGATGCAATTCTGTTGCGTAGATTTGGAGCCAATAAGTGATCAACGTAAATAGACAGCCTTAATATAATCATTAATAACGAAGACTATCCTGATCGAATTTATATCGATATCGATATCGAAATGAATTTAACAATCTAGAAAAAAAAAAAAATTTTAAAACAAAAATCGATTAGTAAGACCCTCCCAACCCTTTTTAAATAATAGACTTCCCACTGTTTTCCAGTTTGTTCAGAACCGGAAATACGCAGGGCAACCTCTAAATGGGAGTGGGATCTTACAGTGGGGAAAAAGAAAAAGGCTGGGGAAGGAAGTCGCCCTAAAGCCCGAGAAATGATATAATGTTATTATAGTTATTTGGGTATAGTCTTCTATATTCATGGTATTTATTCATTTCGCTTTACCAATTTACTGATAGAAGTTTGGGGTATTTATTACACAATACTGGTAGAGAAACACATCCGATAGATGTCACCAATCGTGCGAAAATGTAGTGTTCTACTAGTATTTTGTTTAATTTTCGCTTTTAGAGCGATTATCAAGGGTCCTCATGCAGGGCTTATGGGCAGCCATGTTTTTTATGTTTTAACTGAACAAAGTGGACACTAGTTTTCTTTTGAACAACAATATATAAAAAACGCTTTAAAATAAGTTAAAACACAAATAAACTTATCCAGATAGTTAGAAGAGTAACTTATCTTGCCTTTGGTAACATTTATTTGTTGCATATTTGTTTTGTTTTCATCCCTTTTTCGTTCTGTTAGTCACAGTAATAAATCCCCGAAGTTTGTGTTCGTGTGTGTGTGTTCGTGTGTGTGTGTGTGTGTGTGTTCGTGTGTGTGTGTTCGTGTGTGTGTGTGTGTGTGTGTGTGTGTTCGTGTGTGTGTGTGTGTGTTCGTGTGTGTGTGTGTGTTTTGATAGCAATTCATCTTTAGCTTTGTTTGTATAAACTCAGTCAGTCAGACATCGTATGTTATAGTTTTGTTTCCTATTCGGTCAATACGGGTGAACTTGACCTACGCTTTCGTTACAGAAATTCATTTTAATTTCACGGCGATTAAACTATGAACTATTTTCTCACTGCCTTCATAAAAACCCGGCAGAGTCGCAGCCCAATTCCTACAAACGATATTCACTTGGACAAATCTTAAATGACATTTGCAGTTTCCTGTTAGAAGAAACGTATTGCATTCATTCAATATGGTCGGCCGATTTCCGCGATGCGTGCATCTAAGATTCCACTTGTTTGACTGTAGACGTTGGCTTTCTTTGGGTGGCGAAGAAGGGGGTGTCAGTCGTTTTCCGGCACAATCAGTCAAACGTATCTCCTGACATCCCACCACCACCACCGGTACCCCACCCCCAACGCAACCGAAATGTGTTTGGCTTCTCCATTCAGCTGCCACTGTTACCCTTGACACGTGTAACTCTCACTCACACTCTCACTCACACCAAAACTCCCCCCCCCCTGCCAAACTCTCAAACTTTATACATGATCTGTTTAAGTTCCTGTTGTATTTTACCTGCACCCCATTCTGGGGGGGGGGGCGGCAAGTCTACTGAAAAGATGGTTGCTAATTGGTGCTAGTTCCAATAATTGCTAAGTCGGCCTCAGTCTGATATAAGACTTCAATTATTTGGTTTGATTGTTTTTAATTCCATGGCATATCAACTCTTTTGGGGTCTGCTTTTGCCAAAAATGCACGTATATTTTGTAATGATTTGTAGATTTATTTGTTTTTTTAGGTATACCCACAAAAATCGGAGGTACTTGAATTTTCATGAAGAGCTTTACCCCCCCCCCATCTCCCGTTGATAAAACTAAATTAAACTTAATATAGCCCACAAACTTTGTAAATAAACGATCGATTATATTTAATTTATAAAGAAGATAATGACAAGGAACATCATTCCGGGTCCGAGTGTTCTTAGGGATTAATGGTAACTAAGAGGTGATTCTATATTCCCTAAAACTCTCAAATTGAAGCTTCAACCCCCGGATGAATTTGAAGCTCATGTTTGTCGAAGGCGACTTTAAATCTGGGTATGCTAAGCATCATCACAACCCTAACCCTAACCCTAACCCTAATCCTAACCCTAATCCTAACCCTAACTCTAACCTACCCCTAACCCTAATACAATCGCTTGCCGGAGAGTGTGCCTTAGTGTGTCCACGCCGTGGACACGGGCACTTATAGTCCTGGCACGGTACCACACTAGCCCTCCGGACTAAACGATATTAATGACAGGGTTATATATACCCGGCTGGCTGCGTCAATATTAGGTCTGGCTTCATTAGGCATCATTAATTCTCTCCAGAGAATTAGTTGTCTAGCAGGACCGCTGTGCTGCAACAGATCGCTTTGTAATCAGGGAACAAGGCATTTTATTCTCTCTCTCTCTCTCTCTCTCTCTCTCTCTCTCTCTCTCTCTCTCTCTCTCTCTATATATATATATATATATATATATATATATATATATATATATATATATATATATATATACACTTTCATAATTAAATTAAATTAGTTGTGGATCCACTTTTCTTAAATCTAATTCAATAAATAATTTTTAATTTTTATTTTTATTTAAGAATGAGTCATCAATTACCAGGTCTAAACGCCATTCGAGGATGAAGGTTAGTGATATAGATCAATTGTACGTTGGATGATGACGGATATTATGAGAGGATTGTAAATGATGAATGGAATGAAAAAAAAATGATTACTTAGAACGGTTCATGACAGGTTGATATTGGATTTTATTTTCTCTCTCTCTCTCTCTCTCTCTCTCTCTCTCTCTCTCTCTCTCTCTCTATATATATATATATATATATATATATATATATATATATATATATATATATATATATATATATTCTATTATATAAAGACCAGTTGTCTGTGTGTGTGTGTGTTTTGATGCCCAGCATCTCCTCAAAAACTACGAGGCAACATGTCAAAAAGTTGATATTTTTACGACCGCACATATCCCGAGATCATAATATCTAAAAATTACAAAAAACAATTCACTTGCTGACGGTCAACTGGACCAGTTTCCGTCAGCGGGTCGTATTTTTTTCGTATTTTTCACACTTTTTACAATGTTATTTAGTACTAATTTCGAAATTATCCAATGTATTCATGTACTAATTTGATAAAAATGCTGACTCACTGAACATGTCCCATAATCCCTTGCCGGTTGTACCTGGTCTTGCCCTAAATTCTGTCCGGCTGTATCAGGTCATCCCATAACTTCTGTCCGGATGTATCAACACCATCAGAGGACAGCTGTGTAGGCGAGAAGGCGGGAGTGATGTTAAAAAATAATAGATGTTAAGAGTGTGTAGTGAAACAAGGGTTGCTCAATCACATCCGCACCTAGCAACCAAAAATTTTTTTTTTAATTTAAAATATTTCTTTGGGGGAGGGGGGGGGGAGAATTTTTTTTTGTTAGCGGGGGGGGGGGGGATATCTTTATTTTCTCCTTTTCAAGATTTTTCTTTTTCTTTTTTCAAGATGTTATTATTCAAAAGTTTTTCTTTCATCACAACTACTTTTTCCTTCAAAATAGACTTGGGGTGCGTCTGCAGTAAAGGGACCAGGGTTGCTTCTGCATTATAAGGACCGCTGGTGCTTCTGCCGTATATAAGCCGTGGGTGCTTCTACAGTATAGGGACGATGGGTGATTCTGCAGTACAGGCACCGGGGGTGCTTCTACAATATTGGCCACAGAGGCTTCTGCAGCATAGGGACCGGGGGTGCTTTTGCAGTATAGGCACCGGGGGCGCTTCTACAGTATAGGACCCAGATGCTTCTGCAGTATAGGGACCGAGGGGGCTTCTGCAGTATAGGGACCGAGGGGGCTTCTGCAGTATACGGACCGTGGGTGCTTCTGCAGTATAGGGACCGGGGGTGCTTCTGCAATATATGAGCCGAGGGTGCTTCTACAATATAGGACCCAGAGGCTTCTGCAGAATAGGCACCATGGGTGCTTCTGCTGTATAGGGACCAGGGGTGCTTCTGTGCTAAAGGGACCGGAGGTGCTTCTGCAGCATAGGGCCCGAGAGCTTCTGCAGAATATGGACCATGGGTGCTTCTGTAGTATAGGAACCAGGGGCACTTCTGCAGTATATGAACCGAGGGTGCTTCTGCAGTATACGGACGAGGGGTGATTCTGCAGTACAGGCCCCGGGGGTGCTTCTGCAATATATGAGCCGAGGGTGCTTCTACAATATAGGACCCAGAGGCTTCTGCAGAATAGGCACCATGGGTGCTTCTGCTGTATAGGGACCAGGGGTGCTTCTGTGCTAAAGGGACCGGAGGTGCTTCTGCAGCATAGGGCCCGAGAGCTTCTGCAGAATATGGACCATGGGTGCTTCTGTAGTATAGGAACCAGGGGCACTTCTGCAGTATATGAACCGAGGGTGCTTCTGCAGTATACGGACGAGGGGTGATTCTGCAGTACAGGCCCCGGGGGTGCTTCTACAATATAGGACTCGGAGGCTTTTGCAGCATAGGGACCGGGGGGTGATTCTGCAGTATAGGCACCCGGAGGCGCTTCTACAGTATAGGACCCAGAGGCTTCTGCAGTATAGAGACCGGGAGTACTTCTGCAGTATATGAGCCGAGGGTGCTATTGCAGTATACGGACGAAGGGTGATTCTTCAGTACAGGCACCGGGGGTGCTTCTACAATATAGGACCCAGAGGCTGCTGCAGAATAGGGACCAGGGGTGCTTCTGCACTAAAGTGACCGGGGGTGCTTCTGCAGTATAGGCACCATGGGTGCTTCTGCAACATAGGGTCCGAGGGCTTCTGCAGAATACGGACCATGGGTGCTTCTGCAGTATAAGGACTGGGGATGCTTCTGCAGTATATGAGCCGAGGGTTCTTCTGCAGTATACAGACGAAAGGAGATTCTGCAGTATAGGCACCGGGGTCGCTTCTACAGTATAGGACCCTGAGCCTTCTGCAGTATATGAGCCAAAGGTGCTTCTGCAGTATACGGACGAGGAGTGATTCTTCAGTACAGGCACCGGGGGTGCTTCTACAATATAGGACCCAGAGGCTTCTGCAGCATAGGGACCGGGGGTGCTTCTGCAGTATAGACACCGGGGGCGCTTCTACATTATAGGACCCAAAGGCTTCTGCAGGATAGGGACCGAGGGTGCTTCTGCAGTATATGAGCCGAGGGTGATTCTGCAGTATATGAGCCGAGGGTGGTTCTACAGTATACGGACGAGGAGTGATTCTGCAGTACAGGCACCGGGGTGCTTCTACAATATAGGACCCGGAGGCTTCTGCAGCATAGGGACCGGGGGTGCTTCTGCAGTATAGACACCGGGGGCGCTTCTACATTATAGGACCCAAAGGCTTCTGCAGGATAGGGACCGAGGGTGCTTCTGCAGTATATGAGCCGAGGGTGATTCTGCAGTATATGAGCCGAGGGTGATTCTACAGTATACGGACGAGGAGTGATTCTGCAGTACAGGCACCGGGGTGCTTCTACAATATAGGACCCGGAGGCTTCTGCAGCATAGGGACCGGGGGTGCTTCTACAGTATAGACACTGGGGGCGCTTCTACATTATAGGACACAGAGGCTTCTGCAGCATAGGGACCGAGGGTGCTTCCGCAGTATATGAGCCGAGGGTGCTTCTGCAGTATACGGACGAAGGATGATTCTGCAGTACAGGCACCGGGGGTGCTTCTACAATATAGGACCCAGAGGCTTCTGCAGTATAGGGACGAGGGGTTCTTCTGCGCTAAAGGGACCGTGGGTTCTTCTGCAGTATAGGCCCCAGGGGTGCTTCTGCAGTACAGGCACCGGGGGTGCTTCTACCTGGAGGCTTCTGCTGTATAGGGACCGGGGGTGCTTCTGCAGTATAGGCACAGAGACGCTTCTACAGTATAGGACCCATTTTCTTCGCGGGGGGGGGGTGATTTAATGGGGCAGGGGAAATTTTTTTTTATTTACATCTGAAAATATTTCTTGGGGGGGGGGGAAGGAACTTCTTTTTTTTTCTTTTTTTTTAACTGAAAATATTTTTTTAGCGGGAGGAATTTTTTTGAGTGGGGGGGGGGTAAAAAAATTTACGATAGGTACATATATAGTATGCGCACCGGGGCGGAGATAAGTACCTATATAGAAGGCGCAGACAGAAGTAGTACTTTTTATAGAAATATGTCATACTTTTGCCCTGGGCAACGGAAGAGGAATGGTGGAGAAGTGACAGTTTTCGCAAAAGGCAAAGGGAGAAAGTAGCAGTGAAATGGGCCGACCAGGGAAGAGAAAGGTAGAAAGATAAAGAGACGGTTGTAGAGAGAGGGAGAGAAATAGAAGTTTGAATATAAAGATATTACACACGCGATTTTTCTTCAATTATATGTTTTTATGACCCCGAGCAACGCCGAGTAGCTCCGCTAATATATATATATATATATATATATATATATATATATATATATATATATATATAACATGGAGTTGATTTTTCCCCTCCCGTAAGTAGACTATAAAACTAATTTGTTAAACTTATCGAAATTCACCTATTTTGTTCTGTTGAGACGAAAGCGACGATTGTACTTTTTTTGTATTTGTTCACCGCCGTTACACGCCTCTTCGCTTCTTTTGGGTTACCTTTAATACACATCTCTCGCTTGAGATCCTCAGTCGGTATACTCCACCACGCTTGGTAATTTCAATCGTCACTTTCTCACAATCGTCTACTGTCGTTCAAATGACAAGAAAGTTCAAAACTAACGTTTAGTTTGCAGACAAAAAAGAAAACGCACCTTTATTAATCACAGTGTCCACACAAAAGTCAACAGCCAATCAGAACCCAATGAGTAGGCTGGCCCCATTGTCATATTTTGAAGCTAGTTTTTGTAAATTCTTGCTTCGAAAGCGGCTGTTGGCTCAGTATATTCAGGGTTATTTCCCTTCAACAATATTCAATTTATCCCTCTGAATTATACTATGCAATGAGAGAATAAACTCTTCCATTATGAAGTACAAATTTTAAAAAGACTTGAAATCGAGGCCTTTCCTCGTTCTGGCGTTGGGCTTGATGACGTGTTCTGCTTTATTTTATATCTTATATAGTTTTCACAACTCCGGTGCGTTTACTGCCAGGCGTCCAATCGTACCTCTCTTTTACAGATTCAACCTTTCTATTGATTGTAGATTTTGTTATCAGGATAGTTCCCAGATGGTATCAAATATATCGTGTTCAATTTATATAACCAATGAATTCTCTATAATTTGTTTGCCCAGGCAATGCATGTTTATTTGGATTGTGTTTACCAGCTTTTAACGTGAACTCTTTAGTTAGTAATTACGTCTGTTATTTTCACGCCTTGTATGTATCACATTTCATGTCCCTCTTACGTTTCTCTTAGACAAACATTGACTGTGAAAAATAACTATATATGTAAAATTAACTGTTTCTTTATTGTTACTGTTTCTTCATAATTGCCTCGCTCCTCGTCATAATTCGACCGTGTTATTCATGATGACACAACATATTTATGGCCGTCTGTTGCAGAATAGACTCCAACGTATGCGTCGCTATAAAGAGGATCAAATTGAATATCTACTATTTTGATTTTATAACTCTACAGAGGTTTGAACCCCCGACTTCAATGGGGCTCAATTTAACTGGATTATATATATATATATATATATATATATATATATATATATACATATATATATATATATATATATATATATATATATATATATATATATATATATATATATATAGTCTAAAGAAGCTTTGAGTCATTTTAAACAAAAAAAAAAAGTAAAATGCAGTTTAAATTCTCAGAGAAACTAACTAAATCCAAGATATTGCAGACTTAACATTTATTGGAAAATTAATAAATAAAAAAAATAAGTAAATAAAAAATAAAAGGGGGGGGGGTAAAGTATCTAAGAGTGAAACAAAAACAGGAGACCTTAAGCGTCTAATATTAACACGGGGATCATCAGCTGTTTACCATGTAACTGTTTCGGAGATTTAGAAACAGGGCAGTTATAAATAATATTCATGGCTCTCCAATGGTACTGATATATATATATATATATATATATATATATATATATATATATATATATATAAATTTTAAAAGAAAAACACTAAACACACATTATGGCTGTCAGCATTATAAATTATTTCGACCTAGATGGGTCTCGTCAATAACTGAATGATTAGAAAAAGCGTTATGTACCGTCTTCAAATAGAGGAACAATTTCTTATAATTACTTTTGTCAATTAAGTTTTAATCAAAATTTTAATCGTGAACATTTTTAATTTCCTTCCAACATCTAAAATATACTTAGCATTAAAAAAGGGGGGTTAATTTCTTATTCTTATCACCCCCTCCCCCTTTTTACGATTATCATAACAGACAACCAGGACTAGACTACGTGGCCCATTAACCTACCATTTCCCACTTATTTCCCCCTTTCCTTTTCCTCACAGCGATAATTTTCTCTTCTCTTTCCTCCAATTTTTCCTCTACGGAGTGTAACATTTTTTCTCATCACTCAGTTCTTAAATGTGGCTGTTTACGTATCTGACGAGATCCATCTAGGTCGAAATAATTTATAATGCTGAGTTTAGATTTTTCTTTCAAATTTATTCCTGCTCTGTTAAAAAGTACATTGAGCTCTCTTACTCGGATTCCCATCGAAATCATTCAACAGACTATATATATATATATATATATATATATATATATATATATATATATATATATATATATATATATAAACATCTAATGTATAAAAATCAATGTGAAAGGTATATATTTTAATATATTTTTTATTTATTTTCTATATTTTGACGTGTTTATGTATAAAAATTAAAAAGGTTTTCTTAAACAGAGAAAAGAATTTTCGGTCGCGATCCTTCGGCCTTCGTCAGTGTAATACATATATATATATATATATATATATATATATATATATATATATATATATATAGTCTTGGAAGTTTCTCAGCCATTAAAATTATATTTAAAAAAAAAACCAAAAAACCTTATGTCCCAAGTCGTTCAGTGGAAAATCACTCATGTAAGTCAATTTAACTTTTTCAGTTATTATATTAGTTTGCTTCTAACATTATTTAAGGGATCATCAGTTGTTTACCATGAAAAACTGTTTCGGGAATTTAAAAACAAGACAGTATTTAATTTCATGGCTTCCCAGCAGAGTTGATCAGACCCCACTTCCCTTAAAAGACAAAAACATAAACGTTCCGTATACTAAACCTAAGTTTTGTTCCGTATAAATGTTTTGCTAACTTATATTAGTTATTAAAAAAAGAAAAAAGTCCTCCTTACCTGTGTTGTTCGTCTGTCTAATAAAATTTATCCGTTACTTGCAAAAATGTTGCTGCATTTTAAAGTGTGTAGACGAATCCATTTTATATGTGTTTGGGTTAATTAATTAACAATGTCAGGATATGAGGTGACTTATTTTGGTGGGTTAGTGGAATAGGTTGAAAGTGGTTTTTGGTTTGTGGCTGAATGTGTGTTGGGATGGAAGTTCATATTGGGAGGGGCCTATTTGATTGTTTGGGGGTGTGATGGTTTAATATAGGAGGTAAGAAATGAGTGAAGTGGTGGACACGGAGTATGATGAGTGTTAGATATGAGGGTTGGTCAGTGGGTGAGGGGTAGATATTATAGAATGAACGGTGAGTGGAGCTCGTGACGCTGATTGAGTGAGGGGTTTAATCTGGAGATGAGGATTGATTCTGTGATTCTAAGGTCACCAATGTTTCTGACAGACGCTAAGATGGAGACATGAATATCACGCTGAGTGTTTGAGCAAATCTCTGTGTGTTTGTGGAAAGAGGATATACGGGTATTCAAGTGCTCTTTGATGCGCAAGTGTAGCGGTCTTGTAGTGTTGCCGATGTAAAATGTTTTGCATTTATTGCACTGTAGTTTGTAAACACAGTTAGTGCGATGGCACAGACCTGTGTTGGGGATAGGGCAATTGGCCAGGGAGCAGGGTTCGGGTGTCTGGTTAGTACGCTTATTAGATATATGTTGACGTAAGGAGGTGCCAGTATGGGTTAGTTGTATGTCAAGGTTTTCCTTATGTTTTGCCTTGCGGATGGAGGTGGTGATTTTATCGCTGAAGAAAGGGAGTTTTAAGAAGCATGTGTTAGAGAGGGTGCGGTGTCTACGTGTTTTGGGCTTATTTAGGTGGGCTATGGTGGGGGCGGGGTAGCCATTAGTTTGGAGGGTTTGGTGGAAGTTTTTAGTGTGTAATATTTTGTCAGCAGCAGAAGAGCATTTATTTTGTATTTGGGTGATTTCATTATGGGCATAACTTAATTTAGCTTTTGTGGGCAGTTATTAAGTTATGCCCATAATGAAATCACCCGAATACAGAATAAATGCTCTTCTGCTGCCGACAAAATATTACACAAGTTACTCCCCTTTATCCTATAGTAAATACATATCGCATTATTTCGATAATCTAATTTAACGAAACCCACAATTAATTTCACTTATTGAATATAGAATATCAATAAATTTAATAATATCTAGAATAATCAAAATGAGAGATTAATTACTTTACCTTATTTTACTTTGATTACTTTACTTTACTTTATTTAAAATTCTTAAAATACGCAAGAGACGAAAAAATACGAAGATAAAACACACTGAAAATATAACCAATAATCAAAATTATAAACTAAATAAAAACAAATTTAAAAAAATAATTATATATATATATATATATATATATATATATATATATATATATATATATATATATATATATGTATATATATATATATATATATATATATATATTATTGTTGTTTTATTATTATTAAAACCAACAGTTTATCGATCAACATAACATAACTTTAAAAAAAAAAATCTTTAATTTACATTTCTGCGAGCCTGGTTTTCGCTGCTGTTCTGCTTTGGCAGCCATTTCATTTTGTCAGATTCTCTGCATAGTCGGGGAATTCTTCGGGTATTGATTATTTTTGACAAAGGGAAGTTTCTTTTACCGAAATATTAAATAATGTTTTTTTAATCATCCGGACATCACACAAACAGCTAATAACACCTTTGCTGTCATGTAAGATTTTAGGAAAAATAAATAGTAAGTCATATTTCGTATTCGATTTATTGTTTTTGTTCCTTACAACTTGCATCTTACCCGGAATTTGCATTGCCCACAGCCTTTACAAAACATACTACTAATATATATATATATATATATATATATATATATATATATATATATATATATATATATATATATATATATATATATATATATATATATATTCCGATTGAGTACGCTCCACCTACGATCTGAAGTCAACATCTCACTATTGGAGTTACTTAATTTTTTAACGCTTTCCCATGCTGCCTTCAGGAAAAAAATTTCTTCTCCGTCTAAATTTTTTTTCATTGGACACCTTATCAACGGACAATTACCAATTGGACAAACCCCATATCCTTTTTACACGAACTTGTTTTTCACTCTCCATATCTTAATATTTTTTAAAATGTTGAATTTTGGCTTTTCCACTGCTATCTATATAATTTCTCTGATGATAAGATTTCGATCTTTAGAAATCCTTGGCTTAAGGAAAGAATAATAAACATAAATTTATTACAGAATATACATTGCATTGAACAATTGAAGTTTGAAATAAATCTGGACATTCGTACATGTTTATCTCTCTTCTTTTATCTATCTTTATAATTGCTCTATCTCGTATATTGAGCTTAAACCATTTCACTATAGGTTCTATCTACTAAAAGTTTACTTTTAGTTTCATATTTGATTATATATATATATATATATATATATATATATATATATATATATATATATATATATATATATATATATATATATATATATATCCTAATTCAACATTTAAAGTTTTTCAAATGTAGGATCATTTTATAACATGAAGTCAGCTATAGCTCTATAGTGCGTGACTACAGCTATTTGACAAAGTTTAAATTATTTTTACCCTGCAGAATGATAGAAAGATAGATGTTAACAGGAAGAAAAAAAACGTTTTTAATCAAGGCAAACAATTGTTTCGGCTAAAACCAAGGGTATCGTTTTCAAGAATTTTAAAGTATTTCAAAATATTTACAGACGTACGTTTTAAAGTACATTTTAAAATACATAAACATATGTTTACAAAATACGTTTAAACACACACACACACACACACACACACACACATACATATAGTTTGAATTACCTACTAGACACTATCCTCGAGTGTCTTCGGTCTCTCTGTACAAGGGTTTGTCAGGACAACCTGACATGAGGATACTTACCCCTACAAGTAAACCCTGACCAAATATTCAAATTACATAGTATCCGCAGCACAAATAAGATCCCCTCGTACGAGCAATAGTGCATCTTCTCCTTGTGATGTTACCTCAAGTAACACCACGTGCTGGATACTCCACCAGACTAGATGAATTCTTGTCCTGGAATCCGGTAAGACCAACAGACCACAAGAAAGATATACTATGACATATTGACTGGTCAGTTGGGGGAGAAGAAATTATTCTTAACTTTTTTACTAACTCAATGCTTGAGAAATAAAAGAGAATTTTAATAGAATACTCGGGTATCTATGTATCTCATATAGAGATCAAGTGTTAGCCCCAGGAAGGGGCCCCTTGATTTCTGAGAACTTCGACTGAAGTAAAATTAAACATTGTGAAAAATATATATATATTGGCTAACTTCAACTGCATTAACTAAAAATTGATTAGAACACAAATAATAATAAAAAAGAACTAAACTCATCTACACACGTTCCTAAAAGCGCATTGTGTGGGTGTTAATCGATACAAATACGGAATTCGTTTTACAGCCAGAATCGATCAGTCGTTTTTTTTATGCCTGCTTGAATGGCCACAACCGAAACGCGGCTATTTTCTCACGTCTTTTCATCTAAAATTTAAGCTGCAAAAACTGAACCCATAATATATATATATATATATATATATATCGTACATGTATTGTATTAGCTTCTGTAAATGTAAATCCGTAGAAACTCAAGTGTTTATAAAAAGTGCTCAATAACAAGTAGAGCTGTTTATAAGTATAATTTTTTATTTATACAAACATTGTATATATATATATATATATATATATATATATATATATATATATATATATATATATATATATATATATATACTGGAGTGAGTTTGTAAAACTGGGTAGGCCAGAAAGTAGGGAACAATAAAATAAGGACAGTAAAAGGTGACGGGGACGCCATAAAGGGTAATAAAAGGGACAACCACTAGCAGAAAAGGTCAGCGAGTGGAATAGGTAATCCGATACTAATTCATAAGAAATAGAAAATACGAAATCCCAAAAAGAGTTATTTAGGAGAGAAAATTCTTCAAATCCATCCATTTCTCGAAAATTCTTGGTCTGATGAGGTTGACTTTCTGGGAAAAGTGCAACCGAAACATGTATGCACATATGAAACCAATAATGTTTGTATAAATAAAAAATTATACTTATATATATTTATATATATATATATATATATATATATATATATATATTCGTTTTTATCTAAATATGTATACGTTCTATCCTTACGAGAATCGTCATTGTAGAGAATAATTATTCACACCGGTCGCCGGACTCGAACCCCGGAACCCTAGTTATATTTCAAACTTAAATTCCAACGTCTTTGCCCACACGGCTATTGTCTAAATAAGATTAACACTCACTGATTTACCGAGTTGTTGACAACGGTTGCGTGGGCAAAGGCAGCTCTCGAAAAGAGTTCGACTTTACTTTTGACAGGAACATTGCATTTAATGACGACTGTGTTAATGACGACTGTGTTAATACTACTAGTTTTATCACCTTCGGCCTAAAAGTGATTTTTTCTTTATTATTTTCTTTTTTCCATTTTTTTGTCTAGTTCCTTTTGTCTAGTGTTTCCCCCTGAAGAATTGCATAGGAATGAAGTCAAATTGGTTTGTTTAAAGCTTAGTTTGCAGACGACAAATAATTAATTATAAATATTTGTTTTGTTTTTATTAACATACGTATACGTTTCGTCCTTATGGGAATCGTCAGTGTAGAGAAGAATTATTCAATTGAACCCAGGAACACGAGTTATATTTCAAACTAATATTCCAACGTCTTTGCCCGCACAGCCGTTGTCAACAACTCGGTAAATCAGTGAGAGATAAATCCTATTTATAGGCAGCTGTTGTAAAGAGTTCGATTTTACTTTTGAAAGGAACATTGCATTCAAGTCACAGTGACGGCTGTGTTAATACTACTCGCTACAGAGCACAGCCTAGTTTGGGGGCGACAAATAATTAATCATAAATATTTGTTTTTATCAATATACGTATACGTTTCATCCTTACGGGAATCGTCAGTATAGAGATGTATATGCTCAGGGCAGTAAATATTACCAGTAGTACAATTATCGCTAAGAACAACAAAAATAACAACATTAATTTATAAACGATAAATTATCACGTAATTTCAGACAGGCTCTTGTGTAATGGTTAGCACACTCGGTCACAATCCCTGTCATAGTCAGCCACGCTGATGAACCGCAATAACGGCGAAACACTTGTCCCTGGATAACTATTTTGTCTATAAGTATATAGATAGATATATTCATATATATATATACAGGGTGGGCAAAAATAAGGGTCCTATCTTTAAATTTGAATAACTTGAATTTGAATAACTTCCACAAAATAAAAGTTAAACTCACCAAACTTTATGTGTGTGTAGACTGACCCTTCCGAGATTTTTTGAAATAAACAAAACAAATTTTAGCCGAAAAACACTTCTTAAAACTTACAAAAACTAAAGTATTGTTTTTTACACTGTTTTGAGTTTTTTAAGCAAAAATAATGTTTTCTAAATGAGGGTACGTTCCTTAGGGCTAATACGGCTCATGCTTGCTTCGGAAGGGGTCCTTTACTTATTCTAAAAAAAAAAAAAAAAAAATCAATAAATAAAAAAGTTATGAATTTTTAAAAATAGGACCCTTATTTTTGCCCACCCTGTATATATATATATATATATATATATATATATATATATATATATATATATATATATATATATATATATATATATATATATTTATATATATATATATATATATATATATATTAATATATGTGTGTATGAATATATATATATATTCATACACATATATATATATATATATATATATATATATATATATATATATATATATATAATAGTAAATAGGAACAATAGAGAATCTGCTGTTTCATGCGAAGAATTTTTTTTAAAAGCTAAAGAGATTATCATGACTAAGATTTTCGAGTCTTTTAATTACATTAGAAAACCTCTTAATAAAACAAATAAAAAGGTATTAAAAGACATAACATCTAAGATATTATTAAACCCGGATATGATATATAGGATAGAAGAACTTCTTCAATGGTATGAGTATATCATGGATATAATCGATACAAAATTATACAAGCCACCTGCTGAGGGTATAAAAAATAAACCTCGAAATGTTTGTGTAGTCCTGTATGAAAATAAAGGATTTGATGATATAAATCTGCCTAAAATATTTAATAATCCAGAAATCATTCAGTCACTGCCCAATGAACTTAAAAAAGAGGAACAGAAACCAATAGTAACATATAAACTAGGGCAAACTATTCGGAATAAGGTTTTTAACTATAAAAAAACTGTAGCGAATTTAAATATTAATGATAATGATGAAATGTATATACCATCATGTGAATGTGAATCCTCCCCTTTATGTAATACTGGCATAGGGCATATAATTACCGGTAATCTAGCGATAGTTAAAAATTCTAAATTAAGAAAACTCCCAAAGGCCCAAACTATACAGAACCTAAATGTTTAAATTATGCGAAATGTGTTAAAGAAATAAATAAAGCGTTAGATAATTTCACTGCATCCATGGCTAAAAAACATAAACTATTACACTCTACATTTGACGCATGGAAATATAATATACTTAGATTCGTAAATAAAAAAGTAGAACGTTTAAAAGAATTTAAACACCCTAAAAAACGAATCCCCTCATTAGAAATCCACAAATAACTACGGAGCTTGAAATGCTTCAAAATAGGTTTGTAATAGTTCCTATTGATAAGGCGACAAATAATATAGCTTTTATCTGTAAAAAGTATTATATACAACGCTTATTGCTAGAAGTAGGAATAATAGGTGAAGTTTCAGATACTTATAAATT
This sequence comes from Sepiola atlantica, assembly GCA_963556195.1. Classification (NCBI taxonomy): domain Eukaryota; kingdom Metazoa; phylum Mollusca; class Cephalopoda; order Sepiida; family Sepiolidae; genus Sepiola; species Sepiola atlantica. Next base: position 196,089,903 of record OY744522.1, read on the forward strand.
AAGTAATAATAAAAGCGATAATATTATTATAAACAATACTGTTATTTGTGAAAAATTAGGATTAAAATTAGAAGAAAAATACAAAAAACTTCCATCTATGTATTGGATACCTAAAATGCATAAAACACCAGTTGGCGCCCGTTTCATTGTTGCCTCAAAAATGTGCATCACTAAACCTTTAAGTAAGGCTGTGTCTAAAATCTTTAAATTAATTATAAACCAAATAAATAATTTCCATAAAAAAAGTAAATTCTATAGTAATATAAACCTATTTTGGGTGGTAAATAATTCCGATCTAGTAAAAGAAAAATTAGATCGTATTAATTCTCGTAAACAGGCTAAATCAATCTCGACATATGATTTTAGTACATTATATACAAAAATACCACATAAAGAACTTATTAAAGAATTAGGTAATACTGTAGATTTAGCTTTTGCAGGAGGAAAAGGTAAATACATAGACTTTGCAAAATCTAAAGCCTTTTGGTGTAAAAATAAAAATGGTAAGACGAGTTTGTCCAAAACTGGTCTGATAATGCTTATAAGTCACCTTATAAAAGAGAGTTACTTTCAAATAGGGAATAAATTATTACTCCAAACAATAGGTATTCCAATGGGTTTGGATCCGTCTCCATTTTGGGCAAATCTATATTTACATAGACTGGAATATATATATATATATATATATATATATATATATATATATATATATATATATATATATATATGTCATCATTAATAAAAAAAATGATATATCTAGAACGTATAGTTATCATGGATGTAGGAGATATATTGACGACCTTGTTTGCATTAATGATAGCGAAGAGTTTGCAAATACTAAACATTTAATATATCCTAAAGAGTTAAAATTAAACTGTGAACATAAGGGAACACAAGCTACTTTTCTTGATTTGGATATAAAAACTGAAGATAAAATATTTATCTATAAACTGTTTGATAAAAGAAATTCATTCCCTTTTCGTATCGTGCGAATGCCATATAAAAATAGTACTAGCCCGGTGTATATATTTTACGGGAGTATTATGTCTGAATTTCTGAGGATTGCTCGTGTTACCTTAATATTAGTAGATTTCATGCCCTTCAATTTCTGATCTAATAATAAGAATGATTAACCAAGGTGGCGATCAAAATAAAATATTTAGACAATTAAATAAGGCAATTACTCGCCATCCTGATGCTTTTAAATCTTATCAAATTAATCAAAATAAACTGATAGAACAAATCATAGGATATATAAATAAAAATAATGTAGAATATGTATAAACGTATATATAACACATCTACTAATTATAATGAGAAAAAGAAAAACAATAAAAATACAGTAGAAAGAAAGAAAGAAATGTTAAAAAGAAGAGGAAGAAGAAGAAGAAAGAGAAAAAATCGACAGTTATGAACGCCGATTTTAAACACTGAGAGTGGGCAAAGAAGAAGAAGAAGAAAAAGAAAAAGAGAAAAAATTAACGGTTAACTTATAAACGCTGATTTGAAACACTGAGAAAAGGAAAAAATCGACAGTTGTGAACGCAGATGAGAAAAACTGTAAGTGAACTAAGGAAGATTAATATTTATTTGAGGTTGACGACAACGGGGAGATGGACAACAAAGGAGGAGGAGGGAGAAAAACAGGGACTAAAGGTATATATATGTATGTATATATATATATATATATATATATATATATATATATATATATATATATATATATATATATATATATTTATTTATTTATTATTTTTTGATGTGTTGATATTTTTTATATTTATAATATAAAACTAAAAATAATACATTAATCACCTAAATAATAGTGTAATGGATTCGTCCAAACACTTTAAAATGCAGCAACATTTTTGTAAGTAACGGATAAATTTTATTAGACAGACGAACAGCACAGGTAAGGGAATTTTTTTTTTAAATAACTAATATAAGTTAGCAAAACATTTATATGGAACAAAACGTAGATTTAGTATAAGGAACGTTTATGTTTTTGTCTTTTAAGGGAAGTGGGGTCTGATCAACTCTGCTGGGAAGCCATGAAATTAAATACTGTCTTGTTTTGAAATTCCCGAAACAGTTTTTTCATGGTAAACAACTGATGATCCCTTAAAATAGTGTTAGAAACAAACTAATATAATAACTGTAAAAAATAAATTGACTTACATGAGTGATTTTCCACTGAAAGACTTGGGACTATAAGTTTTTTAAAGTTTTTTTTATATAGTTTTAATGGTTGAGAAACTTCCGAGACTATATATATATATATATATATATATATATATATATATATATATATATATATATATATATATATATATATATATTATCGCAAGCATGAAGGGAAGACGAATTGATTAAAAGTTAATCAAGAAAAAAAAAGCCAGCCGACCGGTTTCGCCCACTCTTAACAAAAGCTGTATCGAGGGATTAACAAAACGAGGGATTAAAAAAAGGGGGTAAAAAGAGAGAGTACAGAAAATAAAATAGCGTTATGGTATATGTACAATGGAGGATGAATCTTAGAGACTGATCACATTTAGTCCCAATAGACATTCCCTTTGTTTACAAAGGGAGGGACGTTTTAGACGAACGTGGATCGTCTCCAAGATTTTTAGATGGTATAATGAGTGAGCATGACTGAGAATGGTTCAGGAGTCCATGCTAAAATTCCTAGCGCACGGCGGGTTTTTAAGTAAATGGTCTGTAATGGAAGACCCGTATGTGTTATTTTGAACGTCCGTTCACCGGAAGGTTCCATCTAAAAATCTTACTCGGAATCTGTTTTTAGACTCTACTATCCAATCTTAACGTCGTCCTACCTACGTAGTCAGCACTGCAACTGCATTTAAAATGATAAGTTACATAATTTTTATGGTGTGTATGTGTGTGTGGGGGGGGGGTAAACGTCTTTACGAGAGGACGCCAATAAAGGTTTTGTAGAAAACACAACACGCACATTCGAAGAAAAATAGCAATTTTCAACTGCTGAGCTGATTTGCTTGGAGAATTTCTCACTTACTGTGCCTAACCAAGGTAAACGAATGTAAATCGGACATTTAGTCACCGTATTTGGTTTTATTTCGGAAAAAGTATTTATTTTCGTTTTGATGACTGCCCTAATCACATCAAGAGGATAGCCGTTATTGGACAAAGTATTAGTTATAGTTTTAATTTCTTCGTCCAATTTTGATTAAATCATAAGGGATCTGTGTGTTAATGTCCAAATCAAGTTTACCTTTCGTTTGTTAAGACAAAATCAATCCCAGCGAGTATATCGTCCTGTACACGTAGGTTTACGGTAGATTGATGTAAGGTAACTCGATTGGGTTTTTGTTACCAATACATCGAGGAAAGCTAAAATGGAATTACGCTCTCTTTCATAGGTATATTTTAATGCGGGATGCATTTTATTGAGTAAGAAGAAGAATGTATTTGCTTCCGTTTTATTATTAAAAGGGCAAAATGTATCGTCTACATATCGAAAGTAGACTAAAGGTTTAGTGGGTCCAGAAAATAAAGCTTTCTAAAAAAAAACACGAAAATATTCGCCATAGTCGGTCCTAGGACTGGGCCCATAGATACATCTATACATTGCATCATTAAAACTGAATTCAACGGATGTAGTTGTAAATTTCACCAACTGCACGAATATGCTTTCAGGAATGGAAGGAGACTATAAAGGGCTACGATATAAAAAAATCGGCACAGACATCGATTGTTTCCAAAATAGGAACACAGGTAAATAGGTTGCTAATATCATAGGAACACATAAGTTTATTAAATCATGAAATATATATATATATATATATATATATATAAGTCATCCATATAGTATCACAGCTCTTGAGTGCGCCTAGACTAACATCACTCCCACGTCAGGGATCGAACCTTCAACAATCTAGTTTATAGATAGAAGAGATCGTAAATGATATATGCAGTTGTAAATTATATTCTTAACCCCCCACCACTGGAATAACTCGTCCGTCAGACTTTCTTTCGTTTAAGTGCCTCTTCACTGTTTGTTTTTTTTAGCTTTTTTTTTGTAATTAAAACATTTACCAAAGGGATTCTGGTCTTTTATGATTCTCTCTCTCTTTCTCAATACATCTACAATGTCTTTTTATACAAACATTGGTCGCCAGTGCTCCATTTGTTTATTTACAAAGAGCTTTGCATTACGCTAAGAAGCAGCAGGCGATATCACTTAATGACAGTGCTCGATCCAAGACGAATACGTATGTATATATATATATATATATATATATATATATATATATATATATATATATATATATATATATATATAATAATAATAATAATAATAATAATAATAATAATAATAATAATAATCCAGGCAAGGTAAACATCCACAGGGTAGTAATCCAAAGAATTTCAACCCGGCTTATAAAAAGTGCTCAATATCAAATAGATCTTTTATATATGATTATTTTTTATTTATGCAGACATGTACAAAATCTGCGACACTGGCATGTCAATGTTATCGATCAATAGCTGTTATAAGCTGAGATCTCATCAGGCAGAGTTAAAATTCGATCTTAACCGAAGTTAAGCGGCGTCGAGCCTGGCCAGTACTAAATGGGTGACCATTTGGGAATACCAGGTGCTGTATGTGCTCTCTGCTTATCTCGGCATTGTTTCCAGTCGTCCTGGATTACTACTTGCCATTGGAATCAAGCAATGCCGACTCAGGAGAGCGGTTGTTAGAGATTGCGTAACCCTTGCAATTACGAATTCACGCGCGGGCAGCCCCTGGTGGGGCACTCATACGTCGAAATCGACGGGAGAGTCCATCATATATATATATATATATATATATATATATAGTACGGCTGCTGCTGTACTTCCATTTGGCGGATGTAGTCTGGGCTATAATGTAGTTTCCGGTGGGGCCATTCGATTCCAGTGGAAACTGCTACGGCTTTTCTTTCTCTCTTTGTTTCTGCTTTGTAATTAAAAACTTTAACAAAGAAATTCTGGTCTTTCATTATCGTTTTCCTACACTATTAATTACAAAACGAAATGTACAGAGTACTTTGTCTGAGTCTACAGCCAAAATGGCCACAAATGAAGAAAGTGTTCTCACCAAGACAATGCACCGTATCATGGGTCGATCGCAACGATGACAAAATTACATGAATTGCATTACGAATTGCTTCCGCGCCCACCTTATTCTCCAGCGACGACTGGCTTTTTTGCAGATCTCAAAGAATGCTTCAGGGGAAAAAATTTGGTTTCAACGAAGACATGATATCGGAAACTGGGGACTTATTTTAGGTCAAAGACAAAGCGTTTTACAAAAAAAAGCATCGAATGAGATCAGTGTGTCACTCTAGAAGGAGACTAATTGAGTGATGTATTATTACCTTGTAAGAGACAACTCACATGATCAACACGTCTTCTAGCGCTGAAGCCAATTATCTCCCCAAGGAAGAAAATTATACCTCTACACTGTTATTAATTCGGAGACAACATCAATAACGAAAAATAAACGAAGTCCAGAAAAAAAATACCACAAAAAGGAATGATTTATAGCAGTGGATGCTGGCCCTTCGCCCAGACCTTTTTCGTCTGTCTGCCGCGCAATGACAGATCCATAATCAGATGGATCTGCAATGTGAAATCTCAACACATCAGCTCAGAGGATTTGCTGAAATCACTAAACTTGACCAGCATGGAGGTTATCCTAAAGATGAATCGATCACGTTGGTATGGTCATGTGGAACGCTCATCCTCCTAGATAAACGGTTGCAGATACATGAATATCCTAAATCGCAGGAAGGTTGGCCGGACAAGGGAAACTTGGAAGCAAGACAGTACAGAGTGTAATTTAGAAATCTTGGAAATAAGCTACTGGAATAGGAAGCTGTATTACAATGAGGTATCAAAACAATTGATGGAGACCACTAGACCATTAGACCAACGAGTCAAATGTGCTGGAACAAAGGAAGCAGAGAATAGATTACACAATTCTGAAGAACACATAACATAAAAGTATTTATAAAAAGACTGAGACTAACAACATCACGTCTGTGTGTGTGTGAGAGAGAGAGAGAGAGAGAGGAGGCAGAAAAGAAGAAAGGGTGGGGCTAATCAAATATATAGAGTTTCCTCTCTATGCAACATTACAATCAATATCTGATGGTGCTTGAGCATCCCCAAAACTTTCGCCTCGTATAATATATACATTCATGACGGTCGGATTTTAAAAGTTGAACCTAAATAGCATTTAAACTAAAAGTCAAACTTTGATTCTGACTATGCTATTTCTTCCTTGTTATCGTTGTAGCATGTTATTGGCGATAAAATAAAGTATTTCTATAAATTTATTTTAAAATACTTCTTTGGCAGTTTGCTAATATGGAGGCATTCTTAAATAAGCACCTGAAATAAAAATCATTTAAGAGGAATAACTTATATTTTTAGAAAGAGTGAGCGTACCATGTTTGATTTTGAACTTGAATACTGAACCTAACAAAAAGGGCGATGTTATTGAACATAAACATATTTACAAATCTAAATTGAACGTAATCAATCCCGGACAACACCAGGTCGGTTAAGCTAGTTTATATATATATATATATATATATATATATATATTAAGAAAGATATAATCTCGATATATTAATGTGAGTGTGTGTGTAAGTGCGATTTGTCGTGTGTTTGTGTGTGTGTGTATGTTTACGTGTGTGCATATGTATGCATGTGCGTGTGAGTGCGCGTAAAGACGTCTGTGTGTTTCTCTGCGTGAACATGTCTAGTCTGATCCAATGAAAGAGAGAGAGATAAAGAGACAGGGAAAGAGAGAGAGAAAGAGAGAAAGGGAGAGGGAAAGAGAAAGAGACAGAGAGAGAGAAAGAAAAAGAGAAAGAGAGAGAGAACGAGAGAAAGAGAAAGAAAGAGAGAGATAAAGAGAGAGAAAGACAGAAAGAGAGAGAGAGAGGGAGAGAGAGAATGGAGACATCGCCTATTTATAGCAAACTTTCCACGCCAGCTGCGTTGCCAAGGCAACTCGAATCTCTTGTATTGACGTCATTGCACCGAAAAACGATCTTGCATCTAACATTGTGGCATCCTATTTAAGTCAAGACGGGGCTGGGGGGGGGGGGGCTGCTAAGGCGATCAGGGTAAACACGTGGAAGGGAGAAAGGCGACCCTTTCTTGAAAGCCATTACACTATCGATTACTGAATGTCTAAAAGAATACACAAGAACCGCCTTTCGCAACATCTAGACAGAAGAAAGACGATTCATTTGGTGCAAAAGGTCCTAATGTTTGGCTTATTTTTATACGGACTTAACTATATATAATAATAAAACTATGCAGCTTGGCTGTTTGCACACTGAATGTTTTAGATGGTTTGAAAACGTACGAATGAGATGAGAAATGGTGGGTAGACGGGAATAGGGTGAACGGAAGTGGTGGGAGAGAGGATATAGGCAGTAGCAGTAGATGTAGCGTAAGAAGATGACGTAAATAAAGGAGAAAAGGAAACGGAGTACAAAGGTATGACGTAAATAAATAAATGGCGTAAATAAATAAATAACGTAAATAAAGAAGAAAAGAAAAATACTAAATATATACGTAAATGTATAATTCACAAACTTTGTCTCATTATTCGTGAAATATCGCCAAATTCCATTAAATTAAAAGCAAACAATAACTTGTTTCTCTAACTTTCTGGGTGTACTTTTAAAATATCTATTTATCTTCACAATCGGTTGAGGGAACATATGTATATTGTAATGCACGATGTACAAACACTGACTCAACGGGTCACGGGCCGCCTTATTATTAACTATCATGGAATAGTATATGTACATATTATTAAAATGTAAGTGTAGCCTTACTGGACGCGAAAATCCTTTCGCTATTGTAAACAGCTAATCGACGTTGTGTTGCTGACACGTCGTAGGCGGTCGACTGAAGCTGTTGTGACGCTTCTCTGTAGTAGTGGCAGTAGTAGTCGTCAAATTTTTGTTACACCAGACTTCTTTGTAGCTGTAACAATTTAAGCAAGTAAAAAACAACAGCTCAATTATTAGCTCTGGGCAGCATATTATTTTCTTATTGATTTTTTTTTTACAAGTACATATAGATGTTTCCATCTTGCCCCACAGGTTGTAGGTGAGAAGGAAGAGTCCGAAAAATATTCCCGTTTACTTCGACCTTCGACACCTAAGAGACAGCATATATCGGCCTTCTTAACCACATCAACTTCCTGCCATGGCATGACTTCCCGTACACGTCAGTTTAATCCGTGCATTTCTTTGCGTCTTGTACTACCGAACATGGTGTAACAGGTGATAATGAAGAGTGAATAAGACGAGAAGTGATAGGAGTATGTGAATAGAGGGAGAGGGATGTCTTGAACACAACGATCTCATAATCCGAGGCTGTGAGTTCAATCCCTGTACAGGACAATAGATTTTCATTTTTTACTTTAATTACATCCCAACATAGATTTCACTAAACAATATCCGAGAAGAAAATGGTGATGGAAATAGTTCATTTGTTATCATATAAAAATGTTGTGTATTTTTCAATTTGAGCTTTGTAACATTCCCCCATCATCATTATTACTAATGGAGATTTGACAGAAAGAAAAAAAGGTTGAGATATGTATATTTTTGGTACTCTTATAGATGACGCACCATGTGTCCGTGATATCGCATCGTCAACGTTCAGACGAAAACTGCCAAACAATTAAAAATAATATTCTCTAACTGCATAGATTTATACAATCAATTTATTAAAATGAGATTTATAAAAGAGATTTGTGGATGAATTCGTCACATTTCTAAAAGATGTTACTTTATATTCCCACATTTTTATTTTCTGAATATTGAGAAAAATGCTAGCAATTATATGTGCTCCGGTCGCATACGTTTGCTAGTCCACTTAAAATATAACGAGCAGGTTCTCTGTCTGTCTGTCATTCTGTCTGTCTGTCCGTCCTGGAGAAATTTTGTAAACTTAACTTCTACGTCAGAAACATAAGAAATACATCTTAACAACTAAATAAACAATTCGACGCCGTGATCATGATTTGAACTCGCAACCTTGACGCCACAAGGTAATTGGGACGAATTTGTCCGACACTCTACCGACTGAGCAAACGTCACAAAATTGTAAGAACCCTTTTGATTTAACTACTTATGCTAAAGAAATGCTCTTTTTGACTTTTTTTACTTAGCAATGAATGATCTTAAAACGAGGCTATGTATCAAAACTGGTTCTTCGATATAGTGTGGAGTCTGCGTTCGCCCTCGATTTTTTAAATGGGATAAAAAAAATATTTCAGAAATTATTATTATTTTTTTTAACTAAAAATATTCTTGGTCCAAAACAAAGAAACTCAATGTCTCACCACACAAAAAATATGACTGGGGCTCCATCGGTTTACAGGTGAGCGTCCATTTCTGACGCGGCAGCCTAGTAAAAATAGACGATCGTAGGCAGTCTATTTTTGCTAGCCTCTATATATAAAAGACAAAATTAACTGTTTGTCTGTTCGTTTTTCATTTTCCCCATGCAATGCAAACCTTAAACCCATACCAATTAAAAATAACGGTACGTTTAAATATGAATACTGGACCCTGGCATTATGAACAATTAATGAGTTTATTTCACATGGAATGTCTGTCAGTGAAACTATTTATAAATAAATGTGAGGAAGTGGCTGCAATAATTTATTTTAAATAAATATTTCATTTGCCATTTTTACGTATTTCTTCATAATCTGTTGATTGTGTTATTTTTAGGGATTCATCTACATGGAATGTTCACATCTCATTGGTAGCCATTTTAATTGGATATGATATGCGAGAAATCTATTTATTTTATCAATAGCGTTCACCATTAAAACCAAATGTTTACATTACCGGTGTTATTTTTTTTATATAATACTATAAGCCGGGCAGGCATGCTAGTATGACATCTTTGAAGTTGAAATAATATTATTATAAATTGCAGAAAACGCGTGTTAATTAACAAGTAAGAACAGTGGACTAAAATCAATCAAACCGGATCTTTGAATGTCTCAATGGTCTCAGCTTAAGTAACTGATTTAGTTGGTATCTATATCCTATATAATCTTACTAAAGATGTGGAAACCATAGGCTTATACAGAGATGGTGGTCTACTGATCATAAAAAAAACAGAACAGGGTTAGAGTTAGGGTTAGGTTTAGGGTTAGGGTAAGGGTTAGGTTTTAGGGTTAGGTTTTAGGGTTAGGGTTAGGGTTAGGGTTTAGGGTTGGGGTAAGTGTTAGGTTTAGGGTTAGGATTTAGGGTTAGGGGTTAGGGTTAGGGGTTAGGGTTGTGAAAGAACTAAGAAGATAAACTTGAAAGAAATGAAAAGATTGGGCCTTAAAGTGAAAGTAACGACCAACACTAAACAAGTTAATTTTCTATATGTAACTTTCACTTTAGATATAAGAATTTATAAACTATATACAAACAATGCGAAGCTAATTTACGTTCACGCACTCTTAAACCAACAAAAACAGTCATCAAAGTTAATAGGAAAAAATGAGTAACAACTCCTCAAACAATGGAAATATTTAATGAACATAAAGTTCTTTATAACAAGGCACTAAAATACAGCGGCTACAAAAAACCCAAATTAAATATGTATAACCTGTAACACCGAACAATGAATCTAAAAGAATAAGAAATAGGATAATTATTTGGTTTACACCCCCTATACAATCAAATGGTCAAAACGAGACTAGGGCAAAAATTATTACACTTAATAAACCCGCATTTCTCATAATATTTTTAGCATCAATACCCTTAAGTTACAGGTTCAGCGATAACTTAGAAAAATCATCAAAAATCACAACAGCAATATATTAAAAATTAGTGCAGTTAACAATGATATAATTACTAACCCCAATTTAAAAAATACAGTTGTGGCAAAAAGTACATGTAACTGTAACAATAAAACATATTGCCTACTACAATAAAAGTGTTTATCATCCATTATATTTTACCTAGCTACCATTACAACTAGAGAATGTCCAATAGAAAATAAATGTTATACAGGCATTGCCGGAAATACCCTGAAAAAGATTTAACAACCACAACTGTTCCTTTAATAATATTAATTATATAACAAATACGTCACTCGTCCAACATTTTAGGTACCTGACCACAAAAAATAAAACATCATTAGTGAAGTGGAATATTATTAGCAAAACTAGTACCCTTAGTCCCCTAAACACACCTGGTTATCTTTGCCGAAATGAGAAACTGGAGATAATTAGATTTAGTGACAGAGGTAAACTTCTTAACAAAATATCTGAAACCTCGATTAATTGTCGGCATAACAAGTAGCACACTTTTAGTAATTTGCATACAACCTTATGAATCTATTAGAGTCCGACTAAAAATGGATAAACTATTATTAATAACAATAACCTTTAATTTACTAGTCTAGAATTTCTATCCGCTCCTCTTCAAATCTCTTTCTTTTAGATGATACATATTCTTTTAGGCGTAGGTGGGCGTAGGTGGACATGTATCTATGTTTATTTACACATTTATATACGCATTTTTTATGCAAATCAATTCAATGAGTGATTTTATTTTGAAATTGATATGTATAGTTGGCTATATGCCGGTATACCGCTTTACTGTGTTTTTTTTTGCAGTGTATTGTATATACTCGGATTTATGCCTTATTTTATCTTTATTTTATCGAGTGCATCCGATGGAAGTGTGTACTTGTGTACATAGATGTGTTACTTATATATATATATATATATATATATATATATATATATATATATGTGTGTGTGTATATATATGTATATGTATATATACAAAAGTAAAACATCTATATACACATATATGTATATATATATATATGTATATATATATATATGCATATGTATATATATATGTATCTATATGTATATATATATGTATATATATGTATAGTAAGTAAGTTATGAAAATATATTGATGCCAATTAAACTACACAGAGGCTTCCACGTTTCATCCCCGTAGGGAATCGTAGGCTAAAATCATTCGATAATAACAATTGCAAATAATTTTGCGATATCGCAACAGCCACTTACCATTTATTTCTCGCTGGCAACGACCATTAGTCTTCTCTGGGATTTGACTGGCTATAAACCCCCCAGGTCCAAACTCTCCAGCGGATGTCTGGTTAGTGCTCTCCAACCTCGGTCTTTCCATCCTTCATGACCCGTCACTATTTTCTGTCGTATCAGCCGAGGTTGGTGCCATCACATTGTGTTTTAAAAAAAAATTATTAGCGCAGTTTATAAGGTTTCTTGCAATTTCAGTTCGTTCGGGAACAAGTAATGTTCCTTTCCATGCGGCTGGTAAGCGTTTGTAGTTTATTTTGATTGGTGTCCGCATTCAAGGATTTTCCTTAAAATTTCATCTGTTTTCATTATTGCTGTCCGCTGTATAGTTTCGGTTTTCCCTTTGATTCCAATTTCTCCATTTTTGTTTCTAGCATTGTCCCCGGTTTGTCTGCATGCTCGAAATGCAGTCGTTTGCATAGTTCCCAGTGTACTACTTTCCCCATGCTTTTCTAGTCTTCTGGTCAAAGTGCCTGTGTTCTTTAGTCTAGCCTACGAATGGTCCAGAGTATTATATTCATGATACTGCCCAGGCATTTATTGCTTTTACTAGGTTTCTGCTATATAATTTCGTTTCTAAGAGTTTTCTTGTTCTTTGCAAATATTCTTTTCCAATCTTCTCTTTCATTTCTGTAGATTTGATGGTGTCTGCTTCCAGAACTCTCAAATATGTTTAGCTATCATCTTCGTCTAACGCTTTCATCTCTTCTTGGCTGGGCAGTTCCATGCCCTCTATTGTCTCCAGTTTTCCCCTTTTTCATCTCTAGCAGTGCACACTTTTCCATTCCGATTTCCATTTGAATGTTCTGGCTGAAGATTCTGGTCGTATTTCTCAATAGTTCCAGTCGCTTCAGGTCGTCCATGTACATCAGGTGGTTTATTTTTGTCTGTGTCTGTAAACTTGTATCCGGCATCGCATTTCCTGAGTAATACTTGAGTGGTACCAATGCTATGATAAATAGTAGTTGTGATAGGGAGTCATCTTGGAAAATGCCTCTCTGTATTTTTTTTAAATCTCAGTCAAGTGTTGTCTTCGAGCTCTCAATGTTAGTCTCCATGTTCCCATTCCTTTCTTAATGAGATTGATAATCCTGTCATTTTTAATCATTCAATTCAATGTTTCAAGGGATTTTGTCGTAAGCTTTCTTGTAGTTAATCCATGCCATGGATATGTTCTTTTTTCTGCTAATTATTATCATTATTATTATTATTATTATTATTATTATTATTATTATTATTATTATTATTATTATTATTATTATTATTGGAAAATATACAAATATAAATAACTACATTATTTTCTAAGTCCATATATCAGGTGTAAAGTAAACATGTATTTAAAGTCAGCTTATTTATTTATTTTTTGATTTTTGATTTATTATTAATGGTAATTGGAAAGTTAAATCAAATTATTACAGTATTATTCCTGATATTCAATTATTAATACAATAAAAGTGTTATGAATATTTATTTTTGTTTAAGATTGAGTTGTAAGTTGTTTTATATAAAACTAAGAGAACATACTAAAGTAACATATTGTACCGCAAGAAATAATAATAAATGCACAGTAGTCTCCACTTTAACCATCTTCATAACCGGAATAAGTATTCTGTTTGTTAAACAGAGACACTATTCTAAATATGATTTCTAAAGCAAATTATTGCATCGCCTATGTTAGAACTATTCAGAAGGGAATAGCTTAATATTCAATGGAAGCAATTTGTAATTTTATGCAAAAGACGGAACATATTTTGTGTTTTTATTAAAGACGTAAGCAGCAGCAGCAGCTGTTTCTATCATCAGCGAAAGAGTCTTTATTTTAACCAACTTTATTTTAACGAAATAAGAGTTTTGTTTTTAAAACAAAGATAACATTCTAAATATTATTTCGAAAAGAAATTATTGTATCACTTTTATAACCTCGTAATTTAGGTTAATTATAAATAATAACTTGTAAATAAATGGATGAACTATCAAGAGAAACGTTTAACAGATTTATTAGAACTGAACACAGAATGAATTAATGAGTTAATTGGCCGCTGGACGCGATTGATATATTCACAGTCTGACGCCGTGATCTTTGTTTATTTTTCTCTCTGGGCAGACAAACCTTTTTCCAAGGGCGATAACTCTTAACTCCCGAAATGGTTCAAGGGAGGTAATTCCGTTTTCGTTAGGTGTCCTAACACTCACCTAATATAATATGTTACAAATATTAAGCAAGGAATGTATTTTTTATGTAAAAGCTGTGAAAAACGAAGCAATGTCGATTTTGGTTTTTATTAATTACCTAAGCATCCGAATATCAGCGAAAAATGTCATATGGTAAATATAATAAAATTCTTTCAAAATTATTGATTCTCAATATTGTCATTTTTGTTTACCATTTCATGTACCGCCGACGTCACCTAACAAACGCATTGCCATCGCCTTCTAACAATACTTATTATATATATATATATATATATATATATATATATATATATATATATATATATATATATATATATATAACCTAAAATTCAACCTCTCAAAATTGAAACCGAGTCGATTGAAGACAACAAACGGGCTCAAACGGACAGATTTACGCCAATTTCAAGGGACCTCCGATCCTGAAAGTTTTTATGCATTTGAATCGAAATTCAAATTCAAAACCAACTGTAGATATCGTGACGTCATCACATGTCATAACGTTTTTTTTTAACGACCGCACGTGCATGACGCGATAACATCCGTAAATATCCGATTTCTTCTCATATCTAAATAGTTAATCTTATTTATCAATTCAAAATCCCAAATATTAAGGATATTAAGAAAACGTGATAGTACGCGGTCTTTGGTGAAACTACAGTCCAGTGTTAAAGATAGGCCAAATTATATATATATATATATATATATATATATATATATATATATATATATATATATATATATATATATATATAGAGAGAGAGAGAGAGAGAGAGAGAGAGAGAGAAATAGATAGATAGATAGATAGATAGACCAAATTTATAGATATATAGATAGATAGATAGATAGATAGATAGATAGATAGATAGATAGATAGATAGATGGACAAATAGATAGATAGATAGATCGTAGGTAAAATATTAAAAATATTAACAATAATGTAATATTATTATAAGCCCCTTCCAAGTCAAATTGAAAGTTGAGCACTGTCGGAAAGATTAAAAATATTAAAAAGATTAAAAAATAAACATTCACGTGAAAGCTTCAGTGCAATGTTCCGACTCTGTCGTTGAGTGCTATCGAATGTTTAGATGTTTATGCTCGCCGCTTTCAGTGTAAACATCACTTAATTTCTCCGTTATTACGTGACAATCTCTCGTGGCCTAAGTAGACTAGGTAAACGTTTACAGTTGCAAGGTGTATCAGTGAACCGGGTTCGTGCCGTATGACCGTCTGCGCTGATGAGAGCTATAAGCTCGAAACGACGTTGTACCTTGGTAAAATGTTAAACATATTATATATATATATATATATATATATATATATATGTATATATATATATATAAATTCTTTTAAGATTAGACAGAAAATGGGTATAAGCTCAAAAGTAATTTTCTAAATATACTATGAGATTACTTCCCGAACAGAATAGGTTTGCACCACTTTCCTGTCCTTTTACGAAGAGTAAAATCAAGATATAATGATACTTGTGTCTAGAATCCTTATTCCAATTTGGATCAAAATCCATTACATTAGTTTGATTCTAGAAAATGTCTTAAATTAAATGTTTAAGCTTAAGTGGTCTCAAGAAGAAATTGAAATTCAGGAAAACTTGTTTCATTTAAAAACATTTTTAATGGAAATCGCTCCAGACAAGGTATGAAGCCACTCGATGTAAGCAGCTAAAAGAATCCTACTTTAAAGTCAAACACATCTACAATAAATGCTAGATGGATTGCTTCCGACCCAGAAAACAGCAATTCTTTCCCCCTTGTCAGAAACATCGAACATGGAATGTGAGAACTAAAGGACAAATTAAGGTGAATGTGTCTCTTATTATCATAAATCAAATTCAAAGCAAATCCGAAATATTTGTATTTTCAAATTGGAGGTTGTGCCCGTATTACGCACCCTTAAAACAATATTTTAAATACTCCGAAATTTGAGGGATATCCTAACCCTAACCCTAACCCTAATACCTATTCTTAAAATTTCACATTTCGGTGTCCAAAATGAAACTCGTTTAAACTCGTTTCTGCGCACATCGCTTTGCGCACGCATCCACCAGAATTAATAGAAATAAATAATAATATTTTGAACGAATCAGCAGATTTTTCTGAATTTATAGAAATTGTCCTTTTGGGGTCACCTCGACCCCATATAAGGCCAGATTTTTCCTTCAATAACAGTTGAGACAAAAACTCCAGGACAGTGCTAACATCGGTTTCTGTCGTCCCATTTCTTGCTACAATTCTCAACACACTGTCGTACGCATATACAACACTAAAGACGACACACACACACACACACACACACACACACACACACACTCCTCGAACCCCCTTTCAATGTCGTCTGCTAATTTACTCTGATTGAAGACAAATTTATAAACATAACCATTTTAATACTTCATATATTTCTTACTGAATATGAAAACAAATGATTATACTCTATTTAATAACTTTCAATGAAATGTAATTCATGAAATTGAGTGAGGAAGTTTTGATTACGATTTTTCAGACCTGTGAATAATTCACGGCCCTTAAATTATTGACTCAGGCTTCCTCGATATCTCAACTAATGAATCACCCTTGTTCGACAAGGACACTCAAATATGAACAATTATTCTGTTTTCCTATTGTTACAAAATGTAGGGAGAGCTATCGGGATTCGAACTCACGACTCCAGTTTACGGAGAGAGATAGGATTCATTTTGCACATTTATACACGACCGAGAAATTAACATAATGCGACTCGAATGACGTCAGGAAAAGAGATAAAAAGAGAGCGTGAAGACAAAAAAACAAACTTTAGCCGCACGCGAAGTCGCACGCGAAGTTAACTGTCGACAGGAAGTTAACGAAAGACAGACGAAATATGCCGGCATGGAAGTACGTTAGCTGCCGGGTTAAGACGGACATATTTTGAGGACAACTATAGTCAGTCTTCCCGAGTATCTCTGCGCTGAACGAGGAAGAAATGAACAACCGTCGACAAGAAAGTCGCGAGGAAAGGCAGGGGCCTTTTGTAAATGGAATTTGAAGATGGAATTATATCCGCCGTTGGCTCGGGCGAGAGAGCCTGTTGAAAATGGAATTATAGCCGCCCTCGGCTCGGGCGAGAGAGCCTGTTGAAAATGGAATTATAGCCGCCCTCGGCTCGGGCGAGAGAGCCTGTTGAAAATGGAATTATAGCCGCCCTCGGCTCGGGCGAGAGAGCCTGTTGAAAATGGAATTATAGCCGCCCTCGGTTCGGGCGAGACGACCCGCTGAACTAAGCGGAGAAAAAGTAACCAGCCAGGAATTGTTTTCCTGAGAAAAAAAGGTATTTCAAGACTACATGTGCAAGGAGGTACGGCTACGACGACATGCCGGAAATGTCGACTCTGGATCGAACAAGGCATCCATTTGTGAGTAACAACCTGAATATCTCTTCACGGACATTCGCCCCCTAGGGCTGTTGTATGTATATTTTTTGTGTAGAAATGAATCCTGCTACTATAGGGATAGGATATACAGCCCCCTATTCTTAAGAATATACTTTTGTTTTGATGTTTTATTTCGTTTTGTTTTATAGAAACACTCCCGTTTTTTTTCTAGTATACAGTTTCATTAAATAAATGAATATAAAATTTAAATCCTAAAGTCTTTTGTCGTTTCTTCGCATCTTTTTGTTGTATTTCCTGACGGTATTTTATATTGGAGAAATCCCCATCCCATATCACGTTTTATTTGAACCTGGGATAATACGAGCCACTCCGGACTTTTTTTTTACTTTTTAAAAAAAAATTTTTTTTATCATTGTCACGTTATGTCTTTCGGTGGTCCCGACCGGCAGCATTCGTGACACTATCCTCGTTGACTTCCATTTTTAAACATATATAAAATATTTCTTTTGTGAATTCAAGCTTTTGAATTCATTATATTGTTTGTTTATCATATAACATTTCTCTCGCTCACTCACACATTTGAATATTACTTAAAACTGTTTTTCTTTAAAATGTTTCTATAAAACTAGGCTCTCCCCAAATCTCCCCTCGAAAAAAAAAAGAAACTGAAACCCTAAAAAGGGTCCTCTAAACATCTTCTCCGTCAGGTTATCTCCATCGAACTAGAAAAACCGCCGAACGCGAGATGCTTGTTTGATTGTGAGACCGTTCTGTTTACTTTTCACTGTCCAGCAGACGACTCCTTTAATCCCAAGGGCGATAACTCTTACTTTTTAATCCAAGGGAAATAACTCGATTTTCTTTTAGGTTGTTCTCACACAATATTCAGAATGCCTTCTCATTGAATGGACCGAACGAATGCTTAAGCGTCTTATTCTGGCCATCATCTCGAAATTAATTCCGCCAAACGAGACAGATCTTTGGTTGCCATGGCAACAGCAATCATCTAAACAAAAAGACCCCAGTCTATAACACATCAAAAAAGCATCGTATGACAGAGCATGCGCAGAATTGCAGAATTACGACGGAAGTAGCTTTCGTGTTCAGAAACAATGGACTCCGATGAGAGTGAAACAATGGAATATTCATCACCGTTAAAGTTTCTTCTTTTATTTCGTGATTAGCCATAATGGCGATAAAATCCTGCGCGAAGTAAACAGCTTTGTTGATTGTAACACTGGAGACACAGGGAAGACATTGTCTCGGCCAGTTGCGTGGCGTGGGTTGTCAGTACTCGGTGTAAATACTGCTCCACGCCCAATCCGTTTGCAGTCCCTTCCACCAATTCAGTATTTAAATATTCCCCCAAGGACCCGTATTTTAAAGAAAATATTGATATAATAAAATGATCGTTATACCATCAAAGTAAAACTGATCACAGTTGCCCTATGGCCTTTGCTAAATCTAATGCATGAAAACATTATTAATTAACAAAACATTTATTAAAAAACAATTTTACATTAATTTAATTTAAGTTAGTTTAACAAATGTTCATAATTAAGCAAGGGTTGCGCAATAACTAAGCGAACTTCTCCTGACTCGACGCGACTACAGTCCAGTAGCAAAAACAAATCCAAAACAACCGCAATCAATGTGGAGGTAATCGGAGAAATAATGATGTCATTTCGGATTTTTCCTTCTAGGTTGCTCTACCAAGGCTTGAAGGTGAACTCTACCCTATCATTTAACCCTAAACTAAAGGGAGAAGAAAAATAGGTTCATAACTTTCTCAAACGTATTAGATAAAGTCTTTTACACTCATTTGCATTCCCAAAACTTTCAATAATAATAATCTAAAATATTGGACGTTTGTCATGTGATATAATTATAGAAGTGTATAATTATAGAAGTGTATAATTATAGAAGTGTATGATTATAGAAGTGTATGATTATAGAAGTGCATCATTATGGAAGTGTATAATTATAGAAGTGTATAATTATAGAAGTGTATAATTATAGAAGTGTATACTTAGAGAAGTGCATAATTAGAGAAGTGTATAATTATAGAAGTGTATAATTATAGTGTATAATATATGAGTGTATCATTATAGAAGTGTATAATTATAGAAGTGTATAATTATAGAAGTGCATAATTATAAAAGTGGATAATTATATAAGTGTATAATTATATAAGTGTATAATTATAGAAGTGTATAATTATAGAAGTGTATAATTATAGAAGTGTATAATTATATAAGTGTATAATTATAGAAGTGTATAATTATATAAGTGTATAATTATAGAAGTGCATAATTATAAAAGTGGATAATTATAGAAGTGTATAATTATATAAGTGTATAATTATATAAGTGTATAATTATAGAAGTGTATAATTATAGAAGTGTATAATTATATAAGTGTATAATTATAGAAGTGTATAATTATATAAGTGTATAATTATAGAAGTGCATAATTATAAAAGTGGATAATTATAGAAGTGTATAATTATAGAAGTGTATAATTATAAAAGTGCATAATTATAGAAGTGTATAATTATATAAGTGTATAATTATAGAAGTGTATAATTATAGAAGTGCATAATTATAAAAGTGGATAATTATAGAAGTGTATAATTATAGAAGTGTATAATTATAAAAGTGCATAATTATAGAAGTGTATAATTATAAAAGTGTATAATTATAGAAGTGTATAATTATAGAAGTGTATAATATATGAGTGTATAATTATAGAAGTGTATGATTATAGAAGTGTATAATTATAGAAGTATATAATTATAGAAGTGTATAATTATAGAAGTGTATAATTATAGAAGTGTATAATTATAGAAGTATATAATTATAGAAGTGCATAATTATATAAGTATAAAATTATAGAAGTGTATAATTATAGAAGTGTATAATTATAGAAGTTTATAATTATATAAGTATAAAATTATAGAAGTGTATGATTATAGAAGTGTATAATTATAGAAGTGTATAATTATAGAAGTATATAATTATAGAAGTGTATAATTATAGAAGTGTATAATTATAGAAGTGTATAATTATAGAAGTCTATAATTATAGAAGTGCATAATTATAGAAGTGCATAATTGTAGAAGTGTATAATTATAGAAGTGTACAATTATAAAAGTGCATAATTATAGAAGTGTATAATTAAAGAAGTGTATAATTATAGAAGTGTATAATTATAGAAGTATATAATTATACTATCACTTTTCTATCGTTTTGCCGCTGTGATTTTATATTTAACGCATTTATTAGCGTCAGTTATTAAATCTCTTTTTTATATTCCACATCTATATTCCCATTGTCACTGCTGTACTAAACTGGGCTAACTTTCAGGAGGGATAGGGAAAAATTACAGGTTATTTTGACCATCCATAAATGTAAAAATCATATTTTCATAAATAGATGTCTGTATGGGTTTTTTATTAGACTAGGCTAGTGTTTAGGAGAGACGAATACAAAATATAGGTTAATTGGACCTAATTTTCATAAATGAATCTTTGTAAGGAATATTATTTTGTTGTTGTTTTTGTTCTTCTTCTTCTTCCTCTTCTTCTTCTTCTTCTTCTTCTTTTTATTATTATTATTATTATTATTATTACCATCTATCTCATTACCCCTTTCCTTCTCCTATCTGTTTTTCCACCCCTCCCCCTTTCTCTTTCTCTTCTTCCTCCACTTTTAACCCCTCCTTTCCCCTCCCTCTCCCCCTCTCTATTTATCATTCGCCTCCTTCACCTTGTTTCTTTCCTTATCTCTTCCACCTCCCACCCTTCCCTCTAATTCTCCCTTATCCTCTTGCAAGGTCACATAAAAACACAACCCTTCCTTCTTGACCTCTAAATGCAACCCCCCAATCTCCGATTTCTTTTACATACTCTTTGGTTGTTTTAGAGAGGAGGTTAATGGTCTCCCTCTCCTGAATTAGGGATAACCGTTACAATTTATCAGCCATCAGAATTCGAAATGATAATAAAATGTGTTTTCATTGGACACGATACCCAGACGTGCATTTCTTGAGCATTTGATGGCAATTAAAATCATTGTAATTAACATGCAATTCTAGCGTGTTATCAGGCGTGTCATGGCGACCTCCTGCATTCAACGGAAGACAGGAGATTTTTTTAATACTCATGGATCACTACTTATCAAGGCGAAAAGCCACTCGAGGATATGAGATGAGTGATATTTTTTCAATTCAATACTACGAAAAGATTTAGAACTATGATTACTTCATAAGATGAATCGACGGATATTTGTTTACATTAGACTTGAAAACGACCATGTTGTAGTCTGTAGCGAAACATTCCCGCGGCAACGTGTTCCACAGGTGGGAAGTTCTTGGAAAGAAAGAGTTTTCTGCGGGATTGACATTCAACTCGTCGTGTGTTTATTTCGAAGGGTAATAAATCAACAATTGAAATAAGACTCTTTGAACTCGGACGAACATTTGTGTTGACTTTTCTTTGTGAGAAGTTGGATTTAGAATTCCCATACTATCATTGGATTGGAATGGTAACTTGTGAGCGGTATCTTGAATGATTTAGTTCTTTTGTTTTATTGTGTGGGGGGGGGGATTTATTCAGCTAACGTGAAAGTGTATTATCGCACATTGTTCCGGTTTTGTGGTTTTATTGAATGTATTTGGGACCGACTACTTGCTTGTTGGCTTGGTGGAAGAAATAATGCACAAGCTACTTTTCTAAGACTTTTCTAGGACTTTCTTTTCTTACCGTTGTTCTTCCTTGCTTTTTAAGTTTGACTTTTATTTTTATTTTTATTTTTTTCCTCTTCTTTTCTTAAGTGACCTCAACTATTACAACGCCACATTGTGTTTTGTCGGCAGTTGAAACCAGTATTCCAGACATTTAATTTCCCTGATGATCTGCCAAGCAAGTAACTGCTTGGTAGTGAAACACGTGTAGGAAAAAACATTTAATTTGAATAAATAGTATTTATAAGAAAAAATATCTTTAATGGTGATCATTGGTGTCTTGAAAGGAATGCTTTGGTAAGCCTTCATAAAATCACATATAAATGCTCTGTACTCTCTAATCGAGTATCATCGAGCTTGTTTTTTATTGGAACAACCCCGGTCTTCACTGAATGATCTATTTTATAAGTGAAAAATCTAAATCTATATATATATATATATATATATATATATATATATATATATATATATATATATATATATAAGGTAATGATGATAAGCTGGAAAGAACAAAAATAAACCTTCAAAGGAGAGGACTCACAACTATATATTTATTTTTCTTTTCAATCTTACATAATAAACGTGTGCGGATGATTGGAAATCATTTGATATATCGGGAGACGCAGCTCCTTGTCAAAAAGGCACACAAAAAAAGTTCAACTGTCGGGAATTTGCAGACATCCATCTTGCCAAATTCCTGACAGTCGAACTTTATATATTTGTATGTACAGGATTTGGTCAAAAACTAATTAACCGATCATTATGCGAGATGCAAGGTGTCCGAATGTAAGCTATATTTAGTTTAATTTAGTTTTATGCAAACGGGGTAAAAGGAGGTAGAAACCCTACGTGAAAACTCAGATACCTTCCATTTTGAGGAACGCGGGATTCATCTCCAAATCCAATGACTCTTATATGTAATCTAAATTTTGACGATTTCATTCATCATTTTCAATCTTATCATAATATTTTTCAGAAATCAAAGGCTTTTCGCCTTAATAAATGGTAACGTGTTACTAATATATATATATATATATATATATATATATATATATATATAAATATTAATTATTTTAATACCTACAGACATCGATGTTTCATGCTAACGTAATCTTCAGTGCAGGAAGCTAATTCTCAACGGTCGACGGGCGCGAACCCCGATCACAAATCGCCACTGATTTGCACTCAAGAGTCTTAACCCCTCGGCCATAGGGAATTAGCTAATAATTAAGGAGGAATTTAACTTTGTAAATAGCGAATCGGCGACTAAATTTACACCAGCAGTTTAAAGTTATCAACCAACGTATTTGGATCGTGCATCCAGCTATTAGTACTGCTTGTTATTAAAGTCACTCAGAGTGCCCGGCCTTTGGTGAAGGGAGCTAATAATAATATTTATAAATAAATATTAATTATTTTGATACCTACAGACACCGATGTTTCATGCTAACGCAATCTTTCAGTGCAGGAAGCTAATTCTCAACGGTGTGTGTGTATAAAAAAGTCAAAATGAAATTTTTTTTTGATTTTAATAAAATAATATACGCATCTAACAAATGAAACATTTTGCCTACTTCTTTACGTTTTAAATTCTAAGATGCTTCAAAAATTGAACTTTCCTAAATTTATATCTACTTGCCGGCCATTCGCGTTTTCAAGTTCAGATTAAAGAAAGATACATTTTCACCGTTTGTTCACACAACATCCGGACGCCAATCTTTCATGAGCACCAAGAAGGATTCTTACGTATACATAAAAAAGGTTAATACCTTATATTAGTTTAAAGCTCTGATTATGTTCGGTGTATCGAGTGAAATATTAGTAAAAAAAAAAGTCAAAATAAAAATATTTTTTTGATTTTAATAAAATAATATACGCATCTAACAAATGGTTTCTGAAGGCATTTTGCTTCTTTCTTTACGTTTTAAATTCTAAGATGCTTAAAAAATTTTAAATGAACTTTCCGAAATATATATATATATATATATATATATATATATATATATATAGAAAGAGAGAGAGAGAGAGAGAAATGTGATAGTTAGAAGGCAATACAATGCAGAGGTGTGACGGATAGACACAAGTTGGAGCAAATAAGACATATAATGGTGGAACAAATAAAATAGTTTCACCCTTAATACAATGTATACATACATATATATATATATATATATATATATATATATATATATATTTTTCTTTTCATTTTTTTTTTCACAAACACACATATATCTGTTTATCTACACAATGTTACAATGTTATGTAATACCTGTATCAAGATGGTCTGGTGGAAACTCCGTATGATATAATATTTTGGGAACTCTTTTCTTCTTCAGAACCGTGTTCAACTCAGGTTCAAGCGTTATATGTCTTATTTACTCCAACTTGTGTCTATCCGTCACACCTCTGCATTGTACTGCTTTCTAAGTATCACATTTCTATATACTAATAAACAATGCTTCAAGCAAACTACATAAACCTCTTATATATATATATATATATATATATATATATATATATATATATATATATATATATATATATATATATACATGTAGTACCGACAGAACAGTTATATACATATATTTTTATAGATAAAATAGTTATCCACGGCTAATAAGCGTGGCTGACTATGACATGATTCGAACCCTTGATCACTTGGACTGTAATCGAGTGTGTTAACCAGTACTCAGTATCTGTTCCGATGGATACTGCACCCCATAGACTGGTATTGTCTTGGCCTTCGGGGCTTGATTTACGCCGGTCTATGGGATTGTCCTGTGCAGTTCTAGGAGGTCCACCCTCCCAGGCGTTGCCTCCCCTCTTTGGGGAGGAGTAAGTTAATTGCTTACTGCTTGAGGCGCCCGTACCGGGGAATGCCAACGGGGCTGCCCAGGCAATTTTTGATAGTCAGAGTGCTCACCTCTCGGGCGTTGGCTTTTCAACGCCCACTTTCCGACCCGACCTTGGGTCACATCTTACTTGTGGGAGTAGGATAAAACTGGCCTTGTGCCTAACTCCTGGAGAGGAGTAAATAATACTCTACTACGTGATAATTTATCGCTTATAAATTGATGTTGTTGGCGAACATTGTTGTGGGTTCTATGAGAAAGAATTACTATCTGGACCCATGGAACCGTTATTCTATTTTCGATATGTAGACGACACATTTTATCTCTTCTATAATCAGAAACAAATACATTCTTCTCCTGGTTGAACAAAATACATTAAAGTATACTTATGAAGGAGAGTGTAATTCGTCTGTCGCCTTCCTTATTGTATTTGTAAGGAAAACTCAATCCTGTGTACTTACATCAATTTACCTTAAACCTACGTTCACAGTTTTGTATACTCGTTGGGATTGATTTTGTCCAGGTAAACGAAAGTTAAATTTAATTTAGAGCCCAACACATTGAGCCCTTATGGTTTGTATAAAAGCAAAATTGGACAAAGAAATAAAAATTGATTTCAACTGACTGCGATAAATATGTCTCAATCAAACGAAAAAAGAAGAGAAAAAATGCTTATACTTTTGACAAGTGTGTATATCACCGAAAGTACTCAAGTTTTTAAAGTAAATAAATAATTTATTTTAAAAAAATAATTAAATGCGTTGCCCAGGTTTTCAAAATATTTTCTCAAAATATTCTCCTTATTATTGCCATTTCATCAACGCTTCCAAGTGTGACTTTTCATTCTACCTTATTAATAATACTTTGTCCAATAAAGGCTGTTATGGATGTGATTAGGTCAGTCATCTAAAAGAAAGTAGCCCATTTTTCTGAAATAAAACCCAATACGATTACTAAATGTCCTATTTTTATTCGTTCGCCTTGTTTAGGTACACTAAGTGAGAAGTTTGGCAAACAAATTAGCTCAGCAGTGGAAAATTGCTATTTTGCTTCAAGCGTGCGTGTTGTGTTCTGTACAACCCCCCCGCCGACGTCCTCTCGAAAAGACGTTCTATCCCCACCACCACAGAAATAATTTGATTTATCATTTTCAATGTAGTTGTCGTGCCGAATAGTTGCGTAGGACGACGTTGAGATTGGACAACAAAGTACAGCAACGCATCTCTAGTAAAATTAGAAATGGTACCTCTGATCAATGGATGTTCTAAAAAAAATACATACGTGACTTCTATAACCGAGCATTGATTCATTTACCATCTTGAGTCGTGCTCACTCCATTTTCCACCTTAAAATCTTGGAGACTTTCCACGTAGTCTTAAACGGCCCTCCCTCTGTAAACAGAACGAGTGTCTATTGGGTTTGAGTGTGATTAGTTTATAAGACACATTCTCCATTGTAAATAACATTACAGTATCTTTGTTTTAAGTATATACTTTCCTTTTTTTTCTCTACATTCTCCCTTTTAAAATCCCACGATACAGCTCTCGTTAAGTGTGGGCGAAACCGGTCGGCTGGCACATTGTTTTCTCTCGTAATTTTTAATTATGAAAGATAGAACATGTTTTCTTTCGTAATTGCCCTAATAAAATTCTGTACACCAAGAAAATCATGAAATATATATATATATATATATATATATATATATATATATATATATATATATATATATATATATATAGCATGATTTTTTTCAACCTCCTTTAAGTGTAAGGCGTTTTGGAGGGAAATATGAAACATTTTCTATCTAAGCAATGGCAAAGTTTTTTCGTAGGACAGTATTAAAAAAATTACTATTGTTCTTTACGATAAAAACAGATTCATTTTTCTCTCATCTCATAGAGCTGTCATGGCGGCCGCGTCGAATGAAGTGTTTGGATCTTGACAGTCAATGATGGTAAGGTCCAGGGTTCGAAACATGCGACCGACGGAAGAGTTGTATATATAGTCACACTGATGATTCTTGGTGAAGATGAAATCTATATGTATGTGGATATTAAAAGTAATATTTATTAAAAAATAATGTTATACACATACACACACACATATATATGTGTATTAATTGATCAAGTTCAAATGTGTTAATAAACTGAACATAAAACCAAGTTTTTCAAGAGTGCTCAATACCAATGTGTATTACCGCATTTGGCAAAGCTCTGCCTTTGACAAGATGCAGTAATACGCATTAAAACGTTCGTTGATTGACGTAAGGCTATTGCTTTATTTATGTAATTTTATATGAACATATATATATATATATATATATATATATATATATATAATGAATATATATATATATATATATATATATATATATATATATATATATATATATAATGAAAGCAAACTTAGGATAAAGATATCGATAACTATTGATTTAAAGGAAAGTGCAAATGTAAACCTTCGCCTTTTTACTCATTGTTCGTGCATTCCCGCTTTTTCCGATCTTCTTACCTCAAAACCCCGTGCAGAAGCAAATGTCTGGCATCAGTGCAACGAGAGAGGCCCACATATATACTCAGAACATCTCCTGTAACCCTCAGGATCTCTGCCCGGGACCTCGAAATCGGGACTGACGTCATTGAAAAAAAAAAACTTGTTTTAATGAAGCGTGTCATATTTCTTGCACCCCTTGATATAAGATGAGATTTCATGGCAGACGGTGCCACACCCGTTTCGGTTCTACTAATCCAGAGAGGGGGGGGGCAGGGAGAGAGAGAATGGAAGAGAGAGAGAGGGAGAGAGAGAGAGACAAGGGAAGAGAGAGGGAGAGAAAGACGGAGATAGACGAAGAGTGACTGAGAGAGAGAGAGAGAGAGAAAGACGGAAAAAGAGAGACGGAGAGAGAGAGAAAGAGGGAGAGAGAGGGAGAGACGGAGCGAGAGAGAGTCGGTGAGAGAGAGAGGGAGAGAAGAAGGGGAGAGGGAGAGGGGAGAGACAGAGAGAAGGGAAGAGAGAGAGAGAAAGAGAGAGAGAGAGAGAGGGAAAGAGAGGGAGAGTAAGAGTCGGTGAGAGAGAGAGAGTCGGTGAGAGAGAGAGTCGGTGAGAGAGAGAGTCGGTGAGAGAGAGGGGGGGAGAGAGGAAGAGAGAAGGAGAGAGAAAGAGATAAAAGAGAGAGAGAGAGAGAGAGAGAGAGAGAGAGAGGGGGGTCAAGCAATAATACTCGTGATGTGTGTTTGCTCTTAGCCACAATCATTTATATTTATATTCAGACGCGTTAAAACCCCGGCGAAGAAATCGGAAGAAATACATCCAGATTGAAAACAACTTTGCATTTTGTAATTTAATCTCTTCATGTAAAGCACTTGAAACTGTAAAATCTGTGAAAATTGTGACTGTAACGGCATTCACCCGTGGGGGAGGGGGCGGTTGGGCCGGCTCCAAATGAGTTCACTGAGTCCTCGGCATACTTCAACTATTCCCGGTTCAAGCGACGAACGACAAAAACGCGGAGGCCAACCACCAACCTCCACGTCTGTCTTCACTGTCCCAATCCAAGTCCCCAGTTGGCCGCCTCTGCACTTCCTCCAGCCGGCGGGTACGATTAAAGCTACCAACTTCTTAATGGCGTCCAAGAATGTGACAAAACTAGCGAAGTCTCCTTTTTAGAAGATGCAGGTAGTGTTGCAGTTTGCACGGATGGTGCAGTTTGTGCAGTTTGGGATTTGGTCGGAGACAGATACGTAGGATGCCTCGAAGGCGGTACATGTCGGTAAATCCTCAATTTTTGTTGAGGCGCGGCGAATTTAAGGGAAAAACTTTTGTTTCGGTCCAAAAAAGACATCGACGAGAATATAAAAAGGCGCCAAAAAGTTTTTTTATTTTTTTAAAGAAGTTAATTTTAAAATAGTTTTCTATCAATTTAACTTTAGGGTTAGTAATTTTACACACAATTTCTTTGCAGTCATTTGAATACTTTAGATGCGTCATCGCATTTATCTGTCACACTACAATTTGAAAAAGAATTGTCATCGTTAAATGTAAAATGTCTCCCACAATCTAATGGACTCTGTCCGTCAATCTGTCTGTCATGGTTAATTTTGAAATAGCATTTCCGTTGGTCTGTAATGATTAAGTTTAAAATACTATTTTCGTTTATCTGTCACGCTTAAGTTTTAAATATCATTTTCTTTGGTCTGTCACATTTAAGTTTTAAATAGTGTTTTCGTTGGTTTGTCACGCTAAAGTTTGAAATACCAATTCTGTTTATCTGTCATGCTTAAGTTTGAAATAGCATTTTCGTTTGTCTGTCACGCTTAAGTTTTAAATAGCATTTTCGTTTGTATGTCACGCTTAAGTTTGAAATAGCATTTTTGCTTGTCCGTCACGCTTAAGTTTGAAATAGCATTTTTGTTTGTCCGTCACGCTTAAGTTTGAAATAGCATTTTCGTTTGTATGTCACGCTTAAGTTTGAAATAGCATTTTCGTTTGTATGTCACGATTACGTTTGAAATAGCATTTTCGCTTGTCCGTCACGCTTAAGTTTGAAATAGCATTTTCGCTTGTCCGTCACGCTTAAGTTTGAAATAGCATTTTCGTTTGTATGTCACGCTTAAGTTTAAAATAGAATTTTCGTTTATCCGTCACGCTTCAGTTTGAACTACAATTTTCGTTTGTATGTCACGCTTTACTTTTTATCATATTCGTTGATCTGTCACGCTTATGTTTGTAATATAATTTTTGTTTTGTCACGCTTGATTTTAAAATAGAATTTTCTTTAGTTTGAAATAGCATTTTTGTTGGTCTGTCACAATTAAGTTTAAAATACCATCTTTTTGGTCTATAACGCTTAAATTTAAAATATTTTCGTTGGTCTGTCACGCTTAAGTTTCAAAAAGCATTTTCGTTGATCTATCACGTTTAATTCTCGAATATTATTTTCGTAGGTCTGTCATGCTTAAGTTTAAAATAACATTTTCGTAGGTCCTCCATTTTCTTAAAAGGTCATACGGCAAATCAGGCTTTTTGTTTTTTTATGCAAAAAAATAACATTTTTAAATAACTGCCAAACTCTTGAGTCAATCGAACCAAAATGTTAATCACGTATTCAGGGCTATTTTCACAATCGGCGGCCAATTTTTATCAAACGACCGAGCTACGGAAAGAGCATTTAAAAAGATGCTATCTATGTTTATCTACTTGGTTGTTTGCACATTGAATATATTAGAAAACGGAAGGGAGCACAAAAGATAAGACAGATAGGGAATAGGGAACTCGTGGTTGGAGGAGGGGGTTAGAGAGAGTTGTAGTAGTAGCAGGAGCATAAGAGAAGGAGAGTAAGAGGATGGTGTAAATAAATAAACGAAGCAAATAAAGAAGAAAATATAAGTGTTAGTAGCAGCAGCATATGTTTCGCGTTGAAATGCGTATGTGATAAAATATGGATCTGTATTTTTATGTATTTTATTTACCTCATCTCAAGGAGGTTAGACACAAGGTCAGGTGTGGGTTTTGATGAAAGTGTTTATGTGGAACGAACTGGATTCGAACCTGGCACACCCAGGTCCTCAGTCCACGTTGTTAACCACTCAGCCACCGTTTTGTTTAAATGTATAAACTCATGTACAATGTACCAACGATGACCCAACGGGTCACGGATCGTTCATAAAACTTAAAATATCAAAAACTATCAAAACTTAAAACAATTTCACCTTTTATCCTTATAGTGCAAACCGATCTTTTTTTGATTACAAATGGCCGTTACTTCTTCCTCATCGATAGCGAATTTGGTTTGTTTATTTTCGACCAAATAAATCAGCAATTCCTTGATGAAAATGTCGGTAACATTCTTGCCTAATTACTATGCAGCTCGTCGTACGAAGAAGACGATCGAGTAAATGTGTCGGTCGAACGAGGCGCCCCTTCAAACTAAGCCAACAACATAATTGCCGGTAATTCTCTAAACAAAATGGCCGACTAGCTCAGTTCGGTTCAGACGACAGGGCTTACTCGAGGCAGCAGAATCGTCTGCTTGTGCAATCCTATCTTATGTCACCCGCACTCTTGCACTTGCATGGGAACTGTCGCCCTCTCGCTTGACATTTGTGCTGTACATTTATCGAATTACAAAACAATATATTAGAATGTGTATACACGCTCACACGCACACACTAATATAATGAGCCATTACTTTCAGATTCTGTGATCATTATTTACATGTGTCTGATCTGATATGCGACGGCATTCGCCCGGGGAGGGTTGAGCCGACCCTAAGTGAATTTGCAGCCTCGAATTCATTGAAGTGTCGTGGGATGATACAAGAGTCTGCAAAAATAGTCCCCGCTTATATTCGTAAGCAGTTATACGTAACCGAGGATCGATTAAAACCTCTGGAACTCTGACAGTCACCAGAGGGAAGTGGCATAGAGCACTCTAGTATTTTCAAATGGTCACCCATCTCGTATTGACCAGGCTCAACTTTGCTTAAGCGGTGATCAAACGAGCAACTGTGTTTCAACGTAATTCTGGTCCTTTTACTCGAACTCACATGTATTATTTGAACTGAATTAAGTTACGCGATCGTTTTCAAATGTAAAGTTTTCTTTGTTGTTCAACCTTAAAAAAAATATTGTTTTGTTAATGACACGAGCTTTCGGCTGACCTAGGTCATCTTCTGAAGGAATTGCCAACCCGTACATAAGGTCGGATCAAACAGGAGAAACACAATTTAAAAATGATTTTAGCATATCCCCAGGCGTTAATAGATTACAATTCTGTCAGAATTGGGTTTTTTTTCTCCCAAAACTGAGACTTTAACAAATTCTAAACTTCTTTCTTTCTGTCTTTTTTCTTTTTCCTTTATTTCCTTTTCCTTTTCTTTTTTTCTTTTTTTCTTCTTTTTTTTTCTTTTTTTCTTTTTTTCTTCTTTTTTTCTTTTTTTCTTCTTTTTTTCTTATTTTTCTTCTTTTTTTTCTTTCTTATTTTCTTTCTTTTTTCTTTCTTTTTTCTTTATTTTCTTTCTTATTTTTTTTCTTTCTTTCTGTCTTTTTTCTTTTTCCTTTATTTCCTTTTTCTTTTCTTTTTTTCTTTTTTCTTTTTTTCTTCTTTTTATTTCTTTCTTTCTTTTTTTTCTTCTTTTTTTCTTTTTTTCTTATTTTTCTTCTTTTTTTTTCTTTCTTTCTTTCTTTGTTTCTTTTTTCTGTCTTTTTTCTTTATTTTCTTTCTTATTTTTTTTCTTTCTTTCTAGGCAGAAAGTTTTCGAAACTGATGGTTTTTATTTTGAAGAATAATTCTGGTTCTGAAATAAATTCTTGTACAGGGTGGGCCAAAATAAGGGTCCTATCTTTAAATTTGAATAACTTGAATTTGAATAACTTCCACAAAATAAAAGTTAAACTCACCAAACTTTATGTGTGTGTAGACTGACCCTTCCGAGATTTTTTGAAATAAACAAAACAAATTTTAGCCGAAAAACACTTCTTAAAACTTAAAAAAACTAAAGTATTGTTTTTTACACTGTTTTGAGTTTTTTAAGCAAAAATAATGTTTTCTAAATGAGGGTACGTTCCTTATGGCTAATACGGCTCATGCTTGCTTCGGAAGCATTTCTAAAAAATAAAAATAAAAAAATAAATAAATAAAAAAGTTATGAATTTTTAAAAATAGGACCCTTATTTTTGCCCACCCTGTATAATAAATCCTTACTTTGACACGACGCACTCATTTCTTCCTCAACCTCAAAACAAAAAAGTTACCACTCATTTTCTCTTTCTTCGTACAATCACGTGTTTTCTTTTTTCTTCTTTGTTTCTGTCTTCTTTTTTATCTAATTCATGTTGCAATATGGTTTCTCCAAATAAATTACAGAGACTTTTACATATCAGAAGAAGGTATACATTGTATCGTAATATTAATTAAATGAAACCTGTTTTGAGTAAAATGTAGTTTTAAAACTTACATCATATATGAATATGAATAAAGAACAGTGAAATACCGTTATAATTATCCCTATAAGATTTAAAACATACATATGTATATATATATATATATATATACATATATATATATATATATATATATATATATATATATATATATATATATATATATCTATATATAGGATGGCCCAAAAGTACGTTTACAGTTATCATTTAATATTTGAAGTTTTTTAACTAGGTTATTCGAAAAAACTTTAAATAGGTTAAATATTTATTTGAAATAGTTTAATAACTGTAAACCTACTTTTGGGCCACCCTCTCTCTCTCTCTCTCTCTCTCTCTCTATATATATATATATATATATATATATATATATATAGAGAGAGAGAGAGAGAGAGAGAGAGAGAGATAGATATATAGATATATATATATATATATATATATATATATATATAGAGAGAGAGAGAGAGAGAGAGAGAGAGGGAGACAGACAGAGACACAGAGAGAGAAAACATGAAAAAATAACACACACACATGTGATATAGGTTTATAGTTAGGGTTAGGGTTTAGGGTTAGGGTTAGGGTTTATTATTAGGGTTAGAGTTAGGGTTTATGGTTAGGGTTAGTGTTAGGGTTAGGGTTTAGAGTTAGGGTTTATTATTAGGGTTAGGGTTTATAGTTAGGGTTTAGGGTTAGGTAAGAGTTTAGGGTTAGAGTTAGGGTTTATTATTAGGGTTAGAGTTTATGGTTAGGGTTAGGGTTAAGGGTTAGGGTAAGGGTTAGGGTATTGAATTTAAAAAATATTAATCCTTCTTTACCAGCGTATTAAAAGTGAGATAGATATTATGTAATATATTAGTCTTTACTAACAAATGTAATTACTAACTATGAAGTTTTGGGACGAGGATTTGCATAATTTGGAATATTCGAACTTCTGTTCTTATCTTGAGCTTTATCCTCACAACGTTTCGGCCTCTGTAACCTCCGGCCTTCTTCAGGTGTATCTTTTCGAACGCGGGAATATTTCTCTCGAACTCTGGAATCTTGACAGAATTTCGAACGGAACCGTTTATTTAATCCACGGGTATAGCATGCCTTCGTTGCGCTTGCCATGACCGGATAGACGTCTTAAGTAATTCGCAATTCTTCGTATCGCCCACACCGAGGATTGAACCTTCAACCTTCAGATGACTATCACTTAGAACTGATTTTTTACTTAGTACTATACCCACTGCGCCACGTGAGTCTCTAATCTAATTGGTCCCTCATTATCCACCAAGCTCCAGCCGCAATGTCACATCGCCGCAATGTTGCATCCTCGTGTTTGTTTTACAAATACTTCAATGGATTATGCTCCGATGAACTGGCTGCTCTAGTGCCCCCTCGACGTAAATTCACTAGACCAACTGGACAATCAGCTAAATCCCATCCATTCACTGTGGAGGTCCCCAGATGCCGGAGAACCTTCTACTCCAATAACTTCTTTCCCCGTGCTGCCGGTCTCTGGAACTCCCTCCCTGCTCCCTTTTCCCCGACTGTACCGACATGCAGAGGTTTAAAACTAATGTAAACAGAATCTCGTTACACAGCTCCCAACAAGGGATGACACCCCAAACCTAAACCCTAATTCTCATTAGCCCCTTACATTTACAGTGGCCGCCTGTCTTGTTTGGGGTGCAATATGTTTAAAAAAACATTAAAGATATTAATAATATTATACCTTACTCGTTACATAAACTAGTCAGTTTGACAGCACCAAAGAATTATCTGCAGCATATCTGGGGGGAACTTCAATCCCTACTGTTTCATCCACTTCGTCAGCAGAATCAGCTGGTCGAAGTTTGTAGCCGCACTGGTTAGATAACAGCCAAATTTTAAATCTTCTCTTCTGTCTGTCGTTGTAGACGTTTTTCTTCGTCTTCGTTTTCTCAATAACATCCAACCCCTTCCTGCATGGTGTAAGCAGCGATCTAAACCAAACTTCTCTCTGCCAGTTCAGTCGAAAGAGAAAGCTCTTCCTTGCTTATTCGCCACGTTAGAAAAACGGCTTTCTGTCTCTGTAACGTCACTGCCGTGACACATAGCTCTTACAACGTATATTCGTAAAATTCCACTATACCTAATTTGTACATTACGTGGAAAGTTACTGTACTAACCCTATCTTTACACATCCGTATCTAAATATTATCGCGCAAACACAAATTAATAGCGACGATAGCTTTCCTTTTTAATAAACTTATTTATTAACACATTTTTAATTAACTTTTAACATATATTACTGTTAAGTTGAAATCATAGCTGCACTTAAGGTTAAAAGTTTATACATGCCAAGTGCGGCATTTCCAGGGGTCTTGATAACATACTTGTGTGTCTGTGTACGCAGGACAGGAAGTGCATTTTAAAGAAGACCGGATGTAACTGTGTAAGAGAGGGAAATAAATGAATGTGGAAGTGAACAAAATGCAAAGAAAAACACGAAAATATTGACTGGAGGCCCAAAAAGATAGACTGTTTCTTTTGCTATTTTTATCAAAGGCGACCTACGATACACCCCCCCTCCGTGTCATTCGAGAATGGCATTACAAACCGTTCAGTATCTTCTTTTAAAATCCAAGAGGGACACAATCAAGTTCGTTGTTGGCAGCAGATAAAATGGTAAATAAACAGTGATTCGTTCTTTTAGAATTCGGAATACCATCTTGTTGTTTTTAAGCTTCTTTAAATGTGGTTATATTTCTTGACTTCAGTTTTGGTTGTTTCAGTTGGTGTTCTTCTTCATTTCCTCCTCCCCCCACTCTCCTCTTCTTCCTCCTTCCCCTCTCCTCCTCCTCCTCCACCTCTCTTCCTCCTCCTCCACCTCTCTTCCTCCTCCTCCACCTTTCTTCCTCCTCTTCTTCCTCCTTCCCTTCTTCTCCTCCTCCTCCTCCTCCACCTCTCTTTCTCCTCCTCCACCTCTCTTCCTCCTCCTCTTCCTCCTCCTCCTCTCCCTCTTCCTCCTCTTTCTCCTCCACCCTCCCTTTTTTCTTTTTAATTTTTTTTGTTTTAGTTGTTGTCCTCCTCATTTTACCCTCCACCTCTCCTTCTCCCCCTCCTCCTTCTCCTCTTCATCTTCCTCCACCTCCCCTGTTATCTTTTTCGCTTTTTGTTTTAGTTGTTGTTCTTCTTCTTCATTTCCACTACCCCCGTTCCTTCTCCCCCTTCTCCTCCTCTTCCTCCTCCTCATACTCCACCACCTCCCCCTTTTTCTTTATAGTTTTTTGTTTTAGTTGTTGTTCTTTTTGATTCCCCCCCCCCTCCTCCCCCTCCTCATACTCCTCCACCACCTCCCTTTTTTCTTTTTAGTTTTTGTTTTGTTTTAGTTGTTCTTCTTCATTTCCCCCTCCTCCACCTCCTTCTCCTCCTCCACCACCTCCACCTTTTTTCTTTTTAGTTTTTTTGTTTTTGTTGTCGTTCTTTTTTGTCTCATTCTTAAGTAAACTACATATAAACGTTTGTGTTTTATTTAACGAAGGAATTCTTGAGGCCAACTACAAACTTTGAAATTCTACCATCCTTTTTATGAGCAAATAGTTTTATATTTGACTTCAACTTATTTTGCGCTTATATTTTGACTTCTCATTCGCACAAAGATTTAGCAGACTCTGTTATCATAAACTATGGGTAGTCATTTATAGTTTGATTTTTGCTAAAACAAATGTTATAATCTTTTTTTATTTAGTAGCTATCCGAAAGTAAAGTTTATTTTGTGTCTACATTTTGTAGAAACTTCGCCTCTGTTGTTCAGTAAATTTTTTGTTACTTTAAACTTTAAAATTTCTAGTTTCTCGTTCAGACATATTGTACACTAATCGTCTAAAACTCTATAAATCTTAGTTCACCTTAAGATTTTCTTTTTTAAAGTCACCCACAATAGTTAGATTGTCTTTTCTTGTAATTAAACGTAGTTTTTTAATTACATATTTTAAATTTTCTGATACGGTTTCACCTATGTAGTATTTCTTGCTTTTCGGGTTTCAATAGCATATATTGCGTCTCTACTCATGTATTGAGCTATGTTGACGTTAATAATGAATCAAGAAATATATATGGTCTTATAATATAAGTGTATATTTGAAACAGTAATATATATATTGAAATTTGAAAAAAACAAATGGTGCGATTTTAAATAATAAAATCATTTTCTTTCTGAATACATATTTTCAAGAGCGAGACTTATTGCTTGTTTTTCTTCTTCAATTTGTTGGTATATATCCCGAGGGGTCAGATCCTCCGTAGAGTTCGAAAAACACGTCAAGTTGTTAGAGACGATAGTTTAAAATGTTGCTGCGCTGGCTGGCGCCTTTTGAATAATTAAGATTGATAATATTTTTGAAGCACCACGTGTCTGAATATTTATATTGAAATTTGAAAAACAAAATGGTGCAATTTTAAATGATAAAATCATTTTTTTTTTATTGCTGATATATGTGTGATGTGAGTTTTATCATTTTTTTGTTTTTAAACACGATTCTTTTCAATAGATAAAACCAGGATATATAACTCTATATGTTGGCTGTATAAGTGTTAACGAAACGGTTCGTTAAAAAAATCATCTTCTCAGAAATGAATAAATATATGGTTACTGGAATCTATTGTTTTTATATATATTTTAATCATACTTTTTTTATTTTTTCAATTTTTCTGATGATCTTTTTTGTATCAAAATAAAATAAAATAATAAATGTTCCATAGGTTATAAGTTACAAGATTGTTGTCATCCTGCGCTAAGCAAGTTCCGCTCGAGCGTTGAACACTATTGACAACTTAACGCTTTCTCCCGCCTCTCGGGTAGGTGTACATTAATTTCAATTACTGTCTGTGATGATTTCTCGCGACCGTGTCGGTTTGGGCGTTATGCTCGTTATTCAAGGTTGAATTTACGAACTGCGTTCGAGCCCATACGACCACCTGCAACCACCACTCCTGCACTGATAAGGGTAGAAACCCCGAAACGACGTCGTCTGTAGGTGTAAAACACTTTAATATTTGAACAAAATTATAGTATATATATATATATATATATATATATATATATATATATATATATATATATATATATATAATTTATGTATTAAGAAGGCTGAAGGCAATGCAGAGAGCCGGATTGATGAGAAGCTGGAAAGAACAAAAGTAAATACTTAAGGAGAGATCTTACAACGATCTATTTATTTTTCTTTTTAATCAAAAAGAAGTCCGATTGTGTGGCGAATCTTGCATCCACCTTAGTGAATTCCACACAGTTGGACTTTTCTGTTGTGTCGATTTTTGACAAGGGGAATATTTTCCAGAAATATCAAATGATTTTTAATCATCCGACCATCACACATAGCTAATACCATACTTGCTGTTTATGTAAGATTGAAAATAAAATAAATAGATAATTGTGAGATCTCACCTTCGATTGTTTAATTTTGTTCTTTCAAGCTTCTTATCAATCCGGCTCTTTGCATTGCCCTCTGCCTTCTTAATACATTTATTTATTACAATTCTCAGCAATGCTTCAAGCAAACTACAATTTTCTCTCATATATATATATATATATATATATATATATATATATATATATATATATATATATATATATATATATATATATACTTTCTTTGTTTTTACTGCTCCCTCCTTCCGTTTCGCCAAGTTAAAAAGCCTAAACTTAGATAATATCACAACTCGACCAAGAAAAACAACACCTGAGATACAAGAAAGGTGAAAGCAATTAAGTCCATCAGATACCAATAAATAATGCAGGTCTTACTATCAGCTAATTTTATATTCGTAGCTGTTTCGTCGTATCACGACTCTCCAGTGAGGCTGGACGTAGCAAGTGGATCCCCGCCGAGACTCGAAACGCGAGCACCAAGTCACTTCCAACTGTTATCATAGGTATCGGGTGTCTTACCCCTTCGCTAACCAACTCGGTACTGACAGTAGAAGTATATAACGTTATGTACTTTTTTTGTTTGTATATTTTTCTGCGCTACTTGGTAATCTAAGAAAAGTCTATTCTTTATGGAAGTGTGTTTATTTTACAAAGCATATACTTAGGTTTAAATTGTGCATTTTTTTAATGGAAGTCGCTCCAGACAAGGCATGAAGCCACTTGATGTAAGGAGCTAAAAAAAACTACTTCAATGTCAAAAACTAGCCAACGAAGTGTTAGGTGGATAGATTCCAACCCAGAAAACAGTCATTCTTCCCATTACTAGAATGTATGCGTTGTATCGTTTCAAATAAACTGAGGGTACTCCATGTTTTTTCTTTTCTAAAACCCTTTTCAAGAAACCTTACCCCACAACAAAAAAATCTGTCTGCTACCTTCAAGTTTAAGTAAACAATTTATATTTGTGAGAATAAACTTCCAATCCAAACAATTTTATTCCCATTCAACTTATCCCTAACCCTAACCCCGGGTGGATTTCGCCCACTTTCATTTTTTTTTCGTTAAATCTTCATGTTTTTTATTGCTTTTCTCTTTAAATTTAACTATTCCCTTTAATGTTTTTCTCTCCATTTTCTCTTCTTTCTTCTTTTTCTTGGTTTCCGTCTTTTCCTCTCCCCTTCATTCCTTCTCACTTCTTTCTTTTATAAACCGATTTTCATTCCTGGATTTCGTCAAAACTTTTCATAATCTTTTCAAGTTCGTTTTTTTTTTTTTTTTTTTTTTTGTATATTTTTATTTTAAATTTTCGTTTTTTCTTCTTGTATTAAAGTTTCATTTTTCTTTTGTTTTTATTTCAATTCGAAATTGATATTCACTCTAATCTTGGATTCTTCGCTTTTTCTTTTTTGTGCTTTTTCTTTTTTGTGCTTTTTTGTGTGTTTTTTTCTTTTTTGTGTTTTTATGTGTTTTTTTCTTTTCTGTGTTTTTTCTTTTCTTGTGTTTTTTTCTTTTCATGTGTTTTTTTCTTTTTTGTGTGTTTTTTCTTTTTTGTGTTTTCTTCCTTTTTGTATTTTTTTTTCATGTTTTTTCTTTTTTGTGTTTTTTCTTTTTGTGTATTTTCTTTCTTTTCTATTTTTTGTGTGTTATTTTCTTTTTTTGTGTTTTTTACTTTTTTGTGTTTTTTTGTGTGTTTTTTCTTTTCTGTGTTTTGTCTTTTTTATGTTTTTTTCTTTTTTGTGTGTTTTTTCTTTATTTTTTCTTTTATGTGCGTTATTTTCATTTTTTTTTGTGTTTTTTACTTTTTTGTGTTTTCTTCTTGTTTGTGTGTTTTTTCTTTTTTGTGTTTTTAAACTTATTTGTGTATTTTCCTTTTTGTGTTTTTTGTGTATTTTCTTTTTTGTGTGTATTTTTTGTGTTTTTTTTACTTTTTGTGTGTGTTTTGGCGTGTTTTTTTCTTTTTGTGTGTTTTTTTCTTTTTTGTGTGTATTTTTGTGTGTTTTTTCTTTTTTGTGTGTATTATTCTTTTTTGTGTGTTTTATTTTTGTGTGATTTTTGTTTTTTTCCTTTTTTTGTATTTTTTTGTGTGTGTTTTTGTGTTTTTTCTTTATTTATGTATTTTCTCTTTGCGTGTATTTTTCATTTTTGTGTGTGTTTTTCTTTTTGTGTGTTTTTGTGTGTTTTTTTCTTTTTTGTGTGTTTTTTCTTATTTTGTGTTTTCTGGAAAAATGGCTGGATAATTCTACCGCTTCAGAAAGTACCTCACGCCTGACGCAATCCTCTACTTGTACAAGAGCCAAATAGTCCAAAGATGGGGAGGTACTGTTGCCACATCTGGGGAGGTGCCGCTCAGATCACTCTTTCCTGCTTTGTCATAGTACAAAACCGACTTCGAAATCTAGTGAGTAATGTCCTCTTCAACTCTCTACTAACCTCTATCTCACAGAAGAGACGTTGCTAGTCTTTCTCTACTCTATCGTTATTTTCATGGCAGGTGCTCGACTGAGCTTCAATCTATGCCCACCCCATGTAAAAGATTTACAGCAAATACTCGTCTAGCTACAACCAGTGTCAATAATTTCCCTTTCTGCCTAAAACTAAACGAAACTTCCATGAGCAGAGTTTCTTTCCTAGAACAACCCTTCTGTGGAACACAATACCGCGGGGTTGCTTCCCAGCTGACTACAATATGGTCGTTTTCAAGTCAAATGTAAATAAATTATTGTTGAGCCAATGTAAACCATCATTACAAATACTCACACTAACAATGTCGTCTCACCGCCCAACTGACACTCATTAACCCTTATCCTCGAGTCATCTTTTCACCTTGATAAGTAGTGACTCTTTCGTAAAAAAT
This sequence comes from Sepiola atlantica, assembly GCA_963556195.1. Lineage (NCBI taxonomy): Eukaryota > Metazoa > Mollusca > Cephalopoda > Sepiida > Sepiolidae > Sepiola > Sepiola atlantica. The sequence continues at coordinate 196,131,434 of OY744522.1, forward strand.
GTGGGAAATACGAACACGCACATATCCAAGCCAATGGCTGAAACCTTACGAAATGACCTCCAGTCGATAGTTGAATGGGGATATAAATGGATGGTAACATTTAATGCTACTAAGACAAAGCTCCTTTTCATAAATGGATGGTAACATTTAATACTACTAAGACAAAGCTCCTTTTCATAAATGGATGGTAACATTTAATGCTACTAAGGCAAAGCTCCTTTTCATAAATGGATGGTAACATTTAATACTACTAAGACAAAGCTCCTTTTCATAAATGGATGGTAACATTTAATGCTACTAAGGCAAAGCTCCTTTTCATAAATGGATGGTAACATTTAATACTACTAAGACAAAGCTCCTTTTCATAAATGGATGGTAACATTTAATGCTACTAAGGCAAAGCTCCTTTTCATAAATGGATGGTAACATTTAATACTACTAAGACAAAGTTCCTTTTCATAAATGGATGGAAACATTTAATACTACTAAGACAAAGCTCCTTTCCATAAATGGATGGTAACATTTAATACTACTAAGACAAAGCTCCTTTTCATGAATGGATGGTAACATTTAAGACTACTAAGACAAAGCTCCTTTTCAAAAATGGATGGTAACATTTAATGCTACTAAGACAAAGCTCCTTTTCAAAAATGGATGGTAACATTTAATGCTACTAAGACAAAGCCCCTTTTCAAAGATGGATGGTAACATTTAATGCTACTAAGACAAAGCTCCTTTTCAAAAATGGATGGTAACATTTAATGCTACTAAGACAAAGCTCCTTTTCAAAAATGGATGGTAACATTTAATGCTACTAAGACAAAGCTCCTTTTCAAAAATGGATGGTAACATTTAATGCTACTAAGACAAAGCCCCTTTTCAAAGATGGATGGTAACATTTAATGCTACTAAGACAAAGCTCATTTTCAAAAATGGATGGTAACATTTAATACTACTAAGACAAAGCTCCTTTTCAAAAATGGGTGGTAACATTTAATACTACTAAGACAAAGCTCCTTTTCATAAATGGATGGTAACATATAATACTACTAAGACAAAGCTCCTTTTCATAAATTGATGGTAACATTTAATACTACTAAGACAAAGCTCCTTTTCATAAATGGATGGTAACATATAATACTACTAAGACAAAGCTCCTTTTCATAAATTGATGGTAACATTTAATACTACTAAGACAAAGCTCCTTTTCATAAATTGATGGTAACATTTAATACTACTAAGACAAAGCTCCTTTTCATAAATTGATGGTAACATTTAATACTACTAAGACAAAGCTCCTTTTCATAAATTGATGGTAACATTTAATACTACTAAGACAAAGCTCCTTTTCATAAATGGATGGTAACATATAATACTACTGAGACAAAGCTCCTTTTCATAAATGGATGGTAACATTTAATGCTACTAAGACAAAGCTCCTTTTCATAAATGGATGGTAACATTTAATACTACTAAGACAAAGCTCCTTTTCATAAATGGATGATAACATTTAATGCTACTAAGACAAAGCTCCTTTTCAAAAATGGATGGTAATATTTAATACTACTAAGACAAAGCTCCTTTTCAAAAATGGATGGTAACATTTAATGCTACTAAGACAAAGCTCCTTTTCATAAATGGATGGTAACATTTAATGCTACTAACACAAAGCTCCTTTTCAAAAATGGATGGTAACATTTAATACTACTAAGACAAAGCTCCTTTTCATAAATGGATGGAAACATTTAATGCTACTAAGACAAAGCCTCTTTTTCAAAAATGGATGGTAACATTTAATACTACTAACACAAAGTTCCTTTTCATAAATGGATGGTAACATTTAATACTACTAAGACAAAGCTCTTTTTCAAAAATGGATGGTAACATTTAATACTACTAAGACAAAGTTCCTTTTCATAAATAGATGGTAAGATATAATACTACTAAGACAAAGCTCCTTTTCATAAATGGATGGTAACATTTAATACTACTAAGACAAAGTTCCTTTTCATAAATGGATGGTAACATTTAATACTACTAAGACGAAACTCCTTTTCAAAAATGGATGGTAACATTTAATACTACTAAGACAAAGCTCTTTTTCATAAATGGATGGTAACATTTAATACTACTAAGACAAAGCTCCTTTTCAAAAATTGATGGTAACATTTAATGCTACTAAGACAAAACTCCTGTCCTTCAACAATTATAAGAAACCTTTTTAACGGCCGATTGAGATGGCTAATTGCATCGTAGATGAGAGTTCGTCATTAAAACTACTCTGCTTAACATTCACAAGTAACCTGAATTGGAACAAATACATAGAACACATTGCGAAGGCTGCTGCAAAGAAAGTAGGCTCCCTCTACTGTGCTAGAAAACTACTGACAGTATCCTATATCTCTACAAAACCACCATTTCTCTATGCATGGAGTACTGTTGTCACATCTAGGCTGGTACACCAACCACTAGCCTCTCTCTCTTGGACAGGGTCCAAAAATGAGTCGCTAATCCACACTATCCAACAAGCTCCAAGTATTGTCTTGGCCTTCGGGGCTTGATTTACGCCGGTCTATAGGTCTGTCCTCCCAGGCTTCGCCTCCCCTCTTTGGGGAGGAGTAGGTTTATTGCTTACTGCCTGAGGCGCCCCTACCGGGGAATGCCGACGGGGCTGCCCAGGCAATTTTTAAACCCCACTTTCCCGACCTGGCCTTGGGTCACATCTTACTTGTGGGAGTAAGATAAAACTGGCCTTGTGCCTAACTCCTGGAGAGGAGTAAATCAATATCCAACAAGCTCCAGCCCCTGTCTCATCGCTGCAATGTTGCATCCTTGTGCTTGTTTTGCAAGTACTTTAATGGAATGTGCTCCGGTTAACTTGTTGCACTGGTGCGCCTACCGCACGACATAAAATACTCCCTCCCCGATCAACCCGGGGTCTCGCTCGTAACGATAATATGGAATCTCCATAAGTACTGAATCATTCATTGACGTCGAGGAGTTGAGATAAAATCTAGACAAGAGACGGATAAATTGTAGTAACAATAACGAAACATTTCACAACTAAAGACGGTAATGACGTCATCAGTAATTTCATTACAAATTTAAAAATGAAACAACAAAAATGAAAACAAAAAAAATGAAACGAAAAAATGAAAACGTTTGCGAAACCTTGGAAGTAGAAAAACATTCTTCGAATCATAGAGAAAAATGTTTTTATTGCGTCAAGATTTGTTTAATTAGGATTTGAATAATTTCATGTAGGGACTCACACGCACAGCCACAAAACGACTCACGCACACACACATTTATTTATTTAGTATAATGTTTCATTTATACAAACATTTCTGGCTACACATTTGCATATATGTTTCGGCTAAAGCCAATCTTCAAATATTTATCCATGGTGTTTGGTTTAGTTGTTTTATAAAGGAAAAAATGTTTTTGTTTTTTAGCTTTGCAAAACATGATTGAGTTTTGCAAAGGGAAAGGAAAAAAAACAATTAGATCAATGTTTGGTGCAGTAAGAAAGCCTGTATCTTCAGACAGCCTGATCTGGTAGCACTAGTAATAAACTATTTGGAGTCTTTGTTTACAGATGTTTAAAACAATTGTAAATCCGATGACTTGTTTTGTGTACAGATTATTACAACACGATATAATAATAAACCTTGAAATATATATATATATATGTGTGTGTGTGTGTGTGTGTGTGTGTGTGTGTGTGTGTGTGTGTGTGTGTGTGTGTGTGTGTGTGTGTGTGTGTGTGTGTGTGTGTGTGTGTTCGCTGTAGTATGTGGCGGTGTCTTTCTAATTATCCGCCTGGCCGAACAGCATTTGCAGAACGCACATAAAACGTGTGAGTCACTTGATGGTGCATTTGATGAAACAATTGCAAAGCAGGTAATTTCAATTCACATCCACATTGTTGTAAGTAGCAATTAATAGTTCTGTGCAGAAATGTAGGGAGTATTTTGTTTCTTTTGAATTACTTCTTTTAAATATCTATATCAGCTGATATGCTAATTAGTTATTAGACGGACAGATAGATGGATAGATAGACAATGAACCGACTGATATATATATATATATATATATATATATATATATATATATATATATATATATATATATATATATATATATATATATATATATAAGAAAGGAAGGATGAGAGTAATCCGACGTAACGGGAAATGAAAAAGGAAAAACCAAGAGATATTTTTATATATTCATCAACGTTCCGTCTTTATTTGTAAGACTTCCTCAGGATGATAATTTTAAGAAAAATGTCACTCTCTGCCACTGACTGACTTCTCTCAGCCCGGACCTTGGTCCAGCGCTCTTAATAGCCACGGCTACTACTTTTTCTCATCAACCCATCATGTCAACCCAATATTTCGATGTACTTGCATGACATTTTTCTTAAAATTATCGTCCCGAGGAAGTCTTAAAAATAAAGACGAAACGTTGATGAATATATAAAAAATATCTCTTGGTTTTTCCTTTTTCATTTCCCATATATATATATATATATATATATATATATATATATATATATATATATATATATATATGTGTGTGTGTGTGTGTGTGTGTGTTTGTGTGTATATATATGTGTGTATATGTATATATATATATGTGTGTGTGTATATATGTGTGTATATATATATATAGTAGAATAAAATATGAAACTAAAACTTTTAGTAGATAGAATCTATAGTGAAGTGGTGTAAGCTCAATTCCTCTGATGATAAGATTTTGATCTTTGAAAAGTCTTGGCTTAAGGAAACATAATTTTATTACCGAGTATATCTTGCACTGAACAATCGAAGTTGAAATAAATCTGGACATTCGTACATGTTTATCACTCTTCTTTCATCTATCATTATGCATGTTAGCCTGATGATTCCCTGCGGGGACCAAACATTAATTTTATTTTCACATTAAATTTATTAATTTATTTTCACATTAATTTTATTTTCAAAAACAATCAAAGAATAAAAACGTAATAACACTGATTCATTTACATAATTTAAGAACTATTGAAACAGATGAAGACAATTGGTTTTGAATTAATGGTTTTTAGCCTGACAATCTCCTCCGCGGAAGCCTCTGTGTAGCTTAATTGCCATAAATATATTTTCATAACTTACTACCTAGCTCTACTCACGTATTGAGCACTGTTGAAGTAAATACTGAAAACTGACGCATAAAAGAGTATATGTGGATACATGAAATAATATATATATATTAGATTTCTTGAATGTGAGATGATATATATAATTATTTCCACAATCAGACAACGCCGCAACCCACAACCTATGAAAGAAACAAACCGGAAGTCCTAGACTCGAGTTTCGCCCTCATTTGGGCTCATCAGTAGAACACATCCGAACTCAGGATTCGAAACCCGAGTCACTTGCATGGTAAGCGAATACTCTGCCACTGAGCTACCTCGCCACATACAAGAATGTCTGTTAATTTACACAGATTAAGCAAACCGCGGCGATGACTGACTGTGGAATGTACCTACTCTTTTCAACAAGGGGTGTAGTCATCCAACTACTATGAATGAAACTCGAGTCTAGGACTTCCGGTTTGTTTCTTTCATAGGTTGTGGGTTGCGGCGTTGTCTGATTGTGGAAATAATTATATATATATATATATATATATATATATATATATATATATATATATATATATATATATATATATATATATATATATATATATATAGTACGTCAGGTTATGTTTAAAATAAATTATTTGTCTCAAAACTATACGTTACATATTTCAGAGGCGTACCGCGGTTTCATCCAGATGGACTGACTTTTTAAAACTTTTAAAAGTCTTCTATAGTGCATAAGGAATCTTCAGCGTCTCGAAATGAAAAATAACAGAGATAAATGGCGCTTGACTTCACTGTTAAACGGTGCATTGCTGAAGCGTCTCTTTTGAAAAAATCACCGGGTGAGGGAGTCAGGGTTATATATTAATATATACTAGCGCGACCCGTGTAAATTACACGAAATGATGTTTTCAATACTAATTATCTTGTTCCTAACCATATACATGTTTGAATGAAATGATAACATTTAATTTGTATATTTATTTTTAAAAGAACATGAAACAACTTACAAAACTTCTTTATATACAATATTTCTAGTGAAGGTAATATTTCGACGACTAAACCTTACTTTGTAAATGCTTTAGATTAAATTAAATTTGGCTCCAATTCATGATTAGCATACAAAGATTCTGAAGGTCGTTGCTTTCGATGTAAGCGTGACGCACAAAATAACACACATACTATCGTATTAATATGTGCCTTCCCGGTCGTCCCCTCCCTACCCCCATCCCCCCTTCGATGTAGAAAAAATCTTAGTGGTTGGTTGGGATCGAACTATAAACCAGTCCGGCCGACGTCAAAATCCTACATCGCTAACCGTTGCGCCAAAGGGAAATACTTGAAACTATTACGAAAATTAGATGACTTGAATGCTTTTCCAAATTTAGGCGCGGCACGCATGCGCAGAGCTTTTGATGTAAGCATGGCACACCAACACACACGCTATCGTATTAATATATAGAATGTATTTTGGGGTCCAACTTCTTCCCGTATTTAAAGAGCTGAAGGGGTCCTTAATATAATGACTCCATCCAGAGACATGTCAACCAACTAATACCTAACTTAATTCCACTCAGATGTTTTATCCTTCGGATCTTTATTCGCCATTTATTTCGAAGTTTGCAGAAGGATTTCGGTGAAATAATTCCCCAAAAAGATGACGATATATAAATTGTATTTCCTGCAATTTTCAGACAGAAAAAAACATTTGTATTTTTATAAACATGTATAAAATAAATATTTCTTTGATGTTCTCGTCATAAAATATGGGACGCGAAACTTAAGTTCGAGAAACTTTTTTTTTATTTCCGAAATGATTTTTCTGTTACTCGGTCCATTATATGGTGCCGGAAATAGGGGATTGAACGGATGAAAGGAATAGAAATAAAGAAGAAACGAAGAAAAGAAATAAAGGAAAGAGAGAACGAAACTGAAAGAAAAACAAAACGAAAAAGTAGGAAAGAAGGGAAAAAAATGAAAGAAAGGATAAGGAAATTATATAAAGAATGAAAGAGAGAAGAAAAGAAAGAAAGTAGAGAAAAGAAAAAAGAACGAGAACAATGAATAAATAAATAAATAAGAACGAATAAAAAAATCAATAAGGGAATAACGGAGGAAGTAAAGAAATAAAGAAAGAAAGGAAGAAAGAAAGAAAAAAGAAAAGTGAACATAAAACCAATATTTTTAAAAGTGCTCAATAACAAGTAGATACTTTATAAAATCACGTAAACACTATCACAGTCTACGCCAATCAACCAGCGTTTTAATGTTATCACATCTCCTCACATACTGAATAAAAGTGAAGAGATATAACATTGAAACGCTGGTTGATTGGCGTATACTGTAATAATGTATATATATATATATATATATATATATATATATATATATATATATATATATATATATATATATATATATATATATATAGTAAGCTATGAAAATATATTTATGGCAATTAAGCTACACAGAGGCTCCCCCGGAGGAATCTTGAGCCTAAAATGCATTTTAGCCTAAAGATTCCACCCGGGGATGAAACGCGGGAGCCTCTGTGTAGCTTAATTGCCATAAATATATTTTCATAGCTTACTACCTAGCTCTACTTACGTATCGAGCACTGTTGAAATAAATACTGAAAATTGATACATAAAAAATGATATCCCCATATAAAATTTTATGTGGATACATGAAATAGTTATATATATATATATATATATATATATATATATATATATATATATATATATATATATATATATATGATTATTTTTATTCATACAGACATGTACACAATCTGCGACACTGGCATTTCAATCTTATCGATCTACAGCTGTTAGGCAGAATTAGAATCTGAAATGGAACTAATATCCCAACGTAATTGAAAATGAAAAAAGGAAAACCAAAAATATTATTTATGTATTCATCAACGTTTCGTCTTTATTTCAAGACTTTCTCAGGATGATTGGTCAGAAGAAAATGGCACACAAACTACAAAATATTTGATAAATATTTCCGTCGTTTCAAATATTTTGTACTTTGTGTCTTATTTTCTTCAGATTAATAAT
>OY744522.1:196144629-196162129 GCA_963556195.1 Sepiola atlantica
GGAAAGTGGGGGTTGAAAAGCCAACGCCCGAGAAGGTGAGCACTCTGGCCTACAAAAAATGCCTGGGCAGTCCCGTCGGCATTCCCCGGTAGGGGCGCCTCAAGCAGTAAGCAATAAACTTACTCCTAGCCAAAGAGGGGAGGCAAAGCTTGGGAGGTGGACCTCTTAGAACTGCACAGGACAACCCACAGACCGGCGGAAACAAGACCCAAAGGCCAAGACGACACCGGTCTATGGGGTGTAGTATCCATCGGAACAGATACTACACTTTCTTCTTAGCCAAAAGGCCGACGAACCATAAACACAAAAAAAACTTATTTTATTTATTATTGTACAGGGTGGTCGCTATAAAAGCGGTAAATTTGAGCAAGAGCTTAAATTCAGTTTCTACTCTTGGTTTCATTGCACCGGGCGATTGGTCCTTAAAAAAACAGGTTTAAAGGTCATGGATTAATGTGGTTGGAGCTTATATATATGTGTATGTGAGTGTGTGTTTTGTGTGTGTGTATGTGTGTAGTAATATGAAAATATATTTATGGCAATTCGGCTACATAGAGGCATGCTTTTGTTTGGGGAAACCCCATCCATTGGCTAGTGAAAACATTAACTCCCGAGAGAGGCAATAATAACGAATCCGATTGGTTAGTTAGTTAGGTAGACTAAACACCACGTGTATATGTAAAAACAATCAATAACAAATATATCTGCATCTAGCCTGACTATTCCCTGCGGGGATGAAACATAGACGCCTCTGAGGAGCTTAATCGACATAAATATGTTTTCATACTATTACTACTAAGCTTTATTCACGTATTGAGCACTCTAAAAGTAAATATTTAAAATCTATACACATTATTTCACCTTATAATATACGTGTGTATACATGAAATCGCGGTGTATATGCGCAACACACATGGGGAGAGGGTTTCTTTTTTTGGTCATTGATCACGAGATAGATAGGGTGGACAGGACTAGATGGTCGGCGTGTGGTCTGTCTAACCTGATAGCCTCGTGCGATCTTGTTGATAGGTTCGAGTTAAGCACCCAGGGCGGGAGATGTGGATATGGCATAATAGTGTGTTTTCCTGCTCAAGTACTTACTTGGACAGGATGTTAGGGTTAGGGGTAGGGTTAGTACTTACTTGGACAGGATGTTAGTCAGAAGAAACGATGTAGATTTTCTATCTTGTCCCACGTTCTACTGGTTAGGACACTTAAACCACAAATTGGTTGTGGCCCGTTTGACGTTAGGAAATAGACCTAGGCTGGAAGTTTAATATCTCCTTGCTTGGAATACGGGACTTCCTGGAAAAGCTAATAAACGATATGCAGCGGCATTCAGTGGGGAAGGTTACAGGGACTTAGGGTTAGGGTTTTCTTTAAATCTATTATCAGACGCTTGGCTGTTCGATAAATAATAATAATAATAATAATAATAATAATAATAATAATAATAATAATAATAATATATTATTATTATCATCATTATTATTATTATTATTATTATTATTACTATTATAATAATAATAATAATAATAATAATAATAATAATAATAATAATAATAATAATAATAATATTGTTGTCGATGAGCAATCATTGACGATGACCTGTGTGAGAATTCCTAGTAAGTACAAATAATAATAATAATAATAATAATAATAATAATAATAATAATAATAATAATAATAATAATAATAATAATAATAATATTGTAAAATAATGTCAAATAAGACTAAAGAAGAAAAGAAAAGAAACTCGGTCGGTGGATGAGGGTGGGGGATTTCCTAACCATAGCACAAGTAAAGGACGACCAGAAACGTTCGGCTAACGGATCAGATAGTCAGAAGATTGCATTATTAGTCGCCCTTAACTTTAGAGGACTTATTTTTCGTTAATATATATATTTGTATTAATTTTATACGTACATAAAAGTAATCCATTGACACGTGTTTCTGTCTCACAACGTCATCAGCATGACTAACTTAGATAAGGATCAATACTCTGACGTTTTACCACCGGACCATGACGCCTTGCCTGGAAATATGCACGGCTTTTATCATCTAAATATTTTTTTAATGTATTTTTATGCAATTGTTTTTTATTGGTGATGGTAGCGTTTGTTGCTTTGCTTACTACTATTTCGATTGTTCACTTCCTAGGTGATAAAGATTACTGCAGACGATTGCATTAGTCGCCCTTAACTTTATAGGACGGTCGGCCTGTCTGATGTTTGTTGTATATAGGATGTACTTAACCAAACAGCCACAATTAATAAGCAGCCTCCCGGTGGCCTACAAGCACAGGTGGGCGTTATGTGAGTGTTTCCGTTTGGCCATTATAATGGACTTCGTAGGTGGACCACAGAAATAGCTGATTTTGTCAGGAACAATAGAAACACTGTCAAAATCAACTATACATGTCCTACGTATTTTTCTTCTTTTTTTCCTCCTTCCCCTCCAACACTTTTTCTTTTGCCTCCTCTTCCTACTCACATTCTTAGCCCGTCCCTTCTCATTATTCTGCCTACTCCTGTTATTCTTCACCCACCTCTCCTTCTTTTTTCTTCTTTTTCCTTCTTTTTTCTTTTTTCTTCTTTTTCCTTCTTTTTTCTTCTTTTTTCTTTTTTCTTCTTTTTTCTTTTTCTTCTTTTTCCTTTTTCTACTTTTTTATGTAATTAGTGATTGTAGCGCTTTTTTACCTTTTTTACTACTATTTCTTTTGTTCACTTCCTAAGTGATACAGATTAATCCAGCAGATTGCATTATTAGTCGCCATTAACTTTATAGGATGTATTTTTTCCTTAATATATATATATATTTTAATTATTTTATACGTACATAAAAGCAATCCATAAACACGTGTTTCTGGCTTACAGCTGTCATCAGCATGGCTAACTTAGACAAGGATCGAACCTTCGATGTTGATGTCAATAGTCTGGCGTTTTACCCTTCGGACTATGACATGTGTCCATGGATGACTTTTACGTACGTATAAAATGAATTTGTCATCGTCTTTCTTCTTCTTCTTCTTCTTCTTCTTCTTCTTCTTCTTCTTCATCTACCGGTGACAAATCTGTTCACTATTTCCCTTCATTAAAAATAGATACAAACAATGAAATAACATTTCCAAGGCGACTCTCATTCTGAAAGTCACATGACTCCGCCGAGAAACAATTGTTCCCATTGCTCATCTTGTACATTGATGCGAATAAACAATCCACCCAAATTGTTGACGCTTTTATTAAAAAGAATGGTGATGATGAAAAGACATTAAGAATTGACCGACATTTTCGGACAAGTGTTATTGTTAGTTTCGAAACGGTAACGGCGAGTTTCACCACGTGATTGTTTCAGCTTCTTCGGACAGGAAATTGGAAAAAAAACTTTCACACATAAAAACGTTCAATTTATTTGATTAAACTTAATTATATTAGATCCGCTTTCCACAACTAAGAATTGCTTTTAAAGAGGGCATCAAGTGTAGAATTAGGGGTCGAAACACCCCTATCTATCCGGACAACATTTTTCTTCGTAAAAGAATATAAGAGTCAAACTTTTTTTTTTATCATAGTTCACCCCAAACAAGTCAGACCGCCACTGTAGACGTAAGGGGCTACTGAGAATTAAGGTGTAACATGCACTTGTTCCATCTAAGTGACAGTCATTTGAAGGTTGAAGGTTCAATCCTCAGTGCGGGTGATGCGAAGAATTTCGAGTTACTGAAGACTCCTTGCCAGACATGACAGAAGGAACCCCCATGCTATCCCCGTGGATTAAATAAAGGGTTCCGTTCGAAATTCCGTCCAGATTCCCGAGTTCGACAGAAAGATTCCCGAGTTCGACAAGGTACACCTGAAGAACGTCGGAGGTTTTTTTAATGGAAGAAAAGCAGAAGACAATATCGTGATATTTTGGAAGGATAGTTATAAAAACAAAAATTCCCGAGTTCGACAGAAAGATTCCCGAGTTCGACAAGGTACACCTGAAGAAGGTTGGAGGTTACATCGGCCGAAACGTTGACATAAAAACACCCAAGATGAGAACAGTAGTCCGAATATACCAAATTTTAGAATGTATACTTGAACATAGAAATAACTTAAAGAATAAAAACTTTCACCAAAATGACCGGATTCGGCATAAAATAAACCGAGAAGGGTTGATATGCCGTAAAACAACCATTTGTGTAGTCATCGAATAGCTTAGCAGATTCTGGCTGATATTTCCATGGTCCAGCAAGCCATCTCCAAAACTAACATTTCTCAAGTATTCAAAGCTGGCAACATTTCTGATCTTTGTATCATCTTTTGTGATTTTTGGCTGCGGTGAATTAGAGTTTGGCTCATGTTGGAAAATGATTCAAGTTTATGAAATCAATGTCAAAAGTATAACTCTGCGTCTTTTATATCTCGACTAGCAAACCTACCTCCCCCTCCCCCCCCCCCCCGGGACAGCAATTAATAATCGTATAGTTAAAAAAAATGTTTTTACTCAGAGAATTCCATACTTTTTACAACAGACTGTGGTAAATTTGTAGATCAACACCCTTATCTAAATTACCCCCCTTCACACCCTAAAGAATTATATTCTTTATTTTAGGTTAATTCTAACTTATTAGGGCAGTTAACTAATATATTTTAACACTAACCCTAAGTCCAACTGGCAAGGTCGTAAAACCACACATAATCGTCTATAAGGTAAACGCCCCCCCCCCCAAAAAAGATTATACACATAATTTATTTCCAATAGCAAAAAGAAACAATGGTTAACTGCCATAAAACAGTAGAATGGCCCGTAAGTAGAGGATCGTTAAATTTATACGCGAAACTGATCCCTCATCTAAATTCGAAATTAATTTTAATGTTGTTTTTTTTTCTTTCCGTCAAGTTTTTTAAAGGTAATCGCCTAAAAAGTAGAATCTATTTTTATGGGTGGGGGTGATTCAGCGGAGGATATTCATCTAAAATTATACCAAAATATGAATCGATCAGTGCTACTAAACTTTTGTATTTTATTTTATGAGAATAGTGAAAAGCCATCATTCGCCCATGCATGGAGTATTGTTGCCACATCTGTTGTTAAACTTTACAAATAATGTATTTACTGATTAAAAAAGAGTTATTTATTTTTCACGGAAAATGTTTTTTAAAACTGCACAAAGAGGGCGAGAGAGATTGAGGAGGAAGAGAGAGGTGAGAGCGGTAAGCCAGCCACCCTCTCCCTCCCTCTTTTTTCTCTTCTCGCTTGCTCCTCATTACGAGCGCTGATAGTTTAACTTTTAGCGATTTATCCGATTTCTTTATTAAATAAATTTAATTAATTACTATTAATATCGACGAAACTATTGCACATATATAGTAAAAATAACACAATACACTTACAAATGAATAACACCAAGCATGTATTTATTATGAACTGTTTTAAAAAATGGTTATGCAAATTAGGCATTCAAATGACTCTCTCTTAATCGTTTATCTGTAGTATATATACGGAATTTCAAAATCCTGTGTTGTATTACTGATTTAAATAATAGTAACCCGTTTTGATGGTAATATAGGAGTGATGAATGAAAAAAAACTTTCACATTTATTCACTTAGTGAGTTTGTTTGTTCTCTATAGAAACGATACAGCTGCAAAATAAACAGGGTTTAAGGTACTGGCAGGCTTCAAAGGTGAAATTAATTGTGTGTCAGAGGTCACAACTGAAATGTTTCTCACATTCTGATTTGAATGAGATTTAAACTAGAGATGGCAATGAAAGTGAATGTTATTTGTTTTTAACAAAAATAAATAAATACAACTGAATGGAAAAAAATAACCCAAAAATCCGATTTTAATGTATTTTTCAGTATTTATCAATTAATAAATGAATGTTAATATACAGTATTAATTTCATTAACAAAAAGGCGTATACTATTTTTAAGCCAATTTTTACGCCAATTATATTACTTTTTAAACAATTTTTACTCTTTCTAAGCAATTTTAATTTTAATCTTTATTTTATTTTATTTTAATCTTTTTAAGCATTTTAAAGCCAATTATATTGCTTTTTAAGCAATTTTTAATCTTTCTAAGCATTTTAATTTAAATTTAATTTAATTTCATTTTAATCTTTTTAAGCAATTTTTAAGCCAATTATATTACTTTTTAAGCAATTTTTAATCTTTCTAAGCAATTTCAATTTTAATTTTAATTTTATTTTAATCTTTTTAAACAATTTTTAAGTCAATTATATTACTTTTTAAGCAATTTTTAATCTTTCTAACCATTTTAATTTCAATTTAAATTTTATTTTATTTTAATATTTTAAAACAATCTTTAAGCCAATTATATTACTTTTTAAGCAATTGTTAATCTTTCTAAGCAATTTTAATTATAATTTTAATTTCATTTTATTTTAATATTTTTAAACAATTTTTTAGTCAATTATATTACTTTAACCCCCCCCCCCTCCATTTAATTTAAGGACGAAATGCGTCTTATTATACCGATAGTCGAAACTCAGTGACCACCTTTACAAAGAAATCCCACGATACAAATAAAAACAAACATTAAAGGCATCTACCATTTTAAGCTCTCGGGACATTTAATTTCTCTTTTACATTTAAATTTTCGATTTTTAAGCTCAATTTTCTACCGAAATTGGTCTTTAAATTTCTTTCATTCGCACATTCAAGATTTTATCTTTTTGTAAAAGTCATCACTGAGTTTTAACTAAAAAGACGGGTGTTTGTACAGAGAAGCGTCCGTATTAAATTATCAATACCACACAAACAAAAAAACAGCCGATTTAAATAAGTTTGGTTGTTTGGTTGTTTTGTTTTACGGCACATCAACCCTTTTCAGGTTATTTAATGCCGAATGCAGTCATTTTGGTGAAAGTTTTTATGCTTCAAGTTGTTTATATCTTCAAATATTTATTCATGGTGTTTAGTTTGGTTGTCTTGTTTTACGGCATATCAACCCTTTTCAGGTTATTTAATGCCGAATGCAGTCATTTTGGTGAAAGTTTTTATGCTTCAAGTTCTTTATATGTTCAAATATTTATTGATAGTGTTTGGTTTGGTTGTTAAATCTGTTTCTATTTAACCCATAGTTGGGACCCTAACAGGTACTACCACTCCGGGTCAGGGTGGACCTGGGAGCAATGGTAATTAAGAGGAGGCTCCACATTCCCCAAAGTCCGTAAGCCGGATCTCACCATCGGATGTAGTTTAAGGTCATATCCAGGACCAGGAGTAGGGTAGGAAAAATAAAATAAAAAAGGGGAGGGAGAAAGGGAGAGGGGCTGTTGTTTTTGTTTTTGGTTTTGTAGAACATAATTAAGTTTTACAAACAAAAAAAACAAAAAACGTCAATGTAGGTGAATTTCGTCTCAGGGAGCCACAGGGCAGCCTGATCTGGTATCACCAGGATTTAAATAAGTATCCTCACCAAAAAGTAGGAGTAATGATCGAGTAGAATTTTAATTAAAAATAAACATCAGATTCATTGTATTTTGATGACTGCCATTGATTTATTACATGTTAATGACAGACTGGGTTACCTCCCCCTGAATTTGGTGTTTTTTTGTTCGAATCAATGGTTCTATTCCTCTTAAATATTGAAGAAAAACGAGAAAGAAAACGTCAACATTCAACACAAATGAAGGGCAAGTAAAATATCCAATACTCAAACATTTATATTAACAACAACAATTTATTTTGCATTTTTACACATAAAAATTATATTCCATATTTGACGAAAGTCTTGTAGTGTCTTTTGGATAAATGTCTCTTTGACGGCTTGAAAGAAATAGTGTATTTTTGTTATTTAAAGCAATGTCTCTTTAAATAAGTTTTGTAAGAAGAAAGACGCACGTGTGTGCGTGTGTACGTGTGTGCGTGTGTAATTGAAAAGAGAGAAAGAAAGTGCCAAGCTTACTATGTGTGTCCAGCAGTCAGAAAAGGGGAGAAAGAATGATTTGACGCGACAGGTAGTCGTCGCATCGTCTTGCGACTGGCCGATGGAGCGAAACAATTCTCCCTGCTGTGTCTGAAGAAATTCTGGAGGCAAGAGACCGGATCTGTCTCAAACGACGTTTATATATGTCCTAATCAGTAGGGGCAGTGACCGGAAACATATGATCCCTATTTTGGCGTTTTCTGCGGGGTGTTGAAAAACGCCTGTCGACTGCTGTTGAAAGGTGAATTCCATAAAAACCCCCTCAGATTGAAAAATATTGAAAGAAAAAAAAATATTTTCAATATGTAACATATTGTTTCAAGTTGGCAGGCCAATTTACTCTCCTGCCGGATTTTGTCCTTAGCTTCGGTGTAGGTGGTGTGCTGCTTATTGTAGTATCTTGTTCGCACACGTCAGTGTCTTGTGATGGTGTGAGGTGTTCCGACACGCTATTCTTCGATAGATCCAAATATGCCGGTTTTAACCTGTCTATGGTAACCGTATCTTGTTTTTCATTTTTCATAATAGTGAAATACTTTGATATCCTCTCGACTACTTTGAAAGGTCCTGAATATGTAGCACAAAGAGGTGTTTTTACTGCATCTATGCGTACAAAAACATATTCGCAGTTGTTGAGGTCTTTTGGGATGTAAATTTCTTTTGTCTGTGTCCTTGTAGGTGTAAAAACCAAATCATTCATCCTTTGCTTAAAATTTTGAACAAAGTTTGTAGTTGGTTGAAAATGATTTGTTTTCTCACAAAATTGGCCAGGCAATGTCAGTGTGGTCCCAAAAACCATTTCGGATGATGTGCACCCTAAATCTTGTTTCAACACATTTCTGATGGACAACAAAACCAAAGGGATGTTTTCTAACCATGTTCCGGAATCGTTATTTGCTGTCAGAGCTGCTTTCAGTTGTCTATGGAAACGCTCGACCATTCCGTTCGCACAAGGATGATAAGCCGTAGTGGTTATGTGTTTCACTCCCAAAAGTTTTGTGAATTCCTCGAAAAGTGTTGATTGAAATTGTGCGCCGCGATCTGTTGTTATTACGGATGGACAACCAAAATTAGCTATCCAATCCTGCAATATTGCTTTCGCGACGGAATGTGCGGATGTATCACGCAAAGGAGTTACGACAGGCCATCTGGTAAATCTGTCGATTATTGTCAGTAGATATTGGTGGCCCTTTGCTTCTGGTAGTGGTCCAACTATGTCGATGTGTAAGTTGGTGAATCTACCATCTGGGTGAATAAATTGTCCAGGAGGAGATTTTGTATGTCTGCCTACCTTGCTAGTTTGGCATTTTAAACATACTTTAGTCCAGTCCGTTATGTCTCTATGCATTTTAGGCCATACAAAACGATCACTAATTAATTTTTTTGTAGCTCGTCTGCCTGGGTGTGACAAGTTGTGAAAATGTTGGAAAACTTTTTGTCTTAGTGAAGGTGGTATGTATGGTCTGGAATAGCCTGTGCTCGTGTCGCATAGAAATGTTTCTGATCCGAAAGGGACTGGTTGTGCCTTTAATTTTAAGGAAGTGTTCTTTTTTACTTCGTCTAATGTCACATCATTTCGCTGTTCTTCTGCAATTAGATCGAAGTTGAGTGTTTCCGAATTTATGGCATGAATAGTGGAACGTGACAAAGTATTTGCTACAATGGTATCTGTACCCTTGATGTATTGGATATCCGATGTAAATTGGGCTATATAGTCCAGTTGTCGGGTATCTCGTGGTGTATATCTTTCCATGCTTGTGTGTAAGGCGTATGTGAGGGGTTTGTGATCTGTGAAAACTGTAAAGTCTCGACCCTCGAGAAGATGCCGAAAATGTTTGATCGAGAGATAGATCGCAAGTAATTCCCTGGAGAAAGCGCTGTATTTTTGCTGTGCGTTATTCAATTTCACAGAAAAGAAAGAGATTGGTTTTTCTGTACCGTTTTGAGACTGGTGTAGAACTGATCCAATCGAATCTGAAGAAGCGTCCGTAGTCAGTGTGAGTAGTGAATTATCCTCATCACGGATGTAGGAAAGCTTTGTGAAATCTGCTAGTGCTTTCTTCGGGTTTTTAAATGCGATCAATGCTTCCCCTTCTACTGCAATTGTTGCATTTTTCTTTTTTTTGTTTGCGCAGTAAATTTGTGAGTGGGGTTAATATCTTTGCACAACCTGGAATAAATCTGCGGTAATAATTGATAAGACCGAGGTATCTTCTCAGTTGTCGTAATGTTGTTGGTTGTGGAAACTGCTATATCGCTCCCACTTTTTCTGGTATGGGCGCAATACCTTGCTCATCGACTACATGACCCAAGAATGTCAGTTGAGGAACTGTAAAAACACATTTGTTCACGTTGATTTTTAAACCAAAATGTGCCAGTCTCTCAAAAACCTGTTCTAGGTGTTCGTGATGTTCCTGCATACTTCGACTACCGATGAGAACATCATCGATGTATGCAAAGGCAAATGGTAATCCTCTCAAAACTTCGTCTATCAGTCTCTGGAAACTTTGAGCTGCGTTACGTAATCCAAAAGGCATTCTTGTGAATTCGTATAGGCCGAAAGGAGTAGTGATTGCTGTTTTTTCTATGTCTTCTTCCGCCACTGGAATCTGATAGTATGCTTTGACCAAATCAAATTTGGTAAAAATTTTAGTTCCTTGCAGACCTATGGCAAAATCGTGGATGTGTGGAATAGGATATCTGTCAGGAACTGTTTTAGCATTGAGGTGTCGAAAATCTCCACAAGGCCGCCAAGCCCCTGAATCTGGTTTTGGTACCATGTGTAGTGGCGAAGAGTATGGGCTACTTGATAGGCGGATGATTCCTAACTTTAGCATGTGTTGAAATTCGTCTTTTGCTATTTTGCACTTATCCGGGCGTAGTCTGCGTGGAGATGCATGAGTTGGTAGTCCGGTAGTTTTAATGTGGTGTTTAGCAGAATGGCGAATTTAATCCGTGTGCTTCAAAGGAGTCATTATGGATGGAAATTTTTTAAACTGTTCCTGTAAATCACTGTTAGTTGGTAAAGTACAGCTGATTCCTGTTGATTTGTACACTGATGTTATTCCTTTCATCGACAACTATGTTTCATTGTCGATGAGACAGTGTGTATACATGTTTACCGATAGACGAAAATGAGATAAAAAGTCTGCCCCGAGAATGGGTGTTTTTACTTGGGCTCGTGTAAAAATCCATGAAAAAGGTCGTCGCAGTCCCAATTTTAATGTTAGTGATGTCTCACCGAAGGTTTGGATTTTTGATCCGTTTGCTGCTTGCAACGTGTATTCTGATGGTGTAGACTTGCTGTTGGGTTCTGGTGGTATTACACTTATTTGTGCACCTGTGTCGACTAAAAAATGATATCCGGTATTGCTATCCCGGATGTAAAATAGACGACTAATTTGTTTGATTCCAGCAGTTAATGTCGTCTTTAATCGCTGCTGGAGCGTCCGTTTCCCGCCTGAGTCTGGTCAACATTGAAATTGCATGGTTTTATGCATTTCCTCGCCTTTTTTTCCAAAATTGAGATGATACCAGCAGGTATCGTGCGTTTGTCCCCATCTGGAGGAGGAATTTGACCGGCTCCGGTGATTCCTATGTGGAGAATAGGAATTGTCTCTGAAACGTCTCCGAGGTCGGTAAAATTGTTCTTGGTTGTTAAGGAGACTCTGGACCTTGAGTGTTAATTCTGACATGTTTTTTTCAAGCCTGGCTACAATGTCAGGTGTGTCTGTTTTTAGTGTCGGCACTGAAAACGCATACACGTTTGTGGCAGAGGAGACGAGCGGGCATTGAGAAGAAGGCTAGCCTGTTTAGCTACCCCTTTTCTTTCTAGGTTCGTTCGGCTTACTCTCTCCCTTTCTTCCTTTCTTTCTTTCTTATCTGTGTTTGACCCTTCTTTGCCTCTGGTGGTGAGACTCGCGAAATCTCGCCTATTCACGGTGGCCGGAGGTTTCTGACCAATGGGCGGCCGACAGGTCAGCTCGGCCATACGTGATCTTAAATCTATAAAGAAGGGGACGTTCCTTTCCTCTTCCTCTTTTTGCCTTCAGCGTTCTGGCCGGACGCACACAAAGAAACTCTCGTCGACAACCCCCCCCCCCACCACCACCACCAGCTCGAACGAGCTGTGTGGAGGAGGGGGTGAGAAAAAGGTAATCTTATTCACATCTTTCAATTCGATGAACAATTATTCGCATCCTTCAATTTGACGAACTTTTTCCTTCACACATTCACCATTTACAAATTAGCCACACAAAAGACATTCACATGCCTCGCATATATACACTTACAAGTACGAATCAAAGAACTCTATTAAACTCTATTAAATAAATTGTTTTGTTGATAAAAATGTTATTTCTTTCTTTTTTTATTAACGCCTATTCGTATATGTGTATAGCTTCCTAATTCCTTCGCTTTCTTTAAGGTAAGTTTAATGTTTTCTTCCTTCATCTTGTTTGTCTTAAACTGTTTTATTTAATCCCCACGTGGTCCGATGGTGGAAGTCTAATGGTGTGATAACATGCAGTTATAAAGGCATATATCACACTACCTATGGTAGGGGGATTCATAATCGCAAAACCATTTGTCCGAAATCCTTCGCGACTGTGGTTAAAATCCAAAAACCCTTTGTTCTTCTTTTGAATCTCCCGCCATAACAAACACTTCCACCCCGGCCATAATTGGTGACCTCTTCGACGTTAACACGCTAACTAAATCCTTCTACGATAACATAAATACAAATCCTTCTGATTAAATTTTAAGATACAAATAAATAAATAAAAAAATAAGATAACCATTTCTAAACTTAAAGACAAACAAATAAATTTAAATATTAATCTTATTTAGCGAAGGAAACTTAGAATAGAATACGGCAGTAAGTTAAACAAAAATTCATATACGAAGAAAATACAAGTCTACGAACTTAACAAAAAAAAAAATGAGCGTCTCACATCACAAAAAAAAAAAATCTCTTTCAAAAAAAAAAAAAAAAAAAAATCGTAAAACAAACAACAAAATTTCTTTCAACAACAAAAAAAAAAAAAATCTTTTCATAGAACAAACAAAATCTCTTTCAACAACAACAACAAAACAATCCTTTTCACGAAGCAACGCAAGAATCTTGAAAAACAAAAATCATTTCTAAAAAAAAAAACACAATATTTTATTACAAAAAAAAAAAACTTCTTTCAAAAACAAATTTTAACGAAACAAAAAAAACAAAAAAAAAAATCCTTTCACTGAACAAAGAAGGAAAGTGCTTTTCGCGAGACAAGGAGAGATGGGTCTACACAAAAAAAAAAAAAAAAATCGAATCTCTTTACAAAAAAACAGGAATCTTCCCACATGGCGCAAATATGCCGGACAATGAAAAATTCCCGCCAAACGCCATTTAAAAAAAAAAAATGGAGCTACAATGGGCATTACAAAAAAAAAAAAAAAAAAAAAAAATTTTTTAATGAAAAATTAATGACGTCAACCCGACAAAAAAAAAAATAAATAAATAAATAAAAAATAATAATAATAGTCTTATCAGTCGAGGAACAATGGAAGCAACAAAGGGCGCCAAGCGTTGAATCTCCCAAGCCAAATACAGCTTCGTGTGAGAAATCTACAACCTGAAAAAACCTGTATCAGCCAAAAGAATACTTGCACGAACGCGACCAAATTTCGACGCAAGCCTAAAGATTGTTTCCTAAAAATACCCAGCTTCGTCTAGAGACATTTCTTTCTCCTGATATTTCATCAGCCCAAGAATGTCTAGGTGAACGCTAAGTTCCAGCAGAAAAATACACATCCGAAAACTAAAACTACAAACAATACCAGCTTCGCGTGGCGGAAAATCTCAATGTGCACAAAAATTAAAATTTCGCCCGCGAACGCTAATTTTGCTGGAACACCCATATAACTTCAGCTTCATCCATCCCGGAATGAACGCTAAATCCTCGCTGATAAAGATTGTTGTTATATATATAAATAAATAAATACATAAAAGTAAAATTGAAATAGGATAGTGTCTATCGGGTAAGCTCCGCTTACTGGTGGGGGACTATTGTGGCAGAGGAGACGAGCGGGCATTGAGAAGAAGGCTAGCCTGTTTAGCTACCCCTTTTCTTTCTAGGTTCGTTCGGCTTACTCTCTCCCTTTCTTCCTTTCTTTCTTTCTTATCTGTGTTTGACCCTTCTTTGCCTCTGGTGGTGAGACTCGCGAAATCTCGCCTATTCACGGTGGCCGGAGGTTTCTGACCAATGGGCGGCCGACAGGTCAGCTCGGCCATACGTGATCTTAAATCTATAAAGAAGGGGACGTTCCTTTCCTCTTCCTCTTTTTGCCTTCAGCGTTCTGGCCGGACGCACACAAAGAAACTCTCGTCGACAAACCCCCCCCCACCACCACCACCACCAGCTCGAACGAGCTGTGTGGAGGAGGGGGTGAGAAAAAGGTAATCTTATTCACATCTTTCAATTCGATGAACAATTATTCGCATCCTTCAATTTGACGAACTTTTTCCTTCACACATTCACCATTTACAAATTAGCCACACAAAAGACATTCACATGCCTCGCATATATACACTTACAAGTACGAATCAAAGAACTCTATTAAACTCTATTAAATAAATTGTTTTGTTGATAAAAATGTTATTTCTTTCTTTTTTTATTAACGCCTATTCGTATATGTGTATAGCTTCCTAATTCCTTCGCTTTCTTTAAGGTAAGTTTAATGTTTTCTTCCTTCATCTTGTTTGTCTTAAACTGTTTTATTTAATCCCCACGTGGTCCGATGGTGGAAGTCTAATGGTGTGATAACATGCAGTTATAAATGTCATCTATTACACTACCTATGGTTGGGGGATTCATTATCGCAAAACCATTTGTCCGAAATCCTTCGCGACTGTGGTTAAAATCCAAAAACCCTTTGTTCTTCTTTTGAATCTCCCGCCATAAACACACTTCCACCCCGGCCATACGTTCTTTTCTGAGTTGTTACTTTCGTGTATTTTGTCAGCTACTTCTGCAAGTTTCTCCAAATTCAAGTCGTCTGGTAGTGATGCCAAAATTTGTGTAGTGTGGGCCTGGAGCTTGTCTGTCCATAACTTTTTTAGAACCGTGTCGGACATTGTATTTGATCCCAACAATGTGCGCATTTTTCTTAAAAGTTGAGATGGTTTCATGTCTCCTAAATTCAGGTTGTTGAAAAGGTCGTGGAGTCGCCTTTCGTTCGATTTGCCTGTTCGTCTTATTATGGCTTCCTTCAAAATGTCGTATGGTTTTTCCAGCGGCATGTGGTCTAAAAGGTCTACGACTTCTGTAGCTACGTCTGCTGGTAGTTTTTCTACCACGTACACGTAATTTGAATTTTGCGAAGTAATCTTTTTCGCCGTAAAAATTGCATTCAGCTGAGAAAACCACGTTTGTACGTTTGTAGGGTTGTATGTTGGCAAATTCACAGTCAATGTACATTCTGTCGGGTCGCTAAAAGCCATTGTTGTTTGAATACTGGAATCTTATTAAATAAATGTTCAACGGGGTCACCAAATTGTGGGGGATGCTAACGCATTCTATTCCTCTTAAATATTGAAAAAAACGAGCAAGAAAACGTCAACATTCAACACAAATGAAGGGCAAGTAAAATATCCAATACTCAAACATTTATATTAACAACAACAATTTATTTTGCATTTTTACACATAAAAATTATATTCCATATTTGACGAAAGTCTTGTAGTGTCTTTTGGATAAATGTCTCTTTGACGGCTTGAAAGAAATAGTGTATTTTTGTTATTTAAAGCAATGTCTCTTTAAATAAGTTTTGTAAGAAGAAAGACGCATTTTTTTTATTAAAATTCTACTCGATAATTTTTGGTGTACAAACCTATTTTTGCTTGATATATAAGTATTTCAAAGAGTTTTGCGGTTAATTTAATTGGAACTGCGATTTTCAGTGTTTTTCATATGTACGCTAATCTGTACAAGCACTAAAAGACGTATTTTGTTTGTGAATTGAAAAAGTGAAGTAATTTAAGTGACCTAAAAATCTATATTAAAAAAAATAAATAAATACTTCATTTTACCATCTATTTATTATTAAGAGAGTAGAAAGTGACTAACTTGGATTTACTTTCAACAACCTCGTAACTCTCGCTTCTCTTATTTTGTCCTTTTGTCTTCACATTCCATAACTGATGTTTCTGACAAAGGGGGAAGAATTGCTGTTTTCTGAGTCGGAATCTATCCATCTAACACTTATCGTTGGCTATTGTTTTGTTTTTTACCTTGAAGTATAGTATTTCTTTTTAGCTCCTAACATCAAGTGGCTTCATCCCTTGTCTGGAGCGACTTCCATAAAAAAATTTAATAAATACTGAAGATGTCATCATAAATCTGGATTTCCACCGATCTATTGGGGGTTGCCGGTCCTGTGCAGTTCTAGGAGGTGCACCCTCCCAGGCTTTGCCTCCCCTGTAAGTTTATTGCTTACTGTCTGAGGCGCCTCTACCGGGGAATGCCGACGGGGCTGCCCAGGCAATTTTTAAATGGCCAGAGTGCTCACCTCTCGAGCGCTGGCTTATCTAATCCCACTTTCCCGACCTTGTGTCACATCTTACCTTGTGGGAGGTAGATAAATAAATTTTTTTTAAATCATAATCTGAGAATTCCATGGGTACTGGGGATTTTTTCCAATCAGGGTTAGATTCATTTTTTGATTAAAAACATATTTTTCATGATTTTGTTGATTCTGAAAACTCGATCGAATTTTAATATTTATTATTACTTAATATTGTACACCTTCCGTGAAAAATGACGCAAAAAATTATGCTTCGGCAATGTTCGTACTAATATTCATTTCCAACTGAAAAACATTAGTACCCTTATAGCTGACGCACCCTGTTTCCGTGACTTCTCGTCGTCAACGTTCGGGCAGGTTTCGGAAGTGCCCGAGAGTTGACGAAAGTATCAACCAAGAAACATTTGCTTATAAACAGTTTGTTTTCGTTAAAATAAGGAAACAAAACAAAAAAAAACTGCTTAGAAACGGTCGTTGCGGTGTTTTTATGTTAACAAGAAAAAAATTGACAAAGACTGTAAAAAAACAAAACATTGAAAAAAAAAAATTTTTTAAACAAAAACATTTGCTTAAACAAATCAAACAAAATCATGTTTTGAAACTTTCCAGTGCACAAACGAAACATATTTTTTAAAAACATTTAATTAACAATGGTCTCTTTTAGAAAAAAGAACAAAAATAAGGATCTAATTACTAACTAGCTATGGTTTGTTCGTTCTTTATTTTTGTATATGTATTTTAGTTTGATTTTCTTCGTCGTAATTTATCGACTGCTAGTCTTCAATTTAGTTTTGTCAGTTTTCGCTTCGTCAACTCTCGGGCGCTTCCGTGATCTGTCCGAACGTTGACGACGCGAAGTCATGGAAACTCTATAAGAGTACAGCATTTTCTGTTATTTAGCCGACGTAGACACATATTGCCGGCTTAGAGAAAAATAATTCAAAATATACACGTTCACATTTTTTTAATAAGATTTTTAAAATTCGGTTT
>OY744522.1:196167129-196282129 GCA_963556195.1 Sepiola atlantica
AACGTAATATGTGATTAGGTTGTCCGGAAAACAATGAATGATTTCAGAAACAAACATTTATTCATGAAGTTCATGTGGAACCCATTCATTTAGATTTTCAACCTGAACAATTAATTTCAGATGGTTGAACATCGTTAAAATACTGACATCAAATGCCTAAGCTATTTCTGTCACACTTTAACGTGGCTTTTGTTCAAGCTAATTTCATTGTCACGGGTGCATCGCTGTTCATCTACCTTCTCCATTTCAAGGCTCACATTTCCAACACGATTGATGCAAATCTTTGTTACTTATATGTTAACTTTGGAAGGATGTTCTTATTGACTCTTATCGATGGTATATAAACACGGTGAAAAAAAGAATGCCCATGGCATGCATATGAACATTTATATGCAAAATTAGGGTTAAATAAGTATTTCCCTTGGAAAAAATTGTGAGTAAAAAGAAAATATGTAAAACATAGATAAATATTGGATGCATTTCGATTTTGCAGCCCGACTGGTGAAGAAGTCTTCTCATAAAAATCGGTGATATTTTTGTATATTATGTAAATGTATGTTCTCGAGATGGGCAGAAACAATTGTTTGAAAATAAAACTGTTTTTGAAGGATATATGAAATGTTGTTCCCTAAATAACTAAGGCTTTACATTGTATATATATATATATATATATATATATATATATATATATATATGTGTGTGTGTGTGTGTGTGTGTGTGTGTGTGTGTGTGTGTGTGTGTGTGATTATTTTTATTCATACAGACATGTGGAAATCTGCGACACTGGCATGTCGATGCTATCGATCTACAGCTGTTAAAAGCTGAGATCTCATCTCAAATGGCTAAATTAGACAAATGCGATACAATGGAGGTCGCGAGAATAGGAAGTGACTCATTGACAAAGACAAAAGAAATGCGGGGGTGTCAATTTCCATTGTTCAGGACAGGTGACTAAGAAATGAATACCGGACACGACATTTAGGAGTGACGGCGTTTTGCGACAGTTTGACGACAGTGGGGTAGGTTAGTTTGACGGCAGTAAGGTTTATGGCAAAAAGTTGACGAGTTTGGGTTTGGAGGAGAAGCAGTTAGGATCGAACCTCCCAAGAGAGCGGATCGGACCGGGAAAACGATGAGATGAGCTGACGACTTAAGCAACGACAATAGGGGTCTCGACAGTCCACGACGGTGTCACACACACTCATAGTTCAAACTAAGTTATACACAACGTATATGTGCTCGTGTAATTTATCGAAAGTTGTGTTTCTTTTATTTTAACTTGTGGACCAGTGCTGTGCTCTCGACGATTCGTCAGTGGATAGACGACTCGGCTGGACGATGAAGACAAAGAAGAAGGCCACGGAAACACAACGTTGGGGTCGATGGTCGTCGGGTGGGGCAACATGGTTCGACAATTGGCGCCGATGACCAAGGTTGACCCTTACAAGAAAAGAAAGACAGAAAGACGCATAGAAGAGAGAAGACTTCTGTTGAAGCGAAAGAAAAAAAAAAGAAATTGATCGAGAAAAAAAAACGAAAGAAAAAACAAACAGACAGAACGAACAATGAAAGCAAAACAAAGTAAAAGATTCCGAACGCAGGCGAAAACAAAACGAGATAAAAAGAAAGAAAGGAAGAAAGAAACAAAAAAGGAACACACACGGACTCCCACAAAAAAGAAACAGGTTTCTCTTCACGCACGCAAAAAAATATCGGCTCTTTAAAACATTATTTTTAAATTCTGTTTCGATGAAAAGTTGCTTTATTTTTTATAGTTGGAATTGAAACATTTTTGTTTTTACTGGTAGCGATTAAGTTGCGGCAAAGAGAGAGAGAGGGGGAGAGAGTACATACGTTTTTTTCGTAACCTATATAAACAAATATTACGATTATACTTAATATTTCATACTTTCTATAGATATATATATTTTTTTTTTATCTTACTGAAATTGGTAGTGTTCACTTTAATGTTATTTGTATTTAATTTAAATTTAGAAAATATTTTAAAAGAATTGAATTTAAAAAAAGATATTAATTTGAAAAAAAAAAAAAACACTAGCCGCTAGATGCAATTTTTACTAGTTGGATTCAGAGCGAAAATCTCCAAATCTAGCGAGAAAACCGCTAAATTGGCAGTACAATATTAGTAGTCGCATGTGTGGGAGGGTAGTTTCAGACAGCATGGTCCTTTGAAGGTATTGCTGGCTTCGGGGTTTGAAAAGGTAGGCGCGATCGGCGATGAAAGAGAGAACGAAAGAGGAGAGGCAGGAAAGAGAGAAAGAAGGATTGGCCAAGATGAGAAAGAGAGAGATAGCCGACAACGGTAGCAGTAGAGGGGGGGGGGGCATCCAGAAAAAAAGTTTTTTTTCTTAATATGATAAAAGTTTATTACAATTTTTTCCCCTGAATGTTTTAAATTGAATTGCAGATATTTTGTTTAGATAGAAACGAGAATCAAGTCGTCTATTTACTTTCAGTTCAAAAATAAGATCGCAACTTGCTTAAGATCTGGTCGGTCTCTCGAAAGGAAAATCATTTGAACACAAAATGCGAAATGTTTGTCCAAGAAATAAAACAATCATTGAATTGAGAAGGAAAAACGAATAATAGTTAGTTGATGAAATGTTTTTTTTTTCAAAATCAATGGGTCGATTAGTTAACCTCGCGACTTATATCGCATATACATAAGTAGCCTTGGATTTAGTGGGTTTAATGAATGCCTGTTTACATCAGAGGGTACAGACAATATTAACACTTGGAATGTATGGTTGGCCTCAGAGTTTGGAAAAGTAGGGGTGATAAAAGAGAAGAGAAAAGGGACACCAAGTTAATTTGCTAGGAGAATAGCAGGTCATATTGCGTGATTTGTTAAGGAATCTGACGAGCTCTCTGACTGTTGGGCGGGCTCATTGTGCGTTCCGTGTAGGTGAAAGGGTGGTAGTTAAGATACATTTAACGGAAATAGATGAACAATGAAGTGGGTATTTGCATTGAAGTCATGGTGATTGACTTGGGCAGAGGATTTGGTGGAACACAAGCAGTGGGATGCTGGGAAAAGAGGCATCCGGGAATTCAAACATTAGATAGGGATATGACGCAGTGAAACGCTGTCGATAGGAACTGTCTTCCACTTCGCATTTAGGAGTGACGGCGTTTTGCGACAGTTTGACAGTGGGGTAGGTTAGTTTGACGACAGTAAGGTTTATGGCAAAAAGTTGACGAGTTTTGGTTTAGAGGAGAAGCAGTTAGGATCGAACCTCCCGAGAGAGCGGATTGGACCGAGAAAACGATGAGATGAGCTGACGACTTGAGCAACGACAATGGGGGTCTCAACAGGACGGTGTCACACACACTCATAGTTCAAACTAAGTTATACACAACGTATATGTGCTCGTGTAATTTATCGAAAGTTGTGTTTCTTTTATTTTAACTTGTGGACCAGTGCTGTGCCCTCGACGATTCGTCACTGGATATACGACTCGGCGTTGGGGTCGATGGTCGTCGAGTGGGGCAACATGGTTCGACACAAAGATCGAACCTTCGATATTGATGTCTATGGTCCAGCGTCTTACCAATGGACTACAACGCCTTGCCTTGAAATAAGTACGATTTTCATCACCTAAATATTTAATGTATTTTTATGTAATTATTTTTATTGGTGATTGCAGCGTTCGTTGTTTTTGCTTACTACTACTATTTCGATTGTTTCACTCTCTCAGTGATTAAGATGCACAAAATTGCATTATGTATATATATATATATATATATATATATATATATATATATATATATATATATATATATTATTATTTAATGTATATACGTATACTATTATAAAGTGATATTATTGTGTTTAGATTTTCAGTATTTACTTGCACGGTGCTCAATCCGTGAGTAAAGTATAGTAGTAGAGTATGAACATATATTTATAGCAAGTAAGCTACAGAGTGTAATATATATTCATACACTACTATATATATATATATATATGTATATATATATATATATATATATATATATATATAAAGAGAGAGAGAGAGGGGTGCGCGTACGTCATAATTTGGTATTTCTTTGAAACATAAGAACTGTGTGTTGGTCTTTTGCAATCTGTCCCCAATGATTAGTGAGTCTCAAATGGATACTGCTTGTTTTGCTAAACTTCCCATGGTATGTATATATATATATATATATATATATATATATATATATATATATATATAAATCTATCGCATAAATCGTTTTTGCATGATTTCCATCTATAAAATAAGACCACGCCCCAAACTTTACAACTAAATATCTCGCTTTCAAAATCAGAATCTTTTTGATTGTTTTCAACTCTGAAAGAAAAATGTCTAAAATTATCGCCCATTTATACATGCGCGCATGCGTTATAGAGGTGATCCACCGGAAGTTGCCGGTTTTCAGCCATTTATGCTTTGCATTGAGAATGCAGTAAGTTTATTTTAGGAATCAATTACTGATTTGTAATACGCACTAAAAAGAGTCTATTTTTTATGAAATCGCAAAATATGCGTAGATAGCAACAGCTAATATTAAAATAAATAATAATTCGTAATGGTTGAAAAAATGTCTCGATTTTTTTTAGATAAGGACTGATCATTTGTATTATTTGGCTTATTCGGACTACTGTTCTCATCTTGGATGTTATTCTCACAACGTTTCCAACTTCCGACATTCTTTAGGTGTGCCTTGTCCAGTTTTAGAAATTGCACGGAATTGGACCCGTGGCTCAACGGATAAAATGCTAAATAATAATTAGCTCTAAGTTGCAGTCTTGTAGAGGTTTTAGGTTCAATCCTCATTACAGACGATACTAACTAATAATATAAAAAACTAATTGCTTAAGAAATCTACCCGATCATGGCTTCCGGAACAAGAACAATTTATTCCCGTGGATTAAATAGTATTAGGTTCGTATAGATTCACCTGAAGAAGGTCGGAAGCTACATCGGCCGAAACACTTAGACATTGAAGAGAAAGAAGAAAAGAAGGAATGAATAACAGTTTTTTAAGATGCGTTTATTTATTGATGAAAATATTATTTCAAACAAAAGCTCGACAGATCTGTGATGACCCAGCGAGACAAATGTTCACCGTGTGACGTCACAATTTTGGGATTCTATGACCTTTTCTAGCCATGAATAAATTCGGACCAGCACACGAAAATTCAATTTCATATGAAGGCGGAGAAGCTTTTGATTAGTTTAAAATACATCCATTTTATATTTATTATTTTTACCGGATGTTCTGCGTCGATCAATATGCGCAAAAACCATTTTGCACACTTTTTGTTTGGATGATGCAGTATGGAAATTTTGTCTCATATACACAACCACAAAAAATTCTATTTGAAACTTAAGCAGGAGAGACTAACGAAAACGTTTGTTTTTTTTACAATTTAAGCGTAATATACCAAAGAAAATAGCATTTTTAGTAACTTCAAACCCCTTGTATCGATCCGACCGAAAGGTTGAGAGATATTTTTCAATCCACAAACCAATTCTGAGTAAGTTTTATTTATTGAAACCATTTAAGCATACAAGGCCAACTGAAATTGCATTTGAAAATAACTTGAGAACATTTGTGTCAACTCAACCCACATTTTAGACACATATTCAAGACTAGTGTCGCACTCGACGACACACCCACTCCATAATCGCTGCAGTTTAAAAAAAAAGATTTATTGAAATCATTTAAATGTCATCGATCAACCAGCAAAATTAGCCCCTCATACAGATGCGAGGACACGTCTAAAACACTGGATGATTGACTGTCATTTTTATTTCAAAGCAGAACTTCAAAGTGTAACGGCTAAATTTAACTAGGAAAATAAGCAAAGACTCTCATTTGGCTCTGTAGTTACCATATTGAGCACTTTTAGTTAGCATACAACATACGATTATGTAAACGTTTTTAGGTTTTCTATGATTACTTTCTTCTCATCAATATTTGCTACCAAATGACACACTTCTGCTGATCGGTGAAAACCGTGAAACCAATAACCACAATGACACTTGTGTATTTCTCTCAGTCTTTCTCAAATTAAATTGACATAAAAATAAAATGCAAATTTTTTTAAATATTTATAATTATATATATATATATATATATATATATATATATATATATATATATACGAGAGGCGTTCAATAAGTAATGGCCCTGACCCATTTCCCATAGCAGTACATTAATGAAACTTGGCACAGTTACTAGTCTTTCTCTACATAGGAACCACTCAGAGTCATGCATTTCTCCCATCGTTTGATGCACCGATTTTGTAGAACACCCCAGGTTGGTCCTCCAACCACGTCGTAATTTCAGAAATCAAGGCTGCATCATCTGGGAAACGCTTTCCTTTCAAAAACAACTTCATGGCTGGGAAGAGATGAAAGTCAGAGGGTGCAAGGTCAGGAGAGTAAGGAGAGTGGGGGAGGATTTCATAATCACACGCCCGTGCTTCTGATCTGGCGACATGCGAGTTGTGGAACGGACCGTTGTCCTGCAGGAGGATATAACCTTTGCTGATCTTGCCCCACCCCTAGATTTTGATAGCTACTCCGTCCTGGTCACAGAAGACTATAAGCATGACCTTGCCAGCGGAGGGCTGCACCCTTGCCTTCTTTGGAGGTGGTGAGCCCAAGTGCTTCCACTGAATTGACTGGCTTTGGTCTCTGGATCATATTGATGGACCCAAGTTTCATCCTGTGTAATCAGTCTTTTGAAAAACTTTGACTCATCTTGGCACATCTCCAAATTCATCCTGGAGCACTCGACGCGTTCTTGCTTCTGGAAAGGTGTGAGCAACGTGGGAATCCATCTGGCAGACACCTTATGCATATGCAAATGGTCATGAATGATAGTTTCCACAGATCCTGTACTAATTTTGACCTCTTGGCCTATTTGGCGAATATTAATACGTCGATCTTTCAAAATGGCAGCCTCACATTTACGGACAGATGCCTCATCAATGGCAGAAGAAAGACGACCAGGTCTGGGAGCTGTTTCCACAGACTTCCGGCCATGTTTGAATTCACGATGCCAACGTTTTACAAGGTCATATGATGGGGCATCATCACCATAAGTTTCTTTCATTTTATCAAAAGTCTCCTTTGGTGTGCGTCCTTTCAAATACAAAAAACAGATCACTGCGCGACACTCAACTGGCTCCATTTCACACCTGACTCAGTTCAAACACCTGTGAATCAGAAACCACAATTAGTTCAGAGCTGTTTTTTGCACCATAAATCATACAGATATAACTCATTACACATGCAAAATTTCATCTAGATCAGACAAATGGTGTTGGATAACCACCGAAATTAAACGTCACGAGAAGCAAAGGGGGGGGGAGAGAGCTTATTTATTACTACCGGCAGAAATCCTTCCGACTGAGGCAGTTCTCCAAAACCACCTCACAGTTCGCTATTACATCCTCTCCGGCCGAAAACAACGCGAAATGTTCACGAGAGGATTAATAGTGATTTCAATCTTTTTTCTTAATACTTCTGATGATACAATCTTCATAGACATTTTCATAGTCATTCTTTAAGCAAACATGTTTCTCAATAATTTTAACACATTTTGGAGAGTCATTTTTCAACAGGGACCTTAAACACACTTTTCTTAAGAGTCATTTAAACAGATTTCTAAACACATTTTTCAAGAGTCCAAAAGTCACTTTGAAACACAGTTTCCAGATATTTTACATTATAAGAAAGTTACCTTTGTAGTTCTCGTCCGTGCTGGCCCTCATCTTGTTACTGGCTGTGATCGCCGCGCGGCACCTGTTTTTGTGGGCAAATTCTATCTTTAAGCAGAGGATAAAGACACTCGAGGTCGGATTTTCTGAGAGATTTCTTTTGTTCTTTTTATTTCATACTTTCATTCGAGTGGAGGGGTTTCCATTATTGGTTCTTCATTCACATCTTCCTAGGTTCGTACTGTGTGGGACGTTAGACGCTGTTAGTTTTTCTTAGTAGCTTTGGCCCATATCTCTTCGATTCACACCTCAACTCTTGCATTCGAGAGCTACCTCATGCGCTCGCCACAAGCTTCCATGGTGGTCTGATTTAGATACAGCCCTTATCGCGAGCGATTACATTCTTGGGAAAACTTTGCTCGCTTTTCCGAAACGACGTTGTCGCTTCGAGCTCCCATAGCGGACTGATTCTAAAAAGCTAAGTTCTTGTTCTCCGTGGTGACGTAATCATCATTCCCACGCACGAGATGGGGACAAAAACGACTCACTCTGATCTCTGACTCAAAGGTCACGTCAGGTGTCTAAATTTATTATGACTATTCTTGGATCAAACACTTCTCTGAACTCACTTCTGAGTCCAGAAACAAAACCTATTTTTCAATAACAAAATTAGCTATTTGATACTAGTTAACCTACTGTGCCTTGCATAATGGGGCCCTACAGTACTGTAACAATGGAAGTGGGTCAGGGGCATTACTTATTGAACACCCCTCGTATATATATATAAGTTATGGGTTACATCTTTTGGTCGGCTAATGATCGTTTTGGTTTATAACCTGTTTTTTTTATCGCGAGTGAATCCAGAGACGAAAATCCCGATAGACTCTAAAGTGTATATTATTAAATAAACGCGCGTGCACATACATACATACATACATACATACATACATACATACATACATACATACATACATAATTTGTTTTGTTATTATTTTGTTATTTTATGCTAATGACAGCTCATAGCCATAAACACGTGTCCATGTCTTCCATTTATGCACGCAAAAAGTAATTAATTAAATATATATATATATATATATATATATATATATATATATAGTACATGTATTGTATTAGTTTCTGTAAGTGTAAATCCGTTGAAACTCAAGTGTTTATAAAAAGTGCTCAATAATTAGTAGAGCTGTTTATAAGTATAACTTTTTATTTATACAAACATTATTGGTTACATATGTGCATACATGTTTCAGTTGCACTCTTCGCAGAAAGTCAACCTCATCAGACCAAGGATTCAGAGAAATGGGATGGATTTGTAGATTGTTCTCCCCCGAATAAATCTTTGTTTGGGATTGGTTATTTTCTATTTCTTATGAATTGGTATCGGATTACCTATTTTACTTG
Organism: Sepiola atlantica; assembly: GCA_963556195.1. Classification (NCBI taxonomy): domain Eukaryota; kingdom Metazoa; phylum Mollusca; class Cephalopoda; order Sepiida; family Sepiolidae; genus Sepiola; species Sepiola atlantica. The sequence goes on from OY744522.1 coordinate 196,176,266, forward strand.
TTGACCATTCTTCAGCCTTTTTATGACCTACCCATCTTTATTTTATTACCTCCTTAGCCCTTTCAACTCTGTTTAAATTCTCCAAGTTTTACAAACACATTTAGGCATAAGTATCTTATCTATCAGTAAAATACACACATATAAACATATTTAATAGATACACAAGTACATATAAACAAACAGACATCAATATACACACACATCTAAACATGAACACACACAGATCCACTTTCAAGCAAAACATATATTTAAAGTACGTACTTGCGTATGAATATACTTTTAGTATATAAAACAGTTTCAATATATAAATTAATTTTAATACAAGAAATACACACGCCTGTACAAGTAAGTAATAAGCACAACACATATATATACATACACGAACACACATACAAATATATATACACATATACATACACATACACATACATACACATACATACATGCATACATCCACAACGCGAATATACATATATATATACATACATATATATATACATATATACATGCAATACATATGCATACACACGTCTAGACCACACACACCCATATACATATATATATATATATATATATATATATATATATATATATATATATATATATATATATATATACATAAACATACATTCATACACATACAAAGCGTATACAAACTTAATACATAAACATATACAAGCATGTACATAGAATATATAACCCCGACTATAAAAATATAAAGACTAAACACAAATGTATACGCGTATATCCATAGCTGGATACACATAACATACATGCACAATGCATAGATACCTATACACATACATACACACATAAACTTATATACAGCAGACACATAGACAAATAAATAAATATGCCATTACTCACCTATACGTACACAAGTAATGAATATAGAATGCAAATAAAATATGAATATAAAAATAAAATTAAAATTCTTCACCAGTATAAACATACTTGGACAAATAAGATATCAGTAAAGTATCAATACCCATACATACACATATATTTCGATCAAATCACGCATACATACATACACATACATATGCTCATCAACACATATACATACCTACATAAACCATACAATTATATACTTATACACCCTTACAGATACGCGTACACTTTCCTACCCATATAGCATAGAAATACATAAAATTACATAAAATCAGTATATATGCCTACAGACACCGTGCGCACACATATGCGAGTGTACACAAATACTAGCACGCATGTACACAAAACAGGACCACATGTACACAAGCATCCATAATTCAGTAATTAAAACCATTCATTATTGCTCCAATCTATCTCAGCTTAAATTACTTACATTAAAAGGTAAATACCATAAGGACAAGTAAGCCAATAAAATATAGCGCATGTAATTCCATTAGTTAATTCTACATATACATAAATACACATACATATACACGTGCATACATATATACACATATATACATATATACGTGGTAACCATGCGTATGCGCTATATATATATATATATATATATATATATATATATATATATATAGTCTCGGAAGTTTCTCAACCATTAAAACTATATAAAAAAAAAATTTTTTTTAAATAAATTATAGTCCCAAGTCTTCTAGTGGAAAATCATTCATGTAAGTCAATTTATTTTTTACAGTTATTATATTAGTTTGTTTCTAACACTATTTTAAGGGATCATCAGTTGTTTACCATGAAAAACTGTTTCGGGAATTTAATTTATATATATATATATAATTTATTAAAAAACTATATGTTACATATTTCAGAAACGTACCGCGGCTTCATCACGATGGACTGACTTTTTTTTATTTTTATAAAACTCTATGCCCAGTGGAATCGTCAGCATTCTGAGTGAAGCAAAACCGCAGTACGTTTCTGAAATATGTAACATATAGTTTACAAATAAATTATATTAGCTCTCACTCCTCTGCGATCGAACACTTTATTGATTTCTTCTTTTCAATATAACCTAACACACACACACTATATATATATATATATATATATATATATATATATATATATATATATATATATATATAGTAAGCTATGAAAATATATTAATGGCAATTAAGCTACACAGAGGCTCCCGCCTTTCATCCCCAGGGGGAATCTTCATCTTTTAGCCTGAAGATTCTCCCGGGGATGAAACGCGGGAGCCTCTGTGTAGCTTAATTGCCATAAATATATTTTCATAGCTTACTACCTAGCTCTACTTACGTGTTGAGCACTGTTGAAGTAAATACTGAAGATTGATACATAAAAATTATACATGAAATACTAATATATATATATATATATATATATATATATATATATATATAGAGAGAGAGAGAGAGAGAGAGAGAGAGAGAATAAAGTAGAATAAATATGAAACTAAAAGTAAGCTTTTAGTAAATAGAACCTATAGTGAAATGGTTTAAGCTCAATATACGAGATAGAGCAATTATAAAGATAGATGAACGAAGAGTGATAAACATGTACGAATGTCCAGATTTATTTCAAACTTCGATTGTTCAATGCAAGGTATATTCTGTAATAAAATTATGTTTATCATTCTTTCCTTAAGTCAAGGCTTTTCAAAGATCGAGATTTTATCATCAGAGGAATTATACAGATATATAAGTTGGCAGTATGAAAGCCAAAATTCAGCCTTGGCTTAAGGAAAGAATAATAAACATAATTTTATTACAAAATATACCTGTCCCTTTCACACGACGTGAGATGAATGGGATTGATGCCTTCGACTTGTTAGTTTATGGCTATTTACGCTAGGAAGTATGTCGGGGTCAAAATATGTTACAGCCTAGCATGATGTATACTTTACATCCCCTGTCCCCCTATCTACTGCCAGCCATTCCCAATGACAATAAATGCAAGTGAATACAGAAGATCCGATAAGATTTGAACTCGGATCGACAGGATTCCAGAGTTCACGTCGATATTCATTACCCTCAAAACAAATGAGGAGAAAAGAAGGGCCTCTTACCGCCCGAAGGATGATACCTGAAGGGTTGCAACGTCTAGCTACACTGAGAAAGCGTCATACGGCGAAACAGTTGTCTGTGGATGGCTATCTGTCTATCTATCTATCTCTTTCATTCTCTTTCATTCTCTCTCTCTCTCTCTCTCTCTCTCTATCTATCTATCTATCTATCTCTCTCTCTCTCTCTCTCTCTCTCTCTCTCTATATATATATATATATATATATATATATATATAGAGAGAGAGAGAGAGAGAGAGAGAGAGAGAGAGAGTAAATTTCGCGAACAACAAAATCGTAGGATAAATTTCGGTACTACTCCAGATAATGCGCCTAATTTCCGTGACTGCTCTGCCGCAGCGATCGGGCAGGTCGCGGAAGCGCCCGAGAGCTGTCGAGTCGAAAACGAGGCTGTAAACAAAACTGGAAAAAAACCTGACCAATCAGGTTGCTGCAAAGCAGTTTATAGCAAGCAGCCGATAATAATTGGAAGGAATCGCTAAGCAAAACGCAAAATGAATTTCCAGCAGTAGGGACATTCTTTTCGCGATCCAGGATTTAAATATCAACCATACTGAAACTAATCTACCTGTGGTCCCAGGATATGGCAACAGGGAAGAAATTACGCAAGGAATGAAGAATTGTGGACATGAAGAATTTTCTGCGGGAGGTCTGCATGGAACATCTGTTGCACAACCCTCGGCGATTCGGAGGCCCAGGGCATACGGTGGAAATAGACGAGTCTCTATTTAACCGCCGTAAAAACAATGTTGGACGTGTTCTCCAGCCGCTTGTCTGGGTCTTCGGGGGATTCGACCCCGCAGAGAAGGGTTAGGGTTTCCTAACAGGAATGCCGAAACCCTAACCCTTCCAATAATCAAACAGTACATCGGACCTGGGACCACACGGTAGTATCCGATTATTGGAGGGCGTATAACAGGTTAGGAGAGGAGGGGTATCAGCACCTTACGGTGAACCACAGCGAGAACTTCGTGGACCCGACAACGGGTGCTTGCACCAACCACGCCGAGAGGATGTGGAAGGAAACGAATCCCCCCCCCCCACCAAAAAAAAAATATATAACAAAAAACTTGCCTAATTGTAAAAAAAAACTAAAAAATGGTTCCTTTTGCCTACTAAAACAATAAAAAAAAAAAAAAGTTTATTTATAGTTCTTCAGCTATGGTTTGTTCATTTCTTTCAGTTTTTATAAAAATGTATGCATTTTTTCTTTCCGTATTCATCGTCTTATATTGTCGTCTGCCAACCTTCCATTTTCACGATTTTCGGTTTTGTTAATACAGCTTCGTTTTCGTCTCGACAGCCTCGTTTTCGACTCGGCAGCTCTCGGGCGCTTCCGCGACCTGCCCGATCGCTGCGGCCGAGCAGTCACGGAAATTAGGCGCATTATCTGGAGTAGTACCTAAATTTCAGAGGAAACATTTTTTTAAATCAATGAAACGGGCGGGTGGAAAACAAAAATTGCTAAAACTGTCCTTACGGCCTTATCGTCTGACCCTCTAAGAGAAAACGTCAGAATGATAAATTAAAAGCTAAGAAAATCGAATGAGATATGAGGGGGAAATTGTTTAAGTTGGAGAAAACGATTGAGGGAAAAAAAACGTAAATCTCTCAACGTTATGGTGGATTTGAATCATTAAAGATCTCCAACTAATGCTTCAAAATCTTTTGTCTACCCAGACTAGGTCGAGAATTGTTGATAACTAACGCCTCAATAATATTGAGATGGTAGTTCGACCTAGCACTGTGTAAAACAGAAAACCACCCATCGGAATACTTGTCAGAACAACTATTTGTACAAACCACGTGATTACCGATGGCTGATTCATATGTTGAAAGTTCCCGGATGATCTCGAAATCTTGTGTAAGCGAATATCACGTGGTATGTGTTGGGATATTCTCATTTCTAATCTTTGGGATGTCTTGCCAACGTAGTCAGCTCCACACTGACACAGGAATTCTTTTGAATGGCTGGCAAAACATCCTTACGAAGAGAAGAGAAAAAGGTTCGAGTCGTGTAAACTACTCTCAGCATGATTGCTGGAAAACAACGTTGAGTAGAAGAAGAAATCCTTTTGACAATGTCAAGGCCGTCAGAACCTAACCATGGAAGTTTCAAATAAATAGGGTATCGTGACGGGCCAATAAATTGACCACCATTAAATATAGCAACTTTGCGTGCAATGGTGCTTTTATGATATTGATGGAATATCCATTAGCAAGAAAAATATTAGTAATTTCACTAAGTTCTGCATTGAGTCGTGTTTGTGAACAAATCATAAGTGCTCGATGAGTGAGAGTTCCAATAAGATTTATTTTTCTTGATCTTGGGGCAAAGGAAAACCAATTAAAATAAAGGCCTTTAAACGTTGGTTTTCTATACACAGAGGTTTAAAACGATAAACCAGTTTTAGACACTAAAACATCAAGGAATGGGAGGGAACCACAATCCTCGTCCTCCATACAACGATGGATGCAAGTCAGAAAGAAGACGAAGAAACTGTTCAGCATCACTCCGTGAGGGAAAACAGGAAAAAGTGTCATCAACGTAACGTGTGTAAAAAGCCGGCTTTGTCATTTTGGAAAATAATTGGTTTTCCAAAAATGCAACGAAAATGTTGGCTAACGATGGACCAAGTGGGCTGTCCATGGATATACCATCAATTTGCCGATACATTATAGTGTTAAAACTGAGGGAAATTGATTTAATAGAAAGTTCCATCAGTTCAACAAAAATTCGTTCAGGAAATTGTGGAGATTTTAAGGGGCCATGCAAAAGATAATCTGCACATATACCAATGGTCTAAATCCAAAGCTACATTGGTAAACAGACTACTAATGTCAAAGGAAGCCAAGAACTCGGTATCCTTTGAGGGAGATAATTTGTGTATATAAGACACATATTGAAAGGAATCAGAGATACAATAGGCCGAATAAAAAGTAAGTACGGGCTTAAGAATATCAACTAACCATTTCCCAAGTGCATGTTGTGCAGAACCCAACATTGATAGAATAGGCCGTAAAGGAATGTTGGGTTTATGAACCTTGGGTAAGCCGTACATTCTAGGCCTTTGATAGCCGATAGGTCGTATTCTTTCATATATCTCTTTAGAAATAAACTTGCTTTTATAAAGTTGAAGAAACCTTTTCTGGATTTTTATTTCCATACGAAAAGTGTCATCATAGCTTAAACCATCCATCTTGAAAAAATTATTTTTATCATCCAAAATGTTACACATTTTGGAGATATAATCAACTTGGTTCAGGATTACAACGCCTGATCCTTTGTCTGGACGAGTGATATAAATATCAGAGTTCGACTTAAGTAATTCGCAGTTTCAAAATGATTTTTCTGCCAAATACAATCGCTAGATTTAGTACGTATAGCAGAAAACCTCTGACCTAATTCACCCAACTGGATTTTAACGCTAGTTAATTCATCAGTGGAAATAGGCGAATGTCTTTTTAGTTGAGAATATAATAGTTCAATCTCACTAAATATGTTGATTTTATCAACGCGGAGGGGAGGAATGAAAAAATTCTAAGCCGACAGACAAGACAAATTTTTCAGTATTGGATAGAGCATTAGACGAATAATTAAATATATGTTTATCCGAATATGTTCTAGTGCCGAACTTCTTGGTAATCAAATTCTGCAAATATTTATTATACGAATAAGTGGTTTTGTTGAGCGTGAAAATATCGCCATTAGACAAAAACTTTGCAAAGCGAAGTTTGTCAAAGAAAGAAAATTCTTTCATAATCATAGCTCAAAGTTAGAGGATACTTACTTTGCAATGAATTATACGAATCGGAGTTAAATAGGAGTTCGTCTTGTAAAAATACACGTTGAACTGCCAACGAATTTCTACATTTAATTTTAGAAATTCGGTGACAGATATAACCGGGAGCTACATGATTTAAGTGGCAAGAAAATTTATCCTACACCTCAAAACAATTTATTTTTTATGCGTATGACGTTGGTTAACGTATATAAGTCAGATTCAATCTATATTCAAATAACCATATTTTTATTTTATTATTATATTTTTATTTTTTCACATTTCCAAAAAACATAACATTTCTGTGAGATATATTTTACGGTCCGTTTCATTTGTCGTGAACCAAACAATATTTGTATGTGAATATCGTCTCTTCAACGCTACAAAACTATCAGAGAAAGTCACAAAGAGTAAAAAGTTCTTGGGGAAAAAAAACTAAACTATACAGTGGTTCATTTTTGGGCGAAACCAAATAAAACAAAACAAAGAAAGTGGGGTAGACCACTAGTACGCCATTTTTTTTATTTTTCATATATATATATATATATATATATATATATATATATATATATATATATATATATATATATACATTATGTAATTTCGTGTTACCATATGTGAGCCAGAAACACGTGCCCATGGATTAATTTTATGTACGTATAACATTAATAAAATATATATATATTAACGAACGAAACGTCATATAAAGGTAAAGGCGACTAATAATGCAATTTTTGCATCTTAATCACTCAGGAAAGTGAAACAATCGAAATAGTAGTAGTAAGCAAAAACAAGGAGCGCTGCAATCACCAATAAAACAATTACATGAAAATACATTATATATATATATATATATATATATATATATATATATATATATATATATAGATAGATAGATAGATAGATAGATAGATAGATAGATAGATAGATAGATATAAATATTAAATCATTTTTACCTACATACGCCAACATTTAAAGCTTTTGCTCTCATCAGTGTAAGGAATGATAATTTCAGACGGTAACAAGGCGCGGTTCACAGAGACAATCAAGACTCCGCACGCTTTCTTTCTGTTCCCAAGGCCATCGGGAATGATCACGTGATACAGGAGAAATTAAGTTCTATTTGTGCCTAAATACAGCGGGTAGTAAAAAGCAAATAATCTCTCTCTCTTTCTCTCTCTCTCTCTCTCTCTCTCTCTCTCTTTATTATATATATATATAAGTCACCTTATAAAAGAGAGTTACTTTCAAATAGGGAATAAATTATTGATCCAAACAATAGGTATTCCAATGGGTTTGGATCCGTCTCCATTTTGGGCAGATCTATATTTACATAGACTGGAATATATATATATGTCATCACTAATAAAAAATGATATATCTAGAGCGTATAGTTATCATGGATGTAGGCGATATATTGACGACCTTGTTTGCATTAATGATAGCGAAGAGTTTGCAAATACTAAACATTTAATATATCCTAAAGAGTTAAAATTAAACTGTGAACATAAGGGAACACAAGCTACTTTTCTTGATTTGGATATAAAAATTGAAGATAAAATATTTATCTATAAACTGTTTGATAAAAGAAATTCATTCCCTTTTCGTATCGTGCGAATGCCATATAAAAATAGTACTAGCCCTGTGTATATATTTTACGGGAGTATTATGTCTGAATTTCTGAGAATTGCTCGTGTTACCTTAAAATTAGTAGATTTCATGCCCCCAATTTCTGATCTAATAATAAGAATGATTAACCAAGGTGGCGATCAAAATAAAATATTTGGACAATTAAATAAGGCAATTACTCGCCATCCTGATGCTTTTAAATCTTATCAAATTAATCAAAATAAACTGATAGAACAAATCATAGTATATATAAATAGAAATTATATAATATGAATAAACGTATATATAACACATCTGCTAATTATAATAAGAAAAACAATAAAAATACAGTAGAAAGAAAGAAAGAAATGTTAAAAAAGAAGAAGAAGAAGAAGAAGAAGAAGAAGAAGAAGAAGAAGAAGAAGAAGAAGAAGAAGAAGAAGAAGAAGAAGAAGAAGAAAACCGTTCATAACTATGAACGCTGATTTTTAAACACCGGGAGTTGGTAAATAAGAAGAAGAAAAAGAGAACAAATTAACGGTTAACTTACAGACGCAGATTTGAAACAATGAGAAAAGAAAAAAGCCGACAGTTGTGAACGCAGATTAGAAAAACTATAGTGAACAAGGAAGATTAATATTTATTTGCGGCTGACAACAACGGGGAGATGGACAACAAAGTAGGACGAGGGAGAAAAATAGGAACTAAAGGTATATATATGTATGTGTGTATGTAATATGTATATATATATATATATATATATATATATATATATATATATATATATATATATATATATATATGTATATACATATTTATTTATTTATCTTTTATTTTTTGATGTGTTGATGTTTTTTTTATATTTATAATATAAAACTAAAAATAATACATTAATCACTTAAATAATAGTGTCATGGATTCGTCCAAACACTTTAAAATGCAACAACATTTTTGTGAGTAACGGATAAATTTTATTAGACAGACGAACAGCGCAGGTAAAAAAAATTTATTTTTTATTTTATTTATTTTTTTGATGTCTTAAATAACTAATATAAGTTAGCAAAACATTTATATGGAACAACACGTAGATTTAGTATAAGGAACGTTTATGTTTTTGTCTTTTAAGGGAAGTGGGGTCTGATCAACTCTGCTGGGAAGCCATGAAATTAAATACTGTCTTGTTTTTAAATTCCCGAAACAGTTTTTCATGGTAAACAACTGATGATCCCTTAAAATAGTGTTAGAAACTAACTAATATAATAACTGTAAAAAATAAATTGACTTACATGAGTGATTTTCCACTGGAAGACTTGAGACTATAAGTTTGTTTTTTTTGTTTGTTTTTTTTGTTTTTTGTTTTTTTTATATAGTTTTAATGGTTGAGAAACTTCCGAGACTATATATATATAACTTCTTTTATAATATAGTAGGAAAAATCCCAGCAGAGTGCTCGATTAATTGAGAATTAAAATTAAGAGCGTAATATTTATTTATTTATTTGGCACAGAAAATTTAGTACAACATTAATATCGTCGGTTTCAAGCTCAGAATGACTTAACCATCTGAAGAGAGCCGGATGGTTAAGTCCTTCTGAGCTGTAAACCGACGGTACTAATGTTGTACTAATTTTTCTGTACCCCAAAATAAATATATGTGTGTGTGTGTGTGTGTGTGTGTGTGTGTGTTAGCACCGAAAAAAGAAAGCAAACGAAAAATAGCTACAGAAATACACCCTTCCACACGTCTCTCGTCTCTAAAGTGACGTAACGCTTGCACATGCACGTCTTCGAGATATGACATGATAACATAATTCTCCAAGACGCCGGCCGTTTTCCATATTGCTTTCGGGTCGGTGGAATACAAAAAAGAAAAATGCTCGTTCCTTGTCAGAAGATAAAATCGAGTTAGGAACCTTCGTTTTTTTTTTCTTTCTTGTGTCTGTGGGTGTGTGGGGTTAGGGTTAGTTTTTTTATACGATGACGGAGCTACAATAAATTGTGGAAAGAGTCATCCCCCCTCTCTCTCTCTCCCTCTCTCTCTCTCCCTCTCTCTCTCTCTTTTTCTTCCCCTCTCTCTCTCTCTCTCTCTTCCCCCTCTCTCTCTGTCCCCTCTCTCTGTTTCTCCCCCTCTCTCCCTCTCTTTCCCCCTCTCTCCTCCTCTCACTCTTTCCCCCTCTCTCCTTCTTTCCCCCTCTCTCAATCCCTCTTCTCTCTCTTTCTCCCTCTCTCTCTCTACCTCTCTCTCCCCCTCTCTCTCTCTCTCTCATTATTCCCCTCTCTCCTTTTTTCTCCCTCTCTCTCTACTTTTCTTTCTCTCTTCCCCCTCTCTCTCTCTATTTCTCCCCTCTCTCTCTCTTTCTCCCTTTCTCTCTCTACCTCTCTTACTCCCCTCTCTCTTTCTCTCTTTTCCCCCCTCTCTCTCTCTCTCTCTCTTTCCCCCTCTCTCTTTCCCCCCTCTCTCTCTCTTTCTCCCCTCTCTCCTTCTTTCTCTTTCTCTCTATCTCCCTCTTCTCTATCTTTTTCTTCACTTCTCTCCCTTTCTTCCCCTCTCTCTCTACCTCTCTCTTTCTACCCCCCTCTCTCCCCCTCTCTCTCTTTCTCCCCTCTCTCTCTCTCCCTCTCTCTCCCTCCCTCTCTCTCATTTCAATAGGAGAAAGCTAAAAGTGGATAACAAACGAATTTGGCTTTTTCCCCTGGTTCTTGACACACAGATCTATTTCACACCTGTGTATCAGATTAGTATTCGGGTTGAGATACAACAAGAAAACGCGTTTCGAAACAATCCGACAAACTTTTCTTGATCAAAACGAGGCTTCGTAGATGCGTCCTCGCATTTCTATAATAGGATTTGTCTGTCCGCCGTTCTCTCACGCTTCAGTTTGAAATGGAATTTTCATCGCCGAACGTGCAGATTGGATGGACGCATCTTAAGAATATCTGTCCTTTTTAGAGAAAAATGAGTCACCATTTATCAAGGCTAAAAGCGTACTCGAGGATGAGGGTGAATGTGATGGGTCCATTTTCAATTGAATGATGATGAATATTATGAGAAGATTGAAAATGAGATGAACAAAGTTTGATGCCTTAGAAAAAGACTAGCAACATATCTTCTGTGAAAAATGGTGGCAGCGACATTATCCTGTATTTCTACAAAGCCACCATCCGCTCATGCATGGAGTATTGTTGTCACATCTGGGCTGGTGCACCATCCACCAGTATCTCCCTCTTAGACAAGGTCCCCAAAAGAGTCTCTGATGTACAAACATTGTGCATGAAATGTGAGGACTAAAGGAAAAAAACAGGGAAGCGAGAGTTCCGAGGCTGTCGAAAGTAAACCCAAAGTAAACTTTCTACTTTCCTAATTTTCCTTGGAAATTTCATTGAACTTCTTACATATGGAGATAAAAAAGAACATTTAGTTTTAGCAAAAGGGATGTTGGCAATGTTCACGTGTGCCCCCACCCCTGTATCTGATTTTTGAAAGAATTGGGGAAACCAATGTCGACAACAGAATCTAGCTCCTCTCCTATCGCAATTAATACGAATTGTAAAATTCTTCCGAATAAAGTCATGTCTATCTTCTACGGTTCCGTTTGGGTTAACGTTAAAAAATCTGTTTAAAGTTATGAAATTTTTGGCAAGAATGAATTATTTCCTGACATTTGGTCTTCGGTCAAAGTTCGTCGAGTGCAACAAACATTTTTTACGTGTCAAACTAAAACGATAAACAAGCAGAAAAAAACTTTCGCTTTAAAATATAAAGAAACGTTTGTTTCAGTCTTGTCTCAAATGAAAAACGATTATTTTTATGAGATAAAAAATAAGAATAAGGCGACCATTTTCCGTGCGCCTTTGTATGGGGGCTTTGTACACGTGGGGAAGGTATTAACCTGTACATTTCCTTCGAGATATGGGTGGAATAGCACCCTGTGTTCAATTAATTTATCAAATTTATCGTTTACAATAAGCATTATTATCACAAAATGATGGGGCCATGCGAGGGATTTAGATCAATTAAAGGCACTAGTATATATTTGGGTAACTGTACCGAGAAAATTGCAATTTATCATTTACACGAGTTATGAAAATCGAGCTCAGGGAGAAAGGATTGTTTGTACTACAGGTCGCGGAAAAACGCCGTTAGCGGAAATCTGCAGGTATGACCTGAGGAAAGGTCAAAAGGAAACAGCTAAAATGTTAGTATTGTCAAAAGTTACAAAATATCGCCCGAGAGAAAACTGGGTGAGCGATAGATTTCACGTCGCACGAAAAGGAGGCCGAGTGATTGACGTGACTAGTCCCGCCCTGAAGCATGGGCCGAAGTAGCCAGAGACCAATGAGATTGCGTTCTGGTTGATGCGATAATATTTTGTCCGGGCGATGCCTAGTGATTTTGCCTGACTATATAAAGTGTTGCGTACAGTTGATTAGGCAGTTGGTTTCGAGTTTCAGACTTGAGATGAGGTAAGATTAGAAGCTGTGCTCTATCCACCCTACATCAATGGAGCGGATACGATTTTTCGAGAGAAAAGTCCTGTTCACGTCGATCGTCTACTTAGTGAGAGTCGCAAAGTTACAAAACACAAAAACACATGTCAAACCTTAGCATCCAGAGTTTACTCGGGCAAAGTTGGGTTTGATCTTGTTTTCAATTGCATCCTCGGGTACAATCATTGGAATCGTTAATTGGACCCTAGTGAAGTCAGATAGAATCGGAAGAAAATGTAACCCTTATTAATAGTAAATTGAATTTTCCAACTGTTAATATTTCGTTTCTCTTTTATATTGAAGATATTTTCTACACATATTCGTGATCTGCAGCTATTTGCTTGACGAAATTCTGTTCTGCAGTTCTTTACATTTCCAGATGTCCTCCAAATATTTCACATTACAAAATAAATTATAAAAAGAAAGCAACACATCGGAACACATTTTCTGAAATTGAAATAAAAATATCTTTTTCCTCTTGAACTCAAAATGTATGTAAAGAATATAGAATTTTAAAACGATTTATTTCAGCAAATAGTAATAAAGCAATTAAATTCTTTCGTAAATCTATTGTGAAGTATAAAGTAGTTCGAGGCGTTTCTAAAATACTTTTTTTTATCAAATATCAATAAATAATTTTTGCTTTTTAATTAAAAAATAAATAAATAAAAATAAATAAATAAATGAATAAAAAAAAAATGAATAAAAAATAAATAAAATAAATAAATAAATAAATAAAAATTTAAAAAATTTAAATAAAAATGAATATATAATTTTTTTAAAAATAAATAAATTAATAAATAAATAAATAAAAAATAAAAATAAATAAAAAATAAATAAATAAATAAATATAAAAATAAAAAATAAATTAATTAAAAAAATTAATTAATTAATTAATCAATAAATAAATAAATAAAAATAAATAAATATTTTTTTTAAATAAAAAATAAATGAATAAATTCTCAATTGACGTTATGTTTTCCAGACAAATTTCCTATTTAAAAAAATCATAAATTCACAATGGGGTTGTCGGCGTAGTGGATACGGTCGCGAACTATAGAACCAGCTATACCAAGTTCGAATCCTATTGGATACATTGTGTTTAATTATGAAATCCAATGGAACTTCCTGATGTTCCAGATATATCCATAAAAGTTTTTTTTTAATGTGGCAGTTAAAACGGAGTATTTCGAATCGGCCGGCAATAATAAAGTTGAACTTTTAAATTGAAATCTGATAATCCAGCCGCTGTTCCATCGCCACAATGTGCTTGTTTTACAAATATTTCAATGGAGGGCGCTCCGATGAACTAACTGCTATGGTGACCCTTCGACGTAAATACACTAGACCAACTCGACAATCAGCTAAATCACATCCATTCACTGTGGAGCTCCCCAGATGCCGGAGAACCTTCTACTTCAATAGCTTTTTTTATTCGTGCTGTCGGCCTTTGGAACTCCCTCCCTGCTTCCCGTTTCCCCGACTGTGCCGACATGCAGAAATTTAAAACTAATGTAAACAGACATCTCGCTGTACAGCTCCTAACTAAGAATGACACCCAAAACCTACATCCTAATTCTCAGTAGCCCATTACACGTCTACAGTGGCGGCCTGCCTTGTTTGGAGTGAAATATGTCAAAAAAAAGGATATATTTAATATATAAATGTAAGGAAAGCTACCTTTTTTTTAAATTATTCTGAGATAACTTTAATTTTATTTACATGATTGATTGGTTTTATTCTACGGAAGGCCAATCTTGCAAAATAAATTCATCTTATTTGAATTATGTCTAGTAGTTGTATGCATATGTCTTTATTTTCAGATGAAATTTCATAATCTTAAGAGATTCAAATCAACTCCTTTGTCAGCATTAAAATAGTCAATCATTTCAATGTTCATTATCCAAACATCAGATTCCTTTCTTCATTGTTAAAAGTAATTTACTTAAAAAAATGATAAGCAAAAAAAAACATAAATTCGATACGACTCTGTTATCGGTATTTGTTCCCCCAATTCTTTCTCAAATCAGGTACTTACAGGAATGTAAAAAAGGGTTCCACTCCTTTTTCTCCTAAAACAATTATCTCCCTTTGTTCTGCGTGTCGATGTATTACCTCCCTTGTATTAAAAATAATCCCATTTAATAGGTCCGATGTTAAATGGCACTTTTCATAGTTGGTCTTTAGTCAATCTGCAAAATACAATTAGATTTGCAAAACATTTCCTGTATTTATTAAATACATATATTATCATTTTATCTTCGTATTATGTGCCTTCTTCTATTCAGTTTATTTCATCATTTTACAAACTTCGACCAACGACTTTTGCCAGAATAACATCAGGATTGACCACATTTAAGTTGCTAACATGAACAGTGAAGTGGTGCGATGCAACCGACGATTTCTACTTGGCACTCCACCACGGCCACCTCCCAGTAATAAACGACGAAACAATTTTCCAAATGTCTTTTACTGGGCCACTATATTTGTTCTTTTGACTGCGTCTCTTTTTTAAGTAGAAAGTGGACCTTGGTTTTACTTTTGACAGCCTCGTAACTCTCGCTTCCCTTATTTTGTCTTTTAGTCCTCACATTCCATGATCGATGTTTCTGACAAAGGGGAAGAATTGCTGTTTTCTAGGTCGGAATCTATCCATCTAACACTTATAGTTGGCCGGGTTTTGATCTTGAAGTATTATTATTATTTTTTTAAACTTCTTACACCAAGTGGCTTCATGCCTTGTCTGGAGCGAATTCCATAAAAAAATCTACAGAACAAAGTATCATTTGAGATTGGTGGGAAGTCCATGAAGATTCCTTCGAATACAGAAATCAAACTCTACGATAACGTTTGTCATTTACAGCTTTATAAGTTGAATCGGTGTCAAAAAAAAAGAAGTTTTATATTTTGGTACATTTTCGGTGGTGAAATTTAATCCTTTCTATCCAATATGATTATCTATTCTACCTATAAAAACATATGCATTCACGGGAAGAATAGAATTACCTTGCAACTTTGAAGAGGTATACGCCCTTAGTAGAAGGGGGCGCCCATGGGAAAAGAAATATGCTTGCTAAAGGCCTTAATGAGATGTTTTTATATCCTTCGCAATCAGATAAAAATGACTTCATCGTTTAAATCCAGACCGGAATAATAAGCATAATTTGATTATTCTAACCCTTAAACGGTAGCCATTAGGAATTCATAGAAATCGTATTTAAAAAAAGATTAACGCGAAAGCAAGTAAGAGTTAGGGTTTAGGGTTAGGGTTGGGTTTCAATGATACCGGATTAAAAATTAGAAAGAAGAAAAAAACTCTTATCAAAATTATTATTTTAAATAGCAAACACATGCTCCTCCTTCCTCTAGTCGCAAATTTTTGCTCGTATACATGACGAACGAACATATACTACACTGCCCTCCCAAAGAAGGAGTTAATGCATGTGAGGATCGTCTCATGATAACAGAGTAGTTACTATGCTACTCCATTCGAATGAGGGAGTAATGCCTGGGAGAATGGTCTCATGACAACGGAACATGACAACTCCGACTGATGATAGTATTCGCCTCTCCTCCTTCTTACGCTTTCAAAAAACAATGAGAAAGCGATGTTCAATAGTAGTAATATCACCTATTCACTGGAAGTAGTAAGAGGAAGAGGAAGAGGAAGGGGAAGGGGAAGAGGAAGAGGAAGTGTTAGAGGAAGAGGAAGAGGATTGGTCAGAGAAAAAGGAAGAGGAAGAAGAAGCAAACCACTGATAAACTGTTTAGCATTTTGTAATAAATACAATTACAAAGAGACTACACAGAAATTGTGTTTATATTTTCCTATCCATTTTGCCATCCTGTGTTAATATTTTATACTATATTATATAAAGGGAAGTGTGTGTGTGGGGGGGGGGGCGTGTCTAGGTAAAAGTTAAAAAAAAACTACAAAAGAAACACCCACAAAGTTTGTAAATTCTTGATCAGCGTTTCCCCGAATGAATAATTTCTCAAATTCAGAAGAAAGAAAATAGTTCTTTGAACGTAAACTGGCCATGATTTTTTCATGGGGTTTAGGCTTTTTCCATCTTTTTCCTAATAACTAAAGGGAAGTAACTCTGATTTTTTTTCTAATGAGTTATTTCCCTTACACTGACTAATTCCTCGAGTAATCTATAAACGTGTTTGTGTGTGTGTGCAGATAGAGAACTGGGCTGGACGGAAAAAACCGAGAGGACGGGGAGGGGAAAACGGGAGAGGAGGGAAGGGAGAGATAGATAGAAGTTATGTTACACTTTTGCCCGGGCCACGCCGGGTAGCCCATCTAGTATGCATATGTCAGTTTTACATTTTTTTTATCTAAAGACAAAAAGAAAAAACAAACAAAGAATGAAAGTGAAAACAACGCCGAGTTGGTGCAGTTAGTCGCAAATAAAGAGCGAAGGATAAGAAAGTAGTGAGAGGAATGGAATGATGTAAATTATTTAAACAGAGAGAAAGATGCGATGGCGGAAAATGGTGAAAGATGCATTGTGAAAGAGAGAAAAAGATATATGGTTATGAGAAGAGACAGAAGTGGAAGAAAGAAGGTATATTATGACATCTCAATGTACTCTGACCTTGTGAAATCCTCTGACTTTTCAATAGAATGATATGAATAGTTAAGATAGAAAAGGGAGAGATGGTAGAGAGGGAGGAGTGCATATATGATAAGAAAGTGGGGAAAGTGACAGAAGGGGAAGGAATAGGTTCTATTATGACATCGCAATAGAGAGAAGGGAGAGGGACGGGGGGAGAAGGAGATAAGATGCACGAGGGAAGAGAGGAAGAGAATAAAGAGGGAAGAGAAAGAGAGATATGTGGGAAGAGATAGGAGAAATGAGAGGGAAGAGAAAGGAAAAAGTAAGAGATAATATATTATAACATCACAGTGTATTCTGACCTTGTGAAATCCTCTTACATTTTATTGGAATGACATAAATAATTAAGAGAGAAAAGGGAGAGATAGCAAAGAGGGGAGATATGATAAAAGAGAAGGGGAAAAGACAGAAGGGGAAGAGACAGAAGGGGAAGAGATAGTGTCTATTATGACATCGTAATATATTAAAAGAGGGGAAAGGAGAGAAGGGGGAGGGAAAGAGAGGGACAGGAGAAGAGATGCATGAGCGGAAAGTGAAAGAAGATAAAGGGAAGAGAAAGAGAATGAGATGGAAAGAAAGAGGGGAAAGGAGAAGGGAGAGAAAGGAAAGGTAAGAGAGAATCTATTATAACATCACAGTGTATTCTGTATTTGTGAAATCCTTTAACGTTGTAATCCTTGTAAAATATAATTATCAATCACTTCCAAAGTTAAGAAATTAGATATTAAATAATATATATATAACAAATCCTCACCCAACTCATCATGGTGGTCTAGTTATTTTTTTTAGAATGGGCTTGTGAACAAAGAAAAATGAACTTTTTATTATTATTATTATTATTATTATTATTATTATTATTATTATTATTATTATTATTATTCTCAGGGATTTTTTTTGCCATCTCATTTACATACGTGTTTCTGGTGTGTATATACACACGTATGTAAATTAGATGGCTGCGTTTAAAATTGACAGTTGGGGCCGAGAGATATACATAGATGAAAAAGAGAACCAGACTGGCGACTTATTCAGTTAATTGTAAATTACGACAAATTAGAAAAATTAAAATGTTTTCAACTATAACTTCATCTCCAAAATAAAAAAGAATATTTCAGCTTATATTTTGTGTTATTGAAGTATCTATGAAACAGCCTTAAGGAAACACACTTTGCCTAATTCATATTTAGAATTATATATATATATATATATATATATATATATATATATATATATATATATATATAGTGTGTGTGTGTGCGTGTGTGTGTATGCAGGTTCGAATGATTTCAATGGGAATCCGAGTAAGAAAGCTCAATGTACATTAAAACAGAGCATGAATAAATTTTAAAGGGGAAAAACTAGACATTGTACACATTATAACTTATTTCGACCTAGATCGGTCTGATCAGATGTATAACCAACCGCATTTAGAACATGAATGATAAGAAAATGTTACCACCGTATATAAGTAAAAGAAAAAATATTATGATTATCATCATAGTTAATTATAATTAGTCACCGTGGCCTTTTGCCATTCCCCCGGTTTCGCTTCATTATAACGACCAATCATGAACTAGAATGTTTTTCTCCTTTACTTTAAAAACGGTGGTAACATTTTCTTATCATTCATGTTCTAAGTGCGGTTGGTTATACATCTGATGAGACCGATCTAGGTCGAAATAAGTTATAATGTGTACAACCCGAATGTGTGTCTAGTTTTCTCCCCTTTTAAATTTATATATATATATATATATATATATATATATATATATATATATTAGAAAAGGTGTGTAGACATATTTTTTAAACCATTGTTTCGTAATAGTATTATATTTTTTGAAAAGACCATAACAATGTGTAGTATATATATATATTGATTAT
Source organism: Sepiola atlantica (assembly GCA_963556195.1). Taxonomy (NCBI): domain Eukaryota; kingdom Metazoa; phylum Mollusca; class Cephalopoda; order Sepiida; family Sepiolidae; genus Sepiola; species Sepiola atlantica. Next base: position 196,195,659 of record OY744522.1, read on the forward strand.
AAGTATTTTTAAACTTAAATCCAACGTGTGTGTATATATATATATATATATATATATATATATATATATATACACACGTTGGATTTAAGTTTAAAAATACTTATAATCAAGAGTTTCGAATCGTACGACCGGTAGTGAATAATCATATCTCTATGCTGATGAGTCTCGATTGAAAAGGGACGAAACGTATACGTACATAGATAATAAACAATAACAAATATTTTATATATATATATATATATATATATATATATATATATATATATATATATATATATATATATATAATTTATTTATTCATTTATAAATAAATATGATCTTGTGAGCCGATTAACCGTGTGGCTTTAGAAACTCTTAACAATTACTCCACGGCATGTACTTGCTGTTTGAAAGCTTCTCAAATCCAATTAACTTTTTCCTTTGAAACTCGAATTTGAATTCCCAAGGGGAGGTTACTCCGTTGCAGCTTGAGTTGTTAAAGACGAATGCAGATAAGAAGAGAATGTGATGTAAAACGGAGCAGCTGGAAGATAAGACGAATCGGCCCTTCTTATCGTCTGCTCGTTTTTGATGAGAAATCTTCAACCTTATGACAGTTAATTAGCAGAAATAATTATGGATGCGATCATATATCCCACAACTAAATGGTAGCCAAGATAAAATATAAGATAACAAAATTTATCAAATACATGTATATAAAAAAAAAACAAGTAAAAATACCCAGCATTGTTACCCAGGAGCAATAACTTCAATTATTATTACATAATTCATTTTCAATCGTTTCTTCACTTCAGTTTCAATGATTGCATCAATTTTTAGTTGCGTAAAAATTTTGTTCAACGGAATTCTCCACACATGGCTGGAGTAACGTGAAACTTGAAAATTCCATTAGAAGTGAAAATATTAAAGTTAAGGTTACGTGTCAGGATATAACGTCATAGACAGGACGTCGCCAGAGACACGTAGCGGAAAAGCGTAGAAAATCTTTTTCTTTTTTTCTGCATTTTTTTTACATTTACTTGTGTTCTGTCTACTTTTCATTATCAATCAACTTTAATAATATACATCTGCAAGATCGACGTGTGAATCAATACTTTTTATGCGGATGTGTAGTGTGTAAAAGATGTTAAGAACGGATTTTTTTTAGATAAAGCTAGAGTAGAGAGAGTAGAAAATTCAATTATAAATTACAAGATTAGAAGTATGATTACGTGTGCAGGATATGATGTAATAGACAGGAAGTCGGCAGAGACACGTAGCAGGATAAGCGTAGAAAATCTTTCTCTTTTTTTCTGAATCGTGACAGAGATCGTTCGTGTTTGGGACAGATGCTTCCAAACACGAACGATGCTATTGTGTATGTGTACTGTATAATAGAAAAAGAAAAAGATAGAAAAACAATAGCATCTTTAACCCCCAAATGATCGTATGCCTTCATTATTAATTACGTCTACAACCGTTGTTATTAAAAAGAAGACGACAACAACGAAAACGTGTAATCTACACAACTTCAGCTGTTAGGGTGATGAGCTGACGTCCAGATAAGAATTTATCTGGACTGAAGAATTGTTCCAAGTGCTACATGAGAAAAGTGCTACATGTGGAAAAGTGCTACATGAGGGAAAAGTGCTACATTATTAAGGTACTACAATATAAAAGTGCTACATGAGAGAAAGTGTTACATGAGGAATAGTGCTACACGATGAAAGTGCTACATTATAAAAGTGCTACATAGGAAAAGTGCTACATAGGAAAAGTGCTACATAGGAAAAGTGCTACACTATAAAAATGCTACATGAGAAAAGTGCTACATGAGAGAAAAGTGCTACATGAAGAAAGTGCTACATGAGGAAAGTGCTACATTATAAAAGTGCTACATGAGGGGAGTGCCCATGAGAAAAGGCCACATGAGAAAGGTACTACACGAGAAAAGTGCTACATAAAAAAGCGCTACATGAGAAAAAGGGCACATTAGAAAAGTGCTACATGAGAAAGGTACTACACGAGAAAAGTGATACATAAAAAGCGTTACATGAGAAAGGGGCACATGAGAAAAGTGCTACATGAGAAAGGTACTACACGAGAAAAGGGCTACATAAAAAGCGCTACATGAGGGGGAAGGGGCACATGAGAAAAGCGCTACATGATGGGGGGAAGTGCTACATGAGAACAGTGCTACATGAGAACAGTGCTACATGAGAAAAGTGCCACATGAGGAACGCGTTACATGAGAAAGGTACTACACGAGAAAAGTGCTACATAAAAAAGCGCTACATGAAAAAAAGTGCACATGAGAAAAGTGCTACATGATGAAGTACTTTTAAAATGTCTTTACTTTTTTATAAAATAAAAATAAATTTCTTAGTTATCAAAATACACTTAAACAATCCATCAAGGATGATCGCCAGTGATGTTTTCCTGTGACCGTATACAGTTTCGAGCGTATTAAGCATCGGACTTCATTTCTAGAGAAACCAATCAGAGTATCCACAGTTAGTGGTGGTTGGGGGTGCTTTCCCAATGGTTAATACTAGACTTAACCACAATCGTTCCGACAGGAGTTGAACTCGGCATAACTGATTGCGCAGTCTGCATCCGTATCCATTAGGCTAACCCAAACCAAACAAAAAACGAGTCATTTATTAGAACTTTATTTTTATAGATAAAAAGATGTTTGTAGATAAAACGGAAGATAGCAAACCTATGAATGGTGCGCAGTCAGATACAATTAATGAAAGACGACAGAAACAAACACAGACAACTGCCGGGTAGATTCCAAAGGCCATGCCTGTATCCATTAGGCTGATGACACACCCTTACGCTATTGGCAGAATCCCAGGTAAAATTTAATCCAATCTCCGCTCATCCAAATTCCATTTTAAGAGTTGCTCTCGATTTTTGTTTAGTTTGGTTGAAGGTGCGCTTAAATTGCAGGTGACCTTTTTGACCTCATTTGTTGGCCTTTCATGGCCTACAGTCTTGACGTAAAGGAAATTGATTCACATGCTCTGTGGGTCATAATCTACAGAGTGGTTGGAAAGTAACGCCCTATACTTGTAAGTTATTACTGAAATATAATTCTCACATTAAATGAATGTAGGGAAGCAAGAGTTATGAATTATGAATTATGCGTTATGAATTATGAATTATGAATTATGAATTATGCGTTATTTGTTCTTTTAGTTCTCAAATTCCACGAGCCATGTTTTTGAAAATGGAGAAAAAAATGCTATTTTCTGGGTCGGCTGCTGTTTTCAATAGTATTCATCACCATTCATCTGTCAATCTATCCATCTTGTTGGCCCTAAATCTTCGAGTGGGGGTTGAGCCTTTATAAGTGTTTACTCATCAGTGAAAAAAAGAAAAAAGAAAAAAAAGTTCCTTGTGAAATCAGTTGATGCGGTTTCCAGGCAGCTTTAGAAGCTGGTGGCGATTGTTGGCACCGATATCGAATTCTGAATAAAACCACATGCTATACACTTTCTTATCATATTCATGTCTTGTAAAAATTATATTTCAGTAATAAATCACGAGCCCTTAATAATAGGGAGTTACTTTCCAATCACCCTGTATATATATATATATATATATATATATATATATATATATATATATGTGTGTGTGTGTGTATGTATATATATATATATATATATATATATATATATATATATATGTGTGTGAGTGTGTGTGCGCGCGTGTGCGCGCGTGTGTGTATTTATATATATGTGTGTGTATGTATTTTGTTGTGTGTGTGTATGTATTATTTTGTGTGTGTGATAAGATCGATTTTTGTTTGTTATCTCCTTACTATTTTATATTCATTTTGTTTCAGGTGAACCCCTGTATAAGCATGCCAAGTTAGTTGGAATACAACTAGTTGTTTCTGGGTCTATATAAGACAAATAGACAGACAGACAAAGCTGAATTTTACTTGTGTAGACGTTGAGAACAGGATTTGGATTAAATCCGACATATTGTTGAAGGGAAACAAGTGGAAAAAGCGGATAATGCCACAAATTTAAATAAATGTGAATGGAGGTAGATGGACTAGTAATTCTGCGTTCAGGCTCTTTTAAGATTGTTAACTTTTTTTTCAGATCAAACACGAACTTCCCTGAACAGAGTTTCTTTCAAAGAACTTCCATGAACAGAGTTTCTTTCAAAGAACTTCCCTAAACAGAGTTTCTTTCAAAGAACTTCCATGAACAGAGTTTCTTTCGAAGAACTTCCATGAACAGAGTTTCTTTCGAAGAACTTCCATGAACAGAGTTTCTTTCAAAGAACTTCCATGAACAGAGTTTCTTTCAATGAAATTCCATGAACAGAGTTTCTTTCGAAGAACTTCCATGAACAGAGTTTCTTTCAAAGAACTTCCATGAACAGAGTTTCTTTCGAAGAACTTCCATGAACAGAGTTTCTTTCAAAGAACTTCCATGAACAGAGTTTCTTTCAAAGAACTTCCATGAAAAGAGTTTCTTTCGAAGAACTTCCATGAACAGAGTTTCTTTCAAAGAACTTCCATGAACAGAGTTTCTTTCAAAGAACTTCCATGAACAGAGTTTCTTTCGAAGAACTTCCATGAACAGAGTTTCTTTCAAAGAACTTCCATGAACAGAGTTTCTTTCAAAGAACTTCCATGAACAGAGTTTCTTTCAAAGAACTTCCATGAACAGAGTTTCTTTCAAAGAACTTCCATGAACAGAGTTTCTTTCAAAGAACTTCACTGAACAGAGTTTCTTTCAAAGAACTTCCATGAACAGAGTTTCTTTCGAAGAACTTCCATGAACAGAGTTTCTTTCAAAGAACTTCCATGAACAGAGTTTCTTTCGAAGAACTTCCATGAACAGAGTTTCTTTCAAAGAACTTCCATGAACAGAGTTTCTTTCAAAGAACTTCACTGAACAGAGTTTCTTGCGAAGAACTTCCATGAACAGAGTTTCTTTCAAAGAACTTCCATGAACAGAGTTTCTTTCGAAGAACTTCCATGAACAGAGTTTCTTTCAAAGAACTTCACTGAACAGAGTTTCTTTCAAAGAACTTCCATGAACGGAGTTTCTTTCGAAGAACTTCCATGAACAGAGTTTCTTTCAAAGAACTTCCATGAACAGAGTTTCTTTCAAAGAACTTCCATGAACAGAGTTTCTTTCGAAGAACTTCCATGAACAGAGTTTCTTTCAAAGAACTTCCATGAACAGAGTTTCTTTCGAAGAACTTCCATGAACAGAGTTTCTTTCGAAGAACTTCCATGAACAGAGTTTCTTTCAAAGAACTTCCATGAACAGAGTTTCTTTCGAAGAACTTCCATGAACAGAGTTTCTTTCGAAGAACTTCCATGAACAGAGTTTCTTTCGAAGAACTTCCATGAACAGAGTTTCTTTCGAAGAACTTCCATGAACAGAGTTTCTTTCGAAGAACTTCCATGAACAGAGTTTCTTTCAAAGAACTTCCATGAACAGAGTTTCTTTCGAAGAACTTCAATGAACAGAGTTTCTTTCAAAGAACTTCCATGAACAGAGTTTCTTTCGAAGAACTTCCATGAACAGAGTTTCTTTCGAAGAACTTCCATGAACAGAGTTTCTTTCGAAGAACTTCCATGAACAGAGTTTCTTTCAAAGAACTTCCATGAACAGAGTTTCTTTCGAAGAACTTCCATGAACAGAGTTTCTTTCGAAGAACTTCCATGAACAGAGTTTCTTTCGAAGAACTTCCATGAACAGAGTTTCTTTCAAAGAACTTCCATGAACAGAGTTTCTTTCGAAGAACTTCCATGAACAGAGTTTCTTTCAAAGAACTTCCATGAACAGAGTTTCTTTCGAAGAACTTCCATGAACAGAGTTTCTTTCAAAGAACTTCCATGAACAGAGTTTCTTTCAAAGAACTTCCATGAACAGAGTTTCTTTCGAAGAACTTCCATGAACAGAGTTTCTTTCAAAGAACTTCCATGAACAGAGTTTCTTTCAAAGAACTTCCATGAACAGAGTTTCTTTCGAAGAACTTCCATGAACAGAATTTCTTTCAAAGAACTTCCATGAACAGGGTTTCTTTCGAAGAACTTCCATGAACAGAGTTTCTTTCAAAGAACTTCCATGAACAGAGTTTCTTTCAAATAACTTCCCATCGGTAGAACTTCTTCTTTTCTGACTATAAAATAGTCGCCGTCAAGTCGAATGTCAATAAATACTTCTCGAGTCATCCTCTTAAATAATCAAATCTTGACCTTTCCACCAATCGATTTCAATCCGCTCGTAGCATTGTTCATCATCTAATTGGCAATTTCATTGACCCTCATCCTCGAGTGGCCCTACTCTCATTAGCATTTAAAAAAAAAAAAACTAATGGGTCCATCTCGCCTCTTACAACTCATTGGTTTGTCAAGCTTCAGAATTTAAGCCGCTACAAAATTATTCAGCCTCGCTTGGAAAGTTAGCACCCTATGACCCCTATGAATACGAATTTGTAACCGATACGACTCTCCCCCTCACCCCCAGGGGAGATGAAAAGCAAGCGTAAAGCGGACGACGACCACAGGTGCTGCATACGGCAATTCAGGCGTAACGGACCGTTGACAAATGGCTTTTTAATTCACCGCACGACCAAAGATCAGTCATACATACATCAATTAATGGTCGCGCTATCATTTGACCGATGTCCGTGCGACAACGCGACTAGCAGAATTGTGTTCGCTAAAACGGCCCTCACTTTTCATCTAACCTCTCCCCCGGGCTGGGTGATTAGATTACAGCTTGACGATGGATAAACTAATCAAATCGATCGTATTATCTTGTTATCACACCGACCATCACAAGGTGATCGTTAGAAATCTATTGCTAACTTACAAATGGGCCCAGCGTTGCCCGGTGTAAAATACGGCGAAAGATTTGATTTAAAATTATTATGCTTGTGTCAGTTTCATTATCATAGTATCGCTGTAGTAAGGTCCGAATGCGTCTTCTTCGAACTGCAACAAATGGCCGGGACGTAAACAGTTGTGTTATTGACACTTTGGTTGTAATAGTATGCATAGAGTTACTCTCTCTCTCTCTCTCTCTCTCTCTCTCTCTCTTTCTCTTTCTCCCTCTCTCTTTCTCTTTCTCTCTCTCTTTTTCTCTTTCTCTCTCTTTCTCTCTCTCTATTTCTCTCTCTCTCTTTCTCCCTCTCTCTCTTTCTCTCTTACTTTCTCTTTCTCTCTCTTTCTCTCTCTCTTTCTCTTTCTCTTTCTCTCTCTCTTTCTCTCTTTCTCTCTATCTCTCTCTTTCTCTCTCTTTCTCCCTCTCTCTTTCTCTCTTACTTTCTCTCTCCCTCTCTTTCTCTTTCTATCTCTCTTTCTTTCTCTCTTTCTCTTTCTCTCTCTCTTTCTCTCTTTCTCTTTCTCTCTCTCTCTTTCTCTCTTTCTCCTTCTCTTACTTTAGCAAATGTAAAACTAGTCGTAGTAGTAGGTGTAGTTATATAATTTACGGTAAAAAGAGCACCGGTAAAAATGGCACCGGTAAATATTACACAAGTGAATCAGTAGAAAAAGGACACGGTAAAAACGGCACCGGTAAAAATGGCGGAGATAAATATTGCACAAGTGAATCAGTAGAAAAAAGGGCACGGTAAAAGGGCACCTGTAAAAAGGTCAACGGTAAATACTCCCCTCCCTATATTTTCAAATAAATGTTTTAAATAAGTATTTACTCTGTTGCTTTGAAGCCATTAAAATCTTTTCTATTCTTTTTTTAGGGGGGGGGGGGCTAAGATCCCTTTCCTCTCGTTTTAAATACGGGGCTAAGCCCCCCCCCCCCTTCCTATATTTAAAAATAAATATTTTCAAATGTTTGATTTCGATTTTTCGAAGTCTTTTTTTTCGGGGGGGGGGGGACAAGGTTCCCAATCCTAAAGTTTTTAATAGGAGCTAGACGCTCCTGCCTCCCCCTCCGCTATTTTAAAATAAATAGTTTTAAATAAGTATTTACTTACTCGGTAAAAATCCTAAATAAGAAAAAAATGGGTGCTTATCCAGTTTAGCGGATACTTTCGAAAAGAAAAAGAAAACTAACTGAGGAATATCTGTTTGATGTACGTACCTGTTACGGGTTGAATATATCGTAAATTAATCAAGTAGTTTTTTTTATAAATAAAAATTAAATTTTAGCGATTTACAAAGACGAACTGCAGATATGACAGCCATTTTGATTTATTCAAAGGGGATAAGCGTAATTCATTTACGATTATATCTCGTTGAAGAATCCCAACATGGCTGTCATATTTACACTTTCTCTTCTTAAATCGCTAAAAAATGTTGTTTTTGTTTTTTTTTAACTACTTGATTAATTTACGCGCTTTTTGGTATAAGATATATTCGGCCCGTGACATCATATTCCTCAGTTTGTTTTATTTTCTTTATTTTTTTGTTTTTTTATCGAAAGTATCCGCTAAACTGGATAAGCACCAAAAAATGATACTTGTACAACTTTTGAAGCAGATAAAACCGACTTTTGCCGATGCAGAAATACGTAAACAGCCGGACAAAGCCGAATCAACACGAATCGGTGGCAAAACAAAAACGAGGCAGCTTTTCAACAGAAAGAAATAATGGAAGAAAAACATTCACCGTATGGTTAGTTTTATGACAATTTATTTAAATTTTGACGATGAAAATCAATGAAATAAATGTTTGTTTGTTTTTTTACGGAGAAAGATTAAAGTTAATTTCTTTATTCGATAAATTGTGTGTTTTTTTATGAAATGTGAAGTACATAATCAATAAAACGGAATATTGCTTTCATTTTTTTTTTTTTTTTTTGCTTTATACTGGTACAGAAACCGTACAAAAACCGTTTAGGTTAAAGTTATGTTAGGGTAAAAGTATAAAAAAAAGGTTTAAATTTTTAAACATTTTAAAACATTGAGCATGTGATATCAATTATTAACCGTAAAATGTAAAATTGAGCATGTGATATCAATTTTTAACCGTAAAATGTTCATTGAGCATGTGATATCAATTTTTAACCGTAAAATGTAAAATTGAGCATGTTATATCAATTTTTAACAGTAAAATGTTAATTGAGCATGTTATATCAATTTTTAACCGTAAAATGTAAAATTGAGCATGTTATATCAATTTTTAACCGGAAAATGTAAAATTGAGCATGTTATATCAATTTTTAACCGTAAAATGTTCATTTAGCATGTTATATCAATTTTTAACAGTAAAATGTTCATTGAGCATGTTATATCAATTTTTAACAGTGAAATGTTAATTGAGCATGTTATATCAATTTTTAACCGTAAAATGTTCATTTAGCATGTTATATCAATTTTTAACAGTAAAATGTTAATTGAGCATGTTATATCAATTTTTAACCGTAAAATGTTCATTGAGCATGTGATATCAATTTTTAACAGTAAAATGTTAATTGAGCATGTTATATCAATTATTAAACGTAAAATTTTCATTTAGCATGTTATATCAATTTTTAACCGTAAAATGTTCATTGAGCATGTGATATAAATTTTTAGTCGTAAAATGTTCATTGAGCATGTGATATGAATTTTCAATCGTAAAATATTCATTTAGCATGTGATATCAATTTTTAACCGTAAAATGTTCATTGAGCATGTGATATAAATTTGTAACCGTAAAATGTTCATTGAGCATGTGATATCAATTTTTAACCGTAAAATGTTGATTAAGCATGTGATATCAATTTTTAACCGTAAAATGTTCATTGAGCATGTGATATCAATTTTTAACCGTAAAATGTTCATTGAGCATGTGATATCAATTTTTAACCGTAAAATGTTCATTTAGCAGGTGATATGAATTTTCAATCGTAAAATATTCATTTAGCATGTGATATCAATTTTTAACCGTAAAATGTTCATTGAGCATGTGATATAAATTTGTAACCGTAAAATGTTCATTGAGCATGTGATACTAATTTTTAACCGTAAAATGTTCATTAAGCATGTGATATCAATTTTTAACCGTAAAATGTTCATTGAGCATGTGATATCAATTTTTAACCGTAAAATGTTCATTGAGCATGTGATATCAATTTTTAACCGTAAAATGTTCATTGAGCATGTGATATAAATTTGTAACCATAAAATGTTCATTGAGCAGGTGATATCAATTTTTAACCGTAAAATGTTCATTGAGCATGTGATATCAATTTTTAACCGTAAAATGTTCATTTAGCAGGTGATATCAATTTTTAACCGTAAAATGTTCATTGAGCATGTGATATCAATTTTTAACCGTAAAATGTTCATTTAGCAGGTGATATCAATTTTTAACCGTAAAATGTTCATTGAGCATGTGATATAAATTTGTAACCGTAAAATGTTCATTGAGCATGTGATATCAATTATTTACCGTAAAAAGTTAATTGAGCATGTGATATCAATTTTTAACCGTAAAATGTTCATTGAGCATGTGATATCAATTTTTAACCGTAAAATGTTAATTGAGCATGTGATATCAATTTTTAAACGTAAGTTTCTTTTCGTGTAAAATAAGAAAAAGTTTTACGTCTGTTTGAAAGCGTATCACATCTGGTCAACTCGAGTGCTTTCCTGTAACACTTAAGCTAAACACTCGCTATCCCCTGTCCTATCCCCTGCCCAATCCCCTGTCCCCGGGCATGTGTGCACTACACGGGTAATTATGTACCCCGCATCACTGCCTCCTACGTTTTATTGTGGTTCTTTTTTGGCCCTGGGCGAAAAGTCGGCGCTCCACCCTTTCTTTATGACGTGTTCCCTTTGAATTGACTGATAACCAAAGCCTCCTTGCCTAGTTTGAAACATGCCTTTAAAATATTATGGGTTTAGGGGAAGGCTAGGGGCTCTTATCTGCCTTGTCCCCTTTTTTCTGACGAGATCAAAAGCTAAGAGGAAATAGTGGGGATATTGAAAGGAAGGACGAAAAGAGAGGAGAAAAGAAAAAAAGGAATAAAAAAAGAAAAGAGAAAAAATGAAAGAAAAAATGAAAGATAGGAGGGAAGAAAGAATACAAATGGGATGTGTAAAGAAGGAAACCCTTATTTGTTGTACAAATTTCTTTGATGAAAACTTAAGTTTAGAAAGAAAGAAAGAAAGAAAGAAAGAAAGAAAGCATGAACGGATGGAAAGAAGAAAGAAAATGTGAAAAAAAAAGAAAAGAAAAATAGATTTGCACAAAGAACGAAGGAAAATCAGTATATCGGGAGGGGAACCCTTATTTGCTATAAAGTGTCGGTGCTTCTACAGTTTCACAATGACATATTTAGGACTCTCTTTAAAAAATAGCTAAAGAAATGTATAAACTTTGTTATGTACTTACGTGGTAGCTGAAAAGAAGACTGTACACCAAAAATTACGCAAATTCATCCAGTATTTATTAAATTAAAAATAAAAAACGATTTTATCTATATGTCGCCATTTTTCTTATATTTTGAGTTTTTCCGAAAAAATCGAGTTATCTCCCTTGCCTACTTTAATAAGCTGAAAGGCGTCCCAGAGAAAATTCAGTGCTTCTGCAGGTTCACAATGACATGTTAGGCCTCTCTTTAAAAAAATAGCTAACGAAATGTATAGACTTTATGTACTTACGTGGTAGCTAAAAAGAAGACCAAAAATTACGCAAATTCATCCAATATTTACTAAATTAAAAATTAAATAAACGATTTTATCTATATGTCGCCATTTTTTAAATATTTTGAATTTTTCCGAAAGTTATCTCCCTTGCAAGCTTCAAAAGTATAAATGTCTACCGATATGCAAAATCGTTTTTTTTTCTCTTTTTCTTATAATTTAATAAATTCTCGATGAATTTGCGTAATTTTTTCTGTAAAATCTTATTTTCAGCTAACACGTAAGTACAGAACAAAGTTTATACATTTTTTTAAATATTTTAATGTCATTGTGAAACAGCAGAAACACCAAAGTTTTTTTCTAATTCGATATAAATATAAGAAATGAAAAAATAAGAGGTAGACAATAATTGAAGGAAATAAAGAAAAGGAAAAAAAGGGGGAAAGAAAGATAGGGAAATAACACAACGGTTCTTGTCTTACGCTAAGAAAGACTGAAATAAACGAAGACATATAAAAAAAACTAGCTAACCCGTGTCCAGACGTTGCCCGGGAAAGTAGATTAACCCAACCTTGAATTATTTGCTGCTTACGGTTGTTCGGCGCAAACGCAAACCTCATGATGTTAGTGTAAAACAGTTGGGTGGGGATTGCCACCCGGACTTATGATGAATGTTTAATTGCCGACCCAAATTTTAAGTTTGTATTTGGGGGAAATTGGGACTGTTGAAAGTCAATTTCACCCCCTCAAAAAAGGAAATGAAAAGTAATTTATTTTGGTTTGAATTCTTATTATTTTGATTGTTGTGACTATTTTTTTCATCTTAGTTAGGGTTAGGGTTAGGGTTAGGGTTATATATATTCGGCCGATGTCGGAAACTTTTTTTATCGAAAAAAAATCAAGATTAGAAGTGAAAAGTATCAGTAAGAAGTAAAAAGATTCCGACGTTTTTAATTTATTGTTTTTAAAGAAAACGTCTCAACGTTAAAAAGAAAGAAATTAAATTATAAAGAAACATTAAAAGACGAAAGAAGGTGGGAGGAGAGGAGAGAAAAGAAAACATAGGGGCTGTATGATACACTTGCATTGTCGTATGACCTCGAGCAGGTTACGGTAAAAATATACTCTAATATTTGGGTCACCACGGACCAAATTCAAGAAGAAGAAGAATGGAAGAAAATAAAAAGAAGAAGAAAAAGGTGAAAAAAAACAGAAAGCGAAAAGAAAGAAGAAAAATCTGAAGAGAAATAAAGAATGAAAAAGAAAGTTGAAGAAAGAAAAAGCGATAAATTTTTATGTGTCTTTTTTTAACTTGTTTAGGTATCTAATTCGGAAATATAACACATGTACACATAAACGATGTACCGTGAACAATTAATTGCGCAAAAGTTGCCAAATTTCTCCCTAATTTCCCATTACGGATTGAAGCCACACTTTATGACCTGATCCCATGTCCGGGATATCATAAAAAAAAACGTTTATACTTTCAAAGCATTTGGGCTTAACCTTATGCCTGTTATAGTAATAAAGAAATGATCTTCTGAGCTGGCCCCTATCCTCTCCAAACTTTATAGCAAATGCCTTGCCGAATCATACTTACCTGATGGATGGAAAATTGCGATACACATGTTCAAGAATTCTGGTGAAAGAACTGACCTCAGAATGATCTCCCCATCAGTCTACTTCCGCTGTCCACCAAACTCAATGTTTCATCCCTGTGCTTGTTTTACAAGTACTACAATGAAATATGCTTCGACGAACTTGCTGCTCTGGTGCTCCGTGACGTAAATACACTCGATAATCACCTAAATCCCTTCATTGTGGAGGTCACCATATATCGGATTGCTTTCTACTCTAATAGATTTTTACTCGAACTGATAGCTTTTGGAATTCCCTCCCTGCTCATTGTTTTCCTGACTGCTCCAACATGAAAAAATTTAAATATAATGTGAACAAACATCTTGTTGCACAACTCCCCACTTAGGATGCCCCCTATAAATCTGGTCCCTAATTACGGTGTCTCCTTACGTCTTGAATTTCTATTTTCGCCATTACTGGTGGTGGAAAGTGCGGGTTCATACCTTTCCCAAGAGTATTATTGCATAAATGACCATAAATGGATTCGATAGGATTTGAACTCGGAATAGTTGATTCCATAGTTCACGGTGGTATCCATTGTGCCAATCGTGCACATTATGCGAAAGAGAAGGGACAATAAGAGAAGGACCCTCCAAAAAATTCAAAGAAAGAATCCATGCTTTGAAAATCAGCTTCCGACCGTTTTAAAGATTGCAACAATTCTAGCCTACCCCCGACCGTTTTGTGTATAGACATGTCAGGAATTCCATCCCTTTGTCTCGCTTTTCAGCCCGCCTGTCTCATTAGCCATTTTCAAACCCCTTTCCTTGCCCATCTCTTTAATAAAAACCTCCCTAACCCGCGATTCTGGCCCTTAATGACAAACCATAAAAACTAGCCCCAGACGCACCCGCTTACCCTTTTTATTCCTTTTCTGTTCCCCAACCCCACGACCACAACGCCATTTCTTCTGGGAGAGACATTTATTTGGAATGTTATCAAAACCCCCGAATGCACAATCAACCATGCCGCCGACCAATACAAAGTTTAAGCCCCTTTTTTATGAGTTTTTGGCTTTTATTTCCGTTATCGAGGGGTGCACATCAAAGGGAAATACGACGAGAGCCAAGGCAACCACCTCTGATTCAGTCATCCAGGAATGTGGTTGTTGCTTCCTATAGGCTTCCAAATGTTTTCCTGTTGAATGTCTTTTTTCTATGTTCTTGGCGGACACAAAAAAAGTATTTAAAATAAATAAATTCGTCCATTATTTTTGCGAATCGATCAAGCGTCAGTTCAGCGATCAATAATAAAATATAAAATCATTTCGCTCATAAAAACAAATATAATTCAGAGACTAAACAACAAAAAAGGGGAGATAACTTGCGGCGATCAACAGTTTTTAAGATCCAGTCACTTGTTGATTGGTCCACGTCAACCAAGTTATAAGATGTTTCGAAATTTTTGAGATGAGGATTGCTAATTTGGACTAGCGTTCTCATCTTGGTGTTATTCTCACAACGTTTCAGTCGATGTAACGTCGGACCTTTTTCAGGTGCGTCTTTAAAAGATTTTTTTTTAAACTGCTTTAAGGAGACTATCGGATTGACATCCTCTATTTTAGCAACAAACGACGTAAAAACAAAAACAGAAAGCAATACCAAATTCACTTCAGCAATAAAAGCTCAAACTGAGGCCATAAAAATCAGCTCCCAGAGACAGTCTAACAAAAAGGCGCAAGAAGCCAAAAATGTTGATCACGTGGGTTGCTCTCAACTACGTCCTCCAAAACCACTCGTCAAACATATAAAAGCAGACCGCACAACAAAATTTGCCTCTTTCCCTTTTTCTCTTCCCTCTCTTTCTCTCTTTGAGAGAACACAAGTTCGGCTCCCCTTTGGGCGACGGGGGTGTCAATGCGTCGGCTGACTACTAAACACACAGCCACACACATACACAAAGGCTTACACTCTTATCATCTTCAACACATACAACCACACACTGCTGACAAAGACACACACACATACAAATACCTAAACGAATTATCAACTCTCACGCATGCACATTCGTACAACCACGAACAAAAGGCGACACGGACATTCACACACTTCCACACATGGCTACACTACGCACATACGTACACATTCATAAATCACAAGCAATGAACATTTACTGTTTCTCTAATTGAACGCTTGAAATAAACACTTAATTCTCTGTAATTTGTAAATATATAAATATTTTGTGTTACTTTTAAACTACGTTTTATTCTTCCTTCAACTTATGCATGCCTTATCTTCTATTTAACTTTCATACATATTTTTCCGTTTTCTCTTTACCAATTAACTGACCCCATAAGACCCAAATTACTGCAAATTTGCGTATATGCCTAAAGAATTAAAGGGAAAATTATACAAATCACTAAACTAACATTCTAATATCTTTAGTGTTATGTCTTAAGTTTTTTTTCAAAAGAAAAATACTACACAATGAGACAAAAAAAGTACCGAAATATAAATTCTTCCAATCATAACCGACATACCATGTACTAAAAACCTTTACGTTGTTTTGTGTTATTAATATAACCTAACTATTATGTTAATGAGATTGGAATCACTTGATAAAATCGAATCACTATTTTAAAAAGATATTTATCCAATCCATTTTCAGGACCTTGAGTTTAACGATTCAAGAGACCTTCCATGCGATTAACCACGAAAATACGACCACCAAGGGCTTCAAATCTAGAAAAGAGAAAATCATTAAGGTTTCATGTAAAAGTTGTAGCCGGAAAGAAATAAAGAATGTAGAATATATGTGACCTGTTCAATTTAAATTAAGATAATCATATCTTTATTTTATAGTCTATATTAGAGGCATAGTAAAAAAAGCCCTTATTTCTAGGTATAGGGTAGCAACGAAAAACTGATTAATGATGTAAGCACATATGACCAAAAAGTAAAATATCTTACAGGTTCTTCAATATGAAATAACATTAAATTATCACACCAAAATATCACCGTCTAAAACTTACTAATATTATATATAAATACAATGGCTTATGTTTTACTTGGCCCATGAGTTAATACTCATATTGAAAAGGTTTACCTCCTCCCCTGTGAACAGAGCAAGAAAGCTCCTAATTAAGCCGAGGGGATGCCTACAGAAATTACAAATTATCCCATCCACTTAATCATTAAGGTTGAGAATATCTATCTATCTATCTATCTATCTATCTATCTATCTATCTATCTATCTATCTATCTATCTATATTTATATATATATATATATATATGTGTGTGTGTGTGTGTGTGTGTATCTATCTATCTATCTATCTATCTATCTATCTATCTATCTATCTCTCTCTCTCTCTCTCTCTCTCTCTATATATATATATATATATATATATATATATATATATATATATATATATATATATATATAATATGAAACTAATAGTATACTTTTAGAGGATAGAACCAATAGTGAAATGGTTTCAGCTCAATATACGAGATAGAGCAATTATAAAGATAAATGAAAGAAAGAGAGATAAACATGTACGAATGACAAATCTATTTCAACTTCGATTGTTCAATGCAAGGTAGACTCGGTAAAAACATGTTTAGTTTTTTTACTTTGAAAAGTCTTGGCCTATGGAAAGAAAAAGAAACATGCTTTTTTTTCATTGAACAATCGAAGTTGAAATACATTTGTCATTCGTACATCTTTATCTCTCTTCCCTCATTTATCTTTATATATATATATATATATATATATATATATATATATATATATATATATATATGAATTTTATACGTACATAAAAGTAATCCATGGACACGTGTTTCTGGCTCACAGCCGTCATCAGCATGGCTAACAGAGATCGAACCTTCGATATTGATGTCTATAGTCAAGCGTTCTACCACTGGACCAAGACGCTCCGTCTAGAAATATGTAAGATTTTTATCACCTAAATATTTCATGTATTTTTATGTAATTATTTTTATCGTTGTTATTTTGCTTACTATTATTTCGATTGTCTCACTTTCCTAAGTGATTAAGATGCAGAAAATTGCATTATTAGTCGCCCTTAACTTTATAGGACGTATTTTTCGTTAATATATATTTTTATTTATTTTATACGTACATAAAAGTAATCCATGGACACGTGTTTATATGTATATGTGTGTGTGTGTGTGTGTAGATAGATAGATAGATAGATAGATAGATAGATAGATAGATAGATAGATAGATAGATAGATAGATAGATTCTTCTTCTGTGTAAATACAAGCACCTGTTCCTACGGATGTTCACTTCTAAGAGGTTAATGGTACAAATCTTTAATTGCAAATACGTCTAATGTGTCCATATATGAAAGGCTCGTCGGTTTATGATGGCTAAAAAGTTTTCTTTCGTTTTCTCTCTTGATTGTTAAAACGGTTCCATTCGACAGATGTTGCTGATTATGGAGCGCGAAAGAAGCGCAAGGACGGAAACTTTAGACACCTGTAAAACCATCACTGGTCTAAGAATCAACAGAAATTAAACACCTTTCGAGGAAATCCAGGGCAAATGTTAAAGAAGCACACACAAATATATATATATATATATATATATATATATATATATATATATATATATATATATATATATATATATGAATATATATATATATATATATATATATATATATAAAGTGCTGTACTAAAAGCGAACTTTTAAGAAAGGTAAAACCTATTGTGAAGAGTATACAGCTCAATATCCAGGATAGAGCAGGTAGATATGAAGAAGAATGGAAAGGAATTAGAGAAGCAAAAGCCAAATCAGATTTCAATTCAATTGCTCAGAGCAAGGTATATTCCGCAAAAAGGACATTTATTGAATAAATTGCCTTTTTGCGGAATATACCTTGCTCTGAGCAATTGAATTGAATTTTGATTTGGCTTTTGCTTCTCTAATTTCTTTCCATTCTTCTTCATATATATATATATATATATATATATATATATATATATATATATGTGTGTGTGTGTGTGTGTGTGTGTGTGTGTGTGTGTGTGTAAGTTCGTAATCCGAGGCAGGAGCAATGCGATATAGGTACCGGAAGGTGGAACAGATGAACAAAAATAAATGAGAAGAGAAAATATGAATGGAATCTCAAATCAATTTATTAATATTTCACGGTTTAAGTACCAGAACAGTAAATAGAAAAAAAAAGGTTTACTGTCAAGCAATTTAAAAAGGTCCGGAAGAAACGTAAGTTTATTCCGGACCTTTTTTTCTATTTACTGTTTTGGTATTTAAATCGTGAAATACTAATAAATTGATTTGAGATTCCATTCATATTTTCTCTTCTCATTTATTTTTGTTCATCTGTCCCACCTTCCGGTACCTATATCACATTGCTCCTGCCTCGGATTACGAACTTACATTTCTATTTACCAGCAAACTACAATTGCCTTTTATATATATATATATATATATATATATATATATATATATATATATATATATATATATATATATATATATTATTGTATTTATTGTATACTTCTCCCACTTCCTAATGATTTTATACTCCAACCGCCGCTTGCCATCGCCACCATCTATTTGTATCTCATAATTTGATGTTGTCTTAAGCGGCCGCAGGCTTTCAAACATGTTGTACTTGTGTAATCTTTTCTTCAGACAATCATCCTGAGGAAGTCTTATAATAAAGACGAAGCCTTGATGAATACATAAATAATATTTTTGGGTTTTCCTTTTTCAATTTTCATACATATATATAAGTAATATATATATATATATATATATATATATATATATATATATATATATATATATATATATATATAAGAAGGAATAGGTAAAATAAATACCTTTTGAAGCATTAAGATGCGATATCAATTTTTTTTATAAAAAAGAAAAATAATAAATCGAAACCGATTTAAAAAAAAAAAAATATGAACCTTAAAACACTTGTGAGCGGTAACTTGAATGATTTAGTTCTTTTGTTTTTTTTGTGGGGGGGGATTTATTCATCATTGTGCCGGCCGACGTGAAAGTGTATTTTCGCACATTGTTCCGGTTTTATGGTTTTATTGAATGTATTTGGGACCGATTATTTGCTTGTTGGCTTGGTGGAAGAAATAATGCACGAGCTACTTTTCTAAGACTTTTCTAGGACTTCCTTTTTTTATCGTTGTTCTTCCTTGCTTTTTAATTTTGACTTTTATTTTTATTTTTTTCCTCTTCTCTTCTTAAGTGACCTCAACTATTGCAACGCCACATTGTGTATTGTCGGCAGTTGAAACCAGTATTCCAGACTTTTAATTTCCCTGATGATCTGCCAAGCAAGTAACTGCTTGGTAGTGAAACACGTGTAGGAAAAAACATTTAATTTGAATAAATAGTATTTGTAAGAAAAAATATCTTTAATGGTGATCATTGGTGTCCTGAAAGGAATGCTTTGGTAAGCCTTCATAAAATCACATATATATATATATATATATATATATATATATATATATATATATATATATATATATATATATATATATATATATATTACTTATATCACTCCAAACAAGTCATATTTCCACTAAGATGTAAGGGGGTACTGAGAATTATGAGCCAGGAGCATCATAAGTGGGGAAATGTGCAGCAAGATCACATGACATTTAAAGTTTTGCTTGTTGGCACCAGTCGAGAACACAGGGAGCAGGAAGGTAATTCCAAAGGCAAGCAGTTCGAGGAAAAAAACTATTAGAATAGAAAGCTTTCCGGCATCTGGGTACCTCCACAGTGAATGGATGGGATTTAGCTGATTATCGCGTTAGTCGGGGATATTTACGTCGAGGGGGCACATGCAACGTCTATCGGAACAAGCACAGGGGTGCAACATTGCAGCCATGGCACAGAGTCTTGAGCTTGGTAGATAGTGTGGGGCCTATTAGATTAGAAGCTCTATTTCGGATCCTGTCAAAGAGGGAGAGACTAGTGGTTGGTGCACCAGCCCAGATGTGACAACAATACTCCATGCATGGAGGAATGGTGGTTTTGTAGAGATATAGGATAATGTCAGGCGTGAGAAGTTTTCTAGCCTAGTTGAGGGAACACACCTTCTTTGCAGCAGACTTGATAGTATCTTGAGGAGTTTTCTAGCACGGTAATGAGAGCCCACTTTCTTTGCAGCAGCCTTGGCAATGTCTTTTATGTGTTTGTTCCAATTCATGTTACCTGTGAATGCTAGGCCGAGGAGTTCAAATGTCGGACTCCCAGGTAGGGTGTTATTAGCCATGGCAATAGATTTTTGAAAAGTTTCTCATAATGGTTAAAGGAAAAGAGCTTTGTCTTAGTAGCATATAATGTAACCATCCGTTTTGGGCTCCGTTCCATTACAGACTGGAAGTCATTTCCTAAGAATGCAGACATTGACTTGGATATGTGTGCGTACGTTTTGTCCACATGTCTAGAATAGAGTGGTGTCGTCAACAAATATACCCATCCCAGACACAATGTCATCATGTATCTTGAACGCAAATGAAACAGGAAAGTCGTTGCGGCCGATTTGAAACCAAGAAAATCAAAATATGGTTTCAAATCGGCCGCAATTCTAAGTCTGTTGGAAAAACATTTTTGTACTTGTATAATCTTTTTTCAAACAAATCATCCTGAGGAAGTCTCACAATAAAGACGAAACGTTGATGAATACATAAATAATATTTTTTTAGTTTTTCTTTTTCATTTTCCATTAAGTCGGAACATTTGATTCCTGTTCTTTTATCATATATATATATATATATATATATATATATATATATATATATATATATATATATATATATATATATATATATATATATATATATATATACAGGGTGATTCATAAGTCACTTAGATATTTATTTTTGAAATTCTAAAGTTAAAAAATACGGTAATACAAAACAGAAAGTTTATTTAACAAATCTATTTATGGGAGTTTAAAATTACAGCAAATTTTCCACCTTCGTTTTGCATGCATAGCTCCATTCTTTTTTGCAAGGAATTTGTATATATATTAGATTTAATGTGAGATATTATATAGTTAGTTTATATATATATAAATTACATAATTATTTAATCATAAATATTTTTAATTATTATCCACATACGTTTACGTTTAATCCTTGCGGAATCTTCAGTGCGGAAATAACTGTTCAGCCGATCACACGATTCGAACACCCGGACGCGAGTCACCTTTTAACTGAAATCCGAATGCTCCAGCCAATGAGGCCAACTTCAACAGCAATGCGGTAAGAAGGCTGTTTATACCATTTCAAGCATGCATATATATATATATATATATATATATATATATATATATATATATATATATATATATATATATTATTTTTAATAGTTTACCTACGTACGCCGTCGTTTTGAGCTTATGGCTATCATCAGCGAAATAACAAATAGGGCGCGAACCCGGTTCACAGATACATCTTGAATCTGTAGGCGTTCAACTAGTCCACTTAGGCCACGAGAGATTGTCACGTAATAACGGAGAAATTAAGTGATGTTTACACTGAAAGCGGCGAGCATAAACATCTAAACATTCGATAGAACTCAACGATAGGATCGGAGCATTGCACTGAAGCTTTTAGGTGAATGTTTATTTTTTATGTTTCCGACAGTGCTCAACTTTCAATTTTACTTGGAAGGAGCTTATAATGATATTAAATTATTTTTAATATTTTATCTACGTACGACGCCGTTTCGAGCTCATGGCTCTCATCAGCGCAGGTAAATAACAGTCTCAAACGGTCACAGTACGCGCATCCGGTTATATATATATATATATATATATATATATATATATATATATATATATATATATATATATAAGTGTAAATTAGTCGTCCAAGGCTATAGCAATGCGATGTGGTTGCCGTGAGATGGAAAAGTGAAAAGAAATAAACGCAGGGAGAGAGTGAAACTCAAAACGATTTATTAATAATTTCACGAAAACTGATTAAATACCAAATAGTATTTTTTTTTTTTTTTTGGTAAGTAACAGATCGGCAAAGGGTAATCTTAAATTTTCGAAAGAACAACTTTCATTATCAGAAGACAACAATAGAAGACCGAGAGGGTCGGAAAAACGTGAAAAAACCGGTGTCAGATCATCGTGATACAGGGGAAAAACAATTGGCAGTAGGAACGCAGAAAACGTCAAAATTCCATTAAGCAATCATATAACTAAGGTTAAAACATTATAAACATTAGTTTAGTAATATACCAATTTTTTAAATTTTAAATTTTATTATGTTTCATTTTACATGACTCATCAATCTTTATTTATTTATTTATTTATTTATTTATTTATTTATTTTTTCATTTATTCTCTTCAAATCTAAATTTAAATTTACTGTCAAAGGGAGATAACTTATTCTAAATAATATATTCAGACTTTAGAAATGATATTGGAAACTTGAGAAGGAATTTGAGTTGTGAAGTGGATAAAAGCCAAGGATGGGACCTTTTTTTTTTTTTTTTTTTATTAGCAGGGGAAGGGGGGGAATAAGAAGAGAGAGGATTATAAAAAAAAAATCTCTTTATCCACTACAAATCCGCACTACCCCTCAAATCCAAAATTAGTTACGCACAAACCGAAATCACCCGCATACAAGACAAATGCTCTTCTTCTTCCGATAAAACAACACACACCGAAGCCTTCCACCAAACTCTATTGACCAACGGCTTCCCGCTAACTACCATATCTAGCCTTAACAACATCAGAAGACGTAGACACCACACTCTCACCAACACTTGCTTCCTTAAACTCCCCTTCTTTAGCGACCGTATCACTTCTGCTATCCGCAATGCCATACGTAGTGAGAACCTTAACATACAACTTTCTCACACAGGCACCTCTCTCCGACAACATTTATCCAAAAAAAGCCACTACACCCCAGACCCCTGCTCTCTAGCTAGTTGCCCCATCCCCAACTCTGGCCTCTGCTTCCGCACATATACAGTATACAACCTGCAATGCTCTAAGTGCCAAAAGTTCTACATCGGTAGTACCGTTAGGCCTCTACACCAACGTATTAAAGAGCATCTAAACACCCACATTTCCTCCTTCCATAAACACTTAATTTCATGTGGCAACACACATCGCTCCATTAGTGTCCGCATCCTCAACTCTGTCCGCAATATAGGCCAGCTTCGAATTTCGGAAGCTATCCTAATCTCTAAATTTCGCCCTGCCTTGAATAACAGATTCGAGTTGTCATCTCCCTTCATCCTCTGATTCTTACATCCTCACACTCCCACCTCCTCACACTCCCACCCACAACTTACTTACTTTTTCTTTTTCTTTTTTTTTTTTTTTTTTATAATCCTCTCTCTTCTTATTCCCCCCCCTTCCCCTGCTAATAAAAAAAAAAAAAAAAAAAAAGGTCCCATCCTTGGCTTTTATCCACTTCACAACTCAAATTCCTTCTCAAGTTTCCAATCTCATTTCTAAAGTCTGAATATATTATTTAGAATAAGTTATCTCCCTTTGACAGTAAATTTAAATTTAGATTTGAAGAGAATAAATGAAAAAATAAATAAATAAATAAATAAATAAATAAATAAATAAAGATTGATGAGTCATGTAAAATGAAACATAATAAAATTTAAAATTTAAAAAATTGGTATATTACTAAACTAATGTTTATAATGTTTTAACCTTAGTTATATGATTGCTTAATGGAATTTTGACGTTTTCTGCGTTCCTACTGCCAATTGTTTTTCCCCTGTATCACGATGATCTGACACCGGTTTTTTCACGTTTTTCCGACCCTCTCGGTCTTCTATTGTTGTCTTCTGATAATGAAAGTTGTTCTTTCGAAAATTTAAGATTACCCTTTGCCGATCTGTTACTTACCAAAAAAAAAAAAAAAAATACTATTTGGTATTTAATCAGTTTTCGTGAAATTATTAATAAATCGTTTTGAGTTTCACTCTCTCCCTGCGTTTATTTCTTTTCACTTTTCCATCTCACGGCAACCACATCGCATTGCTATAGCCTTGGACGACTAATTTACACTTACATTTACCAGCAATGCTTCAAGCAAACTACAATCTCCTTTTATATATATATATATATATATATATATATATATATATATATATATATATATATATATATATATATATATATATATAATCGACTTACAAGAACATGCGAAGCAATAAAGTACAGAAATCTGTCACTGACTGTTGATTAGTTTCGAACCGACTCGTATTTGAACATTTAAAAGCAAGTATAAGTATATTCTATTTTGTAGATACATTGTGGATTCAAAATTTTCGGTCATCCTATCACCTTCTCTAATCAAAAAGGAAATGAGCGTTGTAGTAAACTCTTTTCTGTTCAGGTTATATTTTTCGCTTGTAGTTATTGATTTCGGTATAAACGTGCACGTTAATTTAAATCGCATGTTTTTTTAGGTAAAATTTACGTTTTATATTTTTTTGTTTGTTTGTTTGTTTGAAACGAACGTGCGTGTTTTTACCGGAATCAAATATTACAAGCAGAAAATGTTACCTGAAGTGATTCCGGAGTCCGTGACGGTAGTCATTAAGGTAATCCCGCACCGCACTGTTCACTCGATACCGCTGTTGGTTTTTAGCTGTGCCCCCCCCCCCATACACACACACACAACCACACACAATTTAAACAGCCTAATAAATAATTCGTTTTTTTTTCTGCCTTGTTTGAACAATAGGTTTTCGCAGATCAATAGAAACTTGTCGGTCGGCTCATCAAAAACACATCCAGGTCAAAAGCTTCATTTAGTTACAACAATGGAGAAATACAAGCACAAAAAATAACATGAATTATTCAAAATAATAATAAGCAATTAGAACGCCAGACAATGCATTTTAGTTTTATTAACTTATTTTTATTTTTTATTTTTTTGGTCAATTTACTTTTCAAAGATATACTTCATCATCAGAATTTCAAATAAAGATTTAGTAAATACCTTTTCCCCCCCCTTTTTTTTTTCTTCATCTCATTTTTTTTGTGTTATCAATTCAGTGTTGTTGAAACGAATATGAGATAATAGTCTCTTTTGTTAAGGACGGCACATAATTAGAAATGTTGTATATCTTCGAAAATTAAATTGAAAATAAATAAATAAAAATGAATGAAACTTAAATGCATTATATGACGTTCTAATTGCTCATTATTATTTTTATTCATTCATATTACTATATAAACAATGATTTCTGAAACAAGGACAACATTTTTCATTACAAAAAAATAAGTTTTTAAATTGATGAATAGCGTTCAATAATGACTGAAAACCTGTTGAAATGTTTCTTACTTTTATTTACTATGAAACAGTTGATCCCCTGAAAGGTGGAGGTGGGTGATGTGCACTGGATCCCCTCCCTACACATGAAATATTAATGATCAATATAAAGAACGTATTGGAACTTCTTAGAAAATAATTGTTTAAACATTAAAGAAAATCATTTTGTACGCAATACTAAATCGATAGAAATGTTTGAACAATATTACACGAGTCTTAGAGTGTCCCTCTTTACTTGCCTCCCCACGAGGGCATAGTTAGACACAAGATTGGTTTTTAATGTGGGTAAAATCTAGCTCCCCAAAAAGGGGATTGGGACAAAAATTGCCTTAGTATAGAATGATATCTCCTGCACTGACCGAGGACAGAAAAGATGAAATGCAATATCAGAACAGATACTACACTTGGTATTTATCCTCCTCCCACAGCGGTTAGGTGTGACACAAGGTCGGGAAAGTGGGATTTGAAAAGCCAGCGTCTTAGAAAAAGAAGAGCATTTTGGCCGTCAAAAAAAATGCCTGGGCAGCTCCGTCGGCATTCTCCGGTAGGGGCGCCTCAAGCGATTAGCAATAAACTAACCCCTTCTCAAAGGGTGATAAGGCAAAGCCTGGGAGGGTGGACCTCCTAGAACTGCACAGGACAGTACCTCAGATCGGCGGAATGAAGGCCCGAAGGCAAAGACGGTACCGGTCTACAGAGTGAGCACCTGTCGAAACAGATACTCCACTTTGCTCCTAGCCAAAAGGCCAAGGAGGAGTAATCTATTAGAAATATAATCATATGTTCCCCAGGAGCCGGCTGCTCATTATAAAAGTGAAAACTTACAGAGACTAGATCAGTTGTTAGTTGTTCGCCTTTGGCCTCGTTATAAGCTGATGCCACAGGCTGTACTATAAGTGTAGTATCACAACAGATACTACACTTTGCCCCGAGCCAAAAAACCAAGGTTAGGAGTATTACAGGGTGTTCACAGTATTCTCCAAGTTCAAAGTGCATCTCTTAGATGATTTTTTTTTTGCAGAACACGCCCCAAACACTGTATTTAGATTATTCAGACTAATATCCTCATCTTGATTGTTATATTCCGAACGTTTCGGCCGATGTAACCTCCGACCTTATTCGGGTGCACCTTTTCAAACTTGGGAACTTTCTAGAAAACCCAAACGATATTTTAAACTGAGCCCTTTTTAAAATCCACCTCACCCATGATCGGGTAGAAGTGTTCATTTATGTGATTCTGAATTATTATCGACTGTAGGAAGCATATATACGACATAATCACCTTGACACACCGGTTCCTGTTAGATCACCGAAGTTAAGCGACGTTGAGCCTGGCCAGTACAAGGTGGGTGACTATTTGGGAATAGCAGGCGCTGTATGTGGACACCTAGCTATGGGCAAATAGCATCGCCAACCCGCAGTGCCTAGCGTGGCGATATTGCCAAAAAAAACCTGAATGACAGTCACCAATGAAGTTGACGGAAACCAGGGAGGGGTTTTTCCTCCAGGAGTGGTCAAAAACCCTGATGCTGATGATGGTAGGAAGGATTGAACCTGTGCAAAAAAGAAAACAGATCCCATAATCTGACACGCCCCCCATCCACACACACCAAAAGATAAGAACACAAAATGGTTTTGAATGATCAAGGAGGATGAAAAGATCGAAGGGTGGGCGCCATTCAGAACTGCACTGGAAGGTCACTGGGAGTACTGGGATCCAACAGCTGTTGCGAGAACGCAAATTAATTTGCAACCAGTATCGAAATGAGCTGAGAATATTAGAATTTGGGAAAACTTACTGTCACTCAGACTCTAGGGAACGATCGCTGGTAGTGACTCGTGCGAGAACTCCGAGTGCTAAGCTGTATTTCTATGGTCGTCCTAGAAATCGGTTGAGCACACGTGTAAGAGTGTCACCGGGTGGGTCATCCAGTGCACTCCGGGCAGGGAACGTGGCTTTCTGTGTCAAGACAAACACTTAATGTCAGTTGTTATTTTTTTCTCCTTTTTTGGTTGTTGGTGTTTCTTCTCCATTTTTGTCAGCTTTGAACAAAATGGCCGTCTCTAGGGAGATGTCAACCAGTGCAGATCTGAATCCATTTTATTTTTTTAAAGAGCATCGTTTGCGGACACTTATTATCTTTCCAGATTACCGACCATGATGAAAAAAACCGTAAAGATTTGGGTAGAACAAAGTAGTAACTTCATTTTAAAGAGATGAATTTTTTTAATTAATTAAATAGTTGCGAACATCTAGACGAGGGGTTTTCAAACTGTGGTCCGCGGACCACAGGGGGTTCACAAAGACAAGATAGGGGGTCCGTAGATTAACCCATTACGTGAAATTAAAAGTATAAATTTTCACTGTCTGGATATTTATTTTTACTTATAAATGTTCTTAAATGACAAAATCTTGCGTTATCGCCCATTACATCTCAACGTGTGTATTTCAAAAATCCTGTGTGTGTAATTGACAATAAAACTATTTGTAAAGTACTATTACTGTTTGTAATTATACGGAAAATTAATTTTTTTAATAAAGAAAATATTTTTTTACATTTTGCATCAACATGCAGCATTAATTTATTTTATTAATTTATTTTATTAATTTATTTTATTAATTTATTTTATTAATTTATTTTGTTTGAACACTTGCGTCTAAAGTATTAATTATTTTATTTGCACACTAACGTCTAAAGTATTAATTATTTTAATTGAACACTTACGTCTAAAGTATTAATTATTTTAATTGAACACTTATGTCTATAGTATTAATTATTTAAATTGAACATTTACGTCTAAAGTATTAATTATTTTAATTGAACACTTGCGTCTAAAGTATTAATTATTTTAATTGCACACTTACGTCTAAAGTATTAATTATTTTAATTGAACACTTGCGTCTAAAGTATTAATTATTTTATTTGCACACTTACGTCTAAAGTATTAATTATTTTAATTGAAAATTTACGTCTAATGTATTAATTTATTTTATTTGAACACTTACGTCTAAAGTATTAATTTATTTTATTAATTTATTTTATTTGAACACTTACGTCTAAAGTATTAATTTATTTTATTAATTTATTTTGTTTAAACATTTACATCTGATGTATAATTTACTTTAATACAACACATACGTCTAAAGTATTAATTATTTTATTTAAACACTTACGTCTAACGTATTAATTATTTTAATTGAACACTTACGTCTAAAGTATTAATTATTTTATTTGAACACTTACGTCTAAAATATTAATTATTTTACTTGAACACTTACGATTAAAGTATTAATTATTTTATTTGAACACTTACGTCTACAGTATTAATTATTGTAATTGAACACTAACGTCTAAAGTATCAATTATTTTATTTGAACACTTACGTCTAAAGTATTAATTATATTATTTGAACACTTACGTCTAAAGTATATATTATTTCATTTAGACACGTGCGTCTAAAGTATTAATTTATTTTATTTGAACACTTACGTCTAAAGTATTAATTATTTTATTTGAACACTTATGTCTAAAGTATTAGTTTAATTGAACACGTACTTCTAAAGTATTCATTATTTTATTTGAACACTTTCGTCTTAAGTATTAGTTAAATTAAACACGTACGGCTAAAGTGTTAGTTTAATTGAACACTTACGTCTAAAGTATTAATAATTTTATTTCAACACTTACGTCTTAAGTATTAGTTTAATTGAACACGTATGTTTAAAGTATTAATTATTTTATTTGAACACTTACGTCTAAAGTATTTGTTTCATTGAACACGTACGTCTAAAGTATTAATTATTTTATTTGAACACGTACGTCTAAAGTATTAGTTTTTTTGAACACTTACGTCTAAAGTATTTGTTTAATTGAACACGTACATCTATAGTATTAATTATTTTATTTGAACACTTACGTGTAAAGTATTAGTTTAATTGAACACGTACGTCAGAAATATTAGTTTAATTGAACACGTACGTCTAAAGTATTAGTTTAATTGAACACTTACGTCTAAAGTATTAATTATTTTAATTCAACACTTACATCTAAAGTATAAGTTTAATTGAACACGTACATCTAAAGTATTGATTATTTTATTTGAACACTTACGTCTAAAGTATTAGTTTAATTTAACACGTACGTCTAAAGTATTAATTTAATTGAACACTTACGTCTAAAGTATTAATTATTTTATTTCAACACTTACGTCTAAAGTATTAGTTTAAATGAACATGTACGTCTAAAGTATTAATTATTTTATTCGAACACTTACGTCTAAAGTATTAATTATTTTATTTAAACACTTACGTCTAAAGTATTAGTTTAATTGAACACGTACGTCTAAAGTATTAATTATTTTATTTGAACACTTACGTCTAAAGTATTAGATGAATTGAACACGTACGTCTAAAGTATTAGATTAATTGAACACGTACGTCTAAATTATTAGTTTAATTGAACACGTACGTCTAAAGTATTAGTTTAATTGAACACGTACGTCTAAAGTATTAATTATTTTATTTGAACACTTACGTCTAAAATATTAGTTTAATTGAACACGTACGTCTAAAGTATTAGTTTAATTGATCACGCATGTCTTAAATATTAGTTTAATTGAACACTTACGTCTAAAGTATTAATTATTTTAATTGAACATTTACGTCTTAAGGCAGCTTAAAACTGTTGTTTTCGTGAATGCAAAATTATATGTTATTTTTAGCAAAAATTTATGTATAAATTTCATAAGGGAATCTCTAGAGTAAAACCTGAAATATAAAGGGATTCGCAAGTAAAACAGTCTTAAAACCCTTATCTAGACGATCTTGTTTTACTCTTAAATTAAATATAGTTGAACTTCAAATTAAAAAAGCTTAACTTCAAAGTTCAAAGAGGTAAATTTCAATTTTAAAAAAAACGACTTTTACATTAGAAAGTTAGGACATCGAAAAGTTCAACTTCACTTCAAAAATGCTTAACATGAAATTAAAAATAAAACATTATTATATTAAAAACTGAAGTTCAAATTAAAATAAGCCCAACATAAAATTGACTGAATATTAATTTAAAAGCTTAACATAAAATTTACAAAACTGAATAAAAAGACTGTACTTAAAATTTAAAAAAAGCTTTACGTAAAGTTTGTTAAAGGTTTTAATAAGATAAAAATCTCAATATAAAATTAAAGTTGAAAATTAAATAAAACAGCTTAATTTTAAATTGAAAAATCTCAATATAAAATAAAAAGCGTAACTTCAAATTGAAATAAATTTCAAAATAAAAAACGTAACATTAAATAAAAAAGGTCAACTTCAAATTAAAAATCTTAACATGAAATTTAAAATCGGAACATTAAATAAAAAAGCTAAATTCAAATTGAAATAGCTCAACATAAAATAAAAAACCTGACCTTCAAATAAAAAAGGCTCCACATAAAATTTTAATACTCAACATTAAATAAATATGTGTGTGTCTTTCGGTTTCTTTAAGTTTATATAATGTAGATAGGTTATAAACAAAGAACAAACTATATAGGATAGGAAAAGATTTGACACAAAATTATACTACTTTCGATTCGATATTTCGTTCTAGTTATGAAACTTTGTCAAGAATAGCATTTATTTAACAGAGTCTGGTAAGATATACAAAGATTTAAAGTAGTAGTGACAGGCAATGCCTAAAGCGAGGTGGGTGAAATAAAAGGGATGTGTTAGAGTCGGAGAGAAGTTAGGTTGGTAGTAGGTCGACTGTTGGGTGTGTGATGAAAATTGATTGGCAGAAAAGATTAGATAGTGTGTAAGTATTTAGAGAAATGGGGTGTGTATAAACGGGTGGGTGAAAAATAGAAGTAAGGATTACTCCTTACTTTTATGTTATGGTGAGTTTCTTGCAATATCAAGATATTAAAAAAAACTGAAAGAATTGATTAAGATAAATTTGCATGTCATGGCCTCTTTAATTCAGATAATTGATGCTATCTGAAAAGATGGCTGCGTGATGACGAGTTTATAGTGAGACGTGTTGTGCAATCGCTAACCCCAACCCTAACCCTAACCCTATTTCTCCTGAGCTGACATCGGTTAAATGCAATGGCATAGAGAAATCAAAGACAACTGGAAGAAATTACGAAGGAAGCCAACATCTTGTAGATGTGCAGATTATCTCTCTGCTTGTCAGCATTTGACCAGCCAATTTAGCATAATGGTAATAGTGTTCGCTAATGGGCCGGTAGACTAGGGTTCAATCCTCGGTTGAGTCACATAAAATACTTTTAAAATAGTATTTGATACTCTTTTGCTAAACACTTAGAATTATAAGGCGAGGGTCAAGAGTAAGTGGGGTAATTGCACCCCCTACACCTTGGTGTAGTAGTTCATGAAAAGGGAGCCTTCGGATCGCCCTCGACTACGGTTGACCACTTTACTTACTTTTACTGGCAACGTTGGCGGAGTCGATTGTGTCTGGGATGGGTATATATTCTGACGACACCACCCCCTACTCTCGTCATTTCGGTAAAACGGACGCACACATATCCGAGGCCATGGCTGAATCCTTAGAAAGTGACCTCTAGTCTGTAGTGGAATGGGGTCATAAATGGATGGTAACATTTAATACTGCTAAGACAAAGCTCATTTCTTTCAAAAGTTACAAGAAACCTCTTCTACCACTGATTGCCATGGCAAATAGCATCCTATTTGAGAGTATAACGTTCAAACTCCTCGGCCTAACATTCACAGGTAACATGAATTGGAACAAATACATAGAATAAATTGCCACGGTTGCTGCAAAGAAAGTAGGCTCCCTTTACCGTGTTAGAAAACTTATCACATCTGACAGTATCATATATCCTTACAAACCCACCATCCGCCCATGCATGGAGCATTGTTGTCACATCTGGTCTGGTGCACCATCCACAAATCTCTTCTTCTTAGACAAGGTCCAAAAAAGAGTCCCTAATCTAATAGGTCCCTCACTATCCACTAAGCTCCAGCCCCTGTCCCATTGCCGCAATATTGTGTCTCTGTGCTTGTTTTACAAGTACTTCAATCGAATGTGCTCCGATAAACTTCCTGCTCTAGTGCCCCACTCGACGTAAATACATTTGACTAACCCGACAATCAGCTAGATCTTATCCATTCATTGTGGATGTTCTCAGATGCCGGAAAGCCTTATACTCCAATAGATTCTTTCCTCAAGCTGTCGGCTTTTGGAAATGCCTCCCTGCTCTCTGTTTCATCGACTGTACCGACATGCAAAAATTTAAAACTAATGTGAACAAGCATCTCGCTGCATAGCTCACAATTTAGGATTATCCACAAAACTTTCACCCTAATTCACAATAGCTCTTTACGCCTACAGTGGCAACTGACCATGTTTTGGGTGAACTAAACAAAAATAAAATATATTTGCAAGCTAACCTTTTTACAGTTGTATTAAAATTAAATGAAACATTTTGGGCAAGAAAAAACATCCCACAAACACCATTGATAATGAAATAATAAAAAAAAAAGTTAAATATAAAAATTTTTTTTGATTTTTTTAATTCATTTATTTTATGCTGTTGGGCTTTTTTGTCTGTTTTTTTTATTATATGGGGGGGGCTTTGTCGGTGGCCTTTTGTTCGATCCCCCAGTATTGGTAAATCTTACAATAGGTGCGAAAAAGGTGGGAAAAAAAAACTTCGGACATTTTGACAGGCTTGGTGTGTTATTCAATTAGGTATGAATGAATTAGTGAATTTAAAGATTTTCACATCTATATACGAGATGTCCACATGCGTCAGTTCTTCTTTGGTTTTGAGTTTCTACATTTCTATTTGACGCCTTGCCTCGTTTGGGGTGAACTAAATTACACCACATCCCACAGCAATCGTCGTCACAATAACATCACCAGTAGATGAATTCCTCCCGGCTCTTTAGTCCGTCTTAGTGACGTCAGTACCTTTTTCACTTCAGGCCATTAGACTCTATTGCAGAACTAGGCAGGTTATCTGTCTGGGGGTTCGTTTATAACAATGGTATACACTTGAAACCTAAAATAAATCCAAGAGACGGGATCCCTAAATATTTCAAAGTAATATTAGTATGATAAAATACGGTTGAAATTACATAACTGAAGTTATGAGATTAGTGACGTTTTAATTTTGTGGAGTTGGGTGATCATACAGTTTAGAATTTTTGCCATTCTTGCAATACCATACTCGTAGGCATTACCATCTCATTTTATGAGGTGATACTCCCATGTATTACCTCCTCTATCTTGGAGGGGGTATTTCCGACCAGGCATAACCACATCCATTTTGTGTGTGTGGAGGGGGGGGGGGGGTTCTCTGACGTTTTACCTTCTCCTTTAGGGGTTTGTGTAGTATCTTTTCATTCCTCATAATACATTACTCCCGGGCATTATCTCTTTTGTTTAGGGCGGGGGGTCAGTATAAAAATATTCTAAAGTAATATTGATATGATGAAATGTGGTTGAAATTACATAACTGAAGCTATGAGATTAGTAACGTGGAGATAAACTCCCATTGGATGATCATACAGTTATGGATTTGTTGGAATATATATATAATGTTTGTTCGATATGGCTCAAATATATCGAATATAATTTTCTTATTCTTTTCTATTGACGCTTTCATTCTATCGGGCTCGGCGCCAATTAAATTATTTTTATTTTCTCCCTTTTTTCCGATGGATCAATAAATTCGAACGATGATGAGGCAGAGATGATTATTATTGTTGGCTTTCAAAGTGAAACAGAGAAGACAACGCGGGTTCTTGAATTGTTCCTGATCCCATCCATGAGTGTGTGTGCGCTGACAAGGTCATATTCGAACTGTATCGAAATTGAAGGTCACTCCGAAAAAAAAAACCCGGTGCTTTTACAATTTAGCGGATACTTTAAATAAAACAAACTGAGGAATATCTGTTTGATGTACGTACCTGTCACGGGTTGAATAAATCCTATACCAAAAAGCACGTCAATTAATCAAGTAGTTTTTTTTTTTATAAAAGAAAATTCAATTTTAGCCATGTACGAAGAGGACAGCCATTTTGAAAGTTTCCAAAGGGAGATTGAAAGTTTTAAAAAGGGGATTAAAAAATGGAAAAGTTAAATGCATCTCATGTTGTCTTATATAGTACGTCTGTGTTATCTTTCAGAAATTTTATATTTTTTTAAATTGTGTTTTTCATTTTTAAAAAAAGGGAGAAGTTAAATGTATCCCTCGACGTCACGTGATCAAATGGAGCGATTTTTGAAATTACGGTTATCTCCCTTTTCAATCTCCCTTTGGAAAGGCTGTTCTTTTAATTTACGTGCTTTTTGGTATAGGATTTATTCAACCTGTGACAAGTACGTACATCAAACAGATATTCTCAGTTTTTTTTATTTAAAGTATCCGCTAAACTGTAAACTTTTTTTTAAATTTTTTTTTTTTAATTTATTTATTTTTTTTATTTTTAACCTGCGGGGGCCAGGAAATACCCGACTAGTAAACGGGCGCAGGCTATTTTTACCCCTCTCGGAGTGTTGGACCCGTAAGACCTTGTAAGGCTATCCATCTAAGAGAAGGAAATCTCTGACAAAAAAACCTTGCTACCAGCTATTTACGCCGTGGCAGTAAACCGTTGGGGAGGGAGGCCTCAGTTTTTTTTATTTATTTAAAGTATCCGCTAAAGTGTAAAAGCACCAAAAAAACCTACGCCTATAAATAATGTTTGATTAAGAAATGAAAGCTTTTTTTAGGGGGTAGTTTCATGACATTTTGCCATCGAACTGCGTTTCGTAACAAAAATAAAAATAAAAAGGGTCGAGGTTCTGATAAGCTGAACTATCAACCCTCTTCTTTGTCGGAAGCAAGTATGGCCACGCTCGATCATAGTGGGTGAACCCTTCTTCGGAAGGACGGGGGTTATTGCCGGTTGCCCAAGGCACCCCGGTGATTGGATACGAAATCTGTGCAAATCCCTGGCATTATCACGTGATATTATTTCACTGGTAATATGTCCCGCATTAAAAAAATACCGGCCAATCGCAATTTCAAATACAAACTAGAAATGATTTTCAGAATTGAATTAATTTATTTTTAAATATAAAATCTTTTTTCAACGATCAATGTAACAAATGTGAATTGTTTCCACTTATATTTTGTAATTTGTAATTAATTGACTTGTTGTTCACAACTTTTATATTTTCAAATTTGTGCTACATTATTTTACTGATTTTTCGCCCCTGATGAAACGAGCTTATCTTTGAAAACCCACTGATTAAAGAGATTTTTTTTCATATTCCTTGCTTGAATATCTGATGAATTAATCTATATAGTAATTCATCCAATTTTCATTGTCATCATTTTTTTTCATATTCCTTGCTGGAATATCTGATGAATTAATCTATGTTGTAATTCATCCAATTTTAATTTTCATCATTTTTTTTTCATATTCCTTGCTTGAATATCTGATGAATTATTAAACATTGTAATTCATCCAATTTTCATTTTCATAATTTTTTTTTAGATTAATACTCTATCTGTTATATCGAGCATTCTCTTATCGCGATATGATTTAAGATGAAGAAAAAATATGTATCTTCATTGTTTCATACCTATCCATTCCAAACATTCGTACTTGTGTTGATGTTTTCCCTAAGCAAATCACCCTGAGGCAGTCTTATAATAAAGACGAAACGTTGATGAATGCATAAATAATATTTTTGGTTTTCCGCTTTCAATTTACACACACACACACACACACATACACACACACACACACATATATATATATATATATATATATATATATATATATATATATATATATATATATATATATATATATATATATATATATATATATAAATTTTATTCAGACATGGACCAGTGGTTTCTGACAAGAAAAGGGTTTAATTCCCGATTCCGTCTTCGTCAGCATAGTCTGAAATAGTAAATGATGGAATTCCTTCAAAAAAAATTTATAACCGTTATAAAACGCTATGCACAAAGAATTTGAAATGAAGGGCCGATGAGACACTTAAATTAGAAAAATAGCCGTTAAGTAAGAGATTCTATATTTAGAAGTGAGAAAGAAAGAAAGAAAGAGAAGAAAGAAAGAAAGAAAGAAAGAAGGGAAATAAAATAAAATAAAATAAAATTTATAATAATAAAAAAATTAACTAAGAGAAAATAAAATATTATTTATATGTAGAAAACGGTTAAAGGTACGTCACACTAATTAATTAAATTATCTAAAAAAGGGGAGGTAACTATTTATTATTATATTATAAAAAATATATATGTGTATATATTTCACGATGGTTTCAATTAATAAATATCAAATTAAAATAAAAATATAAATATAAATAAATATATAAATGAAAAATATATAAATAAAAAATCAATATATAAATAAAAAATAAAAAATCAATATATAATTAAAATATCAATATGTAAATAAAAAATATCAATAAATAAATAAAAAAATCATCAATATATAAATAAAAATAAAAATTTGATATATAAATAAAAATTTGATATCTAAATAAAAATCAATATATAAATTTAAAAAAATCAAAATAAAAAATCAATATATAAATAAAAAATCAATATATAAATAAAAAATCAATATATAAATAAATCAATCAATATATAAATAAAAAATCAATATATAAATAAAGAATCAAAAAATAAAAAATAAATATATATATATATATATATATATATACATATATAAATAAAAAATCAATATATAAATAAAAAATCAATATATAAATAAAAATCAATATATAAATAAATAAAAATTCGAAAAATAAAATTTTAAATTTTAAATTTTAAATTTAAAGAAGAAAGAGGGAAAAAAATGGAGAAAAGAAAAAAGAACTGTGATCAGGTTTTAGTTCCCAAATTCGTTTAGCCAAAGATGTGTTTGCGCGATCTTTGTTTCTAAAGGAATATAGGTGTGAATAATACCTTTGTTTAAAGGAACCTTGTGTCATGCCGTAGTATACATCTGTACTGTTATCAGTTTGACTCGTAACCACAGCTTTGTATACAACTGAGTCAACTTTACAATTTCCCTCGAGGGGGCAAGAATTTTTATTTTGGCATGAGCATCCGGTGTCGACTGCCGTGCTTTGTTCTCTGGTGATGTGACTCCTTATAGGCCGCATGGTTGAATAGCTGACCTTGATGGTGTTTTTATTGAAAAACTTATGTAAACTGTGTGTTGGAGGGAAATGTTTGTTTAATAATGAGAGAAAAATATGACCTACTCTTGATTTTGTTCTGCTGGAGAAGGGCGGCGAAAACCAGATAATCGATCTCCTCCTTATGCGGCTGTTGTTCTGTGGAATATTCTGGTTTGGGATGTATGAGATTCCATCGTGGAATCCGCTGTCGCGGAGGGCTTTATTATAATATGGAGCGGCCTGTGTGAAAACTTCATAATTGGAGGAGAGGTTTGAAATTCTTAGGCTTATATTTTTAGTAAGGTTTTTGAGGATTGATGGTGGATGGCATGAGTTTTTGTGGATATATTGAAGTGATTCATTCGGTTTATGGTAGGGTTTGTGAGTATTATTTTGAGGTTAAGAGTAGTATCGAGGAAATCTATTTGGTTTAAATTAATAGTGATAGTGATTTTAAAGCCTAAACTTTTGAAGGTTTGAATGAGGTCTTTCCTAAATTTATCTAGAATTTGTCCGTTTTTATTGTGTGAAAGGCAGACCCCGTCATCTCGGTATAATCCGATGAAGTGGTCGGGAAACTTAATTTTGAGTGTGTGTAAGATATAAAGTCCTACCAGGTCGCATATATCCGCACTATCGTGGGCGCCCATTGCAACGTCAAAAGGGTCCTCAGGATCCGATTTCTTTACCCAGGCCCTTCCCTCGAAAAAAAGAGGGGTTGTCTGGCATTTAGGATGGTATCTCGTTCTAACTGACTTATATCTGTGTAATCTAGTGCGTAGTTAAGAGCTTTATCGAGGATATCTTTTGTAATTGAGGGGTAATAGTCTACTATGTCAAATTGTGTGAATTTACATAAATTTTTATCTTTAATATTCCTGAACCATTTTAATACAGAATTAGTGTTTCCCCACAGACTGAGTGTTGAATTAAGTTTAATTTTGCTAACTATGCTTTTAACAATACTTTTACTAACTAGACTAATATCACTTTTTGCTGGGTTTATGAGTCTGCAAGAGGGCCTAATATTAAAACTATCTTTATGGTCCTTAAGAGTAATGAAAGCCTTATTTTTAGTTAAAATATTTGCTCTATATTCAATTCCTAATTTAGTTGTTAAATCTGATGCTTTTTTGTTAATATTTGTATATGTGCTAGTTTTTGCTAATTGGTAATTTGTAGTAATGGCGCTTTTAGTGAGGGATGTCTTTTTTTCATTTTATATATATTTTTAGTTTTGTCCGAAAAAACGAATGAGTAATTGTCTTTTCTCAGCTTATTGAGTTTTTTTATGTCGGAGGTGAGTTTCAACTGTAATGGGTTTGTGTAATTTGTAAAACGAAGATTATGTGTAATGTTAAGCAGGTCTCTTTCGAAATTCTCCAACATTTCAACTTTTGGTGGGTATTTGCTCGATTTCAGACCGTAGTAGTTTTTTTCTGCAAATATACCGTCAGCATTTAGGACTTTCCATCTCATTTTCCGAATTACTTCGACGATCTTAGTGAGTAGTGTCCTAGTGTAGTCTTGGTTACTTGGTATTGGGATGTTTTTTGTAGAATATCCGAGGTGGTGAATATCCATTTCCTTTGAATGATTTGGTAAAATGTTGTAATTCCAAGTTTACCGTGTAATCTGTGATATAGGTATATTCCTCGAGAGTGCTCAACTACTGGGCTAACAATATATAATTGTAATTCCTGGTAAGGGCTATATAAAGTATAAAGGTATACTCAAAAAAGAATAAAAGGGAAATACCAGTAGAATGCTCAATAAAATTAAATTAAGAGCGTAATATTTTTTTATTTTTAAATACAGATTTTATTCAGACATGGACCAGTGGTTTCTGACAAGAAAAGGGTTTAATTCCCGATTCCGTCTTCGTCAGCATAGTCTGAAATAGTAAATGATGGAATTTCTTCAAAAAACATTTATAACCGTTATAAAACGCTATGCACAAAGAATTTGAAATAAAGGGCCGATGAGACGCTTAAATCAGAAAAATAGCCGTTAAGTAAGAGATTCTATATTTAGAAGTGAGAAAGAAAGAAAGAAAGAAAGAGAAGAAAGAAAGAAGGGAAAATAAAATTAAATTAAATTTATAATAATAAAAAAAATAATTAAGAGAAAATAAAATATTATTTATATGTAGAAAACGGTTAAAGGTACGTAACTCTAATTAATTAAATTATCTATAAAAAAGGGAAGATAACTATTTATTATTATATTATAAAAAATATATATGTGTATATATTTCACGATGGTTTCAATTAATAAATATCAAATTAAAATAAAAATATAAATATAAATAAATATATAAATAAAAAATCAATATATAAATCAAAAATCAATATATAATTAAAATATCAATATGTAAATAAAAAAATATCAATATATAAATAAAAATAAAAATTTGATATATAAATAAAAATTTGATATCTAAATAAAAATCAATATATAAATAAAAAATAAAAAAGACCCAAGATGAGAACAGTAGTCCGAATATACCAAAAACATATTACGCTCTTAATTTAATTTAAT
The DNA here is from genome assembly GCA_963556195.1 of Sepiola atlantica. Taxonomy (NCBI): domain Eukaryota; kingdom Metazoa; phylum Mollusca; class Cephalopoda; order Sepiida; family Sepiolidae; genus Sepiola; species Sepiola atlantica. Next base: position 196,235,871 of record OY744522.1, read on the forward strand.
TGAGCACTCTGCTGGTATTTCCCTTTTATTCTTTTTTGAGTACACCTTTATACTTTATATATATATATATATATATATATATATATATATATATATATATATATATATATATATATATATATATGGGTGTGTTTATCTAGACAGCATGCTTTCATTAAGGCAAATGTTATTAAATAATCCGAAGTTTTTTTCTTTCTTTTCTATTATAAGGTTTGTTTTGTTTTTTAATTTTCCGAATAATCCATTTGGTTTCAGAATTTTTTAGATGAGGGTTTATAATTCGTAGAATGGTGTATATTCGAACTTGCAAGGACCCGTGGCGCAGTGGATATAGTACTAAGTATAATTCAGTTCTAGGGGGCAGTCATCTGAAGGTTGAAGGTTCAATCCTCAGTGCGAATTACTGAAGACCAGGAACGAGAGCATGCTACCCCCGTGGATTTAATAAAGGGTTCCCTTCGAAATTCCGTCCAGATTACCGAGTGCGACAAAGTACACTTGAAGAAGGCTGGCGGTTACATCGGCCGAAACGTTGTGATAAAAAGACCCAAGATGAGAACAGTAGTCCGAATATACCAAATTCTACGAATCCATTTTGTATTCCGATCAAGAAACCGATAATTCGCAATTCTTCGTATCGCCCGCACTGAGGATTGAACCTTCAACGTTTTTTTTTATACTTCCATCGGTTTCTTGTCCCACTTTTAAAAACGAGTTTGACTAACTTTTGAAATCGTCTGCCCTCTATCCACGCCTCATATTGTTTTGTTTCGTTTGTAAATTAAACAACATATTTCGCCTATTTTTTATGAATACTTTTTATAATAAAGACAAAATAAATCAAATCTCACAGAAATTATATGGTTTGATGATGATGATGATGATGATGATGATGATGATGATGATGATGATGATGATGATGATGATGATGATAGTATTGCTTTTTCCATTCAGCCATCTTGGAATTTAGACCTAAAATAAAACTTTTAAGGGACGACAACGTTTTGTACGGTTAACATATTATTTATATTTTCAGAAACGAAAAACCGTGAATCGTGAACAAAGTAGCCCATAAAAGAGTCATGCTCTACGACAGCATATATACATCGACCGTCGAGAACACGTTCGCCCTTGCCGAGATCCAAGAGAAAAGATACAGAAAGGAAGTGGAAGTTACCTCACCACTCTTCCGGCTCTTATGTCAATTCATATGACTCGTTCGTCTACGGGGGTCGAAGGAAGGGTTAGCACCACATCTCCACCTCACTCACCTCCCATCGTAGTAGGAGTCGTGACGAACAGAATACTCACAGTCGGGAGGGAGGGGTGCGAAAGGGGGGGGGGGGAATGCCGACTACCGTCATTATACAACAACATAAAGAAATGCGTATATTTATTCACTATAGGAAAGTAAATGCTTGAAGACATTGTTAAATCATTTGAGAATAGGAGCCCGAAACAAAACCAACGAAATAAATGTGTGATAGAAAAATTGCCTCAAGCATCAAAGATTGAAATTATTATTCCCGGACAACACCGTTATTATTAAAGTTATTTGGTAACAGAAGGAGATATTAAGTCTTAATTGGTCAAACGGAACCACGTGATACAATAGAAACAATATATTATAAAAACCGTCACGCTGTCTTCTATTAACATCACCACTTAACATAACATTATAGTAAAAAAGATATACGAAATTATGATGCAACGGCCGGCCGGTTAATAATTGATATAAATACATTTATTATTTCGTAGTAATTTATTCGACGCAAATTCCATTGGTTCAGTTGGTTTGTTTTATGGAAAATCAACCTTTTGGTGAGGGTTATTTCATACCGAAGCGATCAATTGCATACGATTAATTAAACATAAGTTGCATAATTGATGGGATTGTGGGTGCATCTCTATCTGTTTCTGTTGTGCTTGTTGCTGATAGTGTACATATTCGCGTGGTTCCTGCTAATAGTTGAAGTTTCAATGTGGTGACTATACAGAGATTAATATTTCGCGAAAGGTCCCCATGAAAATCCTTGTCCCCTTACTAAGCATGCTGATAAGACCCAGGAACCTGGTTTATATCTCCCCTCGAAAGACTGTGTCGGGTCCAAGGTCAAGAATGCTCTTTACAGGATAAAACATGTCCCCCTTTTTTTCTGAGACGCCGAAACTATTTAAAATCGAATCTTGAAATCAACACCGCAGCGGAAATTCGTTGAATTCTTTCCCGAATTTCGTTATTTTTTGCACAATTTTTTTTTTTTTTTGAATGTGAAAATAAAATATCTTGAATTAGCAGCAGTTTTTAAAGGTAGACAACTCGTTTTTTACGTTGTCATTCATTTCCTTTAACCAATTACTTTTCAGGGTTGATATGCCGTAAAACAAAACTACCAATTACTTTTCCTCCTTTTGTTTAAAGAAGTGTTTGTCTCTATTAACTTATGAGGGGTTCAAACAAAGGATGACCTCTACCAGGACGACTGAGAGCAGAGTTTCCCAAACGTTTTCAGACTGGCCCCTGATAGATGCCCAGTGCTCTCCTCATATACACATGTAAGCTTCTTTTTTCGAAGCGAAAATAATATTAAACACTATTTACAAAAATAATTAATTTAAATCATTTTATTTGGTCTTCACAACCAATACACACCTGCGAGTTGATTTGATTGTATTTCGTTGCTTATTTATTTTTGTTCGGATTCTATCCAAATTGATAGGTGGGGGGTGATATCCGTGGAGTTGCTTCCATGCGGAATTTTTGTTGTTTCCATCTCTCCGGGTGTTTGCTTTTTTCTCTCTCTGATGTTTTTTTGTCCTCCACGGTTGTTGATTAAAACCTCTTCAACGACCAGTTGGCATGGCAAATAACACCCTACCTCATTCAAACTGCTCGGCCTAACATTCGCAGGTAAGATGAATTGGAACAAATACATTGAAGACATTGCCAGGGTTGCTGCAAAGAAGGTGGGCTCCCTTTACCGTGCTAGTAAACTTCTCACACCTGACATTAACCTATATCTCTACAAACCCACCATCCGCCCATGCATGGGGTATTGTTGCCACATCTGGGCTGGTGCATCATCCACTAGTCTCTCCCTCTTAGACAATGTCTAAAAAAGAGTTGCCAACTTGATAGGCCTTCACTATCCACCAAGCTCCAGCTCCTGTCCCATTGCCGCAATGTTGCTTCTTTATGCCTGTTTTACAAGTACTTCAATGGATTGTGCTCTGATGAGCTTTCTGCTCTGGTGCCCCTACAACGTAAATTCACTAGACCAACCCGACAATCTGCCAAATCGCATCCATTCACTGTGGAGGTCCCCAGATGCTGAAGAGCTTTCTACTCCAAAAGCTTATTTCCTCGTGTTGCTGGACTCTGGAACTCCCTCCTTGCTCCTTTTTTTTCTTGACGCTACTGACATGCAGAAATGTAAAACTAATGTAAAGACATCTCGCCGCACAGCTCCCAATTTTAAAAAAATTCACCCGTTTCTCAGTAGCCCCTTACGTTTACAGTGGCGGCCTGCCTTGTTTGGGGTGAACTGGTGACAATATCATTTTCATTGTTACTAATTAAAGTTTTTATTTTTATTTTATATACATATACGTTCTTCGTGGAAAGAGACGGCGAAAGCCACAAAAAAAATGCACTCCGCATCCATCGAAAAATCCACGACTGTATCCATTCTGCTGAAAGCTTGGATGAGACTCCGGGATTGAAAATGGAGAGAAGAGGGGAGCAATGGATTATACTCGATAGCTTATCAGCGGAATATCCAATTTTATGTATTCATCAAATTTTAAGCAGTTTCCCACGCGTTCAATTACGACTGCGTCCTTCTCCGAGCGAAAATAGGAATTATGAAAGGCAATAACAAAAAAGATATTAATGTACACGCAAGTAATGCTTAGATGTGCGTCTCGATGTAGGGGAGAGGGGGTGGGGGATAATTTAATAAAAGTATTGATTTTCTTTCATTTGCATTTTCTATTGATTTTTGTATCGATTTCTAAAAGAAAATTGCGGGAACGGTCGGGGTGCGGGCGGGTGGGCACTCCTTTTAAATGGCCGCCCGGTGGCAGAAACTTGGAAAAGCTAAATAGAAGACAACTTTTATCGGTTTTTGATCAGCTTTTCATTAACTCGCATTTTTAGACGAGAAAATGACTCCTTTTTATTGATGGTGTTGGTTATAATTAATTGAGATGAAAAAATAATAAAAACGCAGATCGATCGCCGCCGTAAAAAGAAAAATGGAAGCGGGGGAGAGGGGGGGGTCTCATTATTTTAATTAATTGGTTTTATTCAATTTTCCCGCGTAAATTGGTCGATTTCATTCGCAAAGATATTCCCGCTCGCTCTAAAATCTATCACAGTCTCTCTTTCTCTCTCTTCCTCTCGTTTTCTCTTTCTCGTTCATTAAATTCACAAAGAGACTAACTAAATCCAAGATATCGCAGACTTAACATATATATATATATATATATATATATATATATATATATATATATATATATGAGATCTCATCATATTTAGAAAGGTTCTTTTCCAAATATGATTTTAGTTTAAGATCGGATTTTGACTCTTTCTGATGAGATCTCAGTTTATAACAGCTGTTGATCGATAAAATCGACATGCCAGTGTCGCAGATTTTGTATATGTGTGTGTAAATAAAAATAATCATATATAAAAGTTCTATTTGATATAAACTTTAAACTAACTGTATTTACCTGGCGTTGATCACATATTGCCGGGTGGAAAGCTTAGATAAAATAATTCAAACTGTATTTTCATGTTTAATTTTTGTTCATAAGATTTTTTAAAGTTCGTTTCGGCTTTCCCGCATTTTATTTCTTGTTTCCATAAATATTCCATTCCTACTTAATTCAAAAGTCAATTCTGACACCAATCTAAGTTTATATACCAAAGTTGAGGATCGTGTGTCTGTTTGAATGTTTTTCGCATCGGTTTAATTTATTTGATTTTTTTTTTACTTGAAAATTGATAATTATAAAAAATTAAAAAGTGATATGAGATTCATGGCTAGGAGCAGGAGTTTCTTGGTCTAATCTTTTCCAGCGCAACGCCGGGTATCGCACAAGGTCAGCTATTATATCGTAATATGTTTATGTCTGTTTATGTGTAAGTGTGTTAGACATGCACACTCATATGTGTGTGTGTACGTGTGTGTGTATGTACGTGCGTGTATATGTACGTGTGTGTGTACGTGTGTGTATGTACGTGTGTGTGTATGTACGTGTGTGTATGTGCATGTGTGTGTATGTACATGTGTGTATATGTACGTGGGGGGTGTATGTACGTGTGTGTATGTATGTGTGTACGTATGTGTGTATGTACGTGTGTGTATGTGTGTGTGTGTATGTACGCGTGTGTATGTACGTGTGTGTGTACGTGTGTGTGTATGTACGTGGGTGTATGTGCATGTGTGTGTATGTACGTGTGTATGTTTGTATGTACGTGTGTGTGTATGTGCGTGTGCGTGTATGTACGTGGGTGTGTATGTATGTGTGTGTATGTATGTGGGTGTGTGTGTGTATGCCTGTGTGTGTTCGCTGTCTTGCGTATGATTTATTTCCTCCCATAAAATCCTTTCACTCAGCCATTCCAATGAAAAATGCCTTCACGCACCGTCACAGACTTCCTACCAACCCTCGTCCTCATCCTCTCCCGCCCAATCCAACCCCAAAGCAACACCACCCTCGCGGCCCCTTCCGCATGAAGACAACGCCAAAACACGCGACAATGAAACAAAAAATCGAGTTCCCAAACAAAGGGAGAGAACTCCGCAGAGGAGGGACGGGAGAAGACGAAAAGACTCATGTGTTTGATGATAGCCCCCTACTTGTATGGGATAGGAGAGGGTCTTAATTGATCAAAGTTTGGGAAAAGGGCTACAATTTATGACGCAGGCTTAAGCGGGGGGGGGGCTGCTGAAGGGATCTATGTTTTCGTTAAGCTGACAATAATTTGCGAAGTGTGTTCACCTTCAATACAGTAAATCCATTTTGGGTTCGAGTAGTTTCGTCTTTCAAAATAACCTGACTGCGATTATGACGCGCGTTTTTATTACTGACAGAATGGCGTTGGCAAGAGAGGAAGAATATCGTTAAGCACCAGGGGTGAAGGGGAAGTGGATCGGAAATAGTTCTGTTGTTAAGCCGTTGGTATTAACATTTTTTGTAGAAATGAAAGTGTTAAGGAAGTAAGCAAAACATAAATGCTCTTTTGTTGTTTGTTTACAGGTATGCGTTATTGTTTTCTTCTTCTTCTTCTTCTCCTTCTTCTTCTTCTAATGCTACTGCCATTTCTTCTTTTTCTTCTTCTTTTGAATTTCATATCTTTCTCCTTTTCTCCTTCTTCTTCTTCTTCTTCTTCTTCTATTTCTAATAATAATTATTATTATTGTTATTAGTATTAACATTTTTTGTAGAAATGAAAGTGTTAAGGAAGTAAGCAAAACATAAATGCTCTTTTGTTGTTTGTTTACAGGTATGCGTTATTGTTTTCTTCTTCTTCTTCTTCTCCTTCTTCTTCTTCTAATGCTACTGCCATTTCTTCTTTTTCTTCTTCTTTTGAATTTCATATCTTTCTCCTTTTCTCCTTCTTCTTCTTCTTCTTCTTCTTCTATTTCTAATAATAATTATTATTATTGTTATTAGTATTATTATTTTTACTCACTAGGAGTTCTCACACAGATCATCGTCACTGATTGCTCACCGACAACAACCATTGGTATTTCCTGGAGTCTGAGTGACAACAAGCCTCCCCAGATTTCCAATATTATTCACTTCTTTTTGATAACCACCGCAAATAAACTTGCAGTATTGGTTTGGTCTTCTCTGGCATTTGGGTTGCAATAAGCCTCTCCAAGGTCCCAGCACTCTCTGCACTTCCAGTGGAGGTCTGGTTTGTGCTGTCCCTCCTCTGTCTTCTCATCCTCCTTTTGTGTGGTGTCAGGCTAGGCTGGTACCATTTGGTGGGAGGCGCGGTGGAGCCGATTGTGTTTCTTGCTATTTCTGGTTCATTTTTGTGTCGTGTCAGTTGTAATTATATAAAGTGATGTTTCCTGCATTTTCTGTTCCTTTGTTTGTGATGTGTTCTTTCTGTGCTTTTGTTTTCTACCTTTGTTAGATTCCGTATGATCCTTCGTAGCTTATGCGGGTTAGTTTCCGCATTCAATAATTTTTCTTAAGATTGTAACTGTTTTGATCATTGCTGTCGTTTGTACAGTTCCAATGATTCCTTTGATCCTAATTTCTCCCAGTCTTTTTTCCAGGTTTTTGGGGATTGTTCCTAGTGCTCCTACGATTATTGGTATTATACTGACTTTCTTCATGCTCCATATTCCTTTCAGTTCTCTGGCTAGTTAAGTGTATTTGCTTCGTTTTTCCGTTTCTTTGCTTTTCACTCTGTGGTCTGCTGGAGCGGCGAAGTCTACGATTTTGCAAGATTTTTCCTTCTTGTTGATTATTATAACATCCGGTCTCTTTGCTTGTATGAGTTTGTCTGTTTGTATATCCATATCCCAGATGATTTTGTGTTTTTCGTTTTCCAGTACTGTTTCTGGTTTATGTTTGTACCATTTGTCTGCGTATTCGAAATTCAATTGTTTGCACAGTTCCCGATGTACTGCTTTCCCCACAGTCATGTCTGTTCTTATACTCGTTTTGGGCTAATTTGCTAGATTCACTTATTATATGATTTATTGGTTCGTCTTTTTGTCCACAGAGTCTGCATTTACTGTTTTCCTGAGTTTTATCTATTTTAGCTTTAATGTAGTTTGTCCTAATTGCATTGTTCTGTGTAGCCATCAGAAAAGATTCCGTTTCTCTGTTCAAGTGTTCTTTTTCCTGGCCATGTCCAGCTATTTTCGTTGGTTTCTTCTCTTGTTAGTCTTCTGAAGTGTCCGTGTAGTTTTTTTTTCTTCCCACTTTTCTTTTCTTGTCGTTTTGTTTCTGGTTTCGGTGCTTCCCGAGTTGTTCGTTGGAACGGTTTCTCTTGCTGCAGTGATAAGGATTTCCCTGTATTCAGTTATGTATTTTTCCAGCTCTTCCACACAATCTTCTATATTTACCAGTCCTCTTCCCCCTTCGTTTCTTTTCATATAGAGTCTGTCCGTATCGTTTTTTGGATGTAGAACATTGTGCATGGTCATTACTTTTCTGGTCTTCTGGTCCAGGTGCCTTAGTTCCTCTTTGGTCCAGCCTATGAATGGTCCAGAGTATCTTATTAGTGCTACTGCCCAGGTGTTTATTCCTGTTACTAGATTCCTGCTATATAATTTCGTTTCTAGGAGTTTTCTTGTTCTTCGTAAATATTCTTTTCCAATCTTCTCTTTCATTTCCGTAGATTTGATGGCGTCTGCCTCCAGAACTCCAAGATACTTGTAACTATCCTGTTCGCCTAGCGCCTTCATTTTCTCTTGGGTGGGGAGTTCTATGTTCTCTGTTGTCTCCAGTTTTTATTTTTTTTATTTCTAGTAGTGCACACTTTTCCATTCCGAATTCCATTTGGATGTCCTGGCTGAAGATTCTTGTCATATTTATCAGCTTTTCCAGTTCCTTTTTGCTTTTTGCAAATAGTTTCAGGTCATCCATCTACATCAGGTGGTTTACTCTTAGTTCTGTGTCTGTAAACTTGTATCCGGCATCACATTTTCTGAGTATGTAGTTAAGTGGCATCATAGCTATTATAAACAGTAGTGGTGATAGGGAGTCTCCTGGAAGATGCCTCTCTGTATCTTTATCTCAGTCAGCTGTTGTCCTCCGGCTGTCAGTTCCAGTCTCCATGTTCCAATTGCTTTCTTAATAAGATTAATCATCCTTTCGGGTATTTTGTATATTTTCAAACATTCAATTATCCAGAATCGAGGGATTCTGTCGTAAGCTTTTTTATAGTCAATCCATGCCATGGATATGTTCTTTTTCCTGTTTTTTACCTCCTTCAGGATCTTTTGATCGATGTATAGGAGGTCATGCGTCCCTCTTTTCCCTTTACGGCATCCTTTTTGGTCTTCCGTGAGTATTCCACGTTTGTTTAGGGACAGGTAGGTTTGTTCTTTCAGTTGTGCCGTCAGGATTTTCCACATTGTTGCTAAACAGGTAATTGGTCTGTAGTTGCTTGGGGTCGTTCTTTTTGGCATCTTTTGTATAAGCGTTGTCCTTCCTTTGGTCATCCACACTGGTATGTCTGTTTTGTGGATACATCATCTCACTTTCTGCGCCAGTCTTTCATGTAGGGTCGTGAATTTTTTTAACCAATATGCATGTATTCCATCATGACCTGATGCTTTCCAGTTTTTCATTTTCCTTCGGGTGTCCTTAATGGTTACTTTAGTAATCTCTGTTTCTGTTCCTTCTTCTATTTCCTGTAGTTCATTTTTCATGTTTTTTAACCACTTGGCATTTTTGTTGTGTGTTTTAGGATTTTCCCATATCTTGCTCCAGAAGTGTTTGTCTCTGTCGGGTCAGGATGTTCTGATGTTATTCGTTCTCCGTTTACGTTTTTGTAAAACTGGCTTTCATTGTTTTCAAAGGTCATGTTCTGTTTTTGCTGTTCTGATTTGTATTTATATCGTCTCAGTCTTCCCTCTATTGTTGCTATATTTTGTTTTAATTCTTCATGTTTCTTATTCAGTCTTTCCTTGTCAACCGGATTTCTGCTCTTCCATTCTTTCCTATTTTCTTTCATCCTGTTTACGGTGCTAGCTTCTTTTCGGAGTTTGGGTATCTGGGTTTCCAGTCTAATTTCCCATCCAGGTTTTGTCGGTCATTTCTTTTGGCCATACTTTTTTTCTTTTCTAAGTTTCATACTTACTGATTTTGCCCTCGCATATATCAAGTTGTTTAGGTCTGTGATGGTGTCTGTTTGGATGTACGCGAGTACCTTGTTTACTGTCTCAGTTTCAACTTTCAACTTCTTTCAATCTTCGTTCCTTAGAAATGGGAGATTTGTTTTGTTCTCAGACATGTATCGTTTGATGTTTTCCACTTCTCTTTCTTCTTCCTCGGTGAGTTCTACTTCGGTGAGTTCTGTGATTTCGTAGACTTCGACCTCTTCCGTCACTGGGTTTATGTTTTGTCTGTCATCTTCCCGAGGGGTTTCGTCAGGCGGTGTTCCTTGCTCTGTTCCGCTCTTCTGTTTGATTTCCGTCAGTTCCATCTCCGAGAACAATCCTCTCTTGAGGATCTGTTTTGCTTGGTCTGCTATCCTTTGTTCCGTTGTATAGTAGCCAGTAGCAGTGTTCCAAAGATGTTTCAATCGTTTCCGGTAGCCTCTTTCTGTGGGGTGGCGACTTTTGTAGTAGCATTCCATCACTAGTCTGTTCTCCTTTGTGGTCCATTTCTTTCTATATTTTTTAGGGTTTTTTCCATTTCTGCTTTTTGTGTTTGGTCTGTGTTCTTGTCATACCTGGAATTGGAGTGGTTACTTACCTGTTTTTTGTCCGTAGTTTTGTTCCTGAAATCAAAGGAGCCAACATTCGCAGGATGCAGACCGGGTCCCCCATGTTGGCCATCGAGGGAGCACCTGCCCATCATGACACTCAAATCTTTCATCTGAGTTCCACGGGTTTCATTGTTATTGTTGTGCATTACTCATATGTTGGTGTATGTGGCTACACCAGGCCCAGGTTTAGTTTGCCTGTACTCCTGTCACAGGGATAGCGTTTTTCTCCTTTTAATGAGGTGGAATGTGCACTAGCACACACACAAAAAAATTATATATATATATATATATATATATATATATATATATATATATATATATATATATATATATATATATATATATATATATATATATATATATATATATATGTTACTTAACTACATAGTATACGTTTTATAGGCTAATCTTTGACAGCCGGTGGATAGACAATAGATTCCCCTCCCGTTTTTATCTGATAAATTTACGCCGGCTTATAAAACACATACAAGCCTTTATATTTTGGACAATAATTTTTAAAAGTTCCATAAGTAACAATGATTTTTCTGTCAGATTTTGGGGCAATAAATCTAATCTGACTAATTTTAAATATTAAAAGCAATGAGTTATATCTCACCTTTTTGGGGGAGGGGGGGTTAACAGGAGAAGAAAAAAAAGGTAGTTAACTTTTTTCGCGTCTGCTCTTTCTGATGGAGACTTCAAGAACCCGAAGGAGGGGGAGGGGTGTTCATCACGCGTATGAATATGAGAATAATTTTTAAAAGTTCTATAAGTAACAATGATTTTTCTGTCAGATTTTTGGGCAATAAATCTTATCTGACTAGTTTTAAATATTAAGAGCAATGAGTTATCTCGTACCTTTTTTTTTGGGGGGGGGGTTAACAGGAGTTTTTCCCCCTCGTTTTTGATTATTACTGATGCGACGATTCCAATATTTTTTCCGATTTTTCTTTTAATGGAAATCGCTCCAGACAAGGCATTAAGCCACTTGATGTATGGAGCAAAAAACAATACTACTCTAAGGTAAAAAAAAAAACTAGCCAACTATAAGTGTTAGGTTATTATATTCAGACCCAGAAAACAGCAATACTTCTCCCTTTGTCAGAAACATCGCACATGGAATATGAGGACTAAAGGACAAAATAAAGGGAAGCGAAGGTTACGAGGCTGCTGAAAGTAAACCCAAGTTAGTCACTTTCTACTCTACTTACAATTTCCAAGTCTGTCCGAAATTCCCGATTCCGAGTCGTTTTAAATGTCTAAATATTTATTGTCTAAATATTTGTTGTCTTTGTAATTTTCGGATAATCGTAAAACTGTCTCCTTTTTTCTTTCTTTACTTTTCGAAGATTACAAAGTATATCGCAAATGTTGGAGGTGATGTGGAAAAGGAAACATCTAATCCGCACACCCGGTGTCAGACTTTGTAAACATTATTGAAATCTATGTCTCACAAAATAAAATTGAACTGTTACATCTATTTGAGCAGTAGGCTCTTCGGCATCTGTGGACCTCCACAGTGAATAGATGTGTATTTACGTCTAGTAGAGCAGCAAGTTCTACGGAGCACATTCCATAGAAGTACTTGGATGCAACATTGCGGCTGGAATTTGGTGGATAGTGAGGGACCTATCAGATTAGAGACTCTGTGTTGGACCTTGTCGAAGAGGGAGATGGTGCACCATCCCAGATGTGGCAATAATACTCCATGCATGGGCGGATGGTGGTTTTGTAGAGATATAGGATAATGTCAAGTATGAGAAGTTTTCTAGCACGGTATAGGGAGCCCACCTTCTTTGCTCCAGCCTTGGCAATGTCTTCAATGTATTTGTTCCAATTCATGTTATCTGTGAATGATAGGCCGGGGAGTTTGTATGTTGAACTCTTACGTAGGGTTTTATTTGCCATGGCAATCGGTGGTTGAAGAGGTTTCTTGTAGTTATTGAAGGAAAGTAGCTTTGTCTTTACGGCATTACAAGTTACCATCCATTTATGACCACAATCCACTACAGTCTTGATTTCATTTTCAGCCATTGCCTCGGATATGTACGCATCCGTTTTGCGCACATGGCGAGAGTATAGCGTGGTGTCGTCAGCAAATATTCCTATCTCAGTCTCAATGACAGCAGGAAGGTCATTTATAAAAATCAGGAACAGTAGAGGTCCAAGGATAGATCCCTGGGGTACACCAGAATTTGTGTCATGTTGCTTAGATGAACGGCCATTAAGGACTACCTGGATCTAGTTAGGAAGAATCTAATTATATTAAATATTTGTCCGAACAACAACAAAAACTCGTCTGCTTAAATCAGCAATGTATTTTTAGTGTCGTATTTGAACGTAAATATCGAATGGATCTTTATATCTGACATATTTTTAATCCCTAAGGAAATGAATTCTCTCGTCTCCATTGATTAGATTCATATTCATGCTATTTTTAATCGATCCGTGATCAGATTCTTCAGTGAAATCTTAATCTCAGTTCTAGGACTTATTTATCTGTTCCATTAAACGCAATACCAGCTTTTATCATTGAAATATTTAGAGAGGGAGAGAGAGAAAGGAGGAGAGAGAAAGGAGGAGAGAGAGGGGGAGAGGGAGAGAGAGAGAAAAGAGAGAAGGGGGTAGAGAGAGAGAGAAAGAGAGTAGAGAGAGAAGGGGATAGAGAGAGAGGGGAAGGAGAGGGGGGAGAGAGAGGGGAAGAGAGAGGGAGATGGACCGAGAAGGGGGTAATGAGAGAGAGAGGGGGAGAGATAGGGAGAGAGAGGGAGAGAGAGAGGGGAGAGAAGGGAAGAGAGAAAGAGAGGGGAGAGGGAGAGAGGGGAGGGGGGAGAGAAGGGGAAAGAAGGAGGGAGGGAGAGAGAAAGTGTGAGAGAGAATGGGAGAGAGGTGGGGAGAGAAGAGAGGGGGAGAGAGAGAAGGCGGGAAGAGAGTTAAAGAGGGAGGGAGAGGGAGAATTTATGATGCGTGACGATCACGGATTTGGTAATATTGAATCGCTTCCACGTCGTGTCTGCTAATAATCTGTATATGAGAGTCAGTCCGTCTTAATCCAACATTCGTCCTTCCTTTCGACCTCCGATTTAATACTTAGTCGGAAGCGAAACTTTTAACCAAACAGTTAAAGGATTAACGATTTAAATGGATTTGTATTAATAGTTCTTTAAAACCAGCAAGAAATTGATTACGCTTTTATTGATTATTGAATACGGACATCTTCTGGCCACTAAGTAGAAATGTACTATAATGTTTTACTCTCAAATTAAAACAGCCGAACTTCAAAATAAAAAAAGCCGAACTTCAAAATAAAAAAAGCCGAACTTCAAAATAAAAAAGCCGAACTTCAAAATAAAAAAAGCCGAACTTCAAAATAAAAAAAGCCGAACTTCAAAATAAAAAAGCCGAACTTCAAAATAAAAAAGTCGAACTTCAAAATAAAAAAGGGCCAACGTAAACTTCAAAAGAACAACTTCGAATAATAAAATAAATCTCAAATTAAAAAACATCGTCGTCAAATTGAAAAAAAAATCAACTTCAAATTAAAAAAAGTCAGCGCCATATTAAAAAAGAACAACTACAAATAAAAAAGAAGACAAAATTAAAATTAAAATCGATCAACCTTAAATTAATAGAGATTAACTTCAAATTAAAAACAGTCAATTTCAAATTAAAAACTATCAATTCTTTTTTTTTTTAAATCTGACTTCATATTTGAAACTTATTTATATGAAAAGATGGAACAGTGATGTGCAACGAAATTAGGGAATTAGCAATAGAAGCATAGACTAAAAATTAAAAATTGAACAATTTGCACATTTTTCCTGGTTTTGTGATCTTCTTGCTATTATCGTGTAAACTAGTGTAGTTAGACACACCTCAACAAGACAGGCACGCTAATACATACACACATTATTAATGCTTACCACATTTACACACACGTTAACGCACACGGTGCCAGCCAAAATGAACGTCTCTTTGACACTTTGAACTCTTATTCTTCATTAGATCTTTATTGACTTGCGAATATAAATGTTTTAATAATGTGAGTTTAATTTTTTATTTTTTGATGGTTTTGTTTCCAGACAGAAAAATAAATCGAGCCAGATTCAAATCTTAAATGCAATCAACATAGTTCCTTGGAACAGGATGTTTACTACATTTTGATCTTGACGATGGACGAACAAAATGTTTCTCTACGTTGGTATATAGCTTTATTGAGTACATAATTATCTTATTCTAATTTGAAGTTGAATATTTTTAATTTGAACTTCATTTTTTTAATTTGAAATTAATAAGGTGTACACGTTGTACTCAATCGGTAAGTGTGCTTTAGCAACGCCAAACACACGATAGAAATAACACGTTGTGTAAATGAGTAAATGGTCTTGTGTCTTATTATGCTGATACAATTGTCGTATTATTTAGAAGAATTCAAAATTTGACCTCGATGAATTAAGGAAAAAAACAGCTGATTATAGGTTGAGTAATACTATTGTAGATTATGATGAGGAGAAGAAGAAGAAGAAGAAGAAGAAGAAGAAGAAGAAGAAGAAGAAGAAGAAGAAGAAGAATCGAAATCTGAAAGTCTTGGCCGGATTGTGGTGTCTATTTTGGGCGGAACTGGTGGCCGCTACACAGCTCCCAATTTAGGATGACCCCCCCCCCCCCCAAAAAAAAATACGTCCACCCTTATTCTCAGTAGCCCCTTACGCTACAGTGACCGCTTACCTTGTTTGGGGTGAACTATGTTAAAAAAATATTCAGGTGTCGCTTGTCTTGTTGGATCGTTGTTAATTAAAATGAACTAACTCAGCGGCATCTGTGCCCTAAATTGTGTTAATTCATGAACAATATTCGAGCATAGATGAAGAGAGGCTAATTTACGGCGTTACATTGTAGCCATATCTTCACCACCTTGCTTCTAACGGGATCTCATAAAAAAACACACCCAACTAAGTCCGTCACGTCACGTGACTCACGTGTCCATACCTTCCGTTTCTATGTCCCCACAAATGTCAAATTTCACTTATTGAACTTTTTGACACTGACTTCTCATAGCTATATACCATTTAGTAAAGCCAGTACCGTTTAATAGATAGCAATAAACCGGGAAATAACATCCTTAATAAATTCTAGGATGAGTTTAAATTCTCGTACTTTTTCTTCTTCGTCGCGGAGGGGATGTCGTCTCGATGTCGTCTAGTGGTTGAGCTCTTTCTTTGCTTCTGTACTGCCGTGAACATCGCCGTCCGCTGTGTCTACAACAAAACATTCACAACACGATTCAGGAGGCAAACAATCTTTTAAACTTTGATTAGTTTTATTCCGGCGTCAGTCTACCGTCCATCTTGGAGATGTTTCACCAACGTTAAGGGAGCGATCAAATTCCTACTCTATCGTAGTTAATTCCTAGCTTAAGTCCTTAGCCATTCGAGGAGGGGGGAAGAAGGAATCTCATGCCTGTATTCTCTTAGGGAAATAAATCCCCATTATTCATTTCGGACTACATAGAGAAATACGTCTGTTCGGCTTGCTTCCCAAAACCAGACTGACAAAAGCCCGTGACGTCACAGAGCCCCTATGTGCAGGTGTACATTGACCGTTGACCTGAGGTCTCGTCAACGTGGTGGCCATGTCAACGCTTGTGAGCTCCGACTGTGAGAACAGCCCTATTTTGCTCTCGGTTGTACGGGTTCACCCGCACTAAATCGTGCAAGCCAAACCAAACGATCCCCAACACATACGTCCACTTCAACATGCGTCCGGCCTCACAGGGCCATTATGCAACACACATATATCAGGAGACAACATCTAAAATCACCGCAGGTAGGGCGTGCATTGCTTTTTAAAACATAAGAAATAAAGATGGCAACTTTCGAAAAGGAAAGGACGAATCCAGTGCGATCCAGTTTTTCCTGCATTTAACACAAACTTGTTTCTCGTCCCCTTTTACCAAGCTTTAACTTTCTAAATTGATAAAGACATGTAAAACAAATTTACTTCGAAAACGTGCAAAAGCAGCTAAAAAAGAAAGACTTTTATTTTTTTGTAGTTTGCGTATGTCTCTTCGTTAGCAACAAACTGTTTAATATTAAATACATCCGTGTTTGGTTTCTTTCTCTTCATACTACTCAATCCGACAAACGGTCACTCCATGGTCAAGTTAGACATGTGTTACCCATCGAACCTTTTGGATATAAACTCTTTCAGCTTAGATTAGAAACGAGAAATCGGAAGTTTGTTTGTTTGTTTTTTTCTGTAAGAAAAAAAGAAAATTAAATCTGAAATCAAAAGATTTTTTTTTCTTATTGTATTTTCGTTTTCGGTTCACTAACCAACATTCGACAATGAGGCCCAAAGTTGGCGCCTTTGGGCGCCGTAGTGTCACCATTTAGTAACCATTACCCCAAGGTCTATTGCTCGCATAATTATTTAGTGCTTTAAATATTTAATCAATTCAAAACTAGGTTAAAAGTTAACACTTGGCTGAGGTGTCTGAACTGTTAGGGTTTCCGCTGTTTTCTAATTACATTTTTTCTTTTCTTTTATGGTGGAGGGGGGGCTGCTTTTTATTTTATGGAAATCTCTATAGAAAAAGGCATGAAGCCACTTGAACTAACAAGAACGAAATATGATTATCGCAAAGACAGGAGATGTATATTGGCCCTGGTCTTGAAAAGACCAAGGTTATAGACAGGAGGAAAACAGTCAGCAGGAAGAGAGTTCCACAAGCCCGCAGTTCTTGGAAAAAAGCTACTGAAATAGGAAGCTGTATTAAAATGAGGTATCAAAACAGCAAATTGATGGAGACCACTAGACCAACGAGTCAAACGAGCTGGAACAAAAGAAGCAGGGAATAGGTCATATAATTCTAGAGAACACATGCCATAATAGTATTTATAGAAAAGACTGAGACTATCAACATCGCGTCTGTGAGAGAGAAGGTGCAGAATAGAAGAAATTACAGATACGTACTGCACCTTATCAAGAACCCTCAAATGGGATAGAGATTTACCAGTCCAAATATGACAACAGTACTCCATACATGTTCTGATTGTCGATTTGTAAAGAATAGTCTCTGGTGTGAGAAAGTGTTTAGAGCGACAGAGAGAACCGACTTCGCGAGAAGCAGAAAGAGCAATGGATCTAATGTATGAAGTCCAAGAAAGATTTGATGGGAGAGAAAGACCAAGAAGTTTGAGAGTCGATTTCTCATCAACAGCAGAGCCATCCATGAGAATCTCAAGAAGAAAAGGGGCACGCCTACGATTGAAAGACACGAGCTGGGTCTTTACAGGATTAAACGAAACAAGCCATTTCGTACCACAATCCACAAGTGAACCCAGGTCAACTTCTAGATCAGCTGCATATTTTGACTGATCCAAGGGAGATGGGCATTGAGTTTCGGTTTTTATAA
This sequence comes from Sepiola atlantica, assembly GCA_963556195.1. Lineage (NCBI taxonomy): Eukaryota > Metazoa > Mollusca > Cephalopoda > Sepiida > Sepiolidae > Sepiola > Sepiola atlantica. Next base: position 196,253,759 of record OY744522.1, read on the forward strand.
CCGCGAAAGTATTGGTATTCCTAAACCGGACCGACAAAATAAAACCCTAAAGTAATCCCCTTACAATTAACATCGAACCTGTTATTTAGCAAAACTTATTCTTGGTAGACACTTGAACAAATATAAATAAATCTTGTAGTCTTATAAAGAACGCACCGCGTTTCCGTGACTTCGCGTCATAAACGTCCGGGTAGGTTTGAAGCTCCCCAGAGTTGACGAGGCGAAAACTGCCAAACGATAAATTGAAGACTGGCAGACGATAAATTCAGACGAAGAAAATCAAAGTAAAATACATATATAAAAAGACAGAACGAACAAACAATAGCTGTTACTAATTAGATGTTTTGTTTCTCAAAGGAACTATTGTTAATCAAATGTTTTTAAATAAAATGTTTTTTTGTGCACCGAAAAGTTTCAAAATATGATTTATATATATAACGAAACCACTGTTTTTAATCAATTTTTTGTTTGTTTGTTTTTAAAAAATATTTTTCAATGTTTTTTTTTCTTTTGAACATTTTCTGAGTTAGGATTAGGGTTTAAGGTTAGGGTTAGGGTTAGGGTTAAGGGTTTAGGGTTAGTCTTTAGTTAGAAGTGACCGTTGCTGACAGAACTCAATAAGTCCTTCGGGAGAATCAACGCGCTTACACAGATCATAGAAATTAGTTTCTTCCAAAAATTATCGTCTGCTTGCTTGGAACCTGCTTGTCTAATGCCTGCTGCAACTTGATTGGTTAATAGTTTCGTCAACTTTCGGGCGCTTCCGAGACCTGACCGAACGTTGACGACGCGAAGTCACGGTAATGCTGTGCGTTCTCAAAAAGAATACCATAAATCTTGTCTCTGGTCAGGCTGTTAGTGGACCTCAAATTCGACCCCTGCTCGTCGGATGATCGAATCCTCTGTCCACATAGGTGGTCTGTCAAGCATGACAGCAGAAACGGAAACGTGGGCGGAAACGCTGTTACTGCCGCTCGAATTGACCTTAAAGCATATCCGGGTGGATTGAAAACGCTTTGAATAACCCGGGGTTACCAAAGGAATCTGCCAACAAAATATTACCCCCCCCCTCTATTTTTTTTCTCATTTTTTTCTATCTTAGCTCATCTATTTATCAATAGCTGAGTCGCTATTTACTTGTCTCCCCACGAGAGCAAAGTTTGACAAAAGGTCGTTTTTTTTATATGAGGGATAGACAGCTTCCCAAAAGAGGCTCTCTGGATAAGACAAAATAAAAATTGTCCCAGTCAAAAAGGAATTTTCCTCTTCTGACCGAGCACAGAACAGGTACTACACTTTTATCTAAGCCCGTAAGCCAAGAATATCAATATCTGAACCGACAATCTATTCGCGCCGACTTCTTTTGAGAGGTGTCCAAGCATTTCAAGAAAAGGCTCCGTCCGTCGGTAGGTCTGTCACACTTAAGTTTGAAATATAAGTTTTAGATAAGTCTACGCATTTTTACATGTAAGTCTGTCCGTCCGCTGGTCAGTCCATTGGTCTGTCATGCTGAAGTTTAAGATTGAATTTTCTGTCCATCTGTCACGCTTAAGTTTGAAACATCATTTTTAGATGTGATTCCGTATCGTTATAACAGACTTTGTTCATCCTTCTGTTAGTCCATTGGTCTGTCATGCTTAAGTTTGAAATTGTATATTCATTGTTAAATGCGCAATATGGATAACAGTACATTTTTTAATACACTTTCTATTTGCATAGACCATTTCTCCATGTCGATACGTATTTTAAAAGAATCGGGTAATTCTTATGCAAGTCACAGTTCCGGAACTCATTGATTCATGATTCTCTATTGCCGTTGTTGGTTTCCCGGTAAAATATATCTTCCCACCGCGATACATATCTCTGGTGCGACCCATGACATCCAAGCTTCACCTCCCCCCTATTTCGTTCGGAATATCCAGCACCAAGAGTGGGTTCAGAGACTTGCGACGCGGATGATCCGTGAACACCACAGAAACCTCTATTCGCAGGATCGTATGCGGCTACGTTGAGACCTCATCTTCGCGTTTAACATCATGCGCGACAATTACAATGAGCCTCGTGGCCTCGTCTTCACACCAGCACCGCAGAGAGGGCTTCATGGAAACTCAGAGAACCTGTACTTGAGACGACTTCGGCTAACTCGTCGGAAGGCGTCCTTTTCGGTTCGGATCGCTGCACGGTGGAACAGGCTGCCAGAAGCCTTGGTCAGCCTGAAAGTCGACCAAACAATTCAAAGCAACGCTGGATGCTTCATGGCCGTTGATCTTTCGATAATTACGCCTCACTTGAGCAGCGGAGGATGTGTTGGGACGCGTTTCTGGCGTAAAACATCACCCAGAATTGTAATCTACCTTTCAAGAAGATTTTCATCCCAAAGCCAATCAAGGTCTCCACGGAACCCAGCAAAAGAATGTACCATAGTTGCTTTCATCTCATTAGAAAAAGGACAGCATTTTCTGTCCATGATTCTGCTCCGTGGAACAGCTAACTAGAAGTATTCCGCATTAAAGTCGCCTTGGACAAAACATTCATACGGTATATAGATGTAAACATCTTCTAACTGTTCTTTTTACATGGCTTGTTGCACTTTGCTATTTTTTGCACATTAATTTGATTTGATGTTACTCATGCGTCGGACTACGAATTATCAGATTGATAAAGCAAATCCAAAATTCAATAAAATTTTCAGCATAAAATGTATAACGTATACAAATAATACATATAGTGTTATATTAAAATATAAATATAAATAAAAATACATGTATATATATTTATAATTTTTAAATATTTTTTGATGAAACTAAAATAAATATAAAAATATTATAAAATAAATGATATATAAAAATATAAATAACCAAAAGGGGTGTTAGGTAGCATAATGGATTCGTCCGAACTCTATAAATACAGTAGTTTTGTAAATAACAAATACATTTTTCTTGGGCAAAGACGAACAACATGGGGTAAGGGGAACATTTTTAATAACAAAATAGGTTAACAAAAAAAATAATCTGGAACAAAAAACGAGATCTGATATCCGGAACCTTTTTTATTTTAGGGAGGTGGTGTCTGATCAATACTGCTGGGAATCCATGAAATAAAATACGGTTTTGTTTTTAAATTCCCGAAACAGTTTTCTATGGTAAAGAATTGATGATCCCTACAATAATATTAAGACCAACGTACATTCTTGGAAGAAATTAATTGCAAGAGATTAATTGACTTACAAGCAAATAAGTTTTCCAACGGAGGACTTTGGGGCTAAAAGTTGTTGTTTTTTCGAGTCAAGTCAGAGGAGCAGAATTCTCGACTGAGTAAAGTTAATTTCTGTCCCATCCAGAATTTAGGGGAGCTAGATATACACCAACATGAAAAAAACGACCCTGTGTCTAACTTAGTAAGGGTGCAAGTAAATAGGCATTCTTCTCGTAAGAAGGCTCCTCTTCTATTTAGAAATCAAATGATACTGTATCTATTATATTCGCCAAGGAGGTTATAGTTAAGATCGAGTTTGTTTGTTGGTGAAATAAAGTGGCCTTGAAGTACAAATTGGATGAAAACGCTTCTGTATCGATCAATAAATATAATTATTTATTATATAAATACAACTGAAAAAGTATTACTTTGTACTGAGGACGTAATTAATTGTAATTTCAGAGCGACATATGCATTGAATGTTGTTCTCTCAATATCGGCCGAACTCTGCTTTCCAAAATGCATATTTTCTTAAACAAGACAACAAAGGGAAAAGAGTTATTTCCTTTAGAATACCAAACGCTTAATCATTATTCTTAAAGGGAAATCTAACAGTTCGTTTGCCACTATGTTTGTTTTTTTTTGTTCGTTTGTTTGTGTGAAGCCAAGCGTCCATATCGCTTGACCAGTCGTCACCTCACTTAGTAAAAAATATCGACCATCGTCTAACTTAGAGCAGTATTAATTTGGGGGAGATCTAAGTTTAAGGTTAAGGTCAAAGTTTAAGGTCAATGTCAAAGTTTATGATCAAAGTCACGGAAAAAGCGAAAGTCATACTTTTGGCGATAACTTCTGTTTTCTGCATCGTAGAAACTCGCTACTTGACCAATATTCTAGCCAATGAAGTTCCGCAATCCATATGACCTTGAGGTAGACCTTTAACCTTCACCTTCATTCTACTAGAGGCTGGAGTTCAATTTCTAAGGATTCAGCCATCGTCTTGCATGTATCGTCATTGGATTTGTCTTCACGCCGGAAATAGAGCGTTGTGTCATAAACATATACACTCATCTCAAACTCGATTGCATCGGGGGGGTCGTTTATAAAGATCAGGAATAATATACGTCCAAGTATCGATCCCTAGGTCACACTCCCATTGAGGTGGTGTTGTTTGGAAATACATGCATCAAGAACGACCTAGATATGTTTTTTTAGTCGATAATGAGGTTTCAATTTAAATTTATGCAAGCCATCAAAGAGGTTGGATTATTTGCTTGGGCGTAAAATTGGCAGTTACCAAGGAATTTTGCCCAACTCGGTCATTTTTTTCTGATTAATTAGGGAATTTATGAGTCTTCTTGCTCACGTGATAATCATAGGAAAATGTAGTTCGACTGCAGCTTCATGCCACATCTTTCCGATGTTCAAATAGATCAACGTCTCTGAAAATACGAAATAATCAAAAGTGAACAAAAGTATTCAAGCGCCGCCATTTCCCAGTCATAAAGAAACTCGTCTCATTTTATTTAAAACATATTTAATTAAATAATTTATCGATAAGATTGATCGAATCTTATTCATCGAAACGAGATATCGATTCGTTTTCCTGGTGCTTGTTCAATCCTTTTGCAAATTAAATTTGCTTTCTTTTTGTAATTTCCTTTCACTTTCCCGCAATTCAAATAGACGTTGAACCCGTCTCTTCTTACGAAGCGGTGTCTGAAAAGTAACGGGACTGATGACTCAAACAATTTATTATAATTTCAATCAAAACACCACGCGATTCTCCCTTCAGATTATTACTCCCTTCGTATTGGCAGATAGTAGGGGAACGTCTGCTAGTACTTATTGGATGATTTAAATTCGCAGGGGAAACGTTAGCGCGTAAATAGGAAATAAAGGTCAAACGGGAGTCGGGTAGCTGGCAATTGTCCTCTGTGAGAACACAACCTAGAGAAAATGACGTCACATGAGATAGAATAGGCACGAAAATCGGTGCCTCCGAGTTGAAAGCTAGAAGCAACGCTTTGCGGCAAGAAATGACTTAAGAATCGATTATGAACGAAGAGGCCAGGCCACGGAAATTTATAGTCCTGTAATTTCTCCCAACACCACTGGCAGAAAGGAAGGCAGTGTCAACAGCTTAATAGAATGATCCTTCTCCAAATTCATCTAGTTATTTTCTTTGTGTTGCTGTTGTTATTCCAGAGCGAGAATGCCCCCCTCCACGGAGAAAGATCAAGCCTGGGACGACGAGAGATAATCTTGGATGAAGTGTCCTCAGTCTCGGAGGACCGCTGATTTAATTGTATTGTTTATGAGCCGTTGTTTTGTATTCAATAAAACATTGATCGTGATGTACAAAACATTACATTCCCCGTAGAGGGGAGGCAATGCAACAATATCTAATGAACTTTATCACCATTGTATACTCTGGCGGAATGGTTCTTCTGGGTTACCCTTCGGCTAGGTCATTCATAGCTCCACATTTTTAAAATCGTTACCCTTGATGATCTCCTTGAGATTGTGGAAGAGAAAATATTCAGATGGATCAAGATCAGGCGAATAAGGAGGTTTTTCTACTACGGCAATTTTATGAGAAGATCTAGCATGAAGGTCTTCTCAAACAGAGTCTTTAACCTAATAGGTCCTACACTATATAGAAAGCTCCAGCCCCTGTCCCATTACTGCAGTGTTGCATCTGTGCTTGTTTTACAAGTAATTTAATGGAATGTGCTCCGATGAACTTGCTGCACTTATAACCATACAAGAAAAATACTTCCAACCTACCCTACTAGCAGCAAAATCACACCCCTAGCGGTGTCTAGATGCCGGACAACTTTCTATTCTAATAGATTTTTCCTCTGACCTTCTCTCCTTTTCTTACTACTCCATTACTCACACTTTATACAACCCCTAACCCTAACCCTAATCCCTAATCCTAATCCCTAATCCAAACCCTAACCCTTACCCTAACCCTTACTCTAACCCTTACCCTAACCCTAACATTAACCCTAACTCTAACCCTAACCCTAAACCTTAACCCTAACCCTAACCTTAACCCTAACCCTAACAAACATACACACACATGCACGCACACACATCACTAGGAAACAAACGCAGGCTGTGACAAAGGTCTATTATTCATAATTAAATGGTTCGTGTTACTCGGGTTCGAAACTGGCTACAGGTCTTTGTATGTTAAGACCACAACACCCCCACAGACTTGTTACCCGTGTCCTTGTACCAGGCATGAGGGGGAATTCATAAACCTGAATTATCGACAAAACATTAAAGTAAAAAATTAAATTGCTGATGGTTAAATAAACGGAAGAAAAATTTTGCTGATTTTTTTGCGTAAAAAATCAAATTTAATTTTTTGAATATCGATTTTCATGTGTGTATCCTCTTCAAACAGAAAACATCTTTCCCGACACCTGCTGTTTCAGATTTACCTATGGATTAAAACAGATCGATTCTTGATTGATTGTTGTCCAGAATAACCACAGGATTTTAGTCTGAAGAATCTAAAAATATTCCTGACTAATCTTTATTGATCTCGTGGGAGGTGGCAGCGATGAAGTGGATACTCACGTAGACTGACGACCTGGCTGTGCCGAGTTCGAATCCTGTCGATTCTATAGCGCCACTTTCACAATGTTCGGTTTCACCTGTAAGTACCCGATTTAAAAAAGCAAAGGGGAACCCTAACCCCAACAACAAGAATCGATCCGATCAACAAAAAATGTCGTACCATGCTGACTCATTTTTATTGATCTCGCATCTTAAAGTAAGTTTTTATATACGTCCATTTCTACAAAATATTTTTTCACGTCGACACTTTCGTCACACTTAATTTAAAAATAATATTCTCATCGCTAAACAGGTTCTCTATGTTTTTACTGAGAAAAGAAAATTCTGCTTAATTTTTCTTTTAAATAAAGAAAACAACATTACCAGAGCTTAAGTCCGTACGAGTTTCAGAAGATTTAACACGCCAAAAATTTGATAAAGAGGTCTTACCTCGAAATATATTATCGAATACGGTAACACACATTAGATCATTGTGCAGTTGTGGCTAAACATGTAAAATTTACAACAAAAAAACACTTCGTTTTTGTCTTCCTTCTCAACACCGACATATTTTCATTTCTTGTATCGTGATAGCCTTGACTTATATATATATATATATATATATATATATATATATATATATATATATATATATATATAGAAGAGAATGGTAGTTTGCTTGAAGCATTGCTGGGTATAGTAGTAGTAAGTTTTTGAAAGGCTGTGGGCAATGCAAGTTCCGGGTAAGATGCAAGTTGTAAGGAACAAAAACAATAACAATAAATCGAATACGAAATATGACTTACTATTTATTTTTCCTTTTTTCTAAAATCTTACATAACAGCAATAGTGTTTTTAACTGCCCGTGTGATGTCCGGGTGATTAAAAATCACTATTTGATATTTCGGGAAAAGACATCCCTTTGTCAAAAATAATTGAACCAGAATAAAATTTTTTCTTCTAAAACAAAATGGCTGCCAGATGTAGACCGCAGCGAAAACTATAGCAGTCTCGCAGGGAATGTAAATTAAATTAAATTTTATTTTAAGGTTATGTTAAATATATGATTAGCGTATTGTCATATAGATTTTTATAATCTTAGCAATGAAAAAGTACGCACGCATTTTAAAATTAACAGAATCAACGAATTATACATGTCGTTATTTCTGGTAGTAGAATGGGCCAAAAATGGGTCCAAAAATCACATTCAATGCTACCAAAACAAAACTCCTTTATTTTAACAATTATACGAAACCTTTCAAACCAGCGATTACCATGGCTAATAGCACCGTTCCTGAGAGTCCAACGTTCAGGATGTTTGGCCCAACATCCAATTGAAATAAATACATAGAATATACTGCCAAGTCTTCTTCAAATAAGATGGGCTCCCTCTACCACTAACCAGTATCCTATATATCTATAAAGTCACCATTCGCCACATATGGGCTGGTGCACCAACCACTAGTCTCTCTCTCTTGGACAAAGTGCAAAAAAGAGTCACTGACCTAATATGTTCCGCACTGTCTTCCAAGATCCACTCACTGTGTTTCATCCCTGTTTGTTTTACAAGTACTTCCACGGAATGTGCTCCAATGAACTTTCTGCACTTGTACACCCACTTAACGTAAATAGCCCCGACCCACTCAATTAGCAGCAAAATCTAACGCCTTACTGTAGAGTTCCCTGGATTCCGGGAAATTTTGTAGTCTAAGAGTTGTTTTCCTCGGAAATTTCGCTCGTTGCTCTCTGTTTCCCTGATCGCATCAGCATGCAGAAATTTAAATGTAATGTGAACAAAAACCTTGCTGCTCAACCCTCCCTACCTAGTGTTACCCTTATAAATCTGGCTTCTATCACAGTAGTCCATTACGTTTCGTGTTTGGGTGAAGAAAAGTAAGGGAAAAAAAAGCCATAGTCACTTTTGAGTACAAAAATCTACATGAAAGATACGTATTTAATTGTCAATCTGTTTGTCTATTCGAATCTTTATTAGTCTCTCTCCCTGTCGACATGTCTCTTTATCTAGTGATTGGTTGTATCTCTGAGATGATGGGGTTTACATTATGAATTTCAGTGTTCAGACTGACTTCCTCATCTTGGCTGTCATCCTCACAACGTTTCGGCCGTTCTGCCTTTCGGCCTTCATCAGGTGTCCTGTATCGAACTCGAGAACCGTCTGTCTGGACTCTCGAACCTAACCCCTTTATTTTCACGTGGGGTACCATGCTCGGATTCCAGTTTTTGGCTCTGCGAAAAACCTGTTAATTCTTCAGTTCTTCTACTGCTGCTTATCGCCGTATTGCTGCTGTCACTGAATGTTACTTTCACTGCCTTCACCCAGGATTGAACTTAGCACCTCCAGATAACTTGCAACTTTTGAACTAACGGATTAGACCTCACGGCTACGTGTCACTAGGAACGAGTGTGTCCCAGAGCCAAAAAATGGAATCCGTAACAATAAAGGGATTGGGTTCGAAAGTCTGATGAAGGCCGGAGGGCAGTACGGCCGAAACGTTGTGTGCATGACAGCCAAGATGAGGAAGTCAGTCCGAACACTGAAATCCATAATAGTCTTTTTATCTGTTTGTCTTTTTCTCTCACGTTCGTTAACTATTTTAAGCTATTTGATATAAGAACTTCAACTCCAATGGGTCTGATCCAAGGCGATCCATAATACAGGCCTGGCAAATATGCGACTTGGGTCCACATGTGAAGACTTGTTAATGTAAGTTGATGTTATTATTAAGACTGTATATAATAGGTATTATCGTATCATGAAGAATAAGTATTTACTTCATCTTCTTCCCATCGCCGCAATGTTGCATCCTTGTTCTTGCTTTACAAGTACTTCAATGGAATGTGATCCGTTCAAAAAACTCCCAGTATGCTAAGCGATCGCGTGGTTCTTCCCAATTTCTAGTCTACGCCTGCCCATGCATATTACGTTTGATTTGTGATCCCTGTGACAGTCGAATCCGGCATCGGTCATCTGGTTGTAAGCAGAACTTCTGAAGTCTTCCATAATACAAGATTGCTTCTCGTTTTCAAATATGAGTCTCGCGGAACAGGGTGGTTGTTACAGTATCTCGCCAGCGCGCCATCACTGTGGTTGGGATCAAAGCATGAACGTTAGAATTGAAGTAGAATTCAACATTACAGACAAATTGGCTGATTCAGCCCAAATGTGATCAGCCCAAATGTGGCAAATTATGTATTGGTTGTGAGTGGAAAGGACGCTAAAAAAACGCTATCAAGATTAGCCGAAAGTGTAGTATCTGTTCCGATGGATGCTACACCCCTTAAACCGGTACCGCCTTGGCCTTCGGGCCTTGATCCTATGCAGTTCTAGGAGGTCCACCCTCCCAGGCTTTGCCTTCTCACTCTTTGAGAAGGGGTTAGTTTATTGCTAATCGTCTGAGGCGCCCTTACCGGGAAATGCCGACGGGGCTGCTCGAGCATTTTTGTAGGTCAGAGTGCTCTTCTTCTAGAGCTCTAGCTTTTCAATCCCACTTTCCGACCTTGTATCACATCTTACTGCCGTGGGAGGGAAATAAAAAAAAACTTTTTTTAAATAATTTTTTTTTTCTTCAATTTATTTTTTTTTTAAACTTTTTTTAAATAAATTAATTTTTTAAAGTACGGGTTGAATCAAAGTCAGCTGAAGAAACTTAGCGTTCTATCTCGCGACACCTCAGGATTCTTGGGAGGGACTATCTTTTAGCCTTCCTGTGATTTATCGACAAATGATTGTTTCTTTCGACAATCAGCTAAATCCCATCCATTCACTGTAGAGATCCCCAGATGCCGGAGAGACTTCTACTCTGATAGCTTCTTTACTTGTACTGCTGGCCTCTGGAACTCCCTCCCTGCTCTTTGATTCCCCGACAGTACCGACATGCAGAGGTTTAAAACTAATGTAAACAGACATCTCGCTGCACTGTTACCAACTTGGGGTGACACCCAAAACCCACACCCAAATTCTCAGTAGCCCTTAGGTCTACATCTGCCTTGTTTTGGGTGAAATATATGTCGAAATAAAAGTCACATGCTTAAATATACCTTGATAATATATAGGGAACACACACTCGCGTGCGGTTAGGAATTGCATAAGCATGTGTCTAGATTTTTAAGTTTATACACTTTTTTTTCAGTGTAAAAATGAAAGTTATTGTAAGTTTTATTTGTCTTTGGGTTTGTTCGCGTGAAATAAGTAAATATGGGATGAAATAAGTAAATATCGGATGAAATGAATAAATATCGGATGAAATAAGTAAATGTCGAATGAAATAAGTAAATATCGGATGAAATAAGTAAATGTCGGATGAAATAAGTAAATATCGGATGAAATAAGTAAATGTCGAATGAAATAAGTAAATATCGGATGAAATAAGTAAATATCGGATGAAATAAGTAAATGTCGAATGAAATAAGTAAATATCGGATGAAATAAGTATGTTACATTAGGACGGGCTCGGTATTTTGAAAACGGGTAAAGTGCCTAGTATAAGTTGTGGGCTGGGTGAAAGAAATGGGATTAAGTGCAATTTGGGTGCATTGATAATTTGGGACGCATGTGTGAATGGACGTACAGAGAGATCGCTTGACTTGCACGATTTGTAACAGAGTCATCTCGTGCAATTTTAGTGCACTGTTGTTTCTCACGGTCGCAGTGACGGGTGATGAGACCTTAGTTCAAAGGTTAGACACAAAAGCGTTATTGAGTTCTGTTATGACATTCGTTGAAAGGTCAAAGGGCTTTGACGTCACAGATCTCTGGTGAGAAATTAGCTTTCGACACAGTTCACCATGGAAGCGCGTCATCGACACACATCCATAAACTGAGCTCTGCAATGCGTAGTCTGGGTGACATCGCCAGATATGGGCTAAGACGTAGAAGAATATAACCGATTGCATCCCGTCACATCCCAAGAGCAGTATGAGATACAGAGTTTGAATGAACGAAACGACGAATGGAAATCTCTCCGATCGAAGTGTGAAATAAAAGAACAGAAATCTCTCGCAAAAAGTCTCGTCTTCGAATGTGTTTGTCTCCGTGCATGAATATAGAATTTGCCCACAAAACAGGTACACCACTGCGATCACGAGCCAGCAACGGATATGAGTGTGCCAGCAAACCCACGACCAGCGGAGGCAGAAATCTGTAAGGTAACTTTCTTTGTGCATATCATTTTGGGGTCCTAACCTGTAAAACTGAAAGAACTAAAAATCGAATATACCTAACGACCTATGTTAAAAATACGTAATTTGAAGTCTTTAAAGAACAGTTGTTTTTACGAGAATTAATGTGTAATGGGTTGACAATTTAAAGGCTTAAAATCGCTCTAAGAAAATGTCGCTTGAAAGTGCCTTACGAAATAAATTTTAAAAGAGATTGAAACCGCTTAATAATCTTCTCATAAACTTTTGTATTGTTTCGGTTACGAGAGGATTAATTCACAAGCGTTATGTAACAATTCCCCTTTTGGTGCCGCGCCCCTTTCCAAGGACTATGTAACAAAAACGTTTTTGGGACCGCGAGCAATTGTTTAAGTGGTTTCAGAATACTGCCGCGGTCCATGCAGGAGTAGTGACTATGCAATATGTGCCTTTTGGTGCCACGTCCCTTTGAGGGGCTATGTAACTAGTAAATATCGGATGAAATAAGTAAATATCGGAGGAAATAAGTAAATATCGGATGAGCTATACATTAAATTTATGAAATGTTTTTTTCATTTTTTTATGTGTGTCGACGTTTTTTTTTTTAATTTCTGTGTGACAATGTGTCTGTGTCGGTTCTACGCCAATAAACGTTGATTGTGCTCCATTCGGAATGCTTACTGCATATGTAGGGAATGGGAAGGGCAATACATTGAGTAGTCAAAAGAAAAGGAAAGAAAAAAACGATAAACAATAGGAAAGCAAATGTAGAAATTAGCAATACTAACCCTAACCCTAACCCTAATACCTACATTTAGGCTATGTGTTCGCAAGGATAAAAAAGGCCGTAAACAGTAACACGTGAACAATCCATGTGCGCATAGAATATTGAAGATGGCGTATATTATCAAGATCACAGAAACGTGAATGTTAAAAAAAAGTTTCATGCGATTATATCATTTTCCCAGCGTGTATAGGACGGCGTATATATATATATATATATATATATATATATATATATATATATATATATATATATATATATATATATATATATATATATATTTAGAGAGAGAGAGAGAGAGAGACAGACAGACAGACAGACAGACAGAGACAGAGACAGAGACAGAAACAGAGACAGAGACAGAGACAGAGACAGAAACAGAGACAGAGACAGAGACAGAAACAGAGACAGAGACAGAGACAGAGACAGAGACAGAGAGAGAGACAGAGACAGAGACAGAGACAGAGACAGAGACAGATACAGAGACAGAGACAGAGACAGAGACAGATACAGATACAGAGACAGAGACAGAGACAGATACAGAGACAGAGACAGAGACAGAGACAGAGACAGAGACAGATACAGAGACAGAGACAGAGACAGAGACAGATACAGAGACAGCGACAGAGACAGAGACAGAGAGACCCCTTTACTAAGGCCGAGCACTCTGAGAGAGTTTGATAACAAGCAGTACCACTAGCTTCATTTCTAGATCCAACACGGTTTGTTGTTGTTGATCACTCTTCGCTGCTTGTTGTAAATACCCGGCATTTACAAAGTCAAATTTCTAATTGGCGGTGGCCGACGGGTAACGCTTTTGACCGTGAATCAGTGGCGACTTGTTATCGGAGTTCGCGCCCGCTGACCGTCGGGAATAAACTTCCTGCACTGAAGATTGCGTAAGCATGAAACATCGATGTCTGTAGATAATAAACAATTAATATTTATTTATAAAATATTATTATTATATATGTATAATATGTATATATAAATTAAATATCATCATCATTATTTTATTTCGTGCTTGTTTCGTTTCAAAGTGACATGAAAATATTTAAAGAAATGTATCAACTTTGTTATGTACTTACGTGGTAGCTGAAAAGAAGATTGTACAGAAAAAAATTACGCAAAGTCATCCGGTATTTATTAAATAATCAGAAAACGAAAAAAACGATCTTACGTATCGCTAGACATTTTTTTACCCAGTTTAGCTTACTGATTATGCAAGGACGATAACTCAGATTTTTCCCTCCGAAAAACTCAAAGTATAACAAAAATGGTGACGATAGATAAAATCGTTTTTTTTTTTAAATTTAATAAATACTGGATGAATTTGCGTGATTTTTGGTGTACAGCCTTTTTTTCATCAACCACCTAAGTACATAACAAAGTTTATACATTTCTTTAGCTATGTTTTTAAAGAGAGGCCTAACATGCCATTGTGAAACGAAAGAAGCACCGTTTTTTTTTATCCCTGGCTAGGCGTGACCAAGTGAGACTTCGTTGGTCGTCTCTCCACTGGGTTTGTGGCCTACCTCTAGGTCTTTTCCATTGCTTCGAGGTCCATCCCATGTCCACCTGTTGTCTGTATATCTGACTTGCATATCTATTGTTAGCCATTCGTATGGTGATGATGATGATGATGTTATTTACTCCAGTTTGCTGTCTGATCCAGGTGTTTCCTTTTCTTTCACGTAAACTAATGCCGAGCATAATGCGTTCCATTTTTGAATGATGCCAAATAATGTAGTTATTTAAAATAAAGCTGATGATGTAATCGATTAAGTCGATTGGAATTTAGATTATTTCTGCCAAATAACACAAAGTGATACTTTTGTAAATAACTGGCGAGTCGAAATCAAATATCGACTTAGCAGATGTGGTGCAATTTTGATGTAACTCGCAAAATCAGATCGAATCGACTAATATATATTCCCCGGGGATGAAACGCGAGAGCCTCTGTGTAGCTTAATTGCCATAAATATATTTTCATAGCTTACTACCTAGCTTTACTTACGTATCGAGCACTGTTAAAGTAAATACTGAAAATTGATACATAAAAAAGTATATCTCCTTATTAAATTTTATGTCGATACATGAAATAGTAATATATATATATATATATATATATATATATATATATATATATATATATATATATATATATATATATATATATATATAAGGTCTATTGAATATTGAGCACTCTTTATACTACCGGTTGAAATTCTTTGGATTTTTAGCCTTTATACCCGGATTATTAAATATATATATATATGCTTACCAAAGCATTCTTTTCAGGAGACCAATGATCACCATTAAAGACTTTTTCTTACAAATATTAGTAGTTGAAACCCTTATTCCAGACATTTAATTTCCCTGATGATCTGCCAAACAGGTACCTGCTTGGTAGTGAAACACGTGTAGGAAAAACATTTAATTTGAATGAATAATATTTTTAAGAAAAAGTCTTTAATGGTGATTATTGATCTCCTGAAAGGAATGCTTTTGTAAACCTTCATAAAATCGTATATATATATATATATATATATATATATATATATATATATATATATATATATATATATATGTGTGTGTGTGTGTGTGTGTGTGTGTGTGTATCTCTTTCTCTCTCTCTCTCTCTCTCTCTCTCTCTATATATATATATATATATATATATATATATATATATATATATGGGGGAAGTGAAAAGAGATACATAGATAGAGATACAAATAAACAGCGAGACAAAATTTTTAAAAAGACCATGGGATTGCCTAAGAGTTAGATTTTAAAAAAAAAGGATTAAAATATATGTGCACAGTAATTTAAAATCATCTTTTTCATCGGCGAATAAAAGCATCATTTTGTCCTGCTCTCGCGTGTGTGGGGGGGGGGAGCTTTTGAGACGAGTTTGTGCAAATTCAGTTCTTGGAATAATAAACCAGGATATTAAAAGGAGAACAAAAAAAACATAATAAAAAAGATGCAATAATATTTTGGGAATGAAGGTCACAGAATACGAGCTTATCTTGAAAACATCCTTTTCTCAATAAATAGATTGTTTGTATCCCAAAATTAAATCTAGAAAAGCCTAGACATCTGAAATGACACCGCATTATCACAATTACAACATGCACACATACATTTAGAAAAAAACATGTATGTATGTATATATATATATATATATATATATATATATATATATATATATATATTTAGAAAAAAAACACACATGTATGCATATATATATATATATATATATATATATATATATATATATATATAATGCTTATGCTAGTTTTTCAAGTTATCTTCATTCCTTCAAATCTTTTTCTAAAACTATGATACCACATACATGCTAAACACACAGAGTTTCCCCCCTTTCTTCCTCTTTCCCAAGCCTCTCTAAATCCATGCCACACATCACCACGACAAAAACCTCAGCCCCTTTTCCTCTCTCCCACCCTAAGGCAAATTCACTAATACTCTCACCCCTCCCCATTTCACAGCTGTTTTAATGGTACCCACTCAAAGTTTTACATATTCATTTCATTCTTCGCCACTACTGACTTCTCGCAGCCTGGACTCTCCTCCAGCGCTCACAGTAGCCACGGCTACTATGTTTCCTTTATCACCCCATCATGTCAGCCCAAAATTTTGATGTACTTGCATGACAATTTTCTTCAAATTATCATCCTGGGAAAGTCTTACAAAAAAGACGAAACGTTGATGAATATATAAAAAATATTTCTTGTTTTTTTCCTTTTTCAGTTCCCATATATATATATATATATATATATATATATATATATATATATATATATATATATATATATATATATATATATATATGTAAAAATAAAAATGAAATAAAGAATAAGCAATTCAACAACTAACAAAAATAAACTCAAAAACTCATGTTGTAAAGTTCTGCCGAGATATTTCGGTCGTTAAGATACGTAAGTAGAGCTCTCTCTCTCTCTCTCTCTCTCTCTCTCTCTCTATATATATATATATATATATATATATATATATATATATATATATATGCGAAGATGTGTGAAAGCAACTGACCAGGTCTTTTGCTACCAGATGGATTGCCGAATGCATCAAAAGCACACGTTAGTGATTTAACACAATAAGACAAAGTGACTACTTTCAAATTGACAGTAAATTGTTCATCGTGTGCAACCAAACATGCGCCCACAAATAGCCGCATGTGCCGTGGTTTTCTTTCTTTTTTCTTTTTATCGTCTTATTCTGGCTGAGTCGATTCTAGTGCATTCGGTAGCCATGGTACAAAGCATGGCTCACACGATTTGCGTACATAAATAAAACAACAAACACTGATTGGTAGAGTTAGGTAGTTTAGTCATGAAAATATATTTATGGCAATTAAGCTACACAAAGGCTTCCGCGTTTCATTCCTCTGGGGGAATCATCAGGCTAAAATTCCTATATATATATGTATGTGTGTGTGTGTGTGTGCGTGTGCGTGTGTTTGTGACTGTATATATATAATAGTATAATTTCATATATATATATATATATATATATATTCATATATATATATATATATATATATATATATATATATATATGTATATATATTCATATATATATATATATATATACAGATACATATATAGATACATATATATATTCATATATATATATATACAGATACATATATAGATACATATATATATATATATATATATATGTATATATATATTCATATATATATATACAGATACATATATAGATACATATATATATATATGTATATATATATATTCATATATATATATATATATATACAGATACATATATATATATATATATATATATATATATATATATATATATATATATATATATATATATATATATATATATATATATATATATATATGGATTATTAAATGCACAAAAAAGACTGTGGTTGAGAGATGGAGAAATGAATTTGATATTTCAATCTGACGACCGGAAGTTGAGCTGCCATTAAAAAAAAACAATCAAGAAACAAAAACATGTTTGTTGTTTTAGATGTTTGATTGTTTAACCATTTTATTTATATTTCTCACGGGAGGTTATGTTTTTTTTACCGTTCTCGAGCTAATCTTTTATTTTTACATACATGAAAACCATTTTAGCGGTAGGGGTTAGGGCTGAAGATGATGTATTTTCAGATCATCTGATGATTCGTCACTCCAGGACAAAGCAACAAAAAGAATGTATTTCTATAGACGAAGTGGATCTATATTTCCGACTTTTGATTGGTTGTTTGTTGTTTCTTACGTCATGTCAAACGAATGGTCTGTGGATTCATTTCTTTTTATTGGCATCATTATTTGACGTTGTAATTAAAAACCTCTGTAAACGATATATAATTTTTTGCCCAGAAGGAACCATTACAGGTACTAACAATTCAAGTTAGAGTGAAGCCAGGAAATAACGGAAACTCGCATTCAGTGTCGTGTTATATTAAGGCGAGATTATACAGGGTATCCACAAATCTGGACGCACAGGATAATTGGATATATTTTATTCTTATGAGTAGATAGTGACTAACTCTCGTGTCCCTTATTTTGTTCTTTAATCCTCACATTTCCTGCGCGATGTTTCTGAAAAAGGGGGAAGAATTGCTGTTTTGTGGGTCGGAATCTTTCCATCTAAAATTTATCGTTGGCAACTTTAAATAGTATTTGTTTTAGCTCCTTACATCAACTGGCTTCATGCATTGTCTGGAGCGATTTCCATAAAAAAATTTAATCAGAAAAACATACAAAATTCAACATTTTAAACTGATCATTTTTTTTCACAACAAATATGGAGTTTTCACCCAACTTTAGTCCCCTTGTTGTTTTTTTTCTAGGTAAAAAAAAAATCTAATGGCGAAAGTGTACTCAACAAAGATTACAGATCTAATGCACTTGACTCAACGAATACGCAATATGCCAAAATTGAACGCAATGTGGACGTATTGAATCAAGTTCACAAAACCTTTCTGGAACGCATCAATATTTTCTTTTATGGAAATCGACCCAGACAAAGCATGAAGCCACTTGATGTAAGGAGCTAACAAGGACGAACGATAATTATCGTAGACAAGAGATGCCTATTGTCCTTAGTTTTGAAAAAAACAAGGCTATATATAGGAGGAAAACAGTCAGCAGAAAGAGAGTTCCACAAGCCCGCTACTGATTTTTGATGTGTAGCTTTTTTTATGGAAATTAACCCAGACAAGACATGAAGCCACTGCATGTAAAGAACGAAATATGATTATCGCAAAGATAGGTTTGGTAGTTTGGTAGTTTTGTTTTACGGCATATCAACCCTTTTTGGGTTATTTAATGCCGAATCTGGTCTTGTTTTCTTCTCTTTTTGTTTCTTTCCCCTTTTAATATCTGTTTCTATTTAACCCATAGTTGGGACCCTAACAGGTACTACCACTCCGGGTCAGGGTGGACCTGGGAGCAATGGTAATTAAGAGGAGTCTCCACATTCCCCAAAGTCCGTAAGCCGGATCTCACCATCGGATGTAGTTTAAGGTCATATCCAGGACCGGGAGTAGGGTAGGAAAAATAAAAATAAAAAAGGGGAGGGAGAAAGGGAGAGGGGCTGTTGTTTTTGTTTTTGGTTTTGTAGAACATAATTAAGTTTTACAAAAAAAAAAAAAAAAAAAAAAACGTCAATGTAGGTGAATTTCGTCCCAGGGAGCCACAGGGCAGCCTGATCTGGTATCACCAGCGCAAAGATAGAAGATGCCTATTGGCTATAGTCTTCAAAAGACCAAGGGTATAGGCAGGAGGAAAACCGTCAACAGGAAGAGATTTCCACAAGCCTGTAGTTCTTGGAAAGAAGCTATTGGAATAGGAAGCTGTATTACACTGAAGTATGAAAACAGCGAATTGATGAAGACCACTAGACCAACGAGTAGACACGAGCTGGGACAAAAGAAGCGGAGAATAGATCACATAATTCTGAAGAACACATGCCATAATAGTATTTATAGAAAAGACTGGGACTAGCAACATAACGTCTGTGAGAGAGAAGGTACAGATTAAAAGAAAAGGTAGGGTCAATCAAATTACAGATACGTTTCTGCAACTTATCAAGAATCCTCAATTTTCTTTGTAAATGATGGAAATCATATTGAAGATGCTTTTTTAATAAAAAATTGTATTGTTTTTACTTATGTGCGCAAAGGATAGAACTCTAACAGGTACTACCACTCCTGACGGAGTGTAGCTTGGAGTACTGGTAACTAGTTGGTGGCTACACACTCCACAAAATTTTCAAATCGGAGTGGTATTTCCAGTACAGATTAAATTTTACCAAAATCCTCTGTGTATTTTAAGCTTCATTATGTGTATGTAGATATATAAAGTTAGGTAAGTTGTATACGAGGCCTGTCTAAGAAGTATCCGATCTTAGGCCAGAAAAAAATTATTTCAAATACGTGTCGGGGTTGGGACCCTAATCCCCTTCAAAGTAAGCCCCTTGTGATTGCACACACTTAGACCATCGATCTATCAACTGCCGGAAACACCTCTGGACGTCTTCTTTTGGAATGGTGTTCATTTGTCGTCATTCTTTTAAGAATATCAGAAATATAACACTGGGATACATGTTTTGTTCTTTATAACATATACTTTATTATAACTTAACTAACACTGTGGATCCAATACCTGCATTCTCGTTCCTCACTAACCCTCACTTGTTCTCCGCCACCGACAATAAAGATAGATCAGTATATTTCTATAGATCAGTATTTGTTGTCATAAATACAGCAGAAATACAGCAAGAGTATAAGAAATCTAGGAAGACGTGTTGTCACTCGGTCTCCAGGGAACACCACCTGTTTTTGTAAGTCTGCTTTAGCACCAATTTAAAAAAAATGAGATCGCCCGATCGACAAAGAAAGATAAAATGCCAAAAATAATTGATAATTACCTGGTGTCGCTGATGGCAAAAATATTTAGATTTTAGCAATTGTCAAATTTATTTTTCTAACATAAAATAAGACGTCATAAATAGGATGCTGTTGATGTTGACTTAAAAAAAGGCATTCGTTTTATTTATTAAACGGATGTTTAGCTGACAATTATTTTTACGGTAAGAAAGAAACTACTTAATTTTTGAAAAGGTTTTAGCTGTTACAATAAATAAATTAAAACGTTCGTTTATTTCTTTTTTTTGCCAATCGCTTTGTGTAGCTTTACACAGTCGCAGACTGCAGCAAATGCACAGGAGCGCAAACAGATGTGTATGTTGATCCGTAGCAGCAGTAGTAGTCGTAGTCATGATACGTAGAGTGTAGCCACAGCATTCACAGTCCCATAGAGTTGCTTTGTCTCTCTCTTTCGCTTTTAAAACTGAAGTGTATTTTTATGGCGAGAAGAATGAAAAAGACGGTAGGTAAGCCATCGTGCAATTTCCACGAGGTGATGCTAGAAATATAAATAAAATCTCAACTGCATTTGAAATGTTCTGCAAAGGAAGCTTGTAGGGTGTCAAAAAAGACAAGTAATTGAATCAGTTTTGATAGTGAAGACCTTGAATCAAGTTAAAAACGTGTTTAAACAAGAGATTATTTGAAAGAATTTATGTCGTTGACGCCCGCGGCCAATTTTGAGATAGACAAACGAGTGCATCGTACATTTGAGGTCAATTACTGTTTATTTGCTCTTCATAATTCATGTAGACTTTGTTTCTTTAGGTTAGCATACAACTCCGACATTTCCTGCAAATGTTTTGCATACTTTTGTTTATGTTTCTGAATGTTTTGAGATGAGGATTGATCATTTGTATTATTTGGATTATTCGGACTATTGCTCTCATCTTAAGTGTTCTTCTCACAACGTTTCGGCCGATGTAAGCTCAGACTTTCTTCAGGTGTATTATGTCGAACTTGTGAATCTTTCTGTCGCTCCAGACAAGGCATGAAGCCACTTGATGTAAAGAGCTAAAAAGAACGAAATATGATTATCGTAAAGACAGGAGATGCCTATTGGCCTTACTCTTGAAAAGACCAAGGCTATAGGTAGGAGGAAAACCGTCAACAGGAAGAGAGTTCCACAATCCCGCAGTTCTTGCAAAGAAGCTACTGGAATAGGAAACTGCATTACACTGAAGTATCAAAACAGCGAATTGATGGAGACCACTAGACCAACGAGTCAAACGAGCTGGAACAAAGGAAGCAGGAAATAGATCAAACAATTTTGAAGAACACATGTAATAATGGTATTTATAGAAAAGACTGAGACTAGCAACATCACGTCTGTGAAAGAGTGTGTAAAGAACAAGAAAAGGTAGGGCTAATTAAATTACAAGTACGCTCTCGAACCTTATCAAGAACCCTCAAATGGGATAGAGATTCACCAGCCCAAATATGACAACAGTACTCCATACATGGTCTGATAGTAGATTTCTAGAGATAGAAAATAGCGTCAGGTGTGAGAAAGTGTTTTGAGCGATAGAGAGAACCTACTTTACAAGTGTTGGATAATGGCTCTGTGAGGCCGGACGCATGTTGAAGTGGACGTATGTGGGGGTCGTTTGGTTTGGCTTGCGCGATTTAGTGCGGGTGGACCCGTACAACCGAGTGCAAAATAAACTGGTTCTCATAGTTGGAGCTCACAAGCGTTGACAGGGCCATATGACAACAGTATTCCATACAAGGTCTGATAGTAGATTTGTAGAGATAGAGAATAGCCTCAGCTGTGAGAAAGTGTTTAGAGCGATATAGAGAACCGACTTTACGATAGGCAGAAAGAGCAATGTATCTAATGTATTAACTCCAAGAAAGATGTATTCAGGAAGAAAGACCAAGAAGTTTCAGAGTCGATTTCCCTTCAAAAACATGAGAACCTCAGGAAGAAAAGAGACGAGCTGAGTCTTAACAAGATGAAACGAAACAAGCCATTTCGTTCCCGTATCTAAAATTGAACACAATTCGACTTCTAGATCAGCTGCATATTTCGACTGATCCGAGAGAGATGGGGAGAAGCAAACCCGGAATAGAGTGCTATCATCAGCATTCTCAATAATATTGTCTGGGAGATCATTGATATAGAAAAGGGATAGGGTGAAACCATTGAATAAAGCCCTGAGGAATACTAGCATTGGTATATATATATATATATATATATATATATATATATATATATATATATATATATATATATAGATAGATAGATAGATAGAGAGAGAGAGAGAGAGAGAGAGAGAGAGAGAGAGAGAGAATAAAGGGTAGTGCAGTTCCAACGAGAGAAATATGTATATTTAAAGAAGTGAGCCTACCGACATTTGAAAAAAACTTTTTTTCAAAAATTGTTTATTATTTTATCATTTTATAATTTTATAATTTTATAACGGGTTTCGGGCGTCTAGGCTCTCTTCAAATATTCTTTCCATTTGAAAAAATGGGTTTATTTTTAACAGTTTGGCGTTTCTGCGCATGTTTAAAAACACGAAAAATACCGTGACGCTCTACAGTAAGATTTCAAGAATGATAAATCGACATTTCAGCGCAATATTTATAAAATAAAGAACCAATGGTGGCTGGATATTTCTGAGAAAACACAGAAGGCTTATCATAGGAAAGATAGTAATGCTATGTATTACTTGATTAGGCATGTTTTCGGACCACAATCCTCATCTATGGTGCAACTCAAGTCCATAAAAGTTATGTCAGTGGTTTACGATAATGTCGCAAGAAGCTATCAACCATGTGATGATGGACAACCCTACCCTCCTTGAGATTCAAAATACTATCAAGGAAATTAATATCGGGAAGGCATCTGGCCTTGATGGCATCCATGTTAATGTTATTCGTTTTTGGGATGACAGGATCGCTGAAGGTATCCACTATTTAATATCTGACATATGGATGGGTGCTCCTGTACCTCAGGATTGGATAGACGCGACTTTGATCTCGTTATACAAAGGAAAAGACACTCGATCAGCCTGTGGCAATTATAGAGATATAAACCTTCTTGAAGCGGTGGGTACTTAACCGACTTACTATGTGGGTGTGTCACTCTGTTATTCCGGAATGCCAAAGCGGCTTTAGATCAGGTCTCAACACGATGGATGTGATCTTTTGTGCCATACAACTTCAGGAAAAGGTCATCGAACAACGGGTAGCATTCTATCAAGTTTTGTGGACCTGACAAAACTTTCGACACCGTTAATAGAGCAGCATTATGGACAATTATCGGTAAAATTGGATGACCACTAGGATTCGTAAAAATGCTTTAAAAACTTTCCCAGGATATGAAGGCACGCATCTATTTCGGTTGGTCACTCTCTGAACCAATAGCTATTGAGAACAGTGTTAAACATGGTGACATTCTTGTACCGACGTTGTTCTCTATATATTTTGCAACGGCCATCATCTCCCACGTCTTTAAGAACTGTAAGGTCGGTTTTCTCATACGTTTCCGAACCACTGGTAGGGTCTTCAACCTAGCCCGATTTAATGCAAAGTCCAAGATCTTCAAACCCCTTGTACAGGAGCTTTTCTATGCTGATAATGCGGTTTTCATTGCCCATACCTAGAAGGATATGCAGATGATAATGAACCTCTTCTTTCGAGCATCTACCACCTTTGTTCTCACCATCAATCTGGAGAAAACTAAGGTAATGCTCACTACTCCTCCAAGACTCCAATATGTAGAGCCCAACATCTACGTCAAAGAAACTAGATTAAGTGCAGTTGACTTATTTATATATTTTGGAAACACTCTCTCGAGATGGATCCTTCAACTCTGAGATATCTCTCAGAATTGAAAAGGCTAGCAAAGCTTTTGTTGGACTTGAAGAACGCATGTGGTCAGACAGAGCCATTACCACCAAAATAAAACTTTGTGTGTACGAGTCATGCGTCTTGTCTGTTCTCATGTATTCTTCGGAGACGTGGACTACAAGGTTTTGGAGAGGTTCCACCAAACGTGTCTGATGAAGATCCTAAATATTAAGTGGCAATCATATACACCAGTCACTCATGTCCTAGGGCAAGCTGGAGTGCCGAGCATAACAGTGCGTATTATACGTAGGCAGATGTGCTGGACAGGGCACTTAGTAAGGATTAGAGATTACAGGTTCCCTAAGCAACTGTTATGTGGGGAACTGCTGCATGGAAAACGTCCAAGACACAAACCTAAGTTACGTTTTTAAGATGTAATAAAAAACAACCTGAAACCTTGATATGAACGTGGCGAACTGTGAGAGAATTCTCTGGAGCGATCGGTATGGTGCAAGTGTATCTATCGTGGCTGTGGCAGATTAGAGGCAAAGCGTATAGAGTACTCCATCTTTAGCGGACGCAATCAGTGCCAAACGTCCCACCAACATTTCAACCTTACCATGTGTGTGGTCTATGAGGCAGAGTCTGTCTGTAAAGAGCTGGTCTACTGAGTCACATGAGATTCCATGGTAGGAACCTAACAAACAAGTGTCAAACAGGAGTTTAATATAGTTTAATATAGTTATAACATACAAACGGAAACCAGTGGCCTTTTGAGTCATATCTGCAGCAAGACTTGTAAATATAAGTCGGGGTTGCTAAGCTATCTGTGTACCAACAACAGGGCATTGCAATCTTGTGGAGATGGCGTTCTTCTGTAAAGAAGTGACAATCATATATATATATATATATATATATATATATATATATATATATATATATATATATATATGAGGGGGTGAATAAAGACAAACGGAAAACAGGTTAAAATGCAGGAGAAAAACAAAAACAAAAGATTTGACCGGTTTCGTTCGTATTAACGAACGTCTTCAGAAAAAGTGAAGATTTGGAAACAATTTTATTTTGAAGGCACACACATGGGAGAAGGAAAAGATGATCCGATTGGACCATATGAGAAGACTTTTAGCGACATTGAAATATAATTTGATAAGTAGATGACATATTCTTCTGTATTTCTTTTTTCATATTCTTTTTTTTAATTTTTATTTATTTCCTTTTTCTTTTCTTTTTTCGCACTTACCGAGCTAGTATAGGGGAGGCGGTAGGCGGAGGGGGTAAAGGCGATAAGAGGGAATAAGACAGAGAAACTAGCCAGGATAAGCACACATAAAGTGGGAGATAACTATATACGCATGCATACAATTATGTATGTAGATATATATAAGTATAAATAAACACAACTCAACCTATCATACATAGGAGCAGGCATGAAATTGATACACCGAACGCAAGCCCTCTAAAATAAACCGGAAAATATCAAAGATAGGTCTGCTTGTTCGTCTCATTTTAAGTTTTATAAAACAATAAAAATCTTAAATTGACAGTCTAGAAAAATCTACTTTACAGTCAAACCAATATAAATTATATCTTATTAAAAGAAAATTGGGTAGGCCGGCCTAAATTTCTCTATGTCTTTTTTTGAGTATATGATGATATGTAATACATGGATCGGGTTAAGTTTGCAAGAAATACATTTAAAATGATCTAATTAGCTATAAAACTTGGTATTATCTCAACAATTTTAAAAAATATTTGATCAGGGTTGCAGTGGTCTAAAGGGGGTAGATAGCGAGAGAGAGAGAGAGAAAAAAAAATAGATAAAATGAAGTAAAAGAACAACCCACAAAATATACAAAAGCAAAAGCACATACCGTAGACTAATATTTCGCTTTTTTATTTGATTAGAAGCTTCAATGGGTTAGGGTTAGGGTTAAGGTTAGGGTTAGGGTTAGGGTAATGGTAAGGGCTAGCAGTAGTATAATTTATATCTATTTATACAGAGAAAAAAATCAAAAGAGAGAAGTTTGAGAGGAGTTATAGAGAAGAGAGACGAGAAAAAGAATAAGAGGTAGTCACCATCAAGCGTAAATGCATGGCCAAGTGGAATGATGAACATGTGGGATATGATACGTGGAAGAACATGGAAATTATGATCATGTGGGATATGATAAGTGGAAGAATATAGGAATGGTTAACATGTGGGATATGATACGTGGAAGAACACGGGAATGGTGAACATGTGGGATATGATACGTGGAAGAACATGGAAATTATGATCATGTGGGATATGATAAGTGGAAGAATATAGGAATGGTTAACATGTGGGATATGATACGTGGAAGAACACGGGAATGGTGAACATGTGGGATATGATACGTGGAAGAACATGGAAATTATGATCATGTCGGATATGATAAGTGGAAGAATATGGGAATGGTTAACATGTGGGATATGATACGTGGAAGAACACGGGAATTGTGAACATGTGGGATATGATACGTGGAAGAACATGGAAATTATGATCATGTCGGATATGATAAGTGGAAGAATATAGGAATAGTTAACATGTGGGATATGATACGTGGAAGAACACGGGAATTGTGAACATGTGGGATATGATACGTGGAAAAACATGGAAATTATGATCATGTGGGATATGATAAGTGGAAGAATATAGGAATGGTTAACATGTGGGATATGATACGTAGTAGAACACGGGAATAGTGAACATGTGGGATATGATACGTGGAAGAACATGGAAATTATGATCATGTGGGATATGATAAGTGGAAGAATATGGGAATGGTTAACATGTGGGATATGATACGTGGAAGAACATGGGAATAGTGAACATGTGGGATATGATACGTGGAAGAACATGGAAATTATGATCATGTGGGATATGATAAGTGGAAGAATATATGAATGGTAAACATGTAGGATATGATACGTGGAAGAACACGGGAATGGTGAACATGTGGGATATGATAAGTGGAAGAATATATGAATGGTTAACATGTGGGATATGATACGTGGAAGAACACGGGAATGGTGAACATGTGGGATATGATACGTGGAAGAACATGGAAATTATGATCATGTGGGATATGATAAGTGGAAGAATATAGGAATGGTTAACATGGGGGATATGATACGTAGAAGAACACGGGAATAGTGAACATGTGTGATATGATACGTGGAAGAACATGGAAATTATGATCATGTGGGATATGATAAGTGGAAGAATATAGGAATGGTTAACATGTGGGATATGATACGTGGAAGAACACGGGAATGGTGAACATGTGGGATATGATACGTGGAAGAACATGGAAATTATGATCATGTGGGATATGATAAGTGGAAGAATATAGGAATAGTTAACATGTGGGATATGATACGTGGAAGAACACGGGAATGGTGAACATGTGGGATATGATACGTGGAAGAACATGGAAATTATGATCATGTGGGATATGATAAGTGGAAGAATATAGGAATGGTTAACATGTGGGATATGATAAGTAGAAGAACATGTTAATAGTTAACATGTGGGATATGATATGTAGAAGAACACGGGAATGGTGAACATGTGGGATATGATAAGTAGAAGAACATGGAAATGGTTAACATGTGGGATATGATAAGTAGAAGAACATGGGAATGGTGACCATGTGGGATATGATAAGTAGAAGAACATGGGAATGGTGAACATGTGGGATATGATAAGTGGAAGAACATGTTAATAGTGAACATGTGGGATATGATAAGTGGAAGAACATGGGAATGGTGAACATGTGGGCTATGATAAGTAAAAGATCATGGGAATGGTTAACATGTGGGATATTATAAGTTTAAGAATATGGGAATGGTTAACATGTGG